>JAMXDD010000005.1:34680227-35280227 GCA_024733475.1 Syzygium grande | reverse complement strand
GAAAAACATTGATGTGGCTTATTTTAATCACTTCTCTCTCCTACGTGGCAAATAGTCCAAGAAAAAATGTCTATGTATGCAAAACGACATCGTTTTGGATGTCTCTCTCTTCATAGTTCAGCGTTGTCTTTCCTCCCCCATTAAACATTGTGTCCTTCCTTCCACAGCTGAGAACAGTCTAAATCCTAAGACCCAAACTCAATCTCTAGAACATCTATTTTTCTTCCCAAATTGAAATCCTTTAAACCCTAAGCCCGAACTCAATGTCGCCTCTCTCGCTCTAAATGAACTTACCATTCGTCTCCCTTGTAACCCTAAGCCCCAAATCAAGTTTGACAATCGGGAGTTCCTTTGCGATTTGGGTTCCCTCACGAGTTAGAGTTTGACTCCCATTGTGAGTTCGAATTCTCTACTTCATCGATTGCGAGTTCATGTTAAAATCCATCGCACAGGAGTCTCGGTGGTGGATCGAGTAGCTTCGATGACGATGGCGGCGTCTCCAAGCCTCTCTCCTTCTCGCTTAGGTATTATTCTCTACATTTGTGATGTTCCACCGTAACTTTTTAAATTGTTCAATATGATCGGGATGTGTGACTTTGAATATATGGCTTTTTTTATCTATTTAATGTGACCATATTGCTCTCTCCTGCTCGTAGATAACACACGCATTGTTATCTCAGTTTGAGCTTAACTAATAGGATGTAGAGCTTAAAGAGGAGGAGAGGGACTTTTTGCCACAGAGAGAGAGAGAGAGAGAGAGAGAGAGAGAGAGAGAGAGAGTGCTCAAACCACTATTGATGTGTTATTGTAATTTGTAGGTGAATTGTTGGGTTATGTTAAAAAAGACAGGTGATAGATCTATGATGAGAATTAGAGAAAGGGTTTAGCAATCATCATCCATCGATGTCGAGTTTATCTGATCCCTATGAAACATGTAAGTTATTTGCCATGTTGGAAATGGGTGTGCTAAATCAAGTACTTAAGTGGCTTGACAATTCTGGGAGAAATTAGTTGATATAAAGAATGACCGATAGTTGTGGAGATTCTTCCAACTTCAGTGATATTCTGATAAGTAATGATGACATGAGAAATTGCCTTGCGTACGTAAAGGAAGCTTGATAGAGAAAAAGATGAGAGAATATCTATATGGCACTTTGTAGGGATAATTTATATTTTTTCAGCAACATCTTTTGAATATATAATCAATTCTTTGAACTTTAACTTTTACTATATACCTTGATACTTAAGATTGATTTATTATTTACCTCTTTGAATATTTCAATAGAGATCTTTACATAATGCACGATTTTTAAATTTTTCAAAATGTATGTAACTATCTTCCATGTGAAGTGTTAGTCTCTTTTCCTTTGAAGCATATGTTTTATGTCTGATTTGGTGTTAAGTGAGGATTTATAAGGTTCTAGCTTTGTCGCCATATACTTAAAAATTATATTTCGACTCAATGTGTCATGTCAGGATTTATGTGGTAATACACAAATTGTTATCATAGTTTAAGCTTGACTACAATATATTGATTTGGTGATTGACAGTCCTTTGCTCTCGTTATTGATCATGTAGCTGTATTGCGATTATGTAGCACATTGTTCCAAAATTTTTCATAAGTTGATTGGTAGTCTCCTTTTAAAATATCTTTAATTTAGAACTTGAGCAAGCCTACATAATTTGACGATTGAAAGTACTTTTTGTTTCCATTCCCTTGTAGGTCCAATGGTCGAGAACAAATTTTATATCTCGTTTTATTAGAGGTAAATTTCAAGTTAGAACGCCCGTAGGTGGAAGGGTCAATAATGTGGCTGGTAATGTAGAATATGTAAGACGAGCTATTTTTTTATGTATTAATGGGATAACTTTGATGTGATAAATTTATTTTACCATCATTTGCATCCTAAAATATTGAACTATAAGTTGAACATGTTTATGATGAAGTGACATGGGAAAAAATAGGGGCGCTAAGATGGAAACTGGAGGTCTCTCTTATGTGAATATGGAAAGAGTTGATAATGTGTTTGAAAATGTGATTGGAAATAGTGATGATGACAAGAATTGGGTTGAAGTTGCTAATACGGATATGGATGAGGGTGAGGATGATAATGCATATAATTTGATGGATGTGGAGTAATTGAGTGACAATGATGACTTTAAACTGATTGATGCTAAGAGAAAATTAAATTTTTAGTAAGACACGTGCTTAAAATTGGCACTAATAGTGAGGCAATTAGTACTTCCCAAGAACTAGTTGTGGATGAGGCTTAGATAGTTGATGCTTCTAGGTACGAAACAAAGTACTATCATTCGTATAAGGGAGAAAGTCTTTGTTCAAGTTTAAATGATTAGGGCCACGAGGTTGATGTTGTTATTTTAAGGAAGAGAAGTAGGTTCCCATCATATGAGCAAAATGGTACAAATCCATTGTTTGTTGTTGGCATGACATTCGAGGATACAGCTGAGTTTAAAGATGCAATTTTGAGTTACTCTATGGCTAAGTAAATAACAATCAAATACACCAAAAAGTAACTAAATTTGTAATAATCAAGTGTACCTAGACAAACTCTAATTGGATGATTTATGATGCTCTTGATAACAAGTCTAGGTCATTTCATTTGGAAAAGTATATAGATGAGTATATATGTAATATAACTTTTGAGAATAAGAGCGCCTAGTGCTTACTTAGCTAAACACTTCATGATTCTCATTTCTATAATGCCAAAAATCAATGCACATGAGTTCAAGAAATTAGTAAGAGATTAGTTGGAAGTAAATGTCACTTTGAGTCGATGCAGGAGAACAAAGCTAAAAGTATTGAAGAAAATGCAAAGTAATTATAAGAAAGAGTATGCACAGATATAGACTACTTGGGGAAGCTTTACATTGCAAGCCCAACAAACAATTTTAAAATGAAAGTTGAAAGGTCGCTGCCAAATTCCCTACTATTATTTGATAGGGCTTATATTTGCTTTGATACCTGCAAGAAAGGTTCTTTGACCGGATGTAGAAAGACCATTGGATTAGATGGATGTTTCTTAAGCGGTTTGATCAAGGGGTGAGTTGTGTGCGTAGGGAGGGATGCCAACAACCAAATATATCCAGTGGCATGGGTAGTGATAAGAATTGAGAATAAGGATACATGAACTTGGTTTATTGAATTGTTAAAGTTAGACCTCGATATGTGTAATGGCAATGGTTGAGCCTTGATAAGTGACCGGCAAAAGGTATGCAATACTTTTATTCACTTATCTAAAAATTGATTGCTACACTGTATGTAATGCTTATTAGTATTAATATTTTGCTTTTCTTTTTGTTTTTGTTTTTCGATATTTGTCAAGGTCTCATCCCTTCCGTAACTGAACTTTTGCCAAATACAAAATACAGGATGTGTGCAAGGCACATATATTCTAATTGGGGTAAAAAACACAAAGAAAAACAATTGATGGAAAATGTGCCAAGAATACTAATATGTCATATTTTGAGGTATATAGACAAAAGTTGAAGGAAATGACTCACTAAAGTCATGACGATCTATTACGTATTGAGCCAAAACGCCGGTGCAAAGTTTTCAGTGACACCAACATTAAATATGATGTTATTAATACTAATCTTAGTGAAGCTTTCAACGAGAGGTGCAAGGAAGCTAGTTGAAAGCCATTGTGAGTATGCTAAAAGATATTAGAATCATGGTTTTGAATAGAATGCACACTCAGAGGGATGAATGTGCTAAGTGGACTAGAAATTATGGCCCAAAGAATTGTGCATAAGCTACATCATAATACAACTACTAGTAGGTATTGCCATTTGATATGGAATGGAGATGAATTATACAAGATTATGGAAGGTGGTTACAGATATGTTGTGGACTCGTATTTGAAGACTTGTTCTTGCGGTGCTTTGGAACTTTGTAGAATTCCATGTTGCCATGCCATCTATGCAATACACCACATGAGAAATGATCCGAGAGACTACCTAACTGAGTGCTTCAAGAAAGCACATTATATAAGTGCTTATCAATTCATGATGCCTACAATGACAAGACATAAGAAAATCAATATAGAATCTTCTCAATCGCCACCGATCAAGAAGATGCCCAATAGGCCAAAAAGGAATCGGAAGAAAGCAACCAATTGAGCATGTAATAGGTGATAGAATGACTAAAGAGGTAGGCAAATGATTTGTTCTACTTGCAAAGTGGTTGGACATAACTATTTTGAAAAAGGTATTTCCTTAACTAATTGATAATGTTGATGCTGAGCATGTTATCTTAATATGTTGTCAATCAATGCTTGCTATGTGCTTCTCAGGCCAATGCTCAAGCCCATGTATGTACATCTAGTACTCATGCCAATGCAAGTGCAGCTAAAGCTCATGCTCAATCACAGGCCAATTCCATTAAACCAAGGCTCGAAATAAGACAAGTTCTAGTAGAATCATGTATTGTAAGTTTTATATGTCAATGTTCCAATTTAATGACAATGAGTATATATTCAGGCTATAACAACTCTTTAAAAGCATGTTGTTGTAAAACGAAAGGCACCATCACAACCCCAGGTAAGTTCCTAACCTCAATCATCTCATGCTACAATAGCTTCTCGAAAGCATGTTGTTGTAAAGTCAAAGCCACCATCACAACCCTAGGCCAGTTCCTAGCCTCAGCCATCTCATGCTAGAATAGCTCCCTGAAAGCATGTTGCAATAAAGCCAAAGCCACTATCACAACCCTAGGCCAGTTTCCAACCTCAGTTATCTTAGGTTACAATAACTCCTCTAAAGCCTATTGTTGTGGGACCATATACAAGAAAAAGTCCAAGAATTATGAATCAAGTGAAGGTCGAACCTGCTAAGCCACTGGAGACCATATAATTGGATTGATATATTTGCTAAAATTAGTTGTGTTTTTAGGTGAATCAATGTTAATTATGAGCATCCATTAACAAAAGTGCCTTTATTCTTGCAAACAATCACATGCATGGCGGTTAGCGAAGATTAGATCAGCTGGTGAATTCAAGCCCTTATTTGAGATTAATTTAGCTACGTCGGGCCCTTATTTGAGACAAGTTTCAATTTAGGCTCTGTTTTAAGAAAATAACTCCACTTCAAGCTCTTATTTAAAAAAAATTTAAAGGATTAATACTACGAAAAACCCCAAACCGATACACTGTGATAGTTTTATTCCGAACTAATTTTTTGACCATATAAAATCTCAAACTACTACACTTGTGACAAATTTAACCTGAACTAATTTTTTTTTACCACAAAAAACCCCCACATTTGTGCATTTGTGATAATTTTATCCAAAACTAATTTTTTGACCATAAAAAATCCAAAACTAGCACACATATGATAATTTTACCTCCAACTAACTTTTTGACCACTAAAAACATGAAACTGGTACATTTGTGATAAATTTACCCTCCGTTAATGTTCGTTAAATTGGATTAATATCACGAAAAATCACAAATTGATAAACTTATGACAAACAGAGGAGTAAAACCTCAAACTGGTACACCCATAAACTATTACATGTCATCAAACTTAGCAATTTGATAGTAAAATTTAACGAAAACTAATAGAGGATAAATTTATCATGGGTGTACCAGTTTGAGATTTTTGTTGGTCAAAAAATTAGTTCGAGATAAAATTATCACATGTGTATTAGTTTAGGATTTTTGGTGATCAAAAAATAAGTTTAAAGTAAAATTGTCACGGGTGTACCAGTTTGAGGTTTTTCGTGGTACTAACCCAAATTTTAAATATATAATTAGGTTTGTTCAATTGCGAGTAATCTATATTAAAATATGACTAAACACAAAAATTAATGAAAGATCAAAGTTCTCATAAAAAAAACACAATGGTAATTGAGCACGTGCTTGTTATCTCTATCATCGTGTTGAATAAAAAAAATTATTGTATTGTATAAGTGGAGTGAACTATGGGTTTGCCTCTTGGGTTTAAAAAAAAAAAAACTTAAAACATGAGAGCTTTGGGCAAGTGGAAATGGTGAGCGGATGTAACGTTGGATCCATTGTATCAATGGTTATAATGGTGTCCACTACATAGACGGAGTCTATGCAGTAACTTTTCTAGCTCGGAAAAAATTTGACATTGACTCAATACATGCAAACCGACATTAAATAACCATTAGACGTTTAGGCCCTGCAATGAGATTCACATGATTAACGAATATTATCATACCGGTTTATACAAATCAAATCTATGCAATAATTTCTGTCACGCCCCGAACCCCATCGAGCCCGCGACACCCCGACCACGGTCGATTATTAAAACGCGACGTCCCAGGACGCGTCGTTGACCCAAAAGAAATGCGCAAGCGGAAGCATGTAAAATAACCCAGACAATAAAAACATGACTAAGGAATAGACATCAAAATTTAGTAAACACCCAAACGTTTTAAAGCCTTCAATATTACAAATGATGACCCGGCTTCCAAAATCAACCATAATTTTCAAAAGAAGGCGATGGTTAACAAGCTTATATTCTCTACAAAAAGGTACTCAAAATACAGGGTAATTGATCTACCCTTCAATCCCTGTGGTACACTGGCAGCATCCCCGGATTCCTCACGGTCGCAAATCTGAAAGTGGTTATATAATAACCGTGAGACAGAGTCTCAATAAGCAACAACCTAAACCTAACCTAGGCTAATGCGTACCCAGACCAATCGAACATGCGCACTACCAGTCATACAATCCATTTCACATGAAAGGCTTACCTCGCCTCGAACTATGTACTAATCCTGCATTTTAGTTCAAGCATAATAATGCAAGAATAAAATCACGGCCACATCGCGATCACCAGCACACACACTTCCACTCGAAATCAATCAATTCAACCCAGTACCCACACGCACATTGAACCAATCATCCACACGCACCATCAGTCAATTAGATCGACATCCACATGCTCAACCAACCAATTCAATCACACGCTCAACCAATCGATCCAGTCACACGCTCAACCAATCGATCCAGTCACACGCTCAACCAACCAATCCAGTCAAACTCAACCAGCCATTTCAATCACACTCAAATCATATCGTGGTCGAACATCTTTCTCACGACCCGCGCCCGCTGCGCCTCGGTCCGTTCTCTTTGCTGCGCCCGCTGCGCCTCGGGCCCAATTTCATAGCCCGCGCCACTGCGCCTCAGGCTCAGCCCTTAGATCAAGCCGGGCTCCGTCCCGCATAACCACGCCTCAGGACATTTTCCCATTCCAATGACCCGCGTAACCTACGCCTCAGGTCTAGTCATGCCTTATTAGCCACACCCGCGTAACCTACGCCTCAGGTTGGCAGCCCTCCGATCGATCCGGGCGTTCTTTTCATGCACATGTACCACAACATAATTCGCCAATCAATACATCGTACAAATCAAACTCGATCATGCTCACCACATTATATTCCACAAATGTCACACCCGACAGGCCACCACACTCAATTCAACTCGGTTCAATTCACACCCGCCACCTCAATTCACAAAACCCGGCGTTCAAGTCGGTCACACTAATTATTCACTTAAGCACTCCACTCTAATCAGTCTAATTTAACTAAATTAAAACACCACATAATCTAATTTAATTATAAAATAATTAAACTAAATACACGCCCTAGCCATTCTAGGGGGCGAAGGAAGAGAGAACCAGGAAGAGAAGAGAAGAGAGAAGGAGAAGAGAGAGAAGAAGGAGAGAGAGAGAGAGAGAGAGAGAGAGTCGGGGGGGATGGGGATGCAGAGAGGGGAGGGGACGGGAGGGACGGCATGAGGGGGGGCAGAGGCACGGCAACCGGGAAAAAGAGAGAGAGAGAGAGAGAGAGAGAGAGAGAGAGGGGAGGTCAGCAGAGGAGAGAGGAGAGAGAAAAAGAGAGAGAAATTCCAAATTTTAAACTTAAGCGCGAACAAACGGACACGGTCCAAACTAAAAATCGACCTATCGGTCTCGATTTAATTCGAGAAAAAAGGCCTAACGGTCCCCGAAAAAAATCTCAACAATATTCTAGGGCACACGGCCAAAATAAAATAACTCAAACCACACTACGAGGGAGGTCTACCAGTCCAAATTCGCACCCGGTCCAAAAATCCACTTTTCCACTTTTCCTGACAATCTCGATGCTGGCTACAATAATATCGACACCGTCCAATTTATTTCGTCCCGGAACTCCCGAAAATCGACTGCCAAATTCAAGGTATAAATAACGGCCAAATTCGATCGAGTGCGATTCTAGCAAAATTTCTATTTTTTTAAAAGCAAGAACCCGAGAGTGATCAGTTCTCGGGCGAAATTCCATTATAAGAGCACTGACGAATTACACGTTTTATAAACCCCAAAAATGAGCCAAAATCCGGACTGTTACAATTTCCCCGTGGCTCATCAAATGTATAGACCATGTGCCGTCTACTCTACTCCTAATTCCCATGAAATGGAACTCCGACAAGACTTCTGACCACTGACCCTTGGACTGGCATTTATAGGAAATGGTGCAAAATGGGCCAGTTGCTAGTAATAACACATAATTAGGAAAAATTACAATATGTAGGTAATTCACGTTGTATGCGGCAATACACTCGCAGAATATTTTTCAAATGTTTGACAAAAGAGAAAATATTTTGGAAAAGAAATAGGTGCTAGATGAAGAGGATTTAAATGGCTATATGATCCAAAGGAAAAATTGTAAAAATTCCCTTAACTTTAAAGATTGGGATGATGAAAATTAAAATGGAAGCTGAAATTATTTGACGGATATTATATAGAAATTCGTTAAGATTCTCTCATTCTTGAAACATCCCACCAATGCTTAAATGCTAAGTAGAACGGTCTCTCTTGTTGATGACAAGGATAAGCGCACGGTGCGGTTTAAAAAGAATGAAATTAAACCAAACGAAGTTATAGTAGGAAGCATATCGAACTATACTGCTTAAATCGACTTCAAACCTCACAAGCATTACTCTTCTTTATTTGTTATGCTAATTCATGAATTAAGATTCATTGGGACAGATTATAAAGCATATCAGATTATTTATAAAAAAGATATTCGAATCATAGACTCTGCACGAAAAATGATTATATGAGTTACCTCAAATTCAAAAAAACGATAAGCTACTAGATATTTAAATGACGAAAACAATAAAGGGTATCCATGATACGATTTGGTTTCACAACTTAGTTCAATTTTATTACTTGAAATTGTTCTTAGATCTTACTTCAAGTCTTGATTCAAATCATCGCAAAGCCAACATTAGTGCACTAATTTGTATATTTCGTCTAACTAGCCAATAATTTAGTCGAATTAAGTTGATCAAAAGGAAAAGGAAAATCGATATTATATTATTCAGTTTAATTTAAATTCAACCGATAAAAAAACGCCAATTTTTTTATTTTTTTGGGTCATCCCTGCAAAATAGATCTTGAAAACTAGTCTTAAGCAATCGAAGTTGGAAAGCAACTAAAAAGCATCTCTGCTATCACTAGAAAGTAACTCAAAATTGCATCTTTAAACTCAGTTGCATTCTTGAATGTCATGCAGACAATAAATACCGGATTTGTACTTTTTTACTCATATAATGAGAACCTATTTTTCCCCCTTGAAATAACAACATCAACCTCCTCATCACTCTCATCATTTAAACCTAAATGAAGACTTTTTCCCTCATCTGAATGGCTGTACTTTGTTTCATATCCAGAAGTATCAACCAATTGTGCCTCATCCATAACTAGTGCTTGGGAAGTACTAGCATGCCTCATTGTTAGTGTCAATTTTAAGCCGATGTCTCACTGAAAATTCCTTTAATTTTCTCCTTGCATCAATTAGTTCAAAATCATCATTATCACTCAATTATTCAACATCCACCAAATTACATGCATCATCATCTTCATCCTCATCTATATTTCTATTAGCAACTTCAACCCAATGTCATCATCAATATTCGCAATCACATTTTTAATCACATTACCAGCCACATTATCAACTCTTTCCATATTCACATAAGACAGACCTCCAATTTCTCTATCAGTACCCCTTATTTTAGCACCCATCTCTTCATCATCAACATACTTAGCATAGAGATCAATATTTTCAAAATGCAGATGATGGTAAAATAGATTTATCGCATTTGAGTTATTCCACGAACTCTGTAAACTAGAATCTCTATTTTATGGACACCCAAAGCCTTGGTAGCATCAATTATATTAGACAGTGAACCCTTACCTAAGCCCATTTTCAACAATATCAACCATTCCACCTACATATTCCAAGGGTGATTCAACTTGACATTTACCTTTGAAGAAAACAGAAACGTAAACTTTGTTCTTGGCCATTGGAATTACAAGAGAACAAAACCAAAGAGCACATTTCAATCGTTAAATTATTCTAATCTCAAAATATTTTAAAAGAAGATTAACAATCAACTTAGGGAATGCAAATTAGCACAATGCATTGTATTACCGAAATACAACTACATGATCAATAGTGAGAGCAAGGGACCATTAATCACTAAATCCATATATTGTAGTCAAGCTCAAACAACACACATAAATCTTGATAGGACACGTTGAGTTGAAATACAAATTTTAAGTATATGGCAACAAAGCTGGAATTGCATAAATCCTCACTTGACACCAAGTCGCCACAAAACATTTGCTTTAAAGGAAAATAGACCAACACTTCACATGGAAGATAGTTACATGCATATTAAAAAATTTAGAAATCGTGCATCACATAAGGACCTCTGTTGAAAGATTCGAAGAGGTACCTTTCTTTTACTTGAGAAATTCAAATAATAGATCAAACTTAAATATCAAGGTACAAAGTAGGTGTTAAAGTTTGGGGAATCGATTAGTATTCAAAAGAAGTTACTGAAAAAATATAAAGTATCCCTACAAAGTGCCAGAATAGATGTTCTCTCATCTTTTTCTTTGTCAGGCTTTCTTCATGCAAGTAAGACAGTTTCTTATGTCAACATTACCCATTAGAACATTAACGAAGTTGGAAGAATCTCCGCGACTATCAGTTGTTCTTTATATCAACAAAATATCTCCCTAAATTTGTCAAGCTGCTTTCGTGCTTGACTTGGCACATCCATTTCCCAACATGGAAAATAACTTCCGTGTCCCATAGGAATCAGATTGACTTAACATTCGTGGATTTTAGCTGCCAAACCCTTTCTCCAATTCTCATCATAGACCTATCATTTGCCTGTCTAACATAACCTGATAATTTACCAACAAACTACAGTAACACATCGATAGTGGTTTAAGCACGCACACATACTCTCTCTCTAGGAAAAAGTCTCGCTCCTCCTTTTTAAGCTTTGCATCCTTTTGATCAAGTTCAAACTGAGATAACAATGGGTGTGTTGCTTGTGAGGAGGAGAGAGCAATATGATCACGTTGAAAAATAAAAAAACCACACATCCTAGTCGTATTGAATAGTTCAAAAAGATACGGTAGAACATAACAAATGCAGATAGTGATACCTATGTAAGGAGGAGAGAGGCTTGGAGTAATCATCATTGTTTCTTGATCCACCGATGAGACTTTTGCGGGACAGGTTCTTGCACGAACTCCCGATTGATGAATTCAAGCTCGCGATGAGCATTGAACTCAAATTGTATGAACTCTAGATCATGATTGAACTCTTGATGACAATGAGCGTCGAACTCCAACTTGTGAGGGGACCTAATCGCGAGGGAGCTCCATATTGTCGAACTTGATTTTGGGCTTAGGCTTCAAAGGTAGATGGGTATTAATTTTGTTCAAAAGGAGAGAGACGATGTTGAGTTCGGGTTTAGGGTTTAAAGTACTACGATTTGGAAAGAAGAAGAGATGTTCCAAAGACTGAGTTTAGGGTCCAAACTGTTCTTAGCTAGGGAAGGAAGGAGACGACCTTTAACTATGAAGAAAGAAAGACGCCCAAAATGACGTCATTTTACATATGTAGACATTTTTCTTAAAGTATTTGCCACGTAGGAAAGAGAAGTAATTAAAATAAGCCACGTCAGCGTTTTCCATTATCAAGTTTGATAGTGTTAACTTGAAATTAATAAGTTTTAAGACTTGATTGTACTTTTTTGATAAATTTTAGCACTTTTAGCTCACTTATCCTTGTAATAAAACTTGTAACTAATCCTTCATGTCCTGTTTTCTTGGAAAGTAATAATTAAAATGGGGGATAAGAATACTAGAAGTGCCATAATTTTCGTACGACACTCACTTGAGGACCATAACTTTTTTTTCGCTTACTTGAGTGCCACAAATTTGAAAAAAATGATCACTTAAGTGTCATCGGCGATTTGCCTTGCCGAAAAATCCAACATGGACGCCAGTCGTCCTATGTGGCATTACCAGCACTGACGTGGATAATTAATTTAAAAAATTCAAAAATAAAAAAATCCACGTCAGAATGGAAAATTAATAAAAAAAATCCATGTAGGACAATTTGCTGGGAATGACACTTAAATGATCGATTTTATTCTGATATGGCACTTAAGTGAGCGCCGTATGAAAGTTATTGCACTCCTGCTCTCCTTATCCAAAACAGTTTTATTTATAAGCGAAAAGGTTGGAAAGGGCCAATCAATGCAATTCCCTTTGAACTTTACCATAAGAGTCCTACGTAGACAAATGCCTTGCATTAATTAATTCTTTATAAGACATATTAATAGAAGTGGGTATCACATTTATAAAACTAGGTACTTCTCATGAATGAGGCCCATTACATAGAAAATTCAAAATATTTTAAATTTAATTTTCAATAAAGATCAAAATTAAAATATCATCCAAACAATCATTATGTATTAATATGTACGTAGTACATATTATAAATTGCATCATTCATCTCTCCTTTGTCCCAACCATCGTACAACCTTTAATTCTAGAAACCCATCATACTCTCTCATTATTTTACTTGCATTAACTCAAATGTAAATAAGTAGGTTAGGTTTAACATTTAAATGAGTAATTATGTGAAAAGGATAAACGCATAAAGGCCTTTTTCTATCCATTTTTTCACTTCCGCCGCCCCCTATTACCTTAAATTAATCTTAATATCTATTGCAGGTCCAGATTTAAGATTATTTCTTACCGTTCTTTTTGTTTCTTTCTTTGAAAATTTTGATGCATTTAGAATTGACAAAAAATATGTATTTGCCAATGGTTTGATTGGATTGTCTTATAATACAATTACAATTATCATAATTTTCTTATTAATAACTAATTATTCTACTTAATGAGCCATATTTTTCAGTTTTGTCAGTGTAGTCCTAAACTTTTGGGCAATTTTTTAATGTAGTCTTTCCTGCTAATTTTTTCAAAAAATCGATGACGCGTCGAGTAGTCATCATTGACTGTTCTCAGTGGCATGCTAACGTGGGCAATTTGTTGATTTCCACGTCGCAATTTGCGATGGCAATTGGCAGGAAAGGCTACGTTTCAATATCGTGCAAATGTGTAGGATTATATTGACAAAATTGGAAAGTTAAAACCGAATTGACATCCATACAATAGGTTTATGACTAAATTGATAATTTTCCCAAATATTTAAATAATCACTCCTTTAATGGACACATGTATAAGCATTTTTGGAACAAGTACACTAGGAATGCAATAACTTTTGTACGGCGCTCAGGTGAATGCCACAAATTTGAAAAATTGATCATTTAAGTGCCATCGGCGATTTACTTCACCGGAAAATTCGACATGGCATCACCGCCGCAAAATTCAAAAAAAAAATCCACGTTGGAATGAGAAATTAATAAAAAAATCCATGTAGGGGAGTTTGTCCGAAATGACACTCAAATGATCGATTTTACTCTGATTCGGCACTTAAGTGAACGAAAAAAGGTTATGGCACTCAAATAAGTACCGTACGAAAGTTATGATACTTTTACTGTTCTTATCCCTGAAAATGGCTAATCCAATAGCAGATTCCGCAGCTGCCACCATTGGAACCAATGAAGCAAATAATTGATCGACTGGGATTGAGGATCATGAAAGGAGATCAATTCCATATTAATACTTGGATATTGTACATAACTATCAATGAAAGTCTCACAAAAGAGATTAGAAGGTTGTTCATTATGAAAATTACGTTTTGCTATTGTTTTATTGGAATAAAAAATTAGAATTGGGTGGTATTCTAGGGGAAGAAGTGTGAGGAGTGTGACGGGATAATGAGAAGAATGAGAAGGGCCCGTGATGAATTATCATCTTTAAGCTCTACTATTGAATGTAGATTTTAAAGCTTAAAAATGTTTAGGATAGTTGAATTCAATTGGTTTTGTTGCTGTCCAGATTTTCCAATCCTGGGATAAGATAAATTATAAGTGAAATTTCTTAGTGTAAAGTTGGTTAATCTTCCATTACCTATGATAAGGAAATGACTCAAAGTGGATGTCAATTTAGAATCATTTAAAGGTGCTAATTTGATACTTAAAAAAGTGATAATGGATTTTGTGTATGAAACATGAAATTTGTCTAGTTTTACCATTTTATGGCTTCATGAGTTTAAATGAAACTTGTCCAAATTGTTTTTATGTGCTGAAATCGCAACTTACATTTCTCTTTGTACAAATATAAGTTTGTGATTTTGTTGAATGTATATAGTCTTTGAAATATATTGACATTATTTTGTAGCTTACGTTTCTTTGGAAACATATTGACATTATTTTTGCTTCCACTTTGTACTAAGTGAGGAATGTGAAGAAATAAACTATTCTATGTCTTATAGTTGGTTCGCTAAGGATGCCAAGGGTGTTAAAGAAGATGGGCTTACCATTGTTGATCTTGATGAGTTATACAAAAGAAATGTAAGATGTGCTAAGGATAATGGTTTGATGAAAAAATATATGGAGATATGAGACACTAGCTCATATGTAGATGTGTTAGCTGATAATATAGATTTCTTGAATATGAGTAGCCAAAATGAGTATGCACATATTGAGTTCAATGCTTAGATTGGTATAAAGAATCTTGTTTTCTAGTTGGGGATGTACTTTTGTAAATGTTATGGAGTTTAGAGTAGACTTAAGAGCTATGCATAAAAAAATGGGAGACCATTGATGTTTGCTAAAAATGCACCAAATCAATTAAGGATAATGTTTTTTAGGGTTATTTTGACTCATTTATGCTTCCAAAGTGAAGTGAGAACATACTTTACAAGTCAAAACCTTCAACCCGTACATATAACGCTACATGTTTCTCAGTGAGCAATGAATAGCTGATTAGCAAGCATTGTAATAGGTTGAGGAACATGGCTTGGTGATTCAATGAAGAAAATAATGGAGACGGTGAATGTTTCGAAGCTATCGAAGATAATGGTCTACAGAGCTATGGTTGCAACAATGAGTTTGAACATAGGCAATAAGGAGGAGCAATTTGGGATGTTTAAAAGTTGTTGCCAAATACTTCTTGATACTAACCTATGATCCACACGTGTAATAAAGACTATGTAATGTCGACACTAACTTAAGTTTAAAGGTGTCTACATTTGTTTGGATGCATTGATGAGAGGTTTTCTAGAAGGGTATATGCACTTTATGGGGTTTGATGGTTGTCATTTGCCATTATGTTACAAGAGTAAACTTTTTATTGACGTGGGAATAGATGTCAATAATATGGTATATCCCTTTGTATTGATAGTAGCAGGATAAGAAACATACAAGACATGGCACTGGTTTATTAATATGATTACAAGAGACCCAAGAATTAAAAATTCTGCAAATTCAAAGTATTAGATTTTCTTGTGTGACAAGTATAAGAGATTGGTACAAGCACTAGCAAATATAATGCTTGAAGCATAACATAGATTTTGCTTGAGTTATCTTTATGAGAATTTCATATTGTACACGAAGGACTAAAACTTAAGCCTTTGGTTTGGAAGGTTGCCATGGCAACTAAGGTATGCGATTTTGACTCGGCAATAAAAGTGTTAAAAGCAATTGATGAGATAGCTTATGATTGGTTGTCCTAGAGGCTTCTAATGCAATGGAGCAAGTCTCACTTTATGACAAGCTCAAAATGTGATGTTTTATTGAGTAGCTAGTGTGGAAGCTTTAATAAGAGCATCATTAATGATAGAGACAAATCTATCATCACAATGCTTAAAGCAATAAGAGTGTAACTTATGGAGACGATTCATAAGCGAAGGGATGAGTTGGTTACATATATTGGTGTAATCTGTCTTAAGATATAAGAGATATTGGATCTTCAAAAAAAGTATTCAACATCAGGGATTCATGTGTGGTATGGCAAGGATGAGTTCAAACTAACTAGGCCATATGAAGACAAGAGGGTCGTTAATATCAGGCACATGAGTTATAACTATTAAAGAAGGGACATTAGTGAAATCTCTTGCTATCATGCTGTGACAGCTCTTATATACATGATAGAACAACTTGAACAATGGGTTCACACATGATTCAATAAGGAAACATTCATACAAACTTATAGCCATGGTGTGCATGTTGTATATGCCTACTGTAGATTCCAAGGACATATAGCCTACTAGAGAGCCATTACTCCCACTAGATGTGCCTAAGCAAGTCGGTAGAGAGACAAAACAAAGCACAAAATCAATGAATGAAAGAGCTAATGACAATTTGAAAACAAGGAAGAAGAAAGTTGAGTGAGATACATAAGTTGTAGCTATAAAAGATGGGACATCCGTGGAATCTCTTATTGTCATAACGTGGTAGCTCTTATATACATAAGAGAACAACTTGAAAAATGGGATCACACGTGATTCAATAAGGAAACATTCATAGAGACTTATAGCCATGTTGCGCATGTTGTATGTGCCTACTATAAATTTCAAGGACATAGCCTACTAGAGAGTCATTACTCTCACCAGATATGCTCAATAAAGTTGGCAGAATGAGAAACAGAGCACAAAGTTAATGAATAAAAGAGTTGGTAACTGTTTGAAGACAAGGAAGAAGAAAGTTGTGTGAGAGCTTAAGGGAACATATTTGAAGAAACTAAATACCACAATCACTTATAAGAAATGTGGTGAGTTATGTTGTAATAGTTATCATTGTAAGAATTTTTCAGTAGAACCAACAACAACAGAAATAACATTTGCAGCAGCATCAGTAGCTGTAACATCATTAACCCAATCAACTTCTACATTCGCTTCATGCTCATAAGATGTGGTAAAAAGCACTCGTTTAGCCCTGTCAGCATCACAACTTGAGACTGTCAAAATGCTTACTCCAATGTCTGGCAACATTTCAAGCTCATTTTCATGTATAGAAAGAAAGAAGATGCAGATTTCCATCTGCCCTTGATTTTGTTCTAAAATTATTTTTATTTGTACTTTACTTTGTCTTGACTAGTTAATTTATTTTTTGATATTATTGTATATAAATAGGAGGATGTGAGGACATTAACATGAATGTAGTGGAAGACAAGCAATCTTTTGAGATATATAAGAACAATAAGACCAACAACCCAAACTTTTTTTTATTTTTAATTATATGGATGAATGTATATAGGTCTACTGTGTTTGGAAGATTTATCCTATTGGGATATTTTTTTTTTTATCTATCAAATAATATGGATCAATTTAAGTTTATTTAACACTATTTAATTTGATGTAGTGTGTTGAGTTAGAAATAGTTACTTATGATACCATTTGGAATTGAGTTATGCTTGCCATTTAAAGTATCTAAAGTTAATGAAGTGATCTTTCATTTAGCTTATATAATATATAAAAATTTCATTTTGCTTTAATGCACTGTTGCATAGTATGAAAGTTATGTTGTGTACACAGCATCATGCTGCATAAAGTACACAAAGCTATGTTTTGTGCTGCATGTTTGCACAAATATTTTATATTGCTTTAACATTCAGCATTTGTATTATTGGCAACAAATCTACCACCATCATTATCATCATCAAGCTCAGTTAACAAGCATCATCAAGTATACATCATCAACCATAATCAAGCAAACATCATCGCCCATCATCATTAACTCATCATTGAATACCTAATTCATTGAATTTAAATAGTTGCAATACAAAAAAAGATGAGAAGATATGTGTTTACAAACATATAAATCTCTCACTGATCACATTCACCTATGACAGTCTATTCTACAACAATCAATCTACTCACAGCCTCATCGATCTTCACTAGGAACAACTTCATTAGGCCAAAAAGATAGTACATTATTAATCATGAAATTATTAATCTGTTCAATAGAATCTTCTCTCTCGTTTTGCTTTGTTGAAGGTTAGATTCAATTGATCTTGTTTTTCGCAAGAGTCCAATGATGATTCGGTGGGAGTTGTCGACACCAATGAGGGAATCAATTCAATTGAAGAAGCCACAATTACCTTGTTACACGGTTAGACTAAGCAACATTGTTAGTGTACTCAATACTCGCATGATTTATGAATTTTCTAGGCACGATAATTGAAAGGAGTTGATCGAGCCTGAAATTTAGCCTAAAACAAGCATACCTTGTCTAGCCAATAACAGAGTTATTCCTTGGGACATTGCTAATAATGCAACAACCATCGACTAAGTGCCTTTACTCTTGCGGTTGTAATAGTCACATGCCATGCCTGATGACGAAGATTTGGCTTGCTGGTAAGGTCAAGCCCTTATTTGAAACTAACTTAGCTATTCCATGCTCTTATTTGATACAAGTTCCACTCTAGGCCATGTTTTGAAAGAATGACTCCACTTTAAGTTCTTATTTGAAATTTTCCAAATAAATAATTAGGCTTATTTAGTTACAGATAATCTATATTAAATTTTGACTAAATACAAAAATTAATGAAAGATCAAAGTTCTCAAAAGCATAATGATAATTGAGCATGTGCTTGTTATCTCTATTATCGTGTTGAATAAAAAAAATTGTTGTGTTGTATAAGTGGAGTGGACTACATGGGTTTGCCTCTTGGATTTAAAAAAAATACTTAAAAATAGGAGATCTACGGGCAAGTGGACGTGGATGTAAAGTTGGATCCATTATATCGATGGTTATAATGGTGTCCATCTATATAGATGGAGTCTATATAATAACTTTTCCGGCTTGGGAAAAATTTGGCATCGGCTCAATACATGCAGATCGACATCAAATAACCATTAGACATTTAGGCCCCATAAAGAGATTCACATTATTAACGACTATTATTTTTTTTTGGTAAGGAAATTAACGACTATTATAGTATAGGTTTATACAAATAAAATCTCTGCAATAATTTCTCCATAATTCATCGACATATAGGCCATGAGCTATCCTCTCTAGTCCTAATTACCATGAAATGGAACTCCGACAGCACCACCGACTGTTGACCCTTGGACTGACACTTGTATGAACTATTGCAAAATGGGCAAGTTGCTAATGATAACCCATTATAAGGAAAATTATAATATATAGATAATTCACGTTGCATAGATTTTTACATGTTTGACAAAAGAGAAAATATTTTGAAAAGCTATAGATCTTAAACGAGTGCTTGATGGAGAGGATTTAAATGGGTATATGATCTGAAGGGGAAAAATTGTGAAAATTCCATTTATTTAAAGATTGGGATGATAAAAATGAAGTGGAAGCTGGGGTTACGTGATGGATGTTGTATAAAAATTATGTTGAGACTCACTTGTTCTTGAAAAATCCCACCAACACTTAAATGCTAAGTGTGACAGTCTCTTTTGTTGATAATAAGAATGAAGGCATGTTGCGGTGTGAAGAGAATGAAATCGAACCAAACGAATTTATAGTTCGGAGCAAATCAAACTCAACTGCTTAAATTGGCTTCAAACCTCACAAAAGTTACTCTTCTTTATTTGTTATGCTAATTCATAAATTAAGATCCATTAGAACATATTCGAAAGCATACCGAAATTATTCATAAAAAAAAAACCCAAATCATAGACTCTGCATGAAAAATGATTATGTGAGTTACCTCAAATTAAAAAAATAATAAGTTACTAGATATTTAACCCACAAAAACTAAAAAGGGTATTAGTGGTACGATTTCCATAACTTAGTTTGTGACTTGAGATTATTTTAGATCCTAACTTCAAGTCTCGATTCAAATCATCACGAAGCCAACTTAGCGTACTAATTTGTATACTTCGTCTAGTTAGCCAATAATTAGTTGGATTAAATTGATCAAAGACAGATTAGGAAGACAGTTAAGTTTGTGAAAAAAGGAAAAGGAAAGTCGATGTTATACTCAGTTTAATATAAAATTCAACCGTTAAAAATCGCCCATTTCTTGTTTTTCAGGGTCGTCCCCGTAAAATAGATCTTGAAACAAGTCTTTAGCAATCGAAGCTGAAAGTAGCATCTCTGCTACCCCAGGAAGTAGCAAGGACGATTCTACTGAGTTTGTCTGATCTTGGGGAGGCTTCCTCTTCGCTTCCTCTCCTGGATCGACGGATGGCGGCAGGTCAGGTCAAGACGGAAATGCAGGACGAAGGCCCCCAGGCGCCGGCGCCGGCGCTGGAGGATCCCCGGAACGTCAGGCCTTCCGCGGCGGGCAGCGTCACCCTGGCTCTGCTCTCGCCCACCCCGGCGTCGAGAGCCAAGTCTGACGTCGGATCTTCATCCGTGGTCTCCCCCTCTCTCTCTGTCTCTCTCTCTCTCTCTCTGCCTAAAGGAAGAAGAAGAAGAGAGTTCTTCTGTTTTCTGGGTCGTTCTTGTTTTGTCCTGTTTTACCTTGTCGACTTTGATTAAGCCGGGACTTGGGTTTTTGGTGAAAATTTTTTGGGTTGCCAGGTCAGAGTGAGGAGGAGGAAAGGCACGATTCTCAAGATCAAGGTGAAGGACTCGGGATCTCAGGTTAAGCATGCGAGGATATTGCGTTGCAGTCTCGGTTTTGTTTTGCCTAAGAGAATGCTTGTGCTGTCTTGAAATCGTTAGACTCCTTGTTACATTTGGTTGCTGTTAAAGTGGTTGTTAGTTGCCAATTCAAGAATCCTCTCCGTTCTCTTTTTTTTTTTTTTTTCCCTTGAGAAGGAAAATCTTGGTATAATGTGTTTCTACTTGGGCGTAGAGCTTAGTGCTTGTGGTTACTTTGAAAGAATTGTCCTTTGATAATGAGATTTACACACTGTTTGCTTTGTTGGAATGATGAATGTTTTGATTTGGATCTTCGGTGTTGTTTTAACTTCTTGTCCAATTGAACTAGAGCAATACTCAGTTGTCTCTGTTAATTAAAGCAAGAGCAAATTTTGGTTACTAAAGAGTGGAGAGATTGAATTTATGGATTAGTACCTGCAGTTTGCTTCTTTTAGGCTTGTAAGTGGAGTGCCTATGTCTTGTTTAGGAATTGACTATCACTTTAACTCACTTAGTTATGCCTCCGGCTCACAACTCTGTGATCTTGGACGTCATTTCAAAATGTCTATAAGTCATCCAAAGAAGAATCGAGCATGTTAGGATTAATGTTCAGACTACTGGTTCTTCAGCTCCTGACCTAAGTTTAAGAACTTCGCTCCATACAAAGTGGAATTTGAATTTATTGACTTTGTCTATCTACAGCCCAACCTTCAGCACTTTTGGGCTGCTGCGCATTTCACTGTTGTTTTGCCCTTCGTGTTATTAAGCCCCTGTTGTTTCTTTGCTTTTGGGTTGTTTGACGTTATTGACAACCTCCATTTTACTTCAAATATGTGATTGCAAGGATGTGCAGTTATGCTCTTTATAATGTAGTAGATTTCCAAGTTGCTTGGATTGAGTCGCACTGTTAATGAGTTTGCTGTTCTTACTTACAGGTGGTGTCTGATCGTTCTCGCAAGTCTCTAAGGTCGGTAAAGCATCTTAATTTTATACTGAAAATTCTGCTAATTCCTGGTTATATCTTGTATATTACCTTGTGACAAATGTGGACTTTGATTCATTTGAAGCTTTAAGAAAAGTAAGACCACACTTGATGGGTCGCTTGTTCCTGGTGAAGTTAAGTCCGGTGCAATGGTTCGGGCGGAAGAAGTTCAGTCAAACTTAGAACCCACATATCCTAGCTTCATCAAAGCTTTGGTCCGATCCCATGTGGGCAGTTGCTTTTGGATGGTACTATCGAAGTGCTCAAGACTTGACTTGCATTTAATTTTGTGAAACTAAAAATTTGAAACACTGATATTTCTTCTCTGTGGAAAGGGGCTTCCGGGGGTATTCTGTAGAGCTCACTTGCCAAATAAAGACACTACAGTCATTCTCGAAGATGAACATGGGAAGCAGTACGAAATGAAGTACATTGCTCATAAGAGCGGGCTGAGTGCTGGTTGGAGGCAGTTCTCTGTTGGACACGATTTGCTTGAAGGAGATGTTCTGGTTTTCCAGTTAGTTGAGTCTAACAAATTTAAGGTAATCACTCTTGATGGTGACTGTTTTCTTGACCATTTTAATTGAATTTGATTAAATCTTTATAGTAGTAGTGCCAAACGGTGTCTCCTTTAGTAGTTATGCCGAGTGAACTTCGTTTGTGCATGTGAATAGATGCATTATGTATCTTCTGTAGAAAGATCCATTAGTATTAGGATCAAAATAAGTTTATTCTTTAGGTGAGTTAAATTTGAAATATTTTATCCTTGAAGTGATGGCATCACATTGGGTTGTCACTTCCTTCTAAGTTCATTGAGGATGAAGATTTCAGTAATTCGATAAAACTGCCCACCTGAAGATGCAAGTTGGTACCCAAACTATGAACGGATGATTTAAGATTTTACCATGATATCATTCTATCCTGATATAATGCTCTCTCAAACTTAGGCTGATTTTACATTGACACAATTACCCTCGTCTTACATGATGTATCACATGCAGATCAGATGAGCACATAGGATGAATAGAATCAGGGGATTAAATGAAGCTGAATTGGAGTTTTTTTTTTTGGTCGAAAAGCTGAATTGGAGTTGTATAGTAGCATTTTGTGATACGGAATCAACAATTAAAGGAAATTATGATGATATTTTGACCAAACTAAACAAAAACTAATGATATGTGGTATAACACGGTTTAATGTGGAACCAGTCACAATTCATGTGAAATATGTTGGTGAACCAAACATCAACTATACGCAGCATTTCTCTCTGTTTCTTTATAGTCGTAGTTTTTCTCTTCTGAGTTCAAGGGAAATAGACATAGCTAAAACATTTTCTACAATCAAAAAAAGAAAGTTCCACCACATTAAAAAAGTCGCATTTTTGAGTATTCAAAACTTTTTCATTCAAAGATGAACAAACAAGTGGAAGCTTCAGTTGACTCATCAATCTGTTAGAAAGACAAAAGAGTATGCTGTTCCAAGATTACAAGGCCTAAAGAGGTAGTGTCTGGATGAAGCCTAGCAAAAAGAAAATGATAGAAGAACAGAGAAAATTGTGCAATCAAACAGCAACTAACTTTTTTTTAAAAAAAAAAACACTAACTAACTTTGTTAAAATGGGCAACCTAAAAGCTTAAGCCAATAGGTGAAGCGAGACCGCATGAATATAAGGCCCATATAGACCCCATAGACAAGCAATGTGTGATACTTTAACACCTAAATAATTAGTGCTGCTTCCTGAACCATCCAAGAGAGTGAGACCTGAAAATGTTGACAAAAGACATGAGCAGTCTCACCTAGCTGAAAAAGGGAAAAAAAAAAAAAGAAAAGAGAACGAGCTGTCTCATTGATTAGACTGGCAATATTTTGGCGCTTCTGAGTAATGGTTATGGCTGCGAAGGCTAACAGTGTCTCCAGCTTGGTGTAAAATTTGCCTGAAATTTAATATATGACTTTGGTTTGCATCTAGGTTGCTTATAACTGCTTGGAAGCAATTGATGCAGAGGATAACTACTGAGTTGGAAATCATAGACTAGTCTAAATGAGAGAATGATGACTATAGGGAGTGATACTTAAAGGATAATCGGTTCATTGAAAGGGGTTTTGGTTAGATAACTGATGGAGGCAGAAATAGTTGAGATTATAATTCGATTGTTGATGGCTAAATGATGGCAGTTTATGCTATGATTTGGCAAGTTTAGAACAGTCTCAGATCACGAGGAAAAGAGAAATTTTTTTTATATATAGACTGCATCTAGCCCCATAAAGTTTTAGACTGCACTGTTGTTTGAAACTTGATTTATCAAACATGGGCAAGTTCAACCTATGAACTGGTGGATAGGCATATAGGAGCTATCCCTGTATTATTGCGACAGGGAGAGTGGAATGAAATTCTTTAACCTTCCAGGTTAGCGCAGTTCTTGCCCTCAAAACGGCAGAGCATACTCAAAGAGTGGTTTATTCATCTCTAATTCGCTAGACTATAATGCAGCATTGAGTTCCTAAAGGATAAGTTTTTACTGCTGGAATCTAAATGAAACTCCTTCTTTCCCCTCTTCTTTGCCTGGTGAATTTGAAAGGATTTTGGATTGATATGGGTTGCTTATAATGACTTCAAAGCGTTAAATCAAGTAGAAGACTGTTTAAAAATCTGATTGGGTACTATATGCTGGTCAACATGTGAGAATTATGATTGAGTTGCAGTTCTGTGCGAGGAAATTTGTGCTATGTCGTTCTTTATTTATTGTTTGTTGTCTCTTCAATTTTTGAAAACATAATCTGAAAAGTTCCAGCTATGTTAATCATATAAGCGTAGAGAGATGGGATGGCAAATAGCAGAAACTGATGTTGCTCGGGAAGAGCAATAGTTATTCAGTGCCATAGGATACACTTCTTAAGTAAAGTTAGACTTGGAATCTCAGAAAAGTTTTCTCTTTACACAACAGATAGACGGAATATATTGGAGAAAATAATGACCAGATCACTTAAGGCTCAATCTTTGATGGTAAAGACTACCATTTGTAAGATTACTGCATTTCGAAAGCACGAGCCTGTAGATGGGTTCAACCTCAGTTGGGCAGGGTGAATTAAGTGCACATAACTCATGCTATCATCTAGTATACAGTTTATATAACATTGAAAGCTGCTATTGTCTTTGTGTGAATGATAAAATTGAGATGAATAAATGTTATTACGCTATCATTTATGATAAGCTTTGCATAATCTGCTTCTCCTATTGGATGAACTTCTGTAAACAACTTTGAATGGCTTTCGAGCTGAAACTCATTTATCATCTGCCGTATCAGTTTGCCACCGTAATTTCATTATGGTTCTGCAGGTTTACATAATAAAGGCAGGAAATTTTGCTGAAGTCGATGGGGCACTTGGCCTCCTAAATCTGGACGCCCCTACCAAAAAGGTTGAAGCAGGCAAGTGTTTTCCTCTATCTCTTTCTTCATCTGTCTGCGACTTTTGTAAGTCTTTGCTTTGTTTCTATTGTTTCCTTAGCATACTTTACCGATGCTACAATGAATTTACAGAAGATGGCACCAACCCTGAAGCGTCATCTAGACAACCAAGGAGGAAGCGAGCAAGTTCGCTGCCGTTAGCCATTGTGCAGAAAAGAAAAAGAAAGTCCGACCAGCGAAAGTTAACTCCTAACCCAGAATGTTTAGCGGAGCAATCCGAAAATGATAGTGAAGGCGTAAATTCAGAAGTCTTAGAAGGTTTCAAGTTGTCTCTGCCGGATGTCCAATTTAAGGATGTGGACACTTTCTCCAACTTCCACATTGCGATAGATGGGATGGTTGTCAATTCGGAGCTCTCTGAAGACATCCTGAGGAAGTACTATGAGCTCTGCCTTAGTCAGAATGTGTTCCTCCACGAGAATCTCCTCAGGGGCATGAACTATAAACTAATTGTTGGCACTATATGTGAAACCGTCAACGTGGCTGATGCGGTGAGGGCTTGCAAGCTCACTACTGCTCGAGAAGAGTTTGAGACTTGGGACAAGACCTTGAAGGCCTTCAAAATCCTGGGCATGAACATCGGGTTCCTGCGTGCTCGGCTGAAACGGCTTGTGGAGCTTGCTTTCGAGTCGGAGATGGCGACGGAGACGCGAAGGTATGTTGATTCCAAGAGAAAGCGGGACTGCGCGGATGAAGAGATTAGAAATCTGGAGATGAGGCTCTTGGAATTGAAGGAAGAGAATCAAAGAGTCGGTGCAGAAATCGAGTGCCTGAAGCCGAAAGTCGAGAGCTATGAACTGAAATTCCAGGAAGAAGTAACTGCCCCATGGTGATGACTCCCCTCTCTTGTCCTGCGTTTCTTGTTCTCTGTAATTCTGTGTTTTATGTACCATGTTTGTACATCCACCGATTAAAAATGTAGGTGTAGGCCTTCATCATCAATCTAGGAAACATATTTGAGTGACTGTCTAGGAAACTTTTGTGAATGTAGGTTAGACTCTCTCTCTCTCTCTCTCTCTCTCTCTCTCTCTCTCTCAGGTTTTCTTGGCTGGATTAACAAAAAAAAAGTAGCTAGACATGTGATCGACGTGAATATGCTTCGTTTACGCAATCGACCAGCTTGGCTCTCATGCTGGCCCAGACATGATTTGGTCGTCGGCTAGGTAAGATGACAAAGCGCAAGAGGTCCAAGCGCTTACAGAATCTGAACCCAACGTGTCAATTTCAAAACGCCTGGATTACTTTTAGAACTACAGAATCTTGTTGCAAACTCCTCAAAGTTGTCCATGTGACATGACCCTTAACTTCAGCAACTCACGTACCACTTGTAGAGGGAACTCAATGTAAACCGTCTAAAGATTTCTTCAGGGTCACCGCGCATTGAATTTTAAGGTTGGCTCGTGAGGCGATGGACTATCAAATGGACAATGCTCGCACATCTACAATGCAAGGAATCCGGGCTCGTCAACGTGAGCCACACACTCCAAGTAACAAAGAAACGAGCCTCGCATGTCATGCAGGCTCCAACCATCAAAATACAACATTTAATCTAATCCATCTTGGCCATTAATACACAGGGCTACCACGAAACTTTTGTTGCGAAGAGGAGATTAGCGCACACGTTATCTTGCTAGTCCTTTTACTTGCGACAAGCATAATTCACACTACTTATGCATGTAAAGTGCTCGTTGGAATGCATGAATAAGATCATTGTTTCATTTATCATATTGATTATCATGTTCCAGAGTTAGACATGACTATCCTACATGTTGGTGCTAGGAGTGATCGGTTCTAGAGTGAGTCAATTCCTATCTTGAAATCGGGAACCATATCAGGCCTGGTTGATTCCCAACTCGTGGAATTAGGAATTGACCCTGTCCATCCAGGAATCAAATTGGATTGGTCTGTCCTAATTCAATTCCTGAGTTGGACTAGGACTGCTTGTAAATTTCCTTTTTGTTTATTCTAATACATGCACAAAATTTTGTAATGTTACACTCTGAGCAAGTCACACGTAACCATAAGTTATTAGACGCTATCAGAAAAAGTCTCATTGTCGTTTAGCAAGGCAAGTACTTATGCAGCTAGCAAGAATTTATCCTTTAGTTAATTGAAGAAGCTTGGCAAACGTTAAGCCAATTCTCCAGCATAGCTTGTGTAAACTGCATCTCTTGACCTTGACAATGAATTCAACTTGGGAAAACTCAGAATCTACCATAAAGAGGTGTGGATAAATTTGAACCGGTGAGAAGAACTAAACCAAGGTTTATATAATTCCATTAGTCTGGTTCTTGCGAGAACCGCCCAGAATTGGCTGGTCCGATCTGATTTTCAGGATGGACCGGGACCATGCTCACATGCAATACTCGTTACAACATTTTGCTTTATTCAGTTACATTTTTTTTTTAACTTGCAACAATAGCTAATTAGTTCTGCTTTTGGTGCTTTCTTCCTGCTTCGCATTTAGCGGACCTGACCTAGCTCGGTAGATATATATGTTGGGTGGATGGGTTCAAACTTCACAGTGGGCTCAGTAGGAAAGTCCTAATGCAGGCCACCCACTCAACCTTTTATACAGTGGGCTCGATATTAAACCTTTTCCTTGTGACGTTGCCGCTTATCTAGCTCGCGTCCTCTTGACACATGACGAACTATCGTAGTTTGATTCGCTCTCGCACGTGCGCGCCAACACAATGATCGCCACTTGGAAAAATCTCGTTTTAAAGTCATTTCATGCAACATCTCAAGTCCCACATTAGATGGGAAAGACCCGGTTGTGCGGTTCCAAGTACACTCGGCCCTAAATGGTCATTACCTTGTACAGCTACCGAAAATACTCATCTTAGGAGCTCAACCCACATGAAATGGGTATTGTTATATATCCCATCATGCACGGCACATCGGATTGCGTCTCTTGTAACTAGTGTCGCCTGCAAATTCGCATCGAACATCAAGACCAATGTCCTTGTAATCGAGTCTTGCCACGAGTGCGCCCTCTCAAAGTTTCCTGAGATCTTGGAGCACTAGAAGAAGAGGTTTCCGTTCATGGGCCTAATTCCCTAAAAAAACCCCTAACTTTATGTTAAGTTTCAAATCTGCCCCGAGCTTTTTTTTGTCTAAAAAAAATTCAAAACTTTAAGTCCAATCCCAAATCTATCTCAACCTTTTTTTTTTGTCTCAAAAAAAAACTCCCAACTTTAAGTCCAGTCCCAAATCTGTTCTAAATTTTGTTTTGTAAAAAAAACACCAAAATTCAATTTATTTTCAATAATATATCCCCATGATCCTGTTCTAACTTGACATGGCACTTCCACGTCGATAATAAATCCACATCAATAAAGTAATGGGGCTTTTTTTTAGACAAAGAAAAGTTCATGGTAAATTTGGACTTAACCTAAAATTAGGGTTTTTTTTAAATTAAAAAAAAATTGGAGTGGATTTGTTATTGTCCCTAACTTTCATATCCTAGAATGGTTTTTTTGGGAGAATTTCAATAATTTTTATTGGATTGGATTTGTTGTTGAAGTGAAAATGCGAAGTCGGTCTATAGCTATCACCCCATTACTTTGCTGATGTGGCTTTGTTATCGACGTAGAAGTGTCACATCAAGTTAAGACTGGATCACGGAGGTATATTTTTGAAAATAAATTAAATTTTGGTGATTTTTTTTTGTACAAAACAAAATTTTGGGTACATTTGGGACTTGATTTAAAGTTTAAGGGTTTTTCTTACATAAAAAAAATTCAGGACAGATTTAAGATTAGATCTAAAGTTTGAGATTTTTTTTGAAATAAAAAAAATTTAAAATAAATTTGAGATTTGACATAAAATGGAGGATTTTTTAGGGAATTCACTCTTCGTTCACGTCCCCTGCCTCCTTCACCCGTTCACCGGAACACACGACACGGCTCGAACAATCAAGCCACCACCGAAAGGTTTTCCACGACAGTACTTTCTGATTACCAGCGACGGTACGATGTAACATCGACTTTACACATTGGATACTTTTAGTAACCAACGAACTAACGTGGCATCTTTACCATCTATTTAATGCACTGAATTTTATCACGCCCTTCGGAATGGAAACAGTCTTTTTTTTTAATAATATGCAATTTTTTCTTTCGTCCGTATTGAAACTGTACTAGACTCGAAGCATCCTAGTAGCAGCAGCGAGCCAGCGAGCCAGCGACCCACGACAATAAATGGTCGTTCTTCCGACAATTTTTAAAAAATCGAAAATCACTTGCATTTGACCATGCAAGCCTGGTCTCCCTGACCACTCTGACCAACCCCACCCCAATTTTATGCTTAGCTGTCCTTATTGATTGTCTGGAAAATAGGGGAGGAAGAAAAAGAATTCAAGTAAAGTTCTCTGTCCCGTTATCTGATTCTCTCTCCCTCCATCGATTCAACCATTTTCCATTCCAATGCCTTTTTATTTTCTTGAAATTTCATGCACTCGATCGAAGGAGAAGACCAAACTGGCAAGTATAAACAAATAAATAAGAACAAAGAACAATGAAAGTTTGGAAGGGCCAGCTTGCAGTGAACAGGTCCTTGCGCAAAAAGAGAGATGACGACGAGCATGGACCCAAAGTATCGAAGTCTTCTTGCGATTCTTTTGCGTCAAAGTTCGCTTTTTACGTTACTAAAACAAATGGTGGGAAAAAGGGTAATTTCCTGGGAATGTGATCTAGGGCATGCAATAAATTATTTTTCTTAGAGATGTTAACCTCTCGAGAAAAAGAATAATTTGAATCGAGGACAAGACGTGGACAATGTTCGGTCGGGCGTGCGAATGGTTTGATTCTCTACTGCTAGTAATGTTTCTTCTCCAACATCATGTCTGTACTTAGTAGATGTCTTTCGTTACTAATTATGTCTTCTTTAGCGATTGTTTCCACAAGAATGTGTCCGGGTCAAACGCATGAAAGATGGGTCAAAGGACCTCCCAAAATAAAAATAATATTATACAAAGAACAGCCAGACCACCTATTCTTTAGAACATCAGAAGCAAAACAAGAAACAGCAAGATGCCAAGAAAGGGAGGACACCGCAAGGTCAAGATTCAACTAAAAAACTGAAACGGAAACCCTACTGAACATAATTTGTTTTGTCTCTAAATCTTGGATATGACCTCCAGTAATCTTCATCCGACGAAAAAGAAAGTAAAAAAAAATTAGCGAGAATCCAATTCTCCTCCTCGGTGCTCTAAAAATTCAAGAACTTCAAGCAAATCTCTCTACTTAAGCTACATCTCCATCTCCTCCTCATCCCTGCAACCATTCGACCCTCCCTCGCTCATCATTTCCTGCAAGAAATCCATAAAAGCAATGTCAACAGGGGGGAGAAATGAAGATGAAAAGTCGTCGCCTCTCTTGATGTATCCATGTTATAAACCTAGCTTGGACCTGTCATTACTTTTACCTTTGAAGTCTTGCCACGATAATGATGAATGTTATCTGGAACCACTCCGAAACCAGCAGTCCTCTTACTATCGAAAGAAGCCTCGCACGACTTATCGGCTTTCTTGGACCCTATGTGGCTCTTCCTCAAACCCAAGAACCCCTTCCATCTCCCTGACCCTTTTGGAGGCCTAGAGGATGCGCTGCAGCCGGTGTCTTCATCGCCCGCGAGAAGCTCTTCCCTCAGGGTGGTGGTGCCCTTCTCGGCCGTTGGTTTTTCTTTGAATGGCAAGAGCTTGCCCTTGCAGAAGAGCTCGTCGGCGCTCATCATCGAGTAGCTCGAGACGGAGAATTCGAAGTCGGACGAGGCCGGGGCCTCGCGGGCGGTGCTCCGCTCTTGCTTCGCCGTGTACTGCGACTCAGCAAAGTCATTGGAGAAGGAGATTCTAGGGCTTACTAGGTGGTGGTGGTGGTGGTGGTTCTTGTTGTGTGGATCGGGGTTGTACATGACTGTGCGTGCATGCCAATGCCATATGATGTGGGGGAGAGTCTCAGCGCGACATCGGGTGGGATATGAGCGAGAGGATGATGATTGACAAAAATAGCATATGGAATTGAAGACAGACAGAGCGCGCGCCGAAGCACAATTATTTTCCAAGGGACCCTCTCGAACTGTTGCAACCTACCGAAGTAGATGGTCTGTATTTATATCGGAGCCACAGGGAGGGCAAGTGTGTGATAGGAGAAGGTTTTGTTTTGGAGGGGTGCTCGATGTAACCTTTTCCCTTCATTCTTTTTATTCTTTTAATTATCTTTTCGATTTTCTTTTTTCAGGTATGGTGACGACGATGGGGCTTGTGTCCGTGGGCTAGGCGTACGATCAGAACAAATGATGGTATTTATTGGTCGTCACGGACTCGGGTTATGGTCTGAATATCGTGCGTCCACTGAGGTATTTTATGTGCTCGGAGTTTATTCAGGTATTTAAATTGGACAAGGGGGCATGCGTGCATGCATGTCATGCGAGAGGATGTGATGTTTTGTCATGACATGGGATTTGACGTTCAAAAGGGTGGTCAATGGGCATTCAAACACTATCCCGAAAGAATCAACCGTTTTGTTCTTTTGCTTAGGTGTTTGTAACCGGGCTACTTGGGAGTATCCGGCTGCTCTTTTTCACAGCAAGAAAGCATCTACATCGTGTCGGAGACCCTGGAATAGAAATAATATAAATATGTATTTATTTATTTATTTCATAGGTCAGTTTCCTTTTCATTTTCAAAATATACTGAACTCCTCTAAATATAAGGGATAAATTTACATATTGATTTTATCCATTTAGATGATTGATTCATGATCAATCGATAATTAAGGGACTAAGATTTATCCATCCACATCATTCAAGAATAGTTAAGAGTATTTGGATTTACCAAAATGCGTATATACTTTGAGGAAAACATGCAAGCCCACACGAGCACGCGACTCTGTTGTTGCTTGCCGTTACCACTCTCGTCGATGTTGCCATCGGCGTGGGAGGCTGCCACTCATTGTGGCGCTCGCTTGCACAACCACGAGAACCACCCACCATGGTGCATCTCTCTTTCTCTCTCTCTCCCTCTAAAGTACAAAGGATTATAATATCAATTTTTGTATGAACTGAATTTCGAATATTTATGTACCCAATATTGATGTTTACTCATCGATCTCACCTTGAATATATTTATCATTATTGATTCAATGTATGTCTTACTATCAAAGCCATGTAAGAATCTCTAACGGAGAAACGACATTACTTACTACACCATTTATTCTCCAATATAGACGCCAAATGTGTTTTGTTGCTCCTCTAGTCCTTTTTTTTTTTTTTTTGTGGCTTTCTTCATATTCTAAAAGGAAACACCAGGTTCACGGATGGAACAAATCAGTGGAACAATGTTTGATGTTCTAGAGCGAAAAGAAATGGAATGAACTAAAATTACGCTTTTCAATTCCGATTCTGGTTGATGGACTCTTTATATTCGAGTTAAAGCATTCAGATCAGAATCTCAATTAATTCAAGTTCATTTTCGACATTTGAAATTCTTATTCCATTTTGTGCCGCTTTCTGTATCTGTCGTTTCTCCATTTTATCATACTAAACAATGTGTACATTCGAATAAAGATTCCTAGGATTTTTATTTCTAAATAAAAGTTCTACAACTTGGCCAGTACAGAGATGCATATGTTTATTCTCTGTTCCCTATTAGGTCTCATCTTTTGATGTAATAATTAATATATCTCAGATGTGGTTGAAGATCCGCTTGAGAAATTCGCTGTCTATCTTGAGTTTTGTGTTTGACATTTGAATACTACTACTGGTTTGCTTTAGGTATTATATACAAAAAGGTGATTATATGGATATATGAATATAGTTCACGTGAGATGGAATGGCGCATCTAGAAAGCATATAGATATGCACTGCACCAGTTGATAGCGGCCTTTCATATATTGCAACCAAAATGTCGAGGTTTGAACTCGAGATCTGCTAATTAGAAATTGCTATAATTGGAAAAAAGGAGTTAATTCTAAACAATTCTAAGTTGGTTGTTCAAATGGTACTGTATGTTGAGCCAACTCAGGGATTGAGTTTGAATCTCCATACAAGAGGAAAATTGCAGCACAAGTTCTACACCTTTCAATCAGTTTGGTTAAAGTCCTTACTTTGTATACAAAATGCAATCGAGTACTCAAATTACGTTGAAAAGTTTAGTTTGAGGACGACATGTAAGCACTTTTTAAGAGACGTGGGCAATTTTTGGTACTGTTCATCAAGAGGACTTGATTGCACTTCATGCGCAATTCCCCCCTCTCCCCCCGATACAATCTTAAAAAGTTTGGGACACTTCATTATTAGGACGAGAATTAACTCTTGACACACATGCATGTTTTTCTTAGACTTGCATGGTTGGATTGCAAATCCAAGCCAAGTTTTATCCTACGATTACCTTGTCGGGGAAAAAGCTTCATAAGAATGTTTTGAGAAAAAAAAGTAACAGCTTCCACTTACATCAATGAAACATGTGATGTGGGGTTGCGATATCGACATTTATAGGAGGTAGAAAAGATTGGTGACAGTGTATTGCTTGCCCATGAACTTGTTGAGGGTTATCACGTGAAAAATGTCACTCCCAGATGCACTAGGAAGGTTGATATCACGAAGGCATTTGACTCTGTCAAATGGAAGTTTCTGCTTAAATTTCTTGCAGCTATAAATGTTCCTCCTGAGTTCTTGAAGTGGGTGGCGCATCGGATTACTACTCCTCGATTCTCTATTAATATGAATGGGTAGCTTGCTGGTTATTTCGAGAGGCAATAAGGTCTCAATCTGGGGGATCCTTTATCTCTCTACCTGTTTGTAATGACAATGGAGGTTATTAATAGGCTTCCAAATGCGGCTGCTGATAAAGGTCTCTTAAAATTTCATTCCATGCGTGAGAGGATTGAGCTCGCACATCTTTGTTTTGCAGGTGAACTTATGATCTTTCTAAATGGAGATAGGCACTCTTTAGTATCGGTTCTCTATATCTTTGAGCAGTTTTATCGTTTGTCTGGGTTGAAGTTAAATCCACAAAAGACTGAACTCATTTCAATAGGGATTTGCACAGATATGTTACAGGAATTTATTTGATCTCAGCCATTACAAGCTTGATTTTCTCCCTGGTAGGCACTTGGGGCTGACTTTGATCCCAGGTAGGCTTAAAGATGGTGATTGGCTTTTGTCCGACTAAGTTCCGCACAGGCTGGCATTGGACAACAAAGAATCTTTTCTATGCAGGACATTGCACCTTATTAGTACCAGTGTCCTTGGTGTTGTTAACTACTGATGTAGTATCTATATTTTGCCTATGATAGTGACCGAACATATGGAGCAAAGGTGTGCTGCAAAGAAAGAGGGGGGGTGGGGTTTTGGTCTCAAGAGAATTCTGGAATGGAATATTATTGTCTGAGATGTTAAAGGGTATATATGGAATATATTCCTTAAAGCTGGTTTCTTGAGGGTTGCTTAGATTGACAGATAAAAACCGAAAGGGAGGAGTTTCTGGTCTCTTTCTCTCTCTAACTGGAGACTCTTCCTACTGTTGGAAGAGTTTCTGAGAATGAAGGAAAGTAATAGAACGTTTCACAACCGTACAGGTATCTCTGGATGTTTTAGTACTGTCCTTAGCTACATTGTTAGCGATGTGAGATTGAGGGTTCAGTGGTTGTAAAGCTGTCAAGGCAAAGATCCAGCTCTGTTATAGGCAGCTGTGTGATATTGGGGTCTTAGTTTTGTAGTGTTTTTCCTGCTGGATTGGGTCAAAAGTTATAAGTTCGTACCTCATGTCTATAGTTATCTATGCTACTTATAAAAGGAAAGATTTGATTATGTGATCCGCGACAAAGTTAGCTATTTTATTCTTCTCTTCATAATTTTTTTTCTCAAGTTCCATATTTTAATCTATGCACTCATTTCTTTTTATATTAGCATGGATAAATTCACTTATCAATATAATTTCGTGAGAGCCATCAAACTTCCGCTACGTCAGACTTGTCTTGTCTAAGATAAGAGGAAGAACCAACGGAACCCTTGTGGATGATAAAGCAACAATCAATGATGACCCGTGCATAGTGAGTGAACTTTGCATGTACTTTGGACTCGAGCCTGTGTTAATGCACTCATTTACCGGACCTTGGACAAGTGAGTAAATGAAGTAAGCTGATGGCTGAATGTAATAAGTCGCGAAGTTTATTTATATGATATTCTTATATATTTTTTTTTTTTGTGTTAGGTGGTCGGAGGCAACAAATGGAGATTTTTTTATAGTTATGAATTCTTAGGCAAGTCGTGGCAAATTCCTGCCCTGGAAACGAAAACCCTACTCAGGCTTTGAAGAAGATATGAAGGGCGTTTTATTGTGCATGCATTGCATGTAAAATTCTCATTACACAAACTTATCCTGATTATTACAAAGTATGTACTTGAATATAAAAAGTCCATCGGAATTCATTCAGACTCAGCATGTACAAAATAAAAAACCTTAATTAAAGCTGGGAGAGACATGAAAATCTAACTCTCCATCGTTTTCTTTTGATTCTTATGCAAAAAGGGGGTGCACAATCTGTCCGAAAACAAGAAGAGAAAGTTCACAACTCTTTGTTTTTTCCCCTTTGGCGAGACACGCTGCTTTGTTTTGTAGCTGCCATTTTGCAGAGAGAGAGAGAGAGAGAGAGAGAGAGAGAGAGAGAGCGAGAGAGAGGAACAGTGGCAGAATCCAGAGAGGATGGGCATGCATTGCAACAGAGTTCGTTGACCGGAAAAGATTTGACTTGTAAGAAATTCGCAGAGAACTGAGCTGGCGATGCAGACCCACAAAGTCACGTGATCACGCAGGAGGATTGCCGCTGCTGTAAGAAAGAAAACAAGAATTTCAAAAAGAAAAACAGTGACGTTCATGTTTATCAAAACACATCTAAACATTAGTGTTACATTAGTAAGATCTCCATGATCATCTGTAAACTACAGCAATAGATTTGACAACCGCATTCATCACGCCAGATTAACTTTCGTAACTTATCGTGTTGCCTCCCTCCATTGTTATTATAGGGTTCCTAATTGGGTCTAACATCCTTAGTCGATCCGGCGATGTTCGGCCGTGCTAATTCATCAGCGTTGTACTACTTTTTTTCTTCCTTGCAGCACCATAACCTTTATAAGGGTGTGCTTGGCTGGCGATCATGAAGGCTCTAGAGAACAACCCCCCGGCCAAAAGACTAAGTTATTACTAGCTAGGGCTTTCCATGTCTTCGCCATAATGGTCAAATCACATACATACAATTATTTGTTTTAGGGTCAGAAAGGCAGGATAAGAGATTGCAACATCCAAACTCGTGCTTTGTCCTAACACGGAAACTTGTATTTGTTGTGTTAGTCTGGTAGAAAGTACATCATAGAACTACTCATGTGTATTTGATACATGTACTTCATTTTTGTGCCTTGCTAGTATAAGAGCATCTGATCCGTGAAGAAATTATGAAAAGAAATTAAATACGCAATAATACTTTATTTGCACACTCAAATCGTACATTTTGGGAAATGAATTTAGATATATGTCGTAGGATGAACAGTTAGAATTTCTAATTTGAAATTTGAGAAATTTTTTGCAGTGCCATGGACTTCGAGAGCTGTGAAAGATAGGCTAATTGCATAAAGGCTTTTAGAGCCATGTGAAACGTGCTCACACCGCTCACATGGTCAAAAACTTCTTTTCCTAATGGTCAACCAAATGGGGACGCGACACGTGGTGCATGCCCCGTAATTTGGCCGTCTATCATGGACGAGGACCAGTCAAAAGGACCGACCTTTTCTTTTTTTCTTTTTTTCGTTTTTTAATTAATTTATTCTATTTATTGATTTTTTTTTAATTCGTAAGGTCGTCCGGTCATCTGGTCATCCATAGTCCCATAAAACACTTGGCAATGTTCGTGGATCGATTAAGTTAAGATCATTGACATATTTAGGTAATCTCTACCTTTCGTACGTTACTGACAAAGAAAAAAAATTATGTCATTCATTCATAACTTTCGTATTAATATAAAGGAAGACGATTAAAATAAATAAATAAATTGCATAACGAAGGATTGAAGAATAAAATTTGGAGGAGAGGGGGTAGAAGGGGCGGAAGGCGTAATTGATCGAGTCGAGGGTTCTTTTTTTATTTTATTTTTCTTCGCCAGATTAATCGTGGGGTCGAGAAAGATTTGTGAGATATTAAAAAAACATCAAAATTGCGAAGAAGACTTTAATTTAAGAAACTGCAATAGAGACCACTCTTATTACGAATAATTCCAACTACTTTAGGAGAAAAAGAGGCATTTATCTACTATAGAGTTGGTGGGGTTTAATTATTTTTTAAATATCTTTCCTATTTTATTTTCGGCATTTTTTTTTGTCTAAGAGTAAAGACACATGATTCGAGATAGAGCATCGGTGAGTCCCGACTTTCTTTGATAAGAATCAATATGATCTTTTTTTATTGCTACTTAGTATTGGCAATAGGCATGAAAAAGTCGATTGTTTCTTCTTGTTTTCATACAAATGGAGTAGTTATCAATAGACTCGCAATGCGTCTATTTGTGTCAAGGGTCCTAGGCGTGCTCTACCACTGACTTAATAGGCCGTCGCATAGCTAGACCGTCCTGAACTTGAACCAAAGACCTCACAAAGAAAATAATGATTATCAGAAAGTGAAGGTTGTAGATAAAAATGATTCCTTCTATTCTATATCACCGATTAATGCAGCCTCAGATGCTTCTATCAATTCTAGTGTGGAGCAAAAAGTTTATACCTATGAGCATATATTGTGGATTAACCCTAATCCATTAGTATCAATAGTCGTATAGGTGAAGAAGAAGTAGTAAGCTAGAAATCAATAATACGAAAACTTTATCATCTTATATATCATACTCCTTTTTTATCGAGACCGAAATTAAGAAGAATGGTCGGAAACATTCATCTCATTTGTATTTCGGACAAGTGTATAACCATCGAAGACCGTTGAAGCGACAGATTCTTGGAAATCGAGTGGCGTGGGGGACAGAGAAAAGATTTGCCAATCTGAAGTTAACAAAAATAGCCCAGAATACAAGAAAATGGAAGCCGAATACACACTCAGGCTCCATCACATCACCAATTACTTTGGCTGATCTTCATGTGCAGACGCTGCTGCGCGTAGATCACCAGCCTCTCGAACTCCTCCGCGTTGTCGACGCTGCCGCTGTGGTTCAGGTCGGCCTCCTTCATCCCCTCGTGGGCCTTCCACCACGCGAGTCACACCCTCATGCTCCGGACAGCTTCCTGGAGCTCCTCCCGGCTGATGGTCCCGTCGTGGTCCGTGTCGAACCAGCGGATCCAGTTCTTGAATTCCTCCACCGTCATCTCCTGGTCCAGACGCAGCCGGACGCAACAGACAAAGGCCATAGTTTAGTAGCTCTCCCTGATTAATGATCGGATATGAATCGCTTGGTGTTGGAGCAGAAGATGAAGTTGAGATTAGCTGGTGAGCTCTGCTGTGCGCAGTTGCTCTTTGGATCAATCCAATTTATTGAAGTGGACAGAAGAATCTATCGGCGGTGCCTCGTGCACTCCTTTCAGACATCTCTCTTAGTTCGAGTCCATTCAACTTTATTCCTTTCAATTTTGGGAACTATTATGTTTTTAATAGTACTGTATAAAATTCATGTAATACCCAAAATTCTGTGACTTCTAATAGACGCGTCCCCTGAATTTGGTTTGGCGCCGCAGCCTCAGAAGTAGGCTATGTGCAAATATGCCTTTTTAGACTGTGCACGTTTTGGATTTTCGCAATGCAGGTTTTACTGGAATGTTCAAAGCACAAGCACATTATGATTCATGTGACATTGTTCTGAACGTTGAACAAAAAAGATAGAAGACCCTAGTGAGTCTCTTTTTTGTTCTATCTTGGTTAAAGTTTTATCAAACAACACATGAACATAATTACTTCTAATCTCTTTTTGTGTCAGTCATGTTCTATGCTAGAGCAATTTGTATGCACCAGAAGAGAACTTAAAATCTAGCCGTTTTCATTGAGTTAAAACAAAATTAAGAGACATGTTAGAAAGTCCAATCAAAACAAAATTAACCCCGTAGACTTTCATAAGGCTAACAATATGGTCAACATGATTTTTTTTGTTTTTATTTTGACAAGTCATTGGTGAGACGTTGCCTCGTTCCCATCTAATGTCACCAGTTAAAGAACCACTTAATCTACGTTATACGGCGAGTTACCATCGGACAAAAAAGCCCCTAGCCCGTCCTCCTTTCCTCGATCCCCCTCTCTCCCCTCCCTTGTTTTATATTGGCTCTACCGATAGCCCTTGGCTGCCGTTGCCCATTTGTTCGCCGTCTGCAATGATTCCACTATAGGCCTACGTCTACAAGGGCATTGTTGCCTATGCTTGTCTCTCTTCTCCCATTAGTCTGAGCCTCGTGCATCTCTCTCTCCGTCTGATCTCAATCAAGTAAGACATGGGTTTGAAATTCGACTAATATTTATATATAAAACCGATTGTACTCAATAGAATGGAGAACCTAGAGCTTGGCGTGTGCATGATCTACACAGGTTTTCATTTCTGAACCATTCATCTGAAAATCAGTGACTGACTCTAAAAACTTCCTTCCAACCAAATACCTCCATGAGACCGAAGATTGCATAAGAGGGACATCAGACCATTAGCTTAAAACAAGAGTTTAAGTTAACCAATGAAGGGATAATTCAAGTTGCTTCTTGCTTATCATGCATGTCGTCGCTTTCTTCTTTCTAAAGGAAAAAGTTGCTCCCCCTCTCCCTCAAATCTGTAACTTCATTTGACTAAGTTTTAGTTAAATCTCACAAGATCTGCAACGCGCACCGTTCCATTCGCGTGGACATAACTTAGCTCATAAGCGAAATCGAATATAGGGTTTAGTCAACTTCAATAAGACGACTATATTCAACATGAGCTGGCCAAACGGGAAAATTACGCATATTTTCTATCTTCTTTTTCAAACAGCTCTTTACTGTTCATTTCACCATCCACGAAGTATACTTAGGCCGATATTTATGTATTTATTTATTTTGCAAGGCTGTAACTTAAGCAGTAAAGACATAAAGTACGCCAAATATATTATTTACATTACCTAAGCTTATTATATACTCGACACGTACGTAACTCTTAACTTCTAGGTCAAAAGCTCATGGCATGGAACCTGTAAATTCTTTTACCTTTTTCCTTTTTCGAGGTAAAATGAATCCCGCGTCTTATTACATGTGTGACCCGCAAAATTTGCTTTTTTTTGTTCAGCAAACAAGCATATTTCCTAAGACAAGTGAAAAGCAGGAGGGTATCAGCTACAAAACTAAGTATTTGTAGAGATTCAATTAAGTTTAAGCTCCTGCATTGATGAATTTTCAAGGGCTGTGCTTTGGCAATTAGTGAAGTTTCATATTTTAGCCTATATACAACCCTTCCAGGTAGCTCTGTTAGCTCTGTTAATATCAATTCTTTTAGGAAATACATCAAGAAGAGTGCCAAGAGGATGCGATTGATCATACCACAACATAGTCGTTAACCCCATCACCTATATTGATGCTGATGAAAGGCTTCATTGTCTCTTGAAGCTTGAACAATTTCCTCCACACTTAGGAGGCATTGACTGCAACCTTTGCTGGCCAAAATTTACTGCATGTATCTAAACAACTTACTTCAAATGTCTAAGCAATATCATTATAGCCCACAGGAGCCAAAGCAGGATAAGCGGTAGTATTTTCACCATGTTTCAAGCATTTGTCTGATGGTCTCGACGTGTTTGTTTTTACTTATTTCTCTCCAAAAGTTGGTCTCCACCGTTGAACTCCCCCTTTCATTAGAGGAGGCCTCGATAAAGGACCTGGCATTGTCCCTTCATTAAGCATTAAGGATACTTTTGTATTTTCCAAGACAAAAGATAAAAAGAGGTGGCGGTGTTCCTAGGAATCTTCAAAACGAAGGGTCCAATGAACGCACCCGGTGGCACCGGCCTCGAACGAGCTCCCTAATAAATTATTTTTTAGGAAGAAGGTCGTACCTACGGTATTGATAACTGCAATTGATTCACCAAGAACTGAAACCTTTCATATGGAAAATTAAGAAATTTGGGATGATACCTTGAAGTGATAAATCAAAAGGAAAATACCCGTACACATATTCTGTTCACATCTGAGTCTAAACAACAAATCCATGAACACTAGTACATTTTCGTTGGGGCACGTACTAGGCAGGACACATCTACATTTATTACCAGCTTAATCCTCTAACGAGCCAAACGCAGATCTCGCACAGAAGATGTATTCCTCAACTTATGACGGTGGTGCAAAATATGCAACCCATGGGTTTCCAGGTCCAATGAACATCTCCTCTTGCCCACCTCTGTATGCAGCCGCCACTCGCGGCACGGCTGCGCGGTGGTCGACAGGCCTTTGCCACTGCTGTGACGACCCTGCTAATTGCCTGATCACTGCCTTCTGCCCTTGCGTGACGTTCGGACAAATTGCCGAGATTGTGAGCAGGGGTTCCGTTTGTAAGTTTCCTTAAAACATGTACATTTGTGAACATGACGGTTTTCTAAGTTGCTTCTGTCTGTTAAAGGGCATTGGTTGTCATCTGTAGATTGCCTTTGTGTCTTATGTGTGTGGCCATGTGAACCATATAGTATACGTTGTTCTTTTTTTTCTGGGTCTGTTAATATGTGGAGGAATAACTATGTTCAATGAGCTCAGGATTTTGAAAACTAAAAGGCTCATCAGGTTTTTTTTGCCTACCTTATGTTTTTGATGATTAAAAATGTTTTGATTCTTTTGTTTTTTGGGGTACAGCTTGTGCAGCAAGTGGGTTCGTGTACGCAGTGTTGGCTCTGACGGGCTTGCCATGCCTGTATTCATGCTTTTACCGGTCGAGAATGAGAGGGCAATATGTCTTGGAGGAGGCACCCGTCGCCGATTGCTTGGTTCACTTCTGCTGTGAGCCTTGTTCGCTTTGCCAAGAGTATCGAGAGCTCAAGAATCGCGGCTTCGACATGGGCATTGGTAATTCAAAGACCTTCATCCTCTTGAACTCTTTCATTGTGAGGAATGTTTTCGGATGATCTTGCGCATTTGCTTTCTTGATCACTTTCTAGACCAAATTGTTATTTGAATTCCTAGATATAGTGTATGTTCACTGTTATTTCTTGCCCTACCCATTGAGATGAATGATCTATCCTATTTTGATGCACTGGTTTATGTGATTTTGAATGTGAAGGTTGGGAAGCAAACGTGGACCGGCAACAAAGGGGGATGGCAAATGCTCCCACTGTGATCGTGGGCATGGATCGGTGAAGCTGAGAACTGAGAACAAGCAGCACAGGGAAGACTTTGGCGTTTCTGCCGCTTCTTCCTCTTGCTTTACCTTTCAGATTATCCATGTGTTGCTGTAAATTTCTGAAACCAATATGAATACCATTTCACATCTAGATATGTGTTCAGCTATTTTGTCAATGGAATTATGTATGTTTGGTTATTTCGTTTATGGATTGCGATTCTCTCAGTAAGGATAAATTGACGTGTTTTATTTACTTGCTCTTCAAAATAATCACACATTAACACATTTAATCCAAATTTTTATGTGCTCTTACCAATTTTTCCCCTCGTTTCCATTTTCTTTTCTCTTATTTTTTCCTTCATCCTTTTACCACAAAAAGTATCTGATCTGCACTACTTAAAGTTAAACTACTAGCGACCGCATCCTCTAAGCCATCGTCAACCGGCGACCATTTGCCAGAGGCCTAGCCACCACCTCCCTCCCCCCTCCATTTTCCTTCCATCCATCAATCGGAGGAATTGTGGCTGACTACCATCATCGACGACTAGGTGCTTCTATAAGCGACTTGTGAGATCTTTGATTGAAAATGCAATAGAAGTCTATGACCTCAATTCCTAGGTCAAGTACCTCCACTGTTACGGACTGTTACAGAGAGGGAGGTGGCTCGTGGTGGTGGCTAGAGGCGGGTGGCAACTTCGACGAGGTGCTTGGCCTGTAACCATAAAGTAGGAAAGAGATTAGTTGTTTTGGGCAAGGATATTTTGGGACAAAAACATCAAATTAAAGATGAGCCGTTATGAAACTATGGTAAATAAGATGGAAAGTATAGAGCTAGAATACCAAACCAAACTCCTTGATGTGAGATTTGTCTGCTTGTTGCATTCGTATCCCACACTTGAGTGTATCTACAGCACACTTGGGACATTTTACAGGTTTATGCTCATGACTCAAATTTGTAGATTTTGTTGAAAAGATCATGTCGTTGTAATTAAAGCCCAAAAGCAAATGAAAAGGGGTAAGATTACCCAATACGTTGACCTTGGACTATTTGTAGCTCAACCTCTCCAATCTGTGTAGGCGTGCATGTCGCGACCTAAAATTTTCCCTCAGGCTAATGGATTGTTAAGACTAAGCCTAACTCGGCCCTCCCAAGCCCTACCAATTCGCAACTTAGAGTTTAAGTTTTTAACATGCAAAAGTTTTCATACTCGGAGTCGCCAAGCTGTCGCGACCTAAAATTTGCTCTCAGGCTAATGGATTGTTAGGACTAAGCCTAACTCGGGCCCTCCCAAGCCCTACCAATTCGCAACTTAGGGTTTAAGTTCTTAACGTGCAAAAGTTTTCATGCTCGGAGTCGCCACTAATCTATTTGTGGTAGGTCGATTAGAAACCTAAATAAAACATAGGGAGATATGTTTTATTCCTACGAACCAGAGATTCTAAGCTCGGGGACTTGATTACGCTAGATCTAGTCTAACGCCCTTTCGGTACCTTTTCTTTTCAAAAATATTTATGCAGGCAGTCTGAATTTATTTTAACTTAGGCACTAACATGTGAGGTGATCATACGGGTGCTAAAACCACCAAAGTAACACCCAATAATCAAAACATTAAATAAATTGCAAAATTGGGAGAATTACTTACCTCGAAGCAACGTAAGCATCTGCATTGTTAGCTAGAAAATAACATCAATAATCCTAATGTGATTTCTAATTAACAAGCAGTTCACTCAATTTTTTTTGGATTTTTACTTATTTAAATGAAAACTAATCTATATATAATGGCGTGCAAAATTAACATGCGATTAATGCAACCTAACATGCAAACTATATGTCACGCGTGACGATATGACCTAATTCTAATGACGGACAAATGATTTATTTTTTTTTTTTTTTGGTATTTTTAAATGAAATTCGGAATAAAAAAAAAAATGCCTAAAATAACATGCAATCTAACCTAGAGAAAATGATTGATCTATCTTAAAGTGATTTTTTTTTTTTGGGATTTTTATTAAAATTCGAAATTATTAAATATCCTAAATAATCCACTAAGATTAAAACAATCTCTAATTTAAACTAGGAAATATGTTACCCTAAATCCCAATTTAAATCAAATAATTATCTTATTCTTTTGGATATATTTAAGATTCCCTAAACATGCAAAATTGCTAATTTAAATCTAACTAACAAATTTTTGGATTTTCTTTATTTAAAAGGAAAGCAATCAAACGAAGATAGCAATCACATTCAAACAGTCCACGCAATCCACAAGATTTTTCAAATTCAGATAAGGCAAAGAAATCAAACTAACGGTCATATCTATAGGGTTATAGATATCGACAGAAAGTTGATTGTTTAAATTTGGAAAGCAAATAAAATCTATTATCGTATCCAAGTGATTATGGATAAGATAACGATTTTCCGTATCGTCGCGTATCGTACCTTAGGGATAAGGTCGGATAGTCGTCCAAATCGTTGCTAAATTAGGCAAAATACCTAATTTTGAGTGTTTGAAATATTGCGGATATAGCGAATATTATCCTAAAATGTAACAATCCACCACAGAATATCCTCGAAATATTCAAATACCGAAAACTTAAGAAATTAAATATTTGGAAAGTATCTAGATAATGATCTTACCTAATTTGAGGATATCTTCCAAATTCGAACTCGGTGCGGATCGGGCTTGCGGATCACGGGATGGCCGATAGCGAGTGGACCGGCGGCGATGGTGGTGCGGCGTCGGGAGCGGCGGGACTTGACGGATGGTAGCTCGCGGTGTGACTCGGCTTGGGAGGGTTTGACGGTGAGAGGGTCACAGGACTTGTGGCTGGCCAGGGAGCGACGTGGAGTAGGCACCAGGGAAATAGCTTTTCAGTCACCGGAAAGCGTTGCTGGTCATCACTGAATGGGAGTGTTGCAGGGACTCGACTGGTTGGTGGCTCTCTCGGTGGTGCTTGATTTCTTCAATTTGTCGATGGGTAATTGCCGAGAAGAAGGAAGGACGCCAGGTGGTCTTGAATTTGCATTGACTGAGACCGCCTAAAAACGATAAATTGCTCCTCCACTTATTTTCTCTGCTCTTCCATCACTCTTCCACTTTCTTGCAAGACCACCTCTTTGACTTTTGACGCCCCTGGATTCGTGCTATGTATTCCTTCTAGGCTCTTCACGTGCAGATTCGTTGATGTTGTCAAGAACCAAAACTGGGCTGGTCTGAATCGACAAGGGAGCTGCGGGACAGCCAAGTACGTTGATGGCTGTGAGGCGCGGCTGCAGGGAGGTCTGGACTCGTCAAAGCTGTGGCTAAGCGTGAAGGCGTGGCAGCGGGGAACAGCCACGAGGAGGGAGTGCAGTCGAAGAAAACCTCCCAAAACTGAAAAGAGAGGACTTTCTTTCCCCTTTTTCTATTGCGGCCAAACTCTCACGATTTTTCTTTTTCTTTTGGCTTTTTCCTCTCTGTCCAGAACGTGAATTCTCTCTCGTGTGTTTCTCTGACTTTTTTTTCTGAAAATTCTCTCGTGTCTCTCTCAAAAATCGTGTTCTGAAAATTCTCAGAGAGAGCCCCCATGATTTCTCATTGAATGTATTTATAGGCAAAGTTTAGGGTTTTGCTTGCAATTACTTCCTATTTTGATTCAAAGAAAATATTGTAATATCTTTATGATAATATCAATTCATTCAATTTGAATCGTGATAATATCAAGATTGACAAATCAATATTTTCCAACTCGATATTTTCCAATGAAAATTTCAGCTCTTATAATGTTCATGGGCTTGGCCAAGAATTTTTTTTTGAACGCTGGCTTAGTCCAATTTCATTAAGTTCAAAGCCGTTCACTCGAGTCCAACCATCGCCCGATCCAATGCAAAAGTAACTATATGAGCCTATGCAAATGCTTCTAATATCTATATGCAATTTAACTAATTAATTTTTTTCTAGGGACCGAGATCGATCCCTAATTTTCCTATGCAATATGTACCTAAATGAATTCCCAAAATTTAGGTGTCGGCAATTTGCCCCTCTTTGAAAGTGAGCTCGAAGAGGTTGCATTCAAAGACAAAATGATACCTAAATTTTGACTATGCAAATACAATGAGAAAAATTAGTCTTTTTGTCGAGTAAATGGGATCTCAATGAGCCCATACCCGTTTTCTAATGTGATCTGAAAATGCAAATGCAAAAATAGAAAACATACCTGCATTTACTTACCTGAAGATTTGGGAAAGCAAAATTGGGGTATGGAACAGCTTTGGAAACTTGCCAAGTATCTGGAATTCCCAATAGTATTTGAAAGCTCGAAAATTCCCTTCGGATTTTCGAAATAAGACCTGAAATAATCTTGAAAATTCCCTTCGGATTTTCAGAGAAGATGCTTGAGATGAGATGGGCTCGAAAATTCCCTTCGGATTTTCGATAAAAGGTATCGAATAATTCCCTTTGGACTTTCAAGAAAAATTCCTGAAACTCCAATCAAGTATTTGAATGGCCTCAAAAATTCCCTTTGGATCTTGAGAAAGAAACTTGAAATTGAAACTGCAGTCAAATATGAATATAAAGAAAAATTCCTTTCGGATCTTGAGAAAGATATATGAAACTGCAATCAGATATAATCAATAGAATCGAAAATTCCCTTCGGATTTTCGGAAATGATACCTGAAATTTCAATCAGATATTTGAATGGGCTCGATGATTCCCTTCGGATCTTCGATAAAAATATCTGAAACTGCAATCAGATATGATTAATAAGATCGAAAATTCCTTTGGATTTTCGAAAATGATACTGAAACTACAACGAAAATTCCTTCGATTTTCGAAAATGATACCTGAAACTACAATCAGGTAATTGAATATTCAAAAATATTTAGACGAACACGAAGCTTCAAAAAAACAACTGTAGCGTCAAGAACTACTCTTTAGTCTTTGAGGAAACATTACCTGTCAGACATGATTAGAGCAAAACACATATGCATTCATTCAAGAAGAGTAGCAATCTCGGCTATTCTAGAACTCACATTTCAGAATTCATCAACTCAATTGAGGTTTATGCATGATGGTTTTACCATATTTGCATCACCAAATTTCCACCGGGGAGAATTATCATTAAGACAATTTTCATTCATAACATGGATTTCTTAGGAATGCTAAATGAAAGACTTTCAGTTAGAAAGGGCTTTCGCTCACTCTCATTCAGAAGGGACTATTTTATGAGAATCACTCCATCTCATCATCATCATGTCGATAAGGGTCCAAGTATTCTCGCAAGCAGTACAACCTTACCAATCTAAGAGGTCTTTATCAGGACCGTAGTGTCGGTTTGGTCAATGGCTTAACAAAGGGGACTCTTCGAGTCGAGGCTATTGAAAGAAAATACTCCACAATCGTCTTCGGGTTTACAAGTCAAGAACCATGCAAAATGAGATAGAAATAGACATGCTCGCACTTCTTGAGCTAAGCTTATAAACATCTGAATCCTACGTTAGTTCAAGTGCCATAATCTGAAGAGACTTTGTAAGGGACGCAACGTAGGCTAGGCTCATAGGTTGAGAAATGAATGGATCATTAGGCTCAAAATGTGTATAAATAGGGTGAATAAGTTGGTGATCATCTTGGCATTGTCACCAATCTTCCTTTTCGCCAGGGATTATCTTCTCGGTAGACGTTCCATTGGGCTTGAATTCACCACTTGATTCCTTCGAGACTTGTAAGACCACTGCTCCACTGGGATTCATGACTTTAGCATGTCATATCTTGACATTTTTTTCGCTAGAGTTCTCTTTTTTTTTTTTTTTTTCTTTTTCTTTTTTTTTTTTTTTTTTTTTTTTTCCGGGCATTGGCCTTGCTTTTACCAGGCACACTGCTTTTTTATGCCCCCTAGCTTCCATTTTTTTTACACACACTGTCTACAATGCATACATTGGCCAATTACACTTCAACTCGACATTTAGACTCTCAAGAGTCTTCATCTTCAGTTGGTACTCCAAATATGCTGCTTGGACAATGATGGTTTTTGCTTTGCCCCAGTGTGGGGGATGATCACCAACTAGGTTCATATGAAACGAAAATATAGGCTCAAGTGGGCTAAGCAATGGATAAAGTGTGTAGGATAGAGAAAGAACCGCTCTTCATCATCTTAAGGCACTTGAATTAATGTTTGAGTTCATTTGCAATAGCAACACTTGAAGATTGATGCAAGTGTGAGCAAGAAAATTTTTATCCATTTTTCTCACCTTACGATGTCGACTTACCTCCAGTTTACCCCGATGTGGGGTGATTCTTGACAGGGGTAATTTGAAAAAACTTCTCCAAGTGTTTAGGCTCAAAGTGGCAAAACAATGGACAACCTGTAGTGTTTAAGATAAAGAAGTGAATTGCCTCTCATCATTTTCGGTAGTCGTACCTTTCGCGAGATAACCCTTTACCTTGTGGACATGGAATTTTTTACTCATCTCGCAAGTGTATGAATAGGGAACTATGTATAGGATATGGCTTGCCTTTCATCATCCCAACACATCTCATTTAGCATACTCAAATAATGCCACATCATTCATTAAATTGTCCATTTGGATCATCCTCAATGAACTTGGTGAGTTAAACAAGTAAATTATCATGCATAACCTTCTTTCGAAAAATATCAGTATTTTAAATACCTATCGACTTTAGGCATGCAAAGATTCATAATTCAAAAATTGCATTAAATGCATGAGAAGCATAACATCTACTTCAAGAACATGTCATGGCTCAACAATATCAAACAAGAAGAGTGTCCTTAGGAATGAGAGCCCTTAGATTGCCTTTATTTGGAAAGGAGGGACACATGAATACTCCATCTTTGCTTTTGCCCTTACACAAGAAAACGTGCATGAATTGAATACTAAGCAAATGTGAATTGAGACTCAGAAGATTCCAATTAAAACCATGACATTATCTCTGTCGGATTTGTCAGTCCATTATCATCATCAAAGCTCAACATGCCCCTCAGTTCATCATCCTCTATTGTTGAGCACTCATTTTTGCTCTTTGGAGATAGCATCATGCCCAAGTAGGTGGTGATCTTTTGCCCCATAGGTTCTTCATCAATAGAACTCGATGTGTCAATTCTTCATCACAATAAGCTAGAGAATTATGCTCTGAGACATGAAGTAAATGAGTCAGACAAACAAACAAGGTTTATATGATCCATGCTTTGGAAAAGTTTTTTTTTTTAAACAATGAAATGCTTTTTATTTTTGAAAAGTCTTTTTTGGAGGGAGCATGAGAAAGCCCAACCCTCAGAATTTCTCTTTGGATGATATTTTCTTTTCATGGTTGGATATCATCACCGGGCTAGTTTGGTATACTTCAACATGCCCTCAAAATGCAAATAAACTTGTAATTTCATTTAATAGAGTCGAATGAATTACATTATTGGAAGGGGAAATGCAAATAATCAAAGCCCTACGAATAAAAACATAAACATGAATTGAAATCCTAGAAAGCAGGAAATCCTAGAAAACACTTGAAATCCTAGAAAGCATGAAAGACTCCTTCGCAGAGGAGTATAAAGACAGAAATTTCTCTACTCAATAACAGCGTCCGTGCTTCCAGCATGGTTGGGTAGAGGGTTCCGCTGGACATTTGGTTGAGTAGTGCTGAAAGAGAATGCCTTTGTGTCCAAGAGGTCTTGAATTCTATGCTTCAGTACGTAACAATCATCAGTAGAATGACCAACCTCCCCCATATGATACTCACACTTCTTAGAGGAGTCATAACCAGAGAACCGCTCGGGGTTCGGGCGTTTCGGCTCACTTGAAAGCAAATTTTTCTTTTGAAGAACAGGCAGAACTTTGGATAACGGCCCAGGTAGAGGCGTGAAGTTCCTTTTAGTACCTTGTTGCCGACTAGTGAATTGGCGTCCACCTTGTTGTTTTGCCGGTGCATTGCATTGTCGTGGCGATATCACGACTTTGTTGAGAGTAAGCTACATTTACTTCAGGTGCCGGTTCCTTATCTTTCTTGAGGGTGAACTTCTTAGCAGAGGTAGCCTGCTCAGTGGCCCAACCATCACGCAGAGCAATCTCAATCGTTCTCCGTAGGTATCAACTCAGCTAGAGAGTTGAAATTAGAACCCAACATTCGATTCTAAAACTCGAGCGGTAAAGTTTTCATGAAAGTATCAAGCATCTCCTTCTCAGTCAACTCGGGGGTAATTTGCACAGCTAGAGCTCTCCACCTAGTAGCATAGGCCTTGAAGGTCTCAGTCTTTTTCTTCTCAGTGCGAATCAAGTCTTCACGTGGCCGGGGCCACGTCAATATTGAATTTATATTGTGAATGAAAGCATCAGACAAATCCTCCCATGTCTTGAGCGAATGAATCTTTTTCAAAGCGAACCATTGTAAGGGGGTCCGATTAAGCTATCTTGGAAAGTGTGGATCATGAGTGGCACATTATCAGCATACTGGCGCCATCCTCGCCGTGTAGTATTGTAAATGGACCTTAGGGACAGGAAAGGCCATCGAACTTATTAAACTCAGGCGCCTTGAACTTCTTAGGGACTTGAACCTTGACAATGTGAGCAAGACCTCGTAAGAATTGATCATCAAAGCCTTGCATTTGGCGGAATTTTTCTTCAAGCTTATCAATACGCTCAGCCTCATCACTCTTTGGTGGCTTAGAAGATGCATCACCCCCATTTGTGATGATCGGACGAGCTTTGTCGATTAAAGTTGCACCATTCTCGATCGAGGAAGTACCAATGGCAACAGTTTTTCCCTTATCGTTTGACTCAACGGGAGGAGAGTCATTGGGCAAGATAATCTCTTCTTTCGGTTGAGCGGGTGCAGACAGTGTGGAAATGCTTGTTTGTAGGGAAGCAACTTGTTTGGTGAGATTCTCGAGCACATTCAGGACTTGCTTCATCTCGGTTTCAAGGACTGACAACACGAGCCTGCTCATTTTGGTCAGCCATTTTTTTGCTCTTGAGCGAGTACGGATTGGGGAACGCTGACGGTCCGTAATAACCTAATTTGCAAATAGAGCACGGTAAGTATGTATCCTTAAAACGATCAGTCCATGACTCAGTCTAATTGTCCCTTTTTATTCCCATTTTTCGTGACATTTTTCATTACTCCATGTACTTGTGAAAATGATAAATTTCTCAGGAAATAATGACCTATGACACATCCAGGAAAATAAAGACATAGATTGAAAATAATTCTCCAAAAAAAGCCTTCTTTCTTTTTTTTTTTTTGTTAAAAAAAAGGACTCAATGATTATTACTTTCAAATTTAAAACCCACCTAGACCTATCATGGACCGACTCGGAAAAATGCAATAACTAAATAAATTGCAAAAAGGAGAGTTCAGAAGACTTACTTTACCGGTAGGACCATGGCAATCACATAGACATGCACATGGAAATGTGAGGTTCGATTTCTATCTAGACTCTGGCTTGCAAAGTGGAGACGCGAGGATTACCGGGCTAAACCAGTCATGGTTGTGGTTAGGCGGGGTTCCCCGACTCGGCTTAGTCAAGGAGCCGACACGGGTTGCAAAGGGTGCAACCGTGGTGGGAACTCAATGACACCGTGAAAAACTTTCGGGACCAAGAAGGGCGACCCATACCACGCGGGTGTGGTCGGGTGTCCACCGTCTCGATACCATCCTAAGCTGTGCCGCTTGGTCGGCGGTGGGTAGTGAGTGCGGTGTAGTGCAAATGCAAGGCATGCACAACAGGTCATATGCAAACAAGCGCTTCAATAGCAAAATTAAAACATCCGACCTCAACACCTCCCTCGCAAGAAAATGGTTAACAAACACTCCACCCCTTATAACTCCTGCTCTGCAAAAACATTTAACACCTTAACGTTAGAGACGCACGGGATCCTCATTTGCCAAACAAAAATATTTTTTCGAAAAGAAAAACTGGCCTAAGTCCACTAAGAGTTTTAACTTAACTCCCTTAAGCTGTCGCGACCTAAAATTTTCCCTTAGGCTAATGGATTGTTAAGACTAAGCCTAACTCGGCCCTCCCAAGCCCTACCAATTCGCAACTTAGAGTTTAAGTTTTTAACATGCAAAAGTTTTCATACTTGGAGTCGCCACTAATCTATTTGTGGTAGGTCGATTAGAAACCTAAATAAAACATAGGGAGATATGTTTTATTCCTACGAACCAGAGATTCTAAGCTCGGGGACTTGATTACGCTAGATCTAATCTAACGCCCTTTCGGTACCTTTTCTTTTCAAAAATATTTATGCAGGCAGTCTGGATCCATTTTAACTTAGTCACTAGCATGTGAGGTGATCATGCGGGTGCGCAAACCACCAAAGTAACACCCAATAATCAAAACATTAAATAAATTGCAAAATTGAGAAAATTACTTACCTCAAAGCAACGTAAGCATCTGCATTGTTAGCTAGAAAATCACATCAACAATCCTAATATGATCTCTAATTAACAAGCAGTTTACTCAATATTTTTTAAGATTTCTACTTATTTAAATGAAAACTAACCTATATATAATGACGTGCAAAAATTAATATGCGATTGATGCAGCCTAACATGCAAACTATATGACACGCGACAATATGACATATTTCTAATGACAGGCAAATGATTTATTTTTGGTATTTTTATGAAATTCGGAATTAAAAATGCCAATTATCTAAGCATGCAATTATAAACTAAAGAACACAAATTAACCTATTCTAGAACACTCTTTTTGGTTTTTTTTTTAATCAAAATTCGAAATTAAAATCAACCCAAAATGAACTATCAAGGTTAGAATAATATCTAATTAAACTAGGAAACAGATTACCCTAATTCCTAATTTAAATTAGAAATTATCTTATCTTTCTAGCAAATCTTGGTTGTCTTATTCTATTGAAAAAAATGTTATCTAGATATATTCTAAACATGCAACATTATCTTCAGAAAAAAAAAATCAATTCAAATTGCATCTAATCTTTTTGGCTTTTCTTTTAAAGAAACAAAATCAAATAAGAGATAAACACCACCATCAAATCAATATCCACACAATCCGCGAAAATTTTCTTATCAAATTTAAATGAGGCAAAGAAATCAAACTAACGGTCATATCTATAGATATCGACGGAAAGTTGATTGGTCAAATTTGGAAAGCAAATAAAATCTATTATCGTGTCCAAGTGATTATGGACAAGATAACGATTTTCCAGATCGCCAGATCGTACCTTAGGGATAAGACCGGATAGTCGTCCGAATCGTTGCTAAATTAGGCAAAATTCCTAATTTTAAGTGTTTCAAATATTACGGATATCGCAAATATTATCCTAAGGCATCTAATCAATCACGCAATATTCACGGAATATTCAAAATATTCAAACTAAGAATTTAAATATTTTGAAGATATACCGGATAAAGATTTTTACCTGATCTGCGGATTACTTTCCAAATTTGAATTCGACTCAGGATCGGATTTGCGGATCACGGCGACGGGACGGCCAGCGGTGGTGCTCGGCGGCGGAGACGCTTGGCTTAACGACGGTCACGGTGGTGACTCACGATGACCAGTACGGCTAACCGCGGTGGTGGCTCACGGTGGTTATGGCTCGACGTGGGGAGTGCTCGACCAAAGAACCTGCAAAAAGAACGAAAAAACAATCACCGAGGAAACCTGCTATGTCGCCGGTATTACGGTGTTGGTATGACTTCACGGATTTGTGGATGTTGCTATCCTCTTCCCGTGAAGAAGTGCATGGGATGATGATGCTAGCTATGTCATCCAGGGAGCACACTTGTGCATGGGATGACTTTTTGCATGAATCTTGGTGGATGTCAGATAATCTGTCGTGAAAGAACAAACGAGGACTGGACCAACCACAGACTTGCTGGACTGATTGCTGATGGGCAGCCAAGGGAAGACTCACAATGGTGGTGTTCACGATGAGAAACAACCACAATAGCGCAGGGCAATAAACTGCTCGGAAACTCGTTGGGGAGCGACTGGGCGTCAACTAGAGCAGCGAGGACACAACAACGTTGCTGGATGCTCGCCTGGAAGCCGCAGGTAAGAAAGTTACCAGACTTGGATCACGGTGTCGGGAAGAAACTCCTGCATGTCACGTTCTTTTCCTCTCAATCCTTAGCGAAAGTCCTCCTTCTGATCGTGACATCCACTGCTTGGCCCTCACTCTCTTGTTGTCTTCTTCCCCTCCTCCTTTGTCGTCTTCTTTGCTGCTCTTTGTGAAGCTTTGAACGTGCTCGCTCTCTTCCTCTCACCGGTGATTCTCTCTCTGGCCGTGTGTTTCTTGTACTTTCTCTAAAAATTCTGCTCTGAAGATTATGAGAGCCCCCCGAGTATGAGACATAAACATATATTTATAATGTAAACCTAGGTCAATTAGCCGGGCTTTCTAGTCCTAATGGGCTTAGGTTTAGGCTTTAATTTAATTCTAAGTGGGCTGAATTAATTTGAGCTTTTCTTTAATTAAGCATAATGGGCTAATTTAAGCTCAAATTAAGACAACCAAGCCCCTTTTGCGTATGATTTTCGGCCCATGCTTTCCGAGCGAACCGAGTCTCGTTCGATGCCCGAGCTCGATTTACATGATGAATTTTAAGCTCGCTTATCACCGCCGATCCGATGCAAAATGCAATGAACTTAAACTTTATGCTATGCGATTTGTAATATTTTTGTTCAGGGGTTAAAATTTAATCCCTAATTTTCTATGCAATTAACCACTAAATGATGCACCGAAAGTCAACAGTGCAATCTTTCCATCCAATGTTGCCACTCAACTTTTAAAGGCGATCATCATAAAGATGAAGCTTTGCAAAGAAGAAACCATCTGGCATTTGTGCACTATTATCCTCAAGTGAATCCATTTGAATTATGTCTCCTTTTTAACAAAAAAAAAAATTAGTTCTCCTTAAAGAGAGAAAGAAAGCTGCGTAATTGAAGAAGGAATTTTGGTTTCCTACATTAACACTGATTGGATTGCATTGAGGTATGCTTAATACTTTCCAAAACTACATGATTAAGATAGAATGTAAAGCCTATCCTCATTTGTAGCCAAGCTTTGAGAAATGGTTCAATAGCTGACTTGGTAATTGATTATAAGCACTCTAAAATGACCTAGAGTTGCTAGAATTGCTTGAAAAGATTTCCTTTATGTCCACACAGGGCACATGCCCGCACGTCGTGTGGATCCTTAGGAATTCCCTTATTGTTCCAAGTTTTGATGGGACAAAACTTGTGTTTTTCAATCTTTCTTAACAAACTGATCTAGTGGTAAGAGTAAAACTTAGAATGATAAAGATTATAATTCAATGAAATTGAGTTTTAGAGTCAAGAATATTCACCTCTATAAAGGGAAAAGTACCAAAAAAGCCCTAAACATATTGTAATTGTGCCAATTTAGTCATAATCATTTTTTTCTTGTGCCAATTGAGTCTTAAACCTTTTTTATTTGTGCCAATTTAGTCCATCTGGCACTGATGTGACATGGTCGGTGTTGATGTGGGTAATTTTCAATAATATTTTTTTTCAAATTTTTAGTTATTTTTCTTTTTCATTTTATTTTATTTTCTTTCTTTTTTTTTTTTTCCTTTTAATTTTGGTAACCTCGATTCAGTGACTGGCCAAAGGCAAAAGTCGAGAAGATCAACCTCGCCAGCCACTAGCAAAGCGAGCCTCATTGCCACTGGTTGAGGTGACCCCGCTCGCCCTTTGCAAGGCTTGACCTTGTCGTTGCTAGGCAAGGTCAGCATTGCCCAACCACTAGTGAGGCATGCCCTCGTTGGATCTAACGAGGGCTTGCCTTGCCAGTGGTTGGGCGAGCTCAACCTTGCCTAGCGATGGCGAGGCTCGCCTTGCCAGGGGCTGGCAAGGTCGGCCTTGCCGACCCTCGCCTCAGTTTGGCATCCGGCCAAAGGAAGAAAGAAGGAAAGAAAGAAAGAGAAAAAAAATTTAAAACTTGGAATATATTATTAAAAATTATTCACGTTAGCGTTGTTCATGCCATATTAGCGTTTATTGTGGAACGTTAGCGCCGGCCGGCCAAAATTAGCTGGATGAAATGAATCAGAACAAATGCAAAAAGGCTTAGAAATCAATTGGCACAAAAAAGTGTTTATAATTGAATTGGCATAATTGCAATATGTTTATGACTTTTTTTGTATAAATTTACCCCTCTATAAATCTTCCCCCAAAAAGATTTTATAGACATATAGGATAATTGCGCTCATATAACAAGGTCCCTACATCGTGTACACCATATATAATTGAAGTGAAAGATATATGCACAATACTATTGATTTATGATTATTCGAATCACGTAAGTCTAACTAGGGATAGAAACTTACATTATCCAAATGAAAAACCACCTCTTCATGAGAGTTGGGCATGACAACAAAATCCTAGGTAAACAGTTAAATGAAGAGAAAAGTGAAGATACATCGAGGACAAAGTGCCATTTTCAGTGGAGTTGAAGACCTTCGCTTTCCTTGAAGAATGAATGCTTGGTCATTTCCACTCCCATGTTCCTTAAGGCCTATGTGATTCACAAAATGGAAAGAAGAGATAAAGGTAATGATATATTGAGAGGAGAACCAACGCTATAAAACCGTTATTAGAGGTCATTGAATTGGCTTTATAGAGACTAATTAATCGAATACAATGGTTGTAAATTCGAGAATGCCCATCAATTTCTTCAAATTGACCTTGACTTACCTATTATTATCAGCTAGAGGTGACAAAATTGGTCCGTTTGAGCACTTTGCTTGTTCTGATTCCTCACGGGTTTCGGTGTATCCGATGCTTGTCTTCATTATGGGGCACTTCCGGTTTATGGATGTTTTGTGATTTTCCTCCCAAGTTGGTATTTTTTTATTTTGTCAAAGAAATATTTTATTCATTTCCATGGATATACAATAGAGATATGCAGTCCAACTGCAAACCAAAACAATAAAACAAATTCTAAATAAGAAGATGAATCATTAGAATAAGGTTATGAGTTACATGCTCGAAGAGTAGATCTTGGACTTCTTCATATCAAAATCAGCGGCCAATCATCAAACTTGTCTTTAATAACGAGCACACATCGAGATTTCAATCTATTGCTATGACTTTGCCTTTCGGCCACTGTGTGCGCCTAGGTTCAATGTCCCCAACATCATCGTCGTGTAGAGTAACAAGGTTAAACGCGCACAGATTTGATACCTGTGAAAGTGAAACATTCACGAAACTTTTATGATCTCCTTTGAAACTCGACTTGTGCACTAACAAAACTCGAGGAAAGAGAAATCCCAAAATCATATACTCAAAAACACCCCAAATCTAAACTAGATTGGGATAGAAACCTTCTCAAAACGGGAGAGACAAACTTTTAAATTTAGACTAAATCAGAAGAGAAAAACTCCTCGAAACGGGAGGAAAACAAGAAAAAGATAACATAGAACCAAATCAGCTAAAGAAAAAGGAAAAAGGGAGGGGAGGGAGAATCTCCCCTCCATGGAGATTGAAGTTGTGAGAAGATAGGAGGGAGAGAGGAGAGAATCCTAGAGAGGAGTGGGAAAAAACGTTGATACGGTGGAAGGACAAGCTGGTTTCTTTTGAAATCTGGGTTTTGTGTTGCTTTCATTGACCATTTTAAGCCATTTGTGTTGTTGAGATTCACTCTCATCTCGAGCTTTACGGTGCGAATTGGGTTGGGTATGAATTTGGTCTGAAAATTATTTTACATAAAAATTAGTAAAAATTTCGTTTGTCCCGCTATTGTGATCGAACAGCCGCAACATTAACGAAAATGATTAATGATGTTATGTTGATCTCATTGTAAAGGATGTTTGTTGCCAAGCCTTATTATTGACCGACTGAATTTGAAGTTTTAAGTGAGGGATACTTCTTTTACTCTTGAGATGAGATACCATTATATTAAGAAGAATCCAATCTAACGGTATCATTTCCTGGCCAAAAAAAAACCAAAAAATATAATGTTATCATATTTCTTACGGTAAAATCGATCCAGATAAATGCCAAACCACAATCAACTAGTTAAACTTGTTTCTAACTTTTGAGACGACTTGTCAGACCATTTACTCATGTACTGGGCCATGCCAAATCTCCAGGTTCTCCTCTGCTTCAGCTGTTAAAAGTTTTTGAAAGTTCAATTGCAATTAATCAGGTTTATTTCATGGTTAAGCTAATATAAACAGTTCTTATAGTTAAGAATCCTTTTCAATGGTCAGTTATGATTTACGGAAATTGAAAGCTACCCAGAAGAAAAGCTGTATTTGAAATCGTTTGTACACTATGAATATGATCAATCATTATTCTTCGCCTTTTATTATCATTCCACTATCTCTAACTATACATATGTGAGCCTTCGCTATTTCGGACTTTGTTAGAATTCTCTCCGCCGCCGTCTTGTTCTGCGCCGGTGCCGGTCAGCTGTCGGGCCTTCCTTGCTTCAGCAGCCCAGTCCGTTCTCACCAGCATGACCACCATCACGACGGCACAAACGCCCTGCGCCGCGAGGAGGCCCATCCAGAGGCCCAAGAGGCCCATGCCGATCTTGAAGCACACGACGCCGGCCACGGGCAGCCCGACGAAGTAGAAGGCCACCAAGTTGATGTTGGCCCCCAGAGTGGGCCTCGCGCTGCCCCTCAGTACCCCACACACGGTGGTCTGAGGGCAGTTCCCAAGCTCGCACAACCCCACCACCGGCAACGCCGCGGCGGTCAACACCAGGATAGCTTCGTCCTTCGTGAAGAACCGGCCCCATACGGTCCTCATGACTATTGTGCACAGCATCACGATGAGGCTAGTGGCGACAGCGCAAGCGAGGGCTACTAGGGAGGTGGCCCTAGCACGCTCAGGCCGGGACGCCCCAAGCTCGTTCCCAACACGAGCCGACACCGCAAGCCCAAGCGACGAGGGGAAGATGTAGATCAATGCCGTTGCTTGGATCAAAACCCCCATGGCGCCCACCGCCTCGGCTGCGTTTGGGAGGACCCCGGCGAGGATGATCATGAGCTCGTACCACCACCACTCCAAGCACACCGAGATGCAACTCGGGATGGCCAACCAGAGAATAGTACTCCACTCCTTGAAGCACTTGAGTGACCAAGCTTGCCATGACTCTCTACAAGTCCTAGAAAAGTAGATGCACAAAACGAGCACGGCCAAAATGATTAGGTCAGTTATGGACACAGCAATTGCTATACCCTTGACACCAAGTTTGTAGTGATGAACAAGAAGATAGTTAATTGGGATATGGAGGATAAGCCCAAACCCTGCACTAAACATAAGAGGGAATGTGATGTTTTGTGATCTGAGGTAGATTCTGAGTGGATTGATGAGAGATTGGAAGAAAAGATCCGGGATCACGAATGTGAGATAGACCGCGGCGACTGAGACTATTTTCGGGTCTTGGCCGCACAGGAGGAGAATTGGCTTGACATAGAGCCAAAGGACGGAGATGGGTACGGAGGCAAGGGTCAGGATGGTAATGGTGCGTTGTAGGGTTTGGACCATAAGTGGCCATCGCCGGGCTCCGCAGGCCTGAGAGCTGATGGCCTCCATGCCGAGGGCGAGGCCCGTGATGACGGAGTACCCAGTGATGTTGGCGATACCCATTGCGAGTGTGCCTCCGGCCAGCGCTTCTTTCCCGATCTGGCCCAGGAACAGCACCGATAATGCGGATTTACCGTACATGACTAAGGCAGTAACGATGAGAGGCAGCGCTATGGCATATATCTTTTTTATCTCTTCAAACACCTAAAATGGGTTAGAGAAAAAGCAAAAAAAGAAAATGGTCAGACGAAAAGCTAAATCTGGAGATGATTTCATATTAATTGGCTCTAGTCAATACATTGAAGGAGCACAAGACCAAACTGGAAACAAATTCTTTTTCTTTAATCGCGATTTGCAGCTCTAACCTCAAAACTTGATTGTCTGGTTGGATGATCTTGTTCATTTGATAGACCCACTAAACTTTCTAAATGGGATGATGTATCAGAGCTATGATCGTGAACCAGAATAGGCGCAGAAAATGTCTCTCTCTCATTGTGACCATACATCTTGATCTAAGAGGAGTTGTCTGAGAGTCTTGAGAATTTACCACTCAACACCAAGCACTTGAGGACTAAGATGTTCTTCTTCTTCTACACACAAGCAAAGGTCCTAGCGAAAGCAAGTCACAAGAGATAACAAAGCTGAATGAATGCAAAACCACCCAAACAGAGATAATACAAGAAGAAGAAGAAGAAGAAGAGAGAGAAACTTACAGTAATCTTTTTCTCTGAACAACATTAAATTTCTTTCACTCCTTACACGATTCTACTGGGACTTTCTTCGTTCAACACTCCCGCATTTACATACAAGTCTTTCTCCGAGGATGTGCAGGATTTATGCGGACACATGCAGAGGGTTGGTTAGAGTTTCCACGGTGAGCAATGGACGAGTATGTGGAGAGGTGGCCATGCCAGTAGGGGTTCGTCGTTTTCTGCATATATGGCAAATAAAGCCTCTCCTTTTTACACTTTCTTTTTTTTTTTTTTTTTCCGGAAAAGACTCCGTAACGTGCTTCTCTCGGTGTCTCGATCAATCTTAACCTTTGATTCACATCTTATTCGTATCCATCAACGGTTAAAATTGATTGAGACACTAAACGAAGTAACTTGCGAGGTGGAGGATCTACCGTTTTTAATCGGAGTCACGAGTTTTATACAAAAAGTTGCTAAGGACCCGTCAACTGATCGTCTAAAACTCATTCTACTATAACACTGTTTCACATATATCGTTAAAATACATTCATGAATTATATTAGAAAAGTCCCACGTCAGACAATTGATTTGATGTGAAGCAATTGGTAATCCCAATTGGCTCACAATCCATTAGCTCCACAACTAGAAATCAACAATATATAGGTGTTGAACAAATAATTGCGGTTGAAATTTCCGGGTAATTAGCAATCTCACACCCGTACACTTTTCCATTTCTTATCACCATGCTTCAATGAGACATGGGTTAGTTCAGATACCCTCTGAGGAATAAGATATTTGTCAAGATCTAATTCAATTATAATTAAATCAAGGGAAGACTTATCATTTAATACAGTGGCTCGGTTCCCCGATTCTACAACTTCTGTCATGCATGTGTGGCAGGGACTGCTCCAGGTGCCTGCCATGGAATTTGCATGGACTCAGCATGTTTCTTCGTGGGTGCTATGAATGTCTGCTACGCTGACACACGGGAGAAGCTTTGACTTTTCCTCAAAATAGAACGTTGAGTTCGGCCGCAGGACCGAGGTCGAATCAACTTGTGACGAAACCTGTAGTTGTTACCTAAGCGCAAATGCACGAAGAACAGCTCGGTTGAAAAGCTTGTTTTGACATGGAGTATTTGATACAAAAACGAGAAAGTTGTTAAAATTATGTCTCAATTTTGAGTTCGAATAAGAAAGTTTCCTAATTCAAGTAGATTTTCTAATTGCAAAAGGTTTTCTAGTTGGAGAAGGTTTCATAAAAAGAGGTTTTCTAATTTGAATCCAATTCTTGTCTATAAATAAGAAAGTGATATTATTTATGAAGATCATCAAAAAGGAGTTTCTGCTAGTGAATTACACTCTAAAGATATTCGAGTGTTTGTAATGATTAAATCTTGCTGTAAGATTTGTGTATAATTTCTTCGCGAGATTGAGAAACTATTTTGTGAGGAATTGTGGTTAAATAATGCATGAGTTATTGGGTGTAATTGGGGCTTGAGAAATACTTAGAGTGTTTGAGTGACTAGAGTGTAGTTGTAATCTCCGTTGTATCACTTGATCTATAGTGAAATTTATTGCTGATCTCCTCGTGGATATAGATCACTACAACTGAATCATGTAAATCTGATGTCCGATTTATTTTCTTGTTATGTCTGTTTTACTATTCGATCGCATGACTTCCACAAAACTTGGTATCAGAGCTTGGCTTGGCTGAGTTGAAGCGAATCAATGGCGACAAAATAAGGAAAAGTGAAGATTGACAGATTTGATGAAAAGGTCTTTGGTTTCTGGAAGATGCAAATTAAGGATTATCTGTATCAGATGAAATTGCACTTATCCCTATCTGGGGAGAAACCAGAGACGATGAAACAAGCTGACTGGAAATTGTTGGATAGACAAGCTTTAAGTGTTGTTCGGCTGATGTTGACTCGTAACGTCTCGTTTAATATCATGAAAGAGACTACCACTATGGGTTTAATAAAAGACATGTCGGATATGTATGAAAAGCTCTCTGCAATCAATAAGGTCTATTTGATGTGATGTCTATTTAACTTGAAGATAAGCGAAGATGCGCCAGGTGCTGATCATATTAATGAATTCAATGTGATTGTTAGTCGATTAAGTTCAGTTGAGATTGACTTTCAAGACAAGGTATGTACTTTGATTATATTATCCTCATTACCTGATAGTTAGAATATTACTGTTACTGCTGTTAGTAATTCCTCTAGGTCAACAAGCTTGACATTAGATAGTAGTCGGGATTTAATTCTAAGTGAGGACATCTGTAAAAGAGAATATGGTGAATATATATCTGCTGCCTTAATAGATGAAAATAGAGAAAGAATTGGTACACGTGTTAGCAGGAATAGTATAAACACGAATAGATGAAATCAGTCTAGGACTGGCGATGTTGTCTGTTGTAATTGTAGTAAGAGGAGGCATCTTAGAAAGGATTGTCTTAAGTTGAAAAATGACAAGGGTAAAGAAATTAGAGCTGATTCTGCAGATAATGTTACAGCCATAACAAACAGTAAGTCAGATAGTATTGATTTTGTCTTGTGCGTCATTGATTATTCATTATATAATGGATGGATTATGGATTCTAATTGTTCTTTTCATGCTACACCAAATAGAAACTGGTTTATTACTTATATGTGCACAAATAGTATAAAGTGTAGTTGGGGAACAACTCTGAGTGCGATATTATAAGTGTTGGTGACGTTAGAATCTAGAATGCATGATGGTATTGTAAAGACATTGACTAGAATGAAGCATGTTCTAGAGTTGAAGAAAAACTTATTTCCTTGAGTGCTCTAGATTCAATTGGATGTCGGTATTTTTCAGAATGTGGAGTTCTAACGGTTCTTCGAGGTGCCATGATGATAATGAAAGGAATTAAGCATAATGGCCTGTATGAGCTTCAACGTGAGACAATGACAGAATTTTCCGCAGAGACGTCGGCTGCATCTATTCGAGAGTCTGAATTGTGGCATATGCGTTTAGGGCACATTCGCGAGAGAAACCTGAAGGTTCTAAGTGAAAGAAATTTGCTATGTGGTTATGTTGCTAATGAACTGAATATATGCAGGTTCTTGTGACTTAGATCAACAGCGAAAAGTGCAGTTCAATGTGATTATCAAAGAAACCATAGAAATTACATAATTAATTCATTTGGATATTCATAGGTTGTTACGATTTCCTTCAAGGAAGAGAGTTAGATTTATGCTAATAATTGTGGATGACTGCTCAAGGAAGACTTGGGTGTTTATGCTTAGGCACAAGTTTGATATTGTTGTCTAGGATCAGATAGTTGAGAACTTTGATCGAAAAGTAGACTAGTTAGACGATCAAGCAACTGCGGACTACAATAGTATGGAATTTTGCTCGAAATTGTTAAACGAATTCTGCATGAAAGAAAGCATAGTGACACATCGCACTAGTGCTAATGAACCACAACAAGTTGCATAGTTGATAAGCAGAACATTACTAAAAACAGCCCATAAAATGCTCTCTAGTGCTGGTATGGCTAAGAGATTCTGACGAATGCACTTAATATGACAAGCTACCTGAAAAATAGATCTCCATCAACTGCGATTGAATATCAGACTCCTAAATAAGTGTGGTCAGATAACGTTATTGTTTATTCTGTTATTAGAATATTTGGTTGCTTATTTTATGTTCTAGTTAGTGATGGTAAGCTTGATGAAAGGGCAAGTAAGTGCATGTTCATAGGTTATGCACATAGTGAGCGGGGCTATCGGTTGTGGTGCCCATAATTAAATTAACCTGTTATCAGTAGAAAAGTTGCATTTGACTAGTCTTCAATATTTATGGGTAGGAGTGTTATTGACAGTGTTAATATGGATCTGAACGATGTTCAGCTTGAGGTGGAGTTGCAACTAGAAACTCTTGAGGTGGCGAGTATTAGCAAAGTAATCGACACAGATGGTACTTGTAGCGAGGTGGAACCTATTAAACCAACAGTTGCTATAACTACTGATATTGACAAAATGTATATTCAATCTCTTGATAGATACGAATGCAATGATGATTTTGCTTTATTTGCGGTTGAGGACGTTATGTCGAAATCCTTATAGAGCAGTTAAAGGTGCATGTGGAATTGGTGTTTTGATGAGGTACACGATCATGGCGAAATTCAAGCAAGCCTTGGACTTGAAAAACATTTGAAGCGGTTGAGCCCATTGGGGATTGTAGGAGAGTCGTAGCAAAGTTTCAATGAAGCAATTGTGATTTGGCTCAAACGTCGAGCCAATGTGGAAATTGTTGAAATTATATCTTGATTTTGAGCCCGTATAAGAAAGTTTCCTGATTCAAGTAGGTTTCCTTGTCGCGACCTACCCTTGAAGTGCACCACCTAGAGGTTAGCTAATGGATTACTAGTCTAAACCTAGTTTGAGCTCTCCCAAGCCCATATCAATTCGCAACTTATAGTTCAAGTTTTTAACATGCAAGATCATTTCAATTAGGAGTTGCTACTAATTTATTTCTTGGTGGGTCGATTAGAAACCTAAGTAAAATATTGGGAGATTTACTTTACTCCTACGAACTAGAGATTATTAGTTTGGGAACTTGATTACACTAGATTCGTCTAACTTCCTCTTGGTACCTTTTCTCTTTTATTCAAAACATTGTTTGGCAAGCAGCTTGAATTGATTTTAAACTAGATATTAACATGCAAGGGAGTGATCATGCGGGTCCACAACCATTAAAAATAATAATCAATAAATAAAGCAAACAAATTGCAAGAAACGAAAGAAATTGGTCACACCAAAACAATCAAATATTCTTGGGTTTTATTTTATCTTGAAATGAAGTCTAATCTACATGACATGCGATTTCCTAATATGCAAACTATATGACATGCATATGATATTTTTTTGGATTTTCTTATTGAGATTCAAAATAAATAAATATCTTAATTTAAACAAGTGATCAAGTCTAAGAGAAAAGTATAATCTATTCTAAGATATTTTTGGCATTTTCTTTTATGAAAACAATCAAGCAAAGGATAAGCACTCATCACAAGATAATATTCACCAAATCCGCACGCGTAATCCACGAAAATCTCAAATAAAAAATTACGATAATATAAAAAATAACCCATCGTCTCGCAGATTAAATTAGAGATTACCACAATCTTGAGGCACAACAATTACCCAAATATTAAGTCGAATTACTTAAAAAAATTATCCGAAATCTTTATGAATTAAATTAGTAATTGTATTAACTCAATCAATAGCCCTAATTGGATAATTCCTAATATCTCAATCAAATTAATTAGATAACTAAATCCATCCGAATTAAGCAATTAAACAATTTTTATCAAATCATATAAGATCGTTACCTAATTTGGATGCGCGTAATCTTATCGGAATCGGACCGGATCACGGCCTGCAAACGAGGTTCGGAGGATGGCTGGCGGTGTACAACGCTCGTCAGTGCTCGTCGATGATTCACGCGATGATAGCTGTCGGCAGTACTCACGTTTGTAAGTGCTCGGTTGTGATAGGGGTTTGTAAGTGCTCGGTTGTGAGAGGGCTTTTACGTTGACAACAACATGGGCAGTTCCACAAGGATATTGGCAAAGTGGACTTCGCTTGGATGAAGAATTTTGACTCAAATCAACTCTAGACCAGCATCGATCGATCTGAATTATCGACTTGCAGTTTTAGGGTCGAGGATAACTCGTCACGGGCTGATGCAAGCACCGATTCAGTAGGCAACGTCCATGGCGTTAGCAAGTTGTAGCACAAGCAGGAACACAACAGTATAATCGTCGGACAGAACCTTCACGAGATGGAGTAGCGGGTCGTCTCAAATCAGAGCAGCGACATCGATGGGGTGTCAGCAACGGTAGGAGCAACACGAGCAGGCGACATGGTCAGTGACTGAACGGAGGTGGCATCGGGCCAAGGAGTCGAGGTAGCCACGTCGGGGTCGTTCTAGGAACAGGATGAAACGTGAGTTGCACCAAGGAAGAAGAAGACTCCTTTTGTCTTTTCTCTCTTGAATTTTTGACTCTACGATCTCACTTTTGGCCGCATATCTCCAATTTTTGTGTCCTAGCCTTGTATGGATTTGTGTGGCCTTAAGGGGTGTAACATCCCGAGTTTCGACCCATTTTTGGGATTTATAAAACGCGTAATTTGTCAGTGTGCTTATAGTAAAATCTCGCCCGAGAACTGATCACTCTCGGTTATTATTTTAAATTAGAGATTTCGCTAGGTTTTCGATTGAATTTTGGTTATTTAGACTCGAACTTGGCAATCGATTTTTGGGAGTTTTAGAACGAAATAAATTGGACAATTGTCGATATTAATGTGGCCAACATCAATAAATTTAGGGGGTTAATTAAGCTAATTTGTGGTCTAATTGAGTGTGTATGTATGTGGGCTGATTAGGGGACTAAATTGGGACTTAATCAGGTTGTTTAGGTGCGATTTAGTGACCAATTGAGGGCTGTTCGGACTGCTCATACTAGAACCGAAAATGCATGGTTTTTGTGGTCTAAGAGTTAATTGGTTTAATGTAATGATTGCTTGAAATTGGGCATGATAATGTCTTGAATTGGTCGAATGATGAATAATCTTACTTGGCACATGTTAGCATTAATGATTAACCTGGGCCCCCTGGCTTGTGATTCGCGTATCATGTTGAGGTACGACTGAAATTGGGTGCATTGATGTACATGTTTGACATCTTTCAAACTGTGGGCCTTCCGGTCGTTTTAAAATCGGGTGGGGCATTGGGACATCTTTCAAACTTTGGGTCGGAATAAAATGTGGCCTTGGGATCAAAATGTGGAATATATTGTGGGTCGGAATAAACTGTGGCTTTCGGGTCGGGCCTTTCGGAATCGGACCTTCGGGAAAAATATAAAATGTGGCCTTCGGGTCGGAATAAAATGTGGCCTTCGGTCGGAATATATTGTGGCCTTAGGGTCGGTTTAACTGTTATTGACCTTAGGGACGTGGCCTTCGAGTCGATGTAATGGCATATGATTTATATGGTGTTAAAAGTTTAACCTGCAGGGCGGGGTATTGAATTGGGCTATGGGCCTAAGTGAATTTATATTGATTGATATACTGGTTCATTGAATTATGTGTTTTATTTACCCTCTAGAGGTGCATTTTAGCCTAGTTTGGGATTAGTGATTTTATACTTGCTGAAGTAAAACCGAAGACCCCCGCTCATAATATGCCAAGGGAGGGCCTCCTTTTGGATTTTTCGGATCGAGCGGTCATTAGTTTTTGCGGGATGGAACGGCGTATGTTAGATACCATTCGATTGTATTCGTAGACGTGGGAGAGGACTACAGCCACACCCAAGAGTATGTGGCCTGATGTCATAGGGGAGCAGATGGCGTGATAGGACCCCCAATCAGAACCTTTGACATTCCGGTGGACGTTAACGGCGTTATAATTCCTCAGATGGTGAGTGGTGAAGTATCGGACCCTCCACCCTCCCTCGGTGTGAGTTTTCAAGGTGAGACTGTGGATGGACCAGCAGTTATGAATGAGGAGGAGGGAGAGCAGCAAGTCATCGCCATAGATATAGATCCGGTGGACGACGAAGAGTTTGATCTTGAGGAAATGGACGTGGATATTGATGCAGCCGGGGAAGTTGCTGAGGTTGGAACGGACGAGGAGATAGGAACCGAGGAAGATGAGGAGTCTTCAGAGTCATCTGACCCAGATTGGGTGCCTTAGATTAGGTCTCAGTGTTAGGAGTAGTGGCTAACCCCTTTTTTACTGTAGCCCTCTTCCCAATAGATAGCTTGTTACCCCCTAGGCCACCGATCCCTTTTTGCTACGTGGCTCTTTTGATGTACCTTTTTGTTTTATAAGGGGAAAGTGTATTTAAGTTCGTAAAGAATGTACATTTTGGTTTAATGGATCACAAATCCGATATCGCTTGCTATTCATGGTTGCTTTTAAAATGTCTTGGTGTGTGTATATATATATATATGTATATATATATATATATATATATATATATATATATATACGTAGTTTTGCTTGTGCCTACTTTCTCGATTTGGATTTTCGGATCTCTGTGACGCAATCCTGGGAGCGTCGCACTCTTTCCGACCTATACGCGGATGTTCATGCTCACGAGGGGTACGGGTCGTGACAAGGGGTGAGCAAGATAGACCGCTCAAACTAAGATCGGACCGGACCGACTAGCTTGGTCCGGTTCTTGAGAATATCGATCCGGTTTCCGGTTCCTAAAAGTGCAACTAGTTTCCAAGCAATCCGATTCACGATTCTAGGGTGGGAACCGAATCGGACCGGACCAATAATATATGTTTCTCTAATATTTTCGTATATATAATATTTAATATATATAAAATATTTAATATTGGTCCCATTAGAACTGATTGTTCAATTTTTTCATATATTATATATTTTCAATTTTTTCTATAGCATTATGGGATCAAATCAAAACTACCCTGTTCGTGAGGGAGCATATTAAATTTATGTATATAATTACTTCGCGAGATTGAGAGATTATTTTATGAAGAATTGTGGGCTAAACACTGCGTGAGTTATTGGGTGTAATTAGGGCTTGCAAAACACTTATGTTTGAGTGACTCGAGTATGGTTGTAATCTCCGTTGTATCGCTTAATCTATAGTGGAATTCGTTATTGCTCTTCTTGTGAACGTAAATCACTACGATCAAACCACGTAAATCTGATGTTCGATTTATTTTCTTCTTCAATCTATTTTACTATTTGATCGCTTGGCTTTAGCAACAAAAGTTTCAACTTTGACTCTGATTGTGAAGTTTTCATTCTACGTTATTCATGTGAATGCGATATTAGTGTTCCTGCAATTTGCAAAGGCCACGAACTCTGTGGAGTCAGGATTTTATTAGTATTAATACTATTGATATATTGTAAAATTTTGATGATTGGTGAATCAGCTACTGTGAAAATTTTTCCAGTTATTACTGGCCATCCTACATGGCACATCGCTACGTCAGATATTTTTGGGAAAAATTAATCGGAATGACTATATTGAAATTTCGTGTAAAGATTTAAGACTAAATTGTCAAAATTGTAAAATTTAGGACTTGATTGACATTTGTACAACAGCTTTACGAGTGATTAAACATTTTCCTTGTCATTTTAGGACCACATAACTCTAATTAGGTCGATCCATTCTCCATCTATATTTTGCCACCCATTAGAGGGAAAAAGTCACAAAAATCCCAAACTATAACAACTATGATACAATTATTCTGAATTTTTTATGACATCAAAAACCTCAAATTATGCTTACTGTGACACATTTATCTTAAATTTTTTCTTGTGTAAAAAAAAACCCCAAACTCATACCTATACAATACATTTACCCTCCGTCAAGGTTATGTTGAATAATTTTTCGGCCAAAACAACGTTATTTTCATTATATGAACACTATTTGCTTTCTAGTTTCCATGGCAGATTTATAACGGTTATTATTTGTTAAACTTTGACAGAGGGTAAATGTCACATCCTCACTTCGGGGTTATTAATGCGACGTTCCAGGCACGTCGCCATCTCGTTTCTTTTATCTTCTCATTAAGAGCATGCGGAAGCGTACAACAAACATCCAGACAAGCAATCAGAAAAAACAACTTTGCAATATACTACCTCTTATATTCATGAGTGTATTTTATAAGTCCCTTTTTCTACGGGCCTTTTTTTTCCTTTTCAACACATTATACGTGTCCGTGTAGGCTGTGGGAAATTCTTATCCCCTCTAGCGTGACTATAGCTCCCTATCTCCTCTCGCGTGACTACAGCTCCCAAAACTAATGTGAGACTTCCATGTCTACAAATCTAAAAAAGAACAGAATAAGTCAAGGGCTCAGTAAGTAAAACTCACTAAATTCTGGATAGGAGCACGCCTCGCCATCGAACAAAGCATATGTCATAGCCACATCAATTAATGGTAGATCAATAGTAAAGATACTTCAAATACACTTGTCTTTGTGCATGAAATGATCTCATCTTGCCTTTCTATTCATGCAATAACAATATAATTAAGAGCATGCACATGAGGAATTTATTATCTCAACCGTTGATACAGTTCTGGAAGTTCTCTAAGCAACATCCCTTAATCAAAGGCGACGACTATTCATCCAAAATTAATCGAGTAAAATCCCTAATCAAGGGGGACGACTATATTTTTCCCTTGTGTGACCATGCCAACAAGCATTATACCAACTTGAGTACTTCACACGAAGTTTGTATCATGCCATGTTGCCTCTAAAGTCTTAAGTCATGCTGGGCATGAAACCAAGCTCGTGGCCCGAACCGATCGATCATGACGCCGACCTACACCAAGCAAGGCTTGGATCGGTATGCCTCAAGACCGACCCTCCAAGCAAGGCTCGTTCTGACACGCCTCAACGCCAATCCGAACCAAGCGAGACTCATTCATGGCTCGAGGCGTGCTTTTAAACATGATGCCAAACACATAAGCAAACTTTACAATTGCATAAACATGCGTGGCAAGCTATATCAAGCGTTCACAATCAACAGAATCTACGCAAGCACAACAAGAACATGACTCGTCCAACAACGTAACATGACACCCTAATTAAGGTTTAGTAAATCTACTTACAACCCTCCAAGGTTAATGGTCGGCGGTGGCCTAGCAGCAAATCGAGCAACACGACGTGGTACAGGCATGAACACAGGTAAGGACGCGACCAAGGGGGAGAGAGGGCAACCTAGAGAGTGAGTTGCATGAGGGAGGGAGAGAGAGAAAGACAAAAGTGAGTGGTGAAGTGAGAAATAAAGGATGGGTGCCTCTATTTATAGGCAAACCCTTTATCATTACTTTGCCAATTGGACCAATAGAAATTCTTTAAGTGGCAAACCTATTAGGTTGAGTTGGCTAGTTTAAGAAGAAGGGGTGTCAAGCCTAGTGAGATTGTGTGACAAGCCTAGGCCTTAGGTGAACATTTGCACTCTTTATATTGGACCACCTAATATATGAATCATCCTAGCATTAATGAAGTGCAATGATGTATAAGACACCTAAGCTGGGTGACTCACCATCCTTCATTTAATGTTTAGATTTGGTGTAATCATGAGTTTTGGATTTAATCCTATCTAATAATTGCTCACCAAGACAAGCGTTCTTCTTCTAGAGTATTCTATTTTGTCATTTTCAAAGAATTAAGGCAAACATGAGGACTAGGCCAAAGGAAGTGCTAACTTGGTTGGGTATGAGTTCCTCATGTTCATCCACGATCAATTATGCCCACTAAACCGAGATTCATAATCGAGTTACCATCGGAAGTGACGAGTCTTGGCTAAACTTATTTTGAATGATTAGGTACGGCTCATGGCGTGAGCATAATGGCTAGCATTGATTAGGCACGTGGCCTGGTAGACTGGGCACACAGTCCGTGCATGGCCTAGCGTAGGGCCTGTCTACCTAGTTCTCGGCTTGAGCGGGCGCAAGGCTGGGCATAGGATCGAGCTGCTGGCCGAATAGACCGATGCATGACCTATGTAGACCGAGCACATAACCTGTGGGGGACTTGGCATGCAACCCATCCGCAACATCCAAGGGTTGGATGAGCACATGGCTAGCACTTAGGCTGGCCTTTGGCCTTATGAAAGAGTCATGGCCTGACACAAGGCTTAAGCAAATGACCCATTCTACGAGGTCATCGAACCAATCTGCGACCAATCCACGACTGGTCCATGACCCATTCAAGTGTCCCATGGCCGCTCCATGACCAACCCATGACAATCGAGGACCATCCATGGATCCTCGGTTGTCATGTAGTTTTGTGGGACCGATCGTTGTGTGACCAACACACAGTCACACTGATCGATCCATAATCATCTGCAGTCAATACATGATCGTGCAGAACTACCCGCGACTGGAATAAGACCACATGAAATCGATCCATTATTGTCCATCGATCCGTGGTGGTACAAGACTGTCGTACGATCAACCATCATGGTCAAGAAGCCGATCCATGGCTGAATAGCTCAGGTCACTTGTATGGTCATTTGATTGATTCAATACAGATCCCTTAATCATTTCAGGGCCGATCTTTCGATCAAATCATGGTTGATCCCTTGGTTACCCTTTCATTCGGGTTGATCGATTCATGACCGATCCTTGGATAGGTCCATGGCGATTTCTCCCATAATAAGCACGCCAGTTTTATAGCCATTCCTTATAGCTAAAATCGTGGTTGTCATAGTAAATGTACCACACAAATATAAGTTTAGGATTTTTGGTGTCGCAGACAAAAGTTTAAGATCAATTAGACATAATTTAGGGTTTTTGTTAGCTTTAAACTTATCAGATCAGTTTGTCACCTCTCTCTCTCTCTCTCTCTCTCTCTCTCTCTCTCTCTCTCTCTCTCTCTCTCTCTCTCTCTCCGCGCATCTAGTGTACTATTAGCATCCATCTGTCATGGGTTGGTTCTCGTGTGGTGACTTAGGCTTCCTTGGATCATTGGAGTGCCTAAGCCAAGCCTTTTCTCGATCTCTCACTCACTCACCTAGATCGTAAAGAGAATCTAGAGAAAGAAGCTTTAGAATATAATGCTTTTTATTGATTCAATTCTTAGATTGATACAAATGAGAGGGATGACAGCCCTTTATATACTAGAGGGCCTTTGATTACATCCATTGATCTACTATTAGTCTAGTGGCTGATACCGCATCTCCCAATCTACCAACTACTGGAATTTATGCCTAGAATTCTTTAAAACACGGCACAATTACCGTATCGTCCATCCTTGGGAATATTCTAGAAACTCTATTAGGGTTTGGATGAGTCTTTGTTGATGTTGCACGATCTTTGGCGCATGGAAATCTCTCGACCGTGACACATCGGTATGTGTGTCTATGACTGCAAATACAAGCGTTATGGGTATTTATTGCGCTTTCGATTTGAACTTACAAGTTTGTTTATGCATTTATAAGCGCATTTACTCTTGTTTGGATAGCATGCCATCAACTCGAACCTAAACAAGGTTGAACTTTGCTGATCAATGTAGAACCTCTATATAAATTTCAACCGATATCTAGAAAGAAGTGATAATTTTTTATATCGTGCTTATTAGGTCAAAGAAAACAAATTGAATAAAGGTTAGCTACACATACTACATTTTTCAAAAATTTCACAACTAACATCTTGGAGTCAGTGGTTTTATTTTTAGCAAATAGCTAATTACTTATCTCGGAGGTAAGAGATCTGGGATTGTTAGGACCTTTCCAAAGGTGAACGACCAAAAGGAAATTTAATAGATTACTGAGCCAAAAACTTCTTTTTTTAATCGAATACTAAGCCAAAAATTTAGCGTGGACTCTCCCAAACCCATACCAACCACAATTTTGAAATTTTAATTTTATCATATAAACATGCAATCCAATTCAATTTGGAGTTGCCACTAATTTATTGTGGGTCGATCAATAATCCAAATAAAATATGGGGGAACACCCTACTCTGCGAACCAGAGATATCATGGATACGGGGATTTGATCACGTTTGATAAATTGAAAGCCCTTTCAATACATTTTTTCTTTATTGTAAAAATGTTTTGCATGCTTTCTTGGTTAATTTTAAGCTTAAAACACTTACATGTGAGGTGTGAGCATGTGGGTACGCATGCAAAAATGTAACACTCAATAATTGAAGCATTAAATAAATTGCTAGAAGAGATTGGAAAACCTTGATGCACTAAGCAAATCGAAAGCAAACCTCCATTATGTCCAATACATCAAGTATTTTGAAAAATGTTAACCAAAATAGAAACAATAAATGCATGCCCTAAACAAGATTTCTAGATGCAATGGCATATAATTATTTTTGTGCTTTCCATATTTTTAAAAAATTTTACTATATGCAATGCATGACATGCAACTTTCATCTAAGTTATGACTATATGATCCTAATTTAACTAATGACATGTGACACAAACTTAAATGGAATCTATATGTAACCTAATTCGAATGACAAGCAAAAGAATTAATCTAATATGACTACAATCTAATTTATATGAGCCGAAGCATGTTGTAATCACTGAGATGGCTATTATGACGTGGAATTGATGACACGACAATGTGATGACGTGGCAATGTGATGATATGACAATTAATACATAGAATTGTTGCGACTAATTCTATATGATATATGCATATTATTTTTTTCATTATTTTCTTTTAAACTAAAATACAAATTATGTAAAATATGTGATTACCTAATTTAAACTAGGAAATAATTTATAATAAATCCTATTCTAAATTAGGTAATTTCTTAATTACTACACGGTTCCTAAATATGCAATTCTAAATTGGAAAATTAAAGTGGATGCAATCTATTGTTGCTACTTTCTTGGAGGTAAACCACCAAAAGGAAAGCTAATGAGCTACTAAACAGGAACAAAAATTCCTTTCACAAGGCAATTGCTCATTTTTAGCATGGACTCTCCCAAGTCCTATCAATCGTAACTTGGTACTCAAGTTAACATACAATTTTCTTATCTTTTGGAGCTACTACTAATCACTTAGGATCGATTAGACATCCAAGTAAAATGTGGGAGTACATTTTACTTCTATGAACTAAAGATTCAATGAATCCGGGGATTTGATTAAGCTAGATTAATCTAATACATTTTCGATACATTTTCTCTTTATTTTCAAAAGTATTTTGCAAGCTGTTTTAGCTAATTTTAAGCCTAAACCACTAACATGTAAGAGTGATTATGCAGGTACACAATCAATAATTTAGAACTCAATAAATCAAAGCAATAAATAAATTGTTAAGAATAAAGAAATAACCTAAATACCTCAAGCAAGCTAAAGCCCCATTAATTCCAATAATCGTTATGCAAGATGTCAATTAAAAATACTAATGCTGGAGCATCGGGCTTTATTGATCGATTCAAGTTGGAGATGCCGATTAGTCAAGAAAGTATCGGTTCGGTGGATGAGTTACCAACTTCAAGCTTACCAATCGGCTACCAAGATGTCGATTTCGATACTCCCTATCGACTACCTAATGACTAGAGGGTGTTCTCATCTATTTCTATCATTGTTTGGTGATCTCTTATGATGACTATTCAGCTCCCAAGGATGACGAACGAATTTAGAGTCTAAGTTTAATCATTTTACATTTGATCAAATGTAGTTACTCTTAGTTTTGTGAGTCTTAAGTGTGTTGTAGTTTTCAAGAGTCAAAATTTAGGCCTTTAGGTGTTTGAATACATTTTATAGTTCCTAGGTTTTTATTGTGTTTTTCTAGTTCCCAAGTCATTGATATTGTATAGTTCCCATGCCTTTAATGTTTGTCCATTTCCCAAAGTATTAGTTCCTCTATATAACGAGGTGAATTCTCAAATGTAAAAAAAGATGAATTTAAATATTGAGAATATATGAGATTTTCCTCCGTGTGAGCGAATATTTTTTAAGAGTGGATAACTCCTATCTCGGCATCTATATCCTTGGAATGTGGATTCTTCCTTGGTGGTGAGCCAAAGAAGCACTCTATCATCAGCTGGTGATATTCTATAGGCCTTAGTGGTGAGCTTTTCCTATCCCGAAGTCTTGTATCCTCGGCTAGTGATTTTTGGTAGGCCTTGGTGGTGAACTTCGTCAATCTCGATCGTAATCCTTGGTTGGTGACGCATTCGGTATACCTTGGTTTTGATCGTATTTTATCCTACTTCTGTCCCATCATCCATCGACATCCATTTCAAAACACTTTGATTCTATCGACATCACTCAAAACGACATTCGCCCATCCCGCACACGCATCAGATACATGCATACCGTAAACATGATTTCTAATGCGAAGACAATACATCCTTTTTGGGTTTTTCTTTTTTTAATGAAAATTAAACTATATACAATGCATGAGATGCCATTAGACACTATTTTTACGTGACATGTAATATGCAATTTATATGACCTAATTCTAATGATTAGTAAATTAATATGAACGATTCTAACATAACATGCAATCTAATTTGTATGACCCCAAACATGCAATCATTATATGACACGGAATTCATAACATGGCGTATGACATGGCATTAATAATGACGTAACATATGACATGGCAATAACATTTCATTAATGATGAAGTGGCAAATGACATGGCAATAATGATGACGTGGCAACAATGATGTAGAGTTAAACTTTGCCTATTTACCATAGATATTCTATATGCATTTTAAAGGGAAAATTACCAAAACAGTCGTAAACCTATTGAAATTGTGCCCATTCAGTCTTAATTTTTTTTGGCCAATTTAATCCTAAACCCTTTGGAATTGTGCCTTTTCAACCCATCTGGCCAATTTTGGCTGGGCGACACTGACGTGAATAATTCTTAATATTATTTTATTTTTGGATTTTTAAAATTTTTTTTTTTCTTTTTTTTGCCTTCCCTTTTTCTTTTTCCTCTAATGGGTCGTTGAACCTTCGCGATCGGCCATAGGCGAGGGCTAACGAGGTTGACCTCACTGGCCTTGGTGAGCCTTGCCCACCCCTCATCCTAGCTAAAGAGGATGAGGGCGAGCCTCACCAAAGGGCTAGGCGAGGCACAACCTCACCGGCCAAAGGTTGCCAGGGCAGCCTCACCTAGGCCACCCGCTGGGTTGGTGAGGCTAACCCTCACCAGAGACGGCAAGGGTGAGCCTCGCCGTGGTTGATTGAGGCCTAACCTCACCAAAGGCCACAAGGTTGAAGACCGCAACCTTTGTGGAGGGCTAGCGCTTCGCAAGGGACAGGCAAGGTGATCCGACGAGGTTGTGCCTCGCCCAAGCACTGGCGAGGTTCAAGCCTTCACCAAAGGCCACAAGGTTAAAGGCCGCGACCTCTGGCGAGGCTTGCTGACCTTCCCCTCTGGCCGGTCGCTTAGGTCTAGCAATCGGTTAGAGGAAGAAGGAAAGGAAAAAATAAAAAGAAAGAGAAAGAAAATTAAATTAAATAATTTGAAAAAAATATATTATTAAAAATTATCCACGTTAGCGTTGGTTGGACGGCCGACACTGGTCGTCAACTGGCCAACGTCCACGTCAGCACTGACCTGTCGAAATTGGCCAGATGGATCGAAACAGTACAATTGCATAAGATTTAGCATTAAATTGGTACTATTGTAATAGTTTCATGACTGTTTTGGTAATTTTTCCCTTTTTAAAGTATAGATTTTAAGTGAGGAAATTATAGGTAAGTTTTGGTGTTGTGCTTATAGGTCTCCTTCATTTTTTCTAGTTATTTCTTGTGGTCATCAGCCCCCTTTACCATCCTTTAATTATAAGTGATTATTCTATTTATTCACTTCGGTCTGTGCATGCAGAGAAGAACGTTATGGATATTTGTCACTATTTGACTGTGCATTTACAAGTGTTTATTCATTTATAAGCACTTAACTCGCCTTGAACAAATTGACAAACAAGCATGCCACCAACTCAAACATGTGGGGGTTGAGCTTTGCCTATTTACCATAAATTTTCTATATGCATCAGAAAAAATATATCTTTAAGTGAGGAAATTTTGGACAATTTTTCATGCTGTGCTTATAGATCAAAGAAAACAAATTACATAAATATGCATTTTATTTTCTCTTTTTCTGTGTTTCTCTAATAGACACTAATGATACAACGATACAACAGGAGCTTATTAAGGCCTGCACATTAATACATGTGGTTAGTAAGACAAAAGGTTTATCAATTGTCACCATACTACAGTAAAATCACGTTTTACCAATTGGAATTAGTTAACTAACATAAGAAATTTATATAAGATCGAGTAGTCTTTAGTCATATTATGGACAAGAAGATGGGTGTGAGCCTAAAGTGGAAGCTCGTGTATTGAGCTAGAATTGTAGCTAGAGTAAGCGTGACCTGTGTATTCCACGTACAAATTAAATTCATCTTACATATTTGTTAGTGTAGTTTCAATCAAATGAGGTCGTGTTACTTTGGCAAGTCAAAGAAGGAAGGTTAACCAAAAAAAAGGTCAAAGAAGGAAGCCAATGACAGCCGTAAAAGACATGGAGAAAAATTTGAGAGGAGATTATTAAAAAACTAGGGTTAATAACACGAAAATCCCTAAATTAATATACATGTGACAAATTTATCCTAAATTAATTTTTTTTATCACTAAAAACCTCAAAATGGTACATTTATGATAAATTTACCCCTGTTCTGTTAAATTGGATTAATATCACAAAAAATCCCAAACTTGTACACATGTGACAAAAAGGAGTAAAGGATAAAATGCCCCGGTTAAACCCTCGCGGGCGTCCGGGATTCGAACACTCAACCTTTTGCTATATCCATCAAGGCGGGTGGTTATATCCATCAACTGTCACGTGTCATTTGATTCAGAAATTTGACGGTAAAATTTTACGGAAACTGACGAAGGGTAAAATTGTCATAAGTGTATCAGTTTGGGATTTTTGGTGATCAAAAAATTAGTTTGGGGTAAATTTATCATAGGTAAACCAGTTTAGGGTTTTCTGTAGTGTTAACCCTAAAAAATAAGAGTCAAGAGGAAATCCTTCAAATTAAAAGAAAGGACCATGAATGGAATTTTTTGTTTTGAGAAGCGACAATACATTTGTATACTTATCCAGATCGATTTCGTCATCTTATAAACACTTTTTTCGGAAATAAGTCTTTTCATCAGTATCCTCTGCAAGATAATTAAGGAAAACTCCTTCCATGCAATACAATTGTCGTTGGTGAGGTATCATACCGCTTGTGAACATAAGTACGAATGATGTAGTATAATTGACGAAGGCCACATACTTCATCATCATTGTTTTGGACTATTGTATTAACATTCAATGGAAAAAGAGGAAGATGTTCTTTAAGCGAAGCTTAAGTAAATGTGTTTTATATCTTCATTTGAAGTAGCTATTCCTTTCATAAATGCACAAGTTGGTATGGTTGTCGAGTCCATTACTAATCAAAATCTTTTAACGGCCGAACTATATTATAAATCTTAAAAGCAAACTAAAATTGAGATTGCCACGAGAAACGGGTTTCTATTGCACCGTGAGCATGCACGAATACCCGTGTCTTTATATGGGGAGAAGATCGTTATGGATATTTGTTGCTATCTGGGAGCACATTTATAAGTTTGTTTCTGCATTTGTAAGCGTGTTTATTCCCGTTGACCCATATAATTATGCAAGGAAATTAATGACAATTCTCAATGGGAATTTTTTTTTTTTATAAATTTTGAGTATAATTATGCAAGGAAATTATTCAAAGTTTTATTTAACTTGTCCTTTATAGGTACAGAACGAATTGGGTAGATATGTGTTTTATTTCACTTCTTTTCAAATTAGTTAATGGACATTAAATAAAGCTGATAGACCCAATGCGATGATAAATACGTGCTTTATTTTCTATCCCTTTTGCATTTCTTGTTTTCAACGGACACGAAATAACATAAGGAAAGACAAAGTAATAATTCCTCATTATAAGATGTTTATATTGTTATCTTATCAACTCCTTCTGGAAATGAATCTTAGGAACGGTAATGTATAGAAAAGAACTCTTACTATGCCACTTTGCACGAGAAAAAGATCTCTAGAAAGTAAAAGACACAGTTCTTTAACATAAATATGAAGTCTAATGTAATAGTCATAAAAGAAGTCTCACTTCTTCCTCATGTATTTGGATCGTGGTGTTCACATTCAGGTGGAAAAAAAGAGTTTCCATAAGCATGTTTCCATAAGATACTGTATACTTTCATTTTGAGTAACTATAATATATATACAAGTGCTTTGTTCTTTCAATCCGTTATTGAAGAAATTTCTCAATGGCCAACAGACAACCAAGATTTAACGGGGCAAAATAAACAAGAGCTGAGACTGCCACGAATGATGATATATGCACGTGTATTGCCCACTAAGCATGCATCCATACGCATGTATGTGGCCGCAGATGTGAGCGTTATATGTTCATTTATAAGTTTGTTTGCACATTCATAAGTGTATTCTTTCGACTTTCTAAGGGGGTTGACGTTTGCCTAATCACTAAATGTTTGCTAGGGTTTTGTATGGATCTATTAACTTGAAATAAGACATATATGATAGTATGAAAGATGAAGAAAAGCTTAAAATCATTAAAAGGAAGGGCTGAACCAGTAGAGAGAGGCCAAAGCGATGAAACGGAGATAAGAGACAGCCCGCTAGACGGTGTAGAGCTCGTCACAGGATCAGCTGCAACACGCCACCAGGCCTAGGCAATCACTCACAAATCATCTCTGCCCAATTACACCAGCAAAGAAATGGAAAGGACTTCCGCCTTGAGTTTGCTACACGAGTAAAATGCTTGATTTCCTGGATGACGGTTTGATAACAATGGGTTTCACATGAAAAGGAAAACGAGAAAGAAGGGAATTTCACGTGATCTAGCACAACGATGATGATCAATTCAAGGAACCAGTTCATGCAAATGCTTTTCCTTGGAATCCTGCAGGTTCCTGCAATGGAATGTGTATTGAGACGTCATGTTCTTTTAAGGGGGGTACGTGTCCTTAAGAGAAGATCTGACTATTTTAGTAAAGAAATAAGTCAAAACTCTTGTAATTGTATAAGCATAAGCAGATGTTAAAGAAAACCCTCGGCTAATTCTGCGTCAGGAAGCCAAATTTGTACTTTCTATCAACCTCCTGCGCTTTTGTTTCTGAATTCAAAGCTCGTTTTGACTTGGACAATAGGTAAAACACAGAAGATCTTCGCTTGGACTTTACGAGTTTCCATTCCACATATCCAAGTGCATCATGCAATATTATAGGCTGTTTAAAACTTGATATGGCCAGCAACTTTCATGGCATGAAATCTAGTGTAGATATTGCTGCTGATATATTGCCGTAAACTTTTTTTTTTTATGGTTGAATCCATCAGAAGATACGGGCCACGCTTTCCCTATGTCAGGGTGGAGAAAATCTTCTCTAACCGGCTATCATACAAGGAGATAACTATTGTGCATCCGTCCGTGGGTCTTGGCCGACAGAAATGAACCTTATGTCGATGTCATTCCTCGTGCTTTAAAACATTTATTAAGTTTGTTGATGCATTTATATGCACATTTACTCGCATTTACATATATAGAAACACGATCATGCTACTGACTCCAACTAGTAGCTAGCTGTTGAAGTCTACCGACTCTGACAATATTTGGCGCCAAATATTTTCCTCCATTAATTTAAAATTATAGATACGTAGAAGCACTTTTCTGATAATAAGGAAAAACAAAAAAGCGTTTTTTGTTTTTAATAATTAATAATCAATTGGTCAAATGCGATTCACCCGGCAAATTTATGCGAACCCAAAGTACCATGTGGAGAGGACAAAGCATAGACCTTCTTTGAGCTCTGGCTTTTTGTGTTTACTAGTAAATGCTTGCATGCAGATTAAGATGAAATCCAATGCGAACAACTTCCCATATCACGACAAAACGCTAATGAAACAACGTCCTTTCTAAGAGACAATATACACCCCGAGAGAGCAATGTGCATCGGCTGAGGAATAGCAAGAAATTATGCATGAAATGCACCAAAACATGATGACTCAATCTGATACATAGTCTGCACAAGTTTATATGCCTCAACGATTCTGGGAATATGTAACACTTTGGGCCTCAGTAGTCATTAGATACTTTCTGCTTCTAACTTTGGAAAAAGGACTGGTTAATCTCAGAAACCCAAACACAGCGCAAGCACGAGAGATGCTCCCTACCATAGCAACTGCTTGTTAACCGACGCTCAAGGACCTCATCGACAAGTTGGAGCCAAAGCAGGCCACATGCTCTTGGCAACCAAAATGACTCAAAGACCTTCACAATATCTCCGAAATCTGCAATATAACCATATGGATAAACACATCGAACAAAGGATCTGCTTGCTATTTGCCATGCACAAAATAACCCAATCGCAGAACTCACATTGATAGGCATCTCAGCTATGAAAATATTACTGCTTTCTTCCAGGCTCTTCAGAGTTACTACTTCACCCCCAACAATCATATTGATGACAATCCCATCTGCATATATACATCTGCAGTTACTACAAGAATGCAACACAAGATGACTCATTCAAACGGTAGTTTCGGAAAATAACCAGCTGCCAAACAAGCTGCCATTCGCCTCATATATGTTTCCTGAAATCAAGCACATGAACCACCATCAACATTCAAAAAAAAAAAAAAAACCGCCATCAACAGGATAAGAACCAACATTAAAAGATAAGTAATCAATGCAAGCACAAGCCACCATCTGGTATCTGTTCCAACTTAAAATGTCCTTTTAAATGATGCAAATAAACCCCCAAGCTTTCAACTTGTTGCAAGTTGCTCCCAGAAATTAGTATTCCCATGACATTAATGTGTTTTAGTTACATGCATAGGCTTGGGAAGTGTTATAATTGCCATTACATCTTTTCCAACAAACAAGAATTACTTTTGACCTTGAATTGCACCACTAGACTCAAATCACTTTATTCCCACTGGAATGTCAACTTAATCAGACTTTCATGTCTTCGAGTATTTCGCAGCAATGCCTTCTTTCTGACAGTGAACAGATGTTTTTAGAGCTTAATGAAGTGATAATTATAGAAAGATTAGTGAGATCGAAGTCACTTTAGTTTCCAAAAGGTCTATGTGTTTATGGTCACATGTGATAAGGTAAACAAAAATCTAATTTAAGATAGAACACGAATGTTTTTGGTGCTTTGCATCACTAGAAAGGTTGAGGGTTGATTGCAACCACTAAAAGGACAGGCTTGACATTGCAACTGATCACACATGTTGCAATTTTATTTACTATTAGCCTCAATATGTCAAAACAATGTTGACATCTAACATCAGCATGAATAATTAAAACACACATTTGTACCATGAAACCAGTTCAAAGGACAACCCCAGACAAAAAAGGCCAAATTTCTGTCTTTTTAAAATGTAAACCAAGGAATCATGCAGCAGAGTCGTCCATGGAATTAACACTCGATCAACAAAAGGTCCAGTTCCAGACTGGTTGGGGTCTTTTCAGTGGGCCAACAACGTGAAGGAAGCAGGAAAAGCAGAGAGGAAAAACTTCTTGGCCAATATGGAGTATTTGTCGACCCTAGTATTTGCAAGGTAAAGTACTTTCACAAAATCGCTTACTTTCTTACCAATATGTATGTAACCCAGAAGAATGGCTCACCGGAGTGTGTTATATTGAGAGAAACTTTACTCGCATGAGAGGAGATGTTAATAATTGAAGAGACTCTCACAAGAAAATATCACATAAATGAGAGATGCAAACACAAGGTGGACATCAACTCCAAACTTACAAGGTTGACAGCCTCTCAATGTTTACAAGCCCATCAAACTCTATTTTGGGTTCGCAGTTATGCAGTCAGGGAAAGAGCTCATGATGCAACTCTCACGGACCAGATAGAGTTTCTTGCTCGTGAATACAAACAAGGGCATGATCACAGATGCCTCATAGAGGCATCGTCAGTGTTACAGATGAGTACATTAAGCAAACCAAGAGAGGATGCAGCACAGATTCGCAATAGACCACAAATTGGAGCAGCATGGCATGTTATTATCAGAAAAAGAACACCATGAATTCTGTTCAGAGGGAGGGCATCTCGTGCCCGAACGAGAGTGCAAGCCAAAAACAGCAACTTTTTCTATTTGATATGGGGAAACAAACATCGTTTTCATTATGTAAGACTGCACCTTTCTTGTTGGCAACTCATAATTGATCAAAACTCTCGCAGAAAGTGGCGACTCCCCAGAAGCAAGAAGTGGAAGGCAAGCATCCGTAACAACAACAATATGAGACTTTTGCTCAACATCTTCTACTGCTTTTATGTCATTTCCAGATTGGGCAACAATTTGGTTCCAATGCAAAGTTGACTGCCGAAACCCATTCAGAACGAGAGCACGTTCTGCTTCAGCCAGGTCACTGTACTGGTACACGGAAAACAGATGCACAGAAGGTTCAGCAGCAAATAATTAAAGTCTAGAAAGAAAACCCGTAACAAATCCTGAGTTTCTAATCTCTGAAGTTTCAAAATGCTTCCTGAGATATATTCGACTGACAAGGAAACTGCTTTAGGATATCTTTTAGTTGATGATGTTGTCGACAACAAATCCCACATTTGAATCCTTTCTTCAGTTCGCAAATAAATACTGTGGCCTAGTTCTAATGTCTCGTTGTGAATGTGAGGAAATGAAGATTCATGAGTTAAGCCATCAAAAGATGACTCGCAAACATGATCCTAGAAGCTGAAATTTGGCTTATAGAAACATGAGTTCCACGAAAGCAGAAGCCATAGATCTACTGGCAAAACTCAGCAAAGTAAAACATCAAAATTCCAATCAAGCAACCCATACCCATCAGTTGCGTCTCTAAGAAGAGACAATGAAATGCGGTAAGCCTACATCGAACAGGCAACTGGAAAGAGAGGACTACGAATTCCCCAATTAGATACTTGCATGATGAATCCAAAACAATTCATTCATCTCAATCCGTAAGTCTTTGAAATCATGTATCGACCAACCCGGAACGGGACAAAACTATGCTATCAAGCCGGGAGCTTTAAGCTGCAAAATCAAAACAGAGTCGAGGAGGGGGCGGAAGCGAAGCACCAGAGAGGCCAGAGAGATGAAAGGGAGGTTGGCGACGGCGCAGCAGACGGCGTCGAGCTCGTCGCGGGAGCTGCAGCACACCGCCACCGGCAGGCCCGGCCGCTGACCCGCCACGCCCAGCAGATCCACCAGCGTCTCCTGCGGAAATCCCGGGCAATCAAAAAAACCAAAAAAAATAAATAAAAATAAATAAATCGCCGGCTCGGCATTTCGACAAACACCGGGCCAGCAATGGGACGAGGACCCAACAACGCGGGATCGGGGCGGATGGGGATACCATCTTGAACCGGAGGCGGTCGACGGCGACGTAGAAGTGGCGCGGCTGGCTGTGCATGGCGGCGGAGGGAGGGAGGGGAAGGGAGACGACGGCGTCAGCAGCGATACGCAGGTAGAGATAGAGAGAGAAAGTAGAGAGAGAGAGAGAGAGAGAGAGAGAGAGAGGGAGGGGAAGAACCTGGGAATGGAATGTGACGAAGGAGAAGGGGAGGGAATCGAGGAATCCGCCGCCGCATCTACGGCCATCGGACTTCCCGTTCGACTTCCTTTTCCGATTCTGTCGCGGACTTCCCCCGCTGCTGAGGAGAAGGGATCGCGTCCGAGCCGATTCGTTTCCATCCGCGGAACGATCGAACGTATTGGGCAAAGATGAACCGGCACAAGCGTAGTTCGCTCGTTTTCCGTGGTTCTGACGCTAGGAACGTGCGAAGGAACCGGGAACCACCTGGAACCGGATCGAACCGGCTTAGAACCGGCGGTTCCATGAGGACCGATTCCAGTTCCCGGTTCTTATTTACAAGAATCGGTGAGTACCGATCCGGTTTCCGATTTTAAGCGTAGAACCAACCACCCGTCCACCCAGATTAGACCGTAATATATATATGTAATTTTTTTAAAATTTCAACCAAAAAAAGAAAAGAAAACATTTTTAAAAAACCAAAAATCATAAAATCTCTAATTTGAAGCTCGATTCTCAATTCCTATCAACTCACAACCGTGCCTCTAACTGTTCATTGCCTCCCTCTCTCACTATTGGTTATCTCCATTTGCGTGAAAGTTGGAGAGACTGCTTCCATGGACCCACCCCGCGATTCCTGGTTCCGATTTCTCGAAACCGGTTTTTAGTGGACAATTTTCGGTTCTATGTTGGGAATCACCCATCCAAACTATGCTCACCCCTATTCGACACAAGTAAATAAAAAAGTTTGGCCAAAAATATTTTCACAGTTGATAAAAATTCACGTTTAATTTTGAAAGAGGGTATGAGTTTGGGAATTCATTTTTCGAAGGTTGCTCAATCGCCACCTTGGCTACTGTCACATCCGTGTCTCATAGAAAATCATCATGAGAACCCCAAGGATTGGACTCATTTCTTAGAGTCGAAACTCATGGGAGTCTTTATGGGGACCCAAATCCGATAAATCAATCGAATCATAGCAGTTTATCTTGTAGGGCTCATGTGAAACTATAAAATCAAATGATTGTGATTCATCTTATCAAGTAAAGCGAGTCTATGGAAGAAATTTCATAAATTTAGGGATTAAGACCCCTGCAACATGACAAGGTATCCCTGAGCCAGAATCTAGACCTCGGCATTTCGAGTTAACGGACCAATTTACCGGACCGATTTACCCAGAGTCCAAATCGTGGTCCTTGACTACTAGATATATAGGATCACTCGAAATCCATGCAGTCACACCACGCACTCACACCAAGTCCTGACTAAAAGTGCAATTCCTAGAATGACAGGAGTTCGCAATCTAAACATACTAAGAAAATTCGAGTACAACGGCGGCGTTTGGGAACAGCTTTGCAAAGCCTTTTGGACCTCTAAAGGCGCTTGGGCAAATGCTGGTGTGTTTGGCATTTATTTTTGAGAGGCCATCCAAGGACTTCTACAAAGGGAACTTGAATGGTTCACATTTTCAATTTTTGCTTTTGTACCAAATGGCTTCAGTCTAAGGAGAAAGATGTGCTGTGACATTTCTAGAGCTTGTTGACTGAGGGGACAATATGGGATCAAATAAGATTTTCGTCTTACAAATATTCTCCCTCGTAGGTATTGCGTTAGGGCACACACTCCATAAAAAGATATGAATTTTGGGTTAGGTATTCAGTTTCCAAATATTCGTCCATAGGGTCTAGGGTTTTTGATAGGATGAGGAGGCTTGCTCTACTTGTTGCTACTGGTTTGTCGAATGTAGCCTGTTGTACGCACTTCTCACAGAGTAGTTTCTAGACTTAGGGTGCGTTTGGTAACGTGCCAAATAGTAAAAATTTCTGTTCTTTTGTTGTTGAAATAAATGGGTAAACGCGCTTGGTAAACGATTTGTTCCCCGGGCACATTTTTTGCAAAAATTTGTGCCGAGAAATGCGATTTTGAAAGAGAAACAAGAAGTAAAAACAAGTTGCTTCTTGTTTCTCGGCACAATTTTGAGAATCAATTTTTTTTCTTTTTTCTTTTTCTTCTTTTCTTTTTTTGTGTTGTTCCGCCGTCCGTCACGGCGACCGGCCATGCCTGTGGTCGGCGAGGGCCACGGCCCTTGCCGGCCACATCGGGCGGAGGCGAGGGTCGCCCTTGCGGGTGAGGGTGAGGGTCGCCCTCACCGGTGAGGGCGAGGGTCGGGCTGGGTAACGGTCGCCGGCTGAGTCCAGTCAACGGCAACGGCCCTGACCTCGCCCGGGTCCCAACGGGTCAGGTCGCGGACCCTCGGTCGGGTAGGCCCGGGCGTCGGTCGAGCCTCACCATCGCATAAGCAAAACGGCGAGCGCCTCGGCCGCGACTGGGGGTTGAGCGGCCACTGTAGGGTCACGGTCAACGATCCCCGCATGCGGCCGTCGCCATGAAAATGGCGGGCCCGGAGGTTAGTAATCGAAACACGATATGGGGGTAATTGCCGATTCGATCGTATTTGACGCGGAGGGCGTTCAACACCTAACTCAAGATCTTCTCCCCCCCCGGCCGCGGCCCGAGGGTCGCTTTTGTTCGTTTGGGCAACCGCCCGCGGCTTTATTAGACCAAATTAATTCAGGAATCTAGCTCAAAGGGTCGGTCGGTTGACCTAGATGACAATATTCAAAATCTTAAAAATGGCTAAGTTTTTGTTTTTTTTTTTCAAAAAGATAATTCTAAATTCCATTTGCAAAAAAAATTCACCAAAGACTATATTTTGGTCAAATAGCTTTACAAAATATTTTTAAAAATTCAGAAACCTTTCCCCAATGGGCAGAATCAAAAAAAATCATTTCGTTCAGAAATAGCATTTTCAAAATTGATTCTCAATGCGCACCCTCATTCTTATAGTTCATATCAGCTTCATTGTCTTCTGGATTCCTGCTTAGTGGAATAGCTAGAATTTCGTTGACTACGTACTCCTCAAATAAGTTATGCAAGCTTTGTTCATTCCAGACTCTATCTTCCCGAACAATTAAGTCATCAACTCTTTGGGGTCTTCCTGGTTAGCCGATTCACCAATCAAACTAGATGTTAACCACCTCTCCTCTCAAATGTTTATGGACTTTCCATTTTTGACTAACCTGCGAGTCTCTCTTGTGATGGCATCTCTGCCTATTAACATACTTTGCCATCCCTACAATGGATGAAACCCTTTCCTGCATTCTAGAAATCTCTCCTAAAGAAGTAGATTCTTTTAATAATTATCTCCATATGGTCGATAGTGATTGCGAGAGTCTCCAAGCCTATTTGCCCAACAATGCATTATCGAAACTAATGAGATCCCTAAATCCCATTCCACCATTATATTTCCTGGTTTTAAGGATATCCCATTTTTTTCCAATGCAAACCAAATCTAGACTCGTTTTGTTTCCACTAAAAGCAAGCTATCTTTTGCTTGTTGGCTTTGCATGCAGAATTTGGGATCTTGAAGATGGACATAACATATCAGGATAGGGCTTACACAAGAAGTTTAATTAGAATTTCTTTCCGGCTTTAGACATTAACTTTTCCTTCCAACTCTCCAATTTCATATTTGCTCTTGCTATAATCCAGGAAAACATTTTCTTCTTTGAATGACCCCAATCATAAGGAATATATTGGTACTTCCTTATTTTGTTGATAACTCGCAAGTCTAAAGCCATATTCCTCTGTAGATTCTTGACGCAATTGAAGCAATATTGATTTAGGACTGCAGATAGATTCCAACTTTCCCTAATCTACCCATCCAGAAAGAATTTAGTGTCATCAACAAACAACACATGAGATTAAGTAGGGCAAAATCTATTTAGATGAATTCCTTTGATGGGAGAGAAAGTTGTCATAATTATAAACAAGAAGGGGAAAGAGGATCATCTTACTTGAGCCCTCTCGATGGTTGCAAGTAAGATAAAGGTTCCCATTAATTTCATGCTAAAAGCAAGAGCGGAAGCACATTGCATGATCAAAGCCACCCATTTATCATAGAATCCCATCTTTTTTTTTTTTGGTAAGGAATAGAATCCCATCTTTATCATCCACGAATCCAAAAAGTCCCATTCTACCCTATCATATGCTTTCTTCATGTCAAGTTTTAACAGTGCTTGAAATTTTTTCTTATTTTTCCTCACCCTCAGCTGATGCAAAACTTCCTGAACAATTAGAATGTTATTCTCAATCTGTCTTCCGCTAATGAAAGCACTTTCTTCATAGGCAATAATCTTGGGGAGCCTATGTCTAAGGCGATTTGCCATAACCTTAACAATGATTTTATAAGCAAAATTGCACAAGTTGAGGGTCTAAATTAGTTCAGGCATTCTGGGTTTGGGACTTTTGGAATTAGGGAAATATAAGTCTCATTTAAACTGGAATCAAGGGCACCTGAATTAAAGAAGTTTTTGTCTGTATGGAATACATCATGCTGGATATCTATTCGGTGATGCTGATAAAACTGATCATTTAGTCCATCGGGTCTTAGAGCTTTCGTAGCTTCCAACTAAAATACTGCGCCTTTTACTTCCTCCAAGGTCACTAGTGCAATCAATGCTTCATTTAGATCCTCTTATACTAGATAAGGACACCGATTTAGTTTTGGTTGAAAGTCTCTTGTCCATCCCCCCCTGCGCACATACTATAGAAAGCCCGGAAAGGTTAATAGTGTGTATAAGTTGGGCTCTAAACACCAATTTTGGAGTACTTAGAGAAAAGCTCTGATCTGCGAATGCAAATTGATCTGTCGGTAGGAGTGGAAACTGATAGCTTATCGTTTGGTCAACTACGCAATGGATGCTGAACCAAGCCCATGGGATGTGCGGGCATGAATTGCCGGCTGCAAACGGAAGCTGGCCTCACTTAAGTTCGTAACGCCCACTGCCCACGAGATGCAACCGGCTTGTAGATTGGATAGTTGAGGCCCACCGGAAAAAAAAAATGCCTTCTTTCTAACTGGTTGTCTATATTCAGGTGTTCACAAAACTTTGTTTAAGTTAATGAAGGAAGCAATATATACGACCATCTGTTTCTGTTTTTCTTTTTGCTTTTGTAAGTGCGTTTCGGTCATCGATGATACTGCTCCAAAAGAATTTGACAATTTATTGGCGCGACCACGCTGTTAGCCTCGTCCCTAGCTCGCATGAATGGAGACGACAACCGGGATGATTCACGAATTTGTCAACGCCAGGATGACATCCACAAAAGCGCCCGACAGGCGCGTGATTCTTCTCTCTTTTTCCTTCTGGTCAAAACTCGAAACCTAGTGTCTTTCAGCTTCGGGAGCTTCTAGCGTTATTCCAAAATTCCATTTTACATCCGGAATTGACCTTTTCTTTTTTGGTTCTTTTGTAGATGCGGACGATCTATCCACCAGGATAGAATCGCTTTATGAAGAGACAAATGTCGCACGCTGCCCCGCACGAGGCCGCCCATTCCTCAACACGAAAACGAAAAGACAAGACAGAGAAGCCGTCCAATTCCGACATCGGGCGGCCTTGGTCCAATCACCTCCTGTGTTTGTCCCCCTTTGACTCTTGACCGAAGCGCCAGCACAAAAGCCTTCAAGCTACATCGTGGGATTGGACAGGACAGCGCATGTGATTTTAATATTACCAAGAAGAATCAAAATTCGCTAGAAAATGTGGCGAGAAAAAAAAAGATCGAAACGAATCATCAATGAAAGGGAGCGGAATACAAACACTGTAACTTCGATTTGTCCTACTAACCGCTACTTTTTCACTCTTTCTTTTATTCTTCTTCTTCCTCTTCTTGACCTTTTTGGGCACGACGGCTTTGTTCATGAAAAGCATGTTGCATGACACGGACGATCGCCTAGATCGAGTCCATATGAATCGTCGGTTAGGTGTAGCCCCGATGGCGCCGCGGTAATCTATGATTCAAATGACATCTGACCACGGGGTCGCCGTAAACCATGCAATTTCTCCTTCTCTTACGTTCATGGAGGCAAGTGCATGACCGTCCACTCCGTGAGCTCCTCCTCCTCGAGCTTCTCCCAGAACTCGCTCACTCCTCTCTCGTCATCGCGCTCGAGCGACGGAGCTCCTTTACTGGCATTGCCATTCTCTTCCGCTTCCGCCGTCGCTTTCGTCGTCCGATCAGCCTCGCCCTCCTCCATGATCTCCCCACCCGTATTGATAAGGGTAGTACTTGCGCACTCGCTCGGCGGCAGCGGCTGCGGGAAGTTCAGCTTGGCCCGCGCGCCGCGGAACTCGAGGGCCGCCCTGTCGTAGGCGCGCGCCGCCTGCTCCGCCGTCTCGAACGTCCCGAGCCACACCCGCGCCGCCTTCCGCGGGTCCCGGATCTCCGCCGCCCACTTCCCCCACGGCCTCTGCCTCACCCCCCGGTAGAAGCCCTTCCTCTTCCTGCCGGCGGCGTTCTTATTGCTCTGGCTCAGTCCGAACGCCTCCGCGTCGTAACCGCCGCCGCCGCCGCCGCCGCCGCCGCCCCGCGCCGCCGCCGGAGTCGCGGCTGCTCTGCCCGGCGCGAAGAAGTTGCACCCGAGGCAGCCGTTGATCCTGCACACCTGGCACGCGGCCAGGTCGGGAAGGGAGAGCAGGCCCGGGTCGGCCCCGCCGGCGGAGGGGAGCGGCGGCGACGTGGACGGTCGGAAGGCCGGGATCGGCTGGGGCTGCGCGGGGCCATCCCCGGACCCGGACATGACATGCTTGAGAGCGTTGACTATGATGCTGTGCTCCTGGTCTTGAGCGACCCTGAGGTCGTGCGGTTGCCCTCGCTGCATGCTGTCGACGAGGGAGAGCTGGAAAAAAATTGCAAATGAGGTTCGTCCGCATGTTAACGTCTCTAGGTTTTATGCGCCAGAGGGCCAAAAGGGCGTCAAAGTGGATTGTGCACGTGGCGTCCGAGCTGGTGAGCTGGGAGTTCCCAGGCGCCACGTGGAGGGGGATGATGATGTGGTGATGACATAGTCGGCCACGCGGGTGCGATGACCTGCGACCGCGTGCGTCATGGGAGGGAGGAGGTGCCGTGGGGGTCCTTCTGAGCTAGAATTCGTGTTCGATTTCTTCTTGTTCGGGAAAGAGATGGGATTGAGATTGAGAGGAGAGGGACTGGAAGTGTCTCTGTGTGTGGGGAAAGGTCGAGAAGAAGAAGAGGAATGGGCAAATCTTTGGCCGTGGGTACCGTACGGCTTACGTTTTCCGCCGCCGCCGCTGACAACTTGGTCAACAACCTTGGACTCTGGGAAAACCAAAAACCCTTGTCTCCACACAATTCCTTTTGTTTCTTTTTCATAACCAAAGAAGCACCAAAGACAAAAACCATCAATTGTTTGGAGCCTTATGAAACATCGTAAAACACCAAATCACCCGTAAAGTAAAGTGGTAAAAGTCCTAAACAACCGTTTCGATGCTTAACTTTTCAATTCGAACAATTTAATTTAAAAATTTTTGATCATTTTTTTTTAAAATCATCTCGGCCGATTGTAGCCGAAAATCACTAATATGGATATCGACCATTGGCACCAGCCATCTAGTGTGAGAGTCAAACATCTACGTGGCACGACTGGCGGTGACGTGCACGATTTTTTTTTTTTCAAAATTTTAATTTATTTTTTTCTTTCTTTTACGCCCGTGGCTGCCCATGGTGAGGGCACGTGTGGCCCATGGTGGCGCCTGCTGCAGTAGTCACTCGCCATTTTCGAGATTGGTGGAGACTAGCCATAGGCGGAAGGGAAAAGAAAAGGGGAAAAAAACTGAAAAGAAACAAAAAAAGGCAAAAAATTGTAAAAATTATCTACATTAGCATTGGATGCACCAACTGTCAACCCACATTAGTGATTTCCAACAAAAATCAATGGAAATGACTATTTTGAATCGTCGCAAAATTAGAACTAAATTGGTCGGATTGAACAATTTATTACTGAATTGACCGCAATACAATATGTTTAGAATTTTTTTGGCAATAAAGTCCGAGTGTTTAATCCATGAAACTCACTCCAAAATAGAATAATTTTGTACACAATAGGTGGCATTTGAACGGGAGACCTTCAATTTCTTAGCCGACTCTCCAATTCCCCGACCAACTACGCCAACCTTATAGAGTTCTTGAACCCAAATTTACATACACCAAATCGATTCGGGCTGTTTAACATAACGTATTAGTCCATGAGTCTTATAAAAACGAATCATTGGGACAGCAATCAATCCATAATTGAGATATTTGCAACAATCTTTTCATGGGAGAAAGTAGTATTTTAAAAATAAAAAAAGCACTTGATCCTGACATCCCAAAATTTAAAACATAACGTTTACTAGTGAATTCACACATAATATTCTTAAATTTCAGAAATAATCATTCGCACAAACCCCTATAAATCACATGGTCTCGCGTCATAAACTGTCATTCTTACACATCATATCGTAAAAAGTTCCTAACGCAATAGAACTATAATAAGTTTAGACGACCACAATTAGCAGCAGTTCGTAAGCAAGAAAGAAGCCAACATGGAGTCTGGCAAGCAAAAATCAAGAGAGTGAGAAGGAAACACGTTGAAAACGAGAGGGAGAACGTGGATAGGAAAGGCTTGCCAAGAAGTAACCACTAACCAGTGCTACCTCCAAGCAAACCCCAAGCTTGCCACACTCTCCAGTCGCGTCAGTTTCTTGCTTTTATTTTCCAACCTCAATTCACTTCGCCTAATGTTTCCCGAAGAATGATTTTCGAGCAGGCAAAGTTTCACACGATGCAATAGATATGGACTGAAATGCGAGCAATGAGCAAAGTAGCCCAGAACAAATAATGCAGAGCTACCAGTATATGCAGTCTCTCTTAAGGTCGGAAAAGTGCAGGAATCTTGTCAAATTCTTTCCTCGAAACATGCAAGTAGGATAGCAGATGTTTATATGAAGCATACATAACTAGGAAACTGTTCTACTTAAACACCAGACACAAGATAATCTTCAATGCACGGCATAAAGAGGCTGTGACAGAGGTAGGTTTTGCCAAAAATACAAGATAGAAGTATCAATCTAGCAGGTCTCATGCCACAGAAGTCCTTTCTTATGTGCACTGTATGTACAAACAGATCACACATAGAGAATGCCACACATCCATCACTCTAAGTAGGAAACCTTCAGCTCATGTAGAGGTTCACAAACTGGAAGCACTAGTAGCCTAATGTTGTCCTCCTCATCATCCGAAAGAACTCGTCCATATCGACTTCACGGTCGTCTGCATGTTTTGGGAAATAAAAGAGCAGTGTCAGGGATAAGCTTCTTGTTTGCACTGCAGAAAAATACAAGCATAAAAGAAGCAAAAAGTGATGGAATGGAACAGCCCTTGACTCTGTGAAGAATTACAAGGACAGTAGTATTGAGGAATTCCCAATATCCAAAACCCTGTTTCATCTGTCTGTATACAAGTGGCATGCTCAAGTTTTTCTCATTATCCTGAAAAGCCTAAGGCTGCATTCAGCTGCTTACATCAAACTTCACATCGGATAGAACAGTACTGCAAACGTTATCCTTCAGATTTCCCCTGTACAATCTCTTGTTTAGAGAATGATGCACATAGAGCTGCCTTCTTATTCGGCGTTTTGATAGGATATAGGGCCACCAACCCAATGTTCTCAGGTATTTGGCTTGTTTAACATCAAATCAAAGCATATCTATAAGGCCAAAGAACCAAATCTGACTAGTAACTATTTGCATCTTCTAACACACCTTTAATTATCCCTGAAAAAGTGGGGAGTCAGTGGAGTATCACAACACCCAGAAAAACCTAGCAATGTTCAAACATTAACAACAATAGAAAACAAACACCACTCATCCCTAGGCATCAATTTTGGATGTTTTTGAAGAGGAATCACCACATAATTTGTCTGGATCCTTGACAGGATGGTAGCTTAAAGAAAACTGAACCAGCCTGTATCTGTTTAAAGCATGTTTTGGTTCATTGTTATGCACTACATGAGACCAACAATAATTTTTATTGTGATTTTACTGCATTTGAAGTTGATGAAAGCTTTGCACTTCACATTATTCAATATGTACCAAATCTCAAACCACAGATAGGGAGAAAAATCTGATATTCAATGTCAAAACTGACAGGCATAATTGTAGACTGGACTAGTTAAAAACAAACTATGGAAGCATTGAACTTACGATCCCGGTCCGCCTCCTCAATCATCTCCTCAATCTCATTGTCTGTGAATTGTTCACCCAGCTCCCTTGAAATTCTCTTAATATCTTGAAAAGATATTTTTCCCTGATCTCCGAGTGAACACATGGAATCAGAACAAAGAGATGATCACAATACAATGTTTTAATCCTAAAACCCAGAAGCTCACATTGTTATCTTGGTCAATAAGGCGGAAAGCTTTCGTGAGCTCCTCCTTCATGTCCCTTTCTCCAATTTTGGCAGTCATCATATGCTCAAATTCATCATAATCAATTGAACCACTTCCATCCTTGTCTACATCGGCAATCATTTGATTGATTTGCTGCAATGACAAGGAATAATGTATTATTCAGGCATTCAATGGTCTGCAGAAGTCATATCCCATTATAACCACAAAAGAGAAACCCAGTCTAAAGGATATTGTCTAATCGATCATATGTCATTTAGAAGAGGCACTTGTGCTAACATGGGACTTCTTATTAGTGTGTGCAAGAAACCACGGAACGCAACAGCAGCAGAGGGCCAAAAAAAAAAAAAAGGAAGCATAACTTCATTGCCAAATTAGTGTTTTCTCTGTTGCCAAAAATTTGCTTACACAGAGGTGAACCGACAATAAGGTGCAAAGACATGAAAAGCAGCTCTATCCATCGAATAATCGATGCAGCGATCTAAACTCACCCCAGTAATTTCACATCCAATCTTGGTTAATGCGGCAAAACTAAGTGGAATAGAGAAGGCCCATATCCCGTACTCAAGAACTTGAATCACAAATATCGTGAATATTATTCTAATAGTACTGAAAATAACAGAAGGACAAAAAAACATAAACTTTGCTTCTGCTGTTCAGAATTAACTTCACCATTTAAACTTCATGCCATGTGACATCGTGCGCTCACAGAAGGATCTAAGAAAGTCAATAAAGTCATTCTTTCCTCAGACCAACTTTCTTTCATGCATTACAGTCAATATATATATATACAGTATATGGACACTTTAGCACGGTGAAGTTCTTCTCCAACTTTCCCAGTGAACTTTCCCCTTTTTACATGGGTTCGACTACTTGGTTGACAAGGTATGATACAGTGTCAAACAACGGCCTAGAGCATCTTTTTGGCTACAGTTCAGTTAAATGAATGAGTCAATGGAAACAAAATCTGTTGTGCCTTAGCATAACACCCGAACTGCATGTAGTTTCTGCATGTGGCATGACCTGGAATGTACCAAGAGAAATTCAGAAAATGCATGCAAGGATAGAAATTACCTCCTCTGTCATCTCAAATCCAAGCGCCCTGTTGGAAGATCAGTTTAGTTATATTTTTTAATATAAAATGTGGAAGTATTTGTAAAAGCAACCTTAGCTCATTACCTCATTGCAACATTCAACTCTTTCGCATCGATAGTGCCTGGACAGAAATGTTAATATGATTACCCAGTGGAAAAGTCAACAAGACAAATCCTCTGTGCTCAAGCAGAAAGTTATCTTGATACCTGAACCATCAGTATCAAAAAGTTCAAATGCTTCTCTGATCTCTAGCCTCTTCTGTTGAGTTAAATGCCTCCCTTTATGTTTGTCTTTCCTAGAGGGTCCTCTATGAAGACCCGTCTGTTGAAACAGTAAAATAGAATCTCACAATCATGAAATCTACAGATGTAACACATCCATCATGTGACAAAATAGCTGTTAAATTATTAGTTGAGCTGTATAATTGTCTTAAACTCAAGAATTTAGACACTAGAACCCTCACTCATCTTCAATGAATCCTTCATGTGCTCCTCAATCATGTCATGCTGTGTTTTGTGGGCACAGCAACATTAGAAATCAAAGAAACAGCAAGTAAACTCCAGCCATGCACTCGAGTTTTCATGCATTTTTGAGGGATCAATAAATTCAAAGAGCATGCCAAGAGATTTCCTTTTACTAGAAAAATGGATGAAAAGCCATGCCAAGTTTTTTACTTCCAAGGACAATTAGTACTTTCTTCGTTATAATTTTAGGGTGAGTTTGGATAGACTTTACTTTCTACATTTTGTTTAATCCGAACCTTACGACAAACGCACTTTAAACTTTTCCTTAACCCGTAACAACTAATATTTCAAAATATAAAAATATGACAAGTAGAAAAACATATAATCTTTTCATAATTTTTTTTTTAAATTTGGATAACACTCCCTGTGACTAAATCGTCCTGAAGCAGTATGGGAATGCTGAATAAGGGGCGGATGAAAACCCAACACGGTAGGGGAGGATGGGAACAGAATTTTTGCAAGAAAGCAAAAGGCATAAACATACATGCCCTTAATGTCTCCCAAACAGATGACTACAGGTATCTTTGTTGTGACGTTCATGTGCAGTTGAAAGCCAACTAAAGCCTAAAATTACGGATAAGGGATTCAGGAACGAAACATGTAAAGAGTTCAACCAAGAAGAACTTAGCAAACATTCTCTCAACTCAACTCAACGAAATTTAACCCTCACAAATGACACAGTGCAAATGGAAGAAAGAGTGAGAACTCAGTTCTGCAAGGACAACAAACAGCCTAGGAGATCTTCCTTTATGTTCAGATTGCTTAAGCGAATCTCCTCTATTAGCCAGTTACTCCCAAATCGAGAGGCAAAATGGGAACTGCAGTGCGCCTTACAAGACCATCTCTTAGCCTAAATTGGGACGATTCGAATCCTACCCACTACGTTCCACCGCTACCTAACCACGAATCACCGAAACAATTCGATGAATTGGGCGCATTTCAAGAATTGCCCTCGATATCTCTCCACCGCAACTCCGACAAGACATATAACCTCGACCACGCACACGGATCCACAGCACAGTACAGCGATCGACGAAACGAAGCAATTCCCCCCAGATGCAAACCCCCCCGGGACAACGTCGCCGACAGTTCCCCCACGATTCAACAATTCGAAGGGGACAAAAAACAAACGGACCCGAACACCAAAAAGCGACAACATCGGAGAACCGGACGAGATTTTTGGTTTCCATTAGCAGGAAGGGGGGACTCACCATGGCTTCGTCTCCTCCGGTCGGACGACGATCCGGCTAGCTTCGTCGGAGCTCGGAAAACCGCGATCGGAGAGATCGGAGAACGCTTCGTGGCGAAGGGAAAACTCGAGAAGGAAGAGGACCTTCGAGATGGCCGTTGAACCGGATTGGTGATGACGCCGAAAACGCGTTCGGACGCTTCCGGATCCGGATTCCGGAGCGAGCGAACGGGCCCATTAAGGCCCAATACACGACTGTCTCGGCCCATAAGGCAATCGTATAGTGGGCTTTAATGGGCTACGGAAAAGAATTGAAGGAAGCATTTTTGTCCCATTAAACAAGCATCGTACCTCGCCAATAGGCATGCGGCTCTGCTAATAAAGGGATTATGGATAGGGGTGGGGATGCTAGTATTGCAGGTGTGGAGTTTGACTCCCGCGCTCTATAAAAGACAAAACAAAAATCAAAGAACGAGGAGAATTAGAGATAGGACAAACCAAAAAAAAAAAAAAAACAAGCATCATACCTTGCGTGAGGCGATGGTGCTCATGCATGAGGAGCTTCTCTCTTTTGCTTCTGCTCAGTGCCCTTCATGAAAGACATTATTTGTGCTCTCACTTCTTTGTGTAGATCTAAATCTCGCTGAGAAAATACAATGGCCAACACACAGCCGACAAATTATCCAACCATATGTTGTCCCCCAAGCTCCAGTCCTAACATGTAACTTTCCAAGTGCTCTCCATTTCAATTTCAATTTCACAATGACATCGAAGTTTTGCCAATAATTATCATGAAAACCTAGCTTTCCAAGAAGATGCAAGACATTAACCTAATGATGATTTAAGCCAACGAATGGTGCACGTATTATATTGTACTTATTTTTACGATAAATACTATCATATACCACCACATCTCCTAAAACTTTCATAATCCAGCTTGCATACATTGTTAGACAATTTGTTGATCTTTGTTCTTATCCAATTAAAAAATGATAATAAAAATTGCGTCCATTAGATTTAAAGCAATCAAAATGGATAATGAGACTCTAACTATCACTTGCACTAATCGAGTTCCTTCTCTTTGATGGTATGATAATTTGACACTCGAGCAACATAAAGTTAACATGCTCCAGTTACTCACCTTAGCACCAAAGTAGGAATATGCTTTCGTTGCCCTTATACCGGCATCCCAATATAAGCTAGAACATTTTTACTAGCATATGTTACGTACTAACACGATCATATAAGATGTTTTGGCTATCATCAATGAAAGGATGGTTATGAACATCCTTAAACTTCGCAATTACCCAGACTCCATCTTCGATGTTGAATCTAATGGAAGTTTGATGTCTAGTTTTCTTCACTATCCTATAAACATTTCTTTGTTCATGAGATGAAACCAGTGGAGAGTATCAATTACAACTACAAAGAAATGTGCATCTCCGCAACATTCCTTTGCTACAGCTTTCTTTTTATCCTTGCACTCCCAGTCCTACCAATTCTAATTTCAATATCTTCATCAACTTTATATACAATGATATTATCCTTTGGAGCCTCTACAATCTTTTTTATTTAAAAAAAGTCATCATTCAAAGAAGAAAGATAAAGTGAGAAACAAATTAAGCTCTAAAAAGATGAAATCATACCCATTTATCCCCAAACTATTAAGCTAGTTACGGAGGATTAGGAATATTATGTCGAATATGTGTAAAACCATTAGTTAGTCACTTGAAAAGTTTTTGTATATACATACTTTGGTTCAGTTAGGTTTCAAAAACTTCAAGATCAAATTACATTGACTTTTTTTACCTTAAAAAACGAACATATCAAGCTTCATTTTTCTTCTTTTTGCTGGAATTATACATGAGTTGACTCATATGTAGGAGAACATGTGATATTCATGACAACTCGTGGTTGGGGCCGCAAAACACACCAAAGGGCAAAAGACTAGAATATAAGCATTACCACCTTCATCAGTTTTTACCAACTACAAAAATGTGCCTAGAAAATCTTAAAGTATTCACATATGAGAGAGAGAGAGAGAGTTGTTAGGATTGAAGAATGCACATGAGTGGTTGTTGCGCCTTCGGAGTGTTCAACTTTTTCAATGAGTCGGAGTCAATGCTATTAAACTTCCTTTAAGCATGTGCACTATGCTATTAAAACGTGTATCCAATTACTAGTCTTGCTGTGATGAGTTTGAGGGGGCCAAATTTCTGGAGTGCGTATCTCATCACTCTGTATTACTTCTCAAGAGGAATTTCATGGGAAAGAGGAAGTTTCTCAAAAATGGGAGAAATTGCGCTCTAATAGCGTGTAAGTTTTCTTTATTATGGTGATCCTTTCACCTGAATTTTTTAGACTACAACATAATTTTCTTCTCAAGGTTTTTCTGCAATGGTGGTTTTCTCCTTCTAAAACAAAGAAAAAAAAAAGGAATGGTAGGATGCAGGGACAATGTTATTGTTCACAATTTCGTCTCCAGTTTTGTAAATTTTTTTTCAAAGAAATGTAAAGGAGGGGAGAAAGTCAAGCTAGTGAGAAGTGAGAACTATGTACTTCTCGTACATGGGAGCATCTATCCTAGAGGAACAATAGATCGGAACTTACTAGTTACTAGCGCTCTCACGAAAAAGGCTTGATTTGGGCTTTGGAGAAATCGGTCCCAAGGAACCGCCGCGATGCAATACCTTGCAAAGAAAGCCCACTAGAATTACTTGATTTTGGGGGAAATTACCAAATAATCCTAAATCTATTATAATTATGCCAATTCAATCTTAAAACTTTTTATTTCCCCACAAAAAAAAATCTTAAACTTTTTTTTATGTGTCAATTGAGTTCTAAAGTTTTTGCGTTTGTGCCAATTCAGTTTATTTTGCCAATTTTGGTCGATTGACACTGACCGGTGCCAGCCATCCAGCCAACACTGACGTGACAATTTTTATTATTGACCGGCCAGAGGTGGGGATCGACGAGATCGGCTTTGCTCGCCCCTGGCAAGGGCGAGGCTCAACCTCGCCAGTTGTTGACGAGTTCAAGCCTTGCCAGCGACAACGAGGATGAGCCTCGCCAATAGCTGACAGGGCCGACCTTGCCGATCCCCACCTCTGGCCAGTCGCCAAAACCGACAATCGGCTAGAGGTTAAAGATGAAGGGAGGGAAAAACAAGAAATGGAAAGAAAAGAAAAAAAGGAATAAATAAATAAATTTGAATAATATAAAATATATATTTAAAAATTGCCACGTCAGTGTTGGTTGGACGTCTAGAGTTCATGTCAGTGCCGGTCGACCAAAATTGGTTAGATGGACTGAATTGATATAAATGCAAAATATTTACGACCAAATTGATGCAAAAAAAAAAAAATTTAAGACTGAATTGACATAATTGCAATAGGTTTAGAATTACTTAGTAATTTTCCCCCTTGATTTTGAGTGACCCAATGGGCCATGGCTTTTACGTTGAGATATTGAGAAAGGTACTTCACCGGCGGCGAGGGTGATGGCAACTTGGCCTGCAGGCGGCCGAGGGTAGAGGAGCAGAAAGAGGCGAGAGAGAGGGAGAACAAATGACTCAGGTGTCGATCAGGCTTTGGAAGATTTAAATTGGGCGTGTTATAGGATCAAAATTGAAGGGTCTCATGTCGCGATATCACAAGAGAAAGGGTAAGATTGGATGGACGATAGAGGGTGGAAACAACCGATCCCGCGTCTGGAGAAGTAATTCCAAACGCGGGAAGCTTCCTTGCGCACGTAAGGACGAAAGTGAGTCCTGCAAAGACCTTCAGGAACGTGGAGGAAGCTGCCATTCAGCAAATTCCCGGAATTTGTAAGGCTTCTTGGACGGATGAAGAGCAGAGGACACGGTTGTAGTCAACACGTAATCTCCGAGACTCCTATCACTGCTTTTCCACCTACTTTCCGGCCGCCGCACTTCACATTTTCATGTAAGTATCGTTTTTCATGTATTTCCATTCATTGTGCTCGCCATTTCAATGCAATCTGTTTTTCTTTGTACGTCTTCCAAACCATGTTCAGACCATAAAAGGATCAGTTTTCACCGGAAATCTCACTGACTGGCACAACATACACCTCATGCATATGAATCACACATAGAATATCACGCCAAGTCTCATGCGAGAGCCGTCAAATCTAACCACGCACACATATCCACCCGATTGTTTTGTAAACTATTCTCGTGTTTTGTGCTATCTCATCTTATGTTTTGTTAAGAGTCTCTTCAAGACTGTTCATTCTAGCCCCCCCCAAACACAACGTACAGACCCTAATCGTCCTCAGAAGAAAGCTATTTAAAACACTAGTAAAATCATAATCAGGACAGAATACGCGGTTATGCGAATCAAATCATCACTTTGCAAGAGAAAGAAAAAGTCAATTCCCTTCACCCCAAAAGTGCCCCCAAAGTTGGTTCCCAGCTAAATCCAATGTTTCTTTCCCTTTCGTTCTTGTAATGATAATGCCAACCAAACAAGAGTGGGTAGGAGGAATCATTTCCCTACCAAAGTTGAGGAACAGAATGTTTGGTCGCCTCCTGACGTTGACTTGACACATTTGTGGTGGAATCCAACCCTAGTTAGGGACGAAGGTTGAGGGTTTTAGCTAATCCTTAACCCTGGTGAGGGGTATCCCAACTCGACCCGACCCGACCTAACCCGACCGACCAGGGCTCAGCAAGTCGATTGCCTCACCGAGCAAGCCACCACCTGCGCCCACTGCCTCAGCCTCGTCTTCACCACCTGAGGGTCATCGCCTGCAACTCGAGATTTCCCACATTCCAACTTTCTAATCAATACGCATGCACGTGACAACCGGCCGGCAAGTCTTTTGCCGGGCCGATCGGTGTTCGGACGAAAGGTGAAAGAGGAGGAGAATTACCGCGACTGAATATATTGCTCTGCGGGCTTCCGGCGGGAGGAGGAGGAGGAGAAGGAGGAGGAGGAGCATCGCAACGGGGGACGGTCGGCGACGCGGCCTCCGGCTTCGATACGCCGCCGGTGTACTGCTTATTGACGGCGTAGTAGAGCTCCAGGGCCGGCAAGGTGTCCGACAGGTGCCGATCCGCCTCCGGCGAGTCGAACCCGAAGCCCAGCTCGATGCACGCCTTCAGCTCGTCGAGGTCGTCGTCCGTGACGCTCCTGCTGCGGAGGCGGCGGTTCTTGCTGTTCCCCTTGCGGCGGAGCCACGCCTCCTCGCGGCACATGTCCGGCGACCACGATCGCTGCTTGTACAGGGACGACGAGCGTCCCGCCGGGAGATTTGGATGCGGCGTGGCCAGGAACGATAGTTCGTCCGGCGGCGGCGGCGGCGGCGGCGCGCGGGTACCCGACATGGTGGAGAGACGGCGGAGCGCGGCCCCTACCCCGTCGGACGGGGGGCGTTGGCGGGGTAGGAGGCTCTCTGGAGAGAGCGCGGTGCCTTCCGAGTTAAGTCTTCGGATATTTTTGGAGTGTGAGTCACGGGAGCTTATAGAAATCAGGGTTACGGTGGGTGGTCGGTCCAAAGTCAATGATGACCTCTCCTTTTTGCATTCATTTATTTTAGCTTTTTCAGGGGAAAAAATTTTCCAAATTTACTCGAAGAATTTTGTCGAGCTCGTAGAGGGAAATATGCGATTTTCAAAATATTGATGATCCGTGACGAGGATACTCAATAAAAATTGCACTAATCTTTCTTTCGTTAGTTAACAAATCCCCTCGAAATTGATGACAAAATCTTCGATAAAAATAACGTCATCCTTAGATGATATTGTGTCATCCAAATTTCTCAAATATTTTTACTTTTCATTCTATTAAGGTAGCTGGGCAGTTAATATCGTGTAGCGGTGTAATAGAATACTTCGGAAGTGTATCCTCCTTATGATTTATGAGAATAGTCATTGAAGATTGGATCTGTCGAATTTCTCGATCTTTCAACTAAATGGGAATCGATTGAGTTTTCGACTTTAGTGGGAATCGATTGGATTTGTCGAAATGAGTTATTTCATCTCATTATATTTATTTCTTAAACCCAAGTCCATAAAAGTTATATTACTTAAATTGTGCATTGCAGAAAGTTCAGGAAACCAATAGAACTACTTGAAGGTTAAGGATGGTGCATGTTGGACAAAAGTTCAAAACCGGCAATGTCTTGGAAGCTTACTTCAAAGACTAGCTGTATCTTTTCATTCAGAATTATTCTCTCTTTGCTTGCTCGAGAAGTTGTCTTGTGATGCCCGCAAGTTGGACTTAATAGATTTCCTTGATCCGACCATCTTAATATCATGCCATTATGTTTCGAATTCCAAGCATCGAGCAGGGCTTGGCATTGAAATGGGAGAATAAACTCTCTGTGGGGGTTTGAAATAGGCTTCATCAAGGCTTATACTAGGAGGGTCGACTTCAGGTCCATTTGAAAATATTGGGTATTCTCAGTTTTTCAGGTTAGCCATTGGCCACTCTACTCGCTAATCGTCACGTGTCCGGGCCCAATTTTCATATTTTTCTCTCCTCCATTAGACCCTCCCTCTCCACCATTACTCTTTTCTTCTTCTTCCTTATGCGCCACACTATGAATGAAGCTGTCCAACTTTGATGTAGAATCCAGTTCAGATCTAGCCACGACCGCCTCGTGCGTGACAACAATGGGTGAGGTTAAGATTCAGACGGCTGTGTAAGAGAGGCCACGATGGGCAACTACCGTGAGCTCAAATATCAAAAGGAAAAATAAAGGAACCAATCTGAGTCCACCGCAACCTCATCCTCGAGCCCACCACCGCATCATGGCCGCCGTGCCCACCGGCGACTACCTTTCCTTTAACTTCCAAATCTGAAGTCTCTCCTCAAGTGACCCTCTCGCTGGGAGGGAGCTTCCCATATTTCTAGCCTTCAAAGAAGAGGATGGACTTGGTAAGAGCACCTTTGTAGTTATATCGAAGCGAGGTTGGTGTGGGTGGTGGTGGTTCAATGGGAAATAGGCATTGCACAGAAACAGGAACAGAGTGAAAGAGTTACAAAAAAAAAAAAAGAGTAACCGAGGAGAGAGGCAGGGAGGTAACGGAGGAGAGAACAAAAATGAAAAGTGAACTCCATTTGGACACAAAGCGATTAGTGAGTGAAGTGGCCTAAGGATGACATGGAAAATCAAGGCTACCTAGTATTTTCTCCCATTCATACATGGACAGGCAGGGCTCGAGCGTGGTGGGTTTTAGGAAAAATATTTTCAAAAACTTTAAAACTCGTTAATTCATCAAATTTCTTCAAAAGCATGCTATCATATCAATCTTGGATCCTGGCAAGCAGGCTAAGAACCTAAGAAATTTTCTTTCTATTTGGGAGTTCTCGATATGTGGTCGACCAAGACTTGATAAAATTGAATTAAATCAAATTACTTATTGATTTTCCCATCGATGACTTATGATATAATCACACGGAAATCATAATGATCGATGTAATTATTGTGTGCGCTCGATTAACATTAGTAATGTTCTTAATCTCATATTTGACGTTGATTTAGACAGTATCGAAATAAGCTAAACTCTAGATGCAATTCCTATCACATCCAATGTTGGCGGACACTTTGCACTTTTGAAGTGCCATTCTTTATTAAAGTGCAAACGCCAGAAATCCTTTTGGACTAAATAATATGAATGAACTGTGTCCTCTCGCACTTAGACGAAGTCTTTCTTACAAATTCTCGTGCGATGTAATCTAATCTTTTATTGGTGACTTAGACTTTGACAGGGAATAAAATTACTAAGCAAAATGAATTCCAAAAAAGCATCTATTGAAAATGAGCTATTGCTGTACCAAGTAATCAGAGGTGATCTTCTAGAAAGTTTATCGTTACTTTTAATTTGTACATTAGAACCGACCACATTATTTTTAACTGAGAAAAAAAAAGCTTGATCTATATTTAAAGGTAATCCATATCCAATTTTCAAATAGTACGCCCAATGCATAAAAAATTGTAATGTACCAATTGCGGGTGAAGACATACTTATAGATCAAAACCCTTTTTCTCAAATCAGCACAAGCATCAGCATACTTGCATAACTAATACATCTTGTGTAGGACACTACAATCGATTTACATGTCAAAGCTATCCTCTCGAGTTACCCAATAGGCCTTCTCATTCATTTTGGATTTCTTCATTCCCATTGTATATTGATTTATCTCTAGTAAGTGCAGCATGAGCATGGCAGACTAATTTAGCAAACAAAAAAATAAATGGAAGCACCATCCTTTTTGCATGAAAGGCATATCAAAATTCGCGTGAATTTTAGCTTCCAAAATAGTTTTCTTCGTGCCCATAAGTATGGAACAACTCCTTTAAATCTATTGTCATAATTTAATGCGTTCATTATAGATTTAATGGAACAACTTTTAACACCAAATTGTTGTACTTTCAAGCGTATTTCCACCTCGGAAAATTCGAAGTGCAATGAAAGTGATGAGCAAATATTCACTTGAAATTTTGCTAAAAAACAGAGATATATACCATGAGGATTGAGTTTATACAAGTGAAGTATAATTAATCATATTTTATTTTCTTGGATGCTTTTTTATCCTACTTTCCATAGTGGCTACGTTTCAACCCAAAATGGTACGACGAATCCTAATTTCATTCGTTAGTGCATCTTTAATGTGCGTATAAGAAAAAGACAAAAATAAACTCAAAATGATATATATATATATATATTTATTTTTGTAGCAGTCTTGCAAAAGAGATTAAAAAGAAAAGAGAGATAAAAACTCATTGATTAATGCCATTTCCTGGAAGCCACGTGAAGTACTTCTTATTATTAGGGGAGCCAATGGAGCAGCTAACTTTTTTATTTTTAAAGAGATGAGATGCTTTGCTTTCCGAATACGAAGGACTAAAGATACAAGTGGCTAGCGCTTTCGTCCCTCATTGCTCATTGTTAACCTCCTCTGTTTCTGTTTCCTGATTCTAATGGCTTCTTCTTCTTATTCCAAGCCCAGAAGGAGTTATGATGTCTTCCTGAGTTTCAGAGGTCCGGACGTCCGCAATCACTTTCTCGGTCATCTCTACGTAGCTTTAGACCAGACGGGCATACACGCTTACATTGACGAGGAAGAGCTGAGGAAGGGAGAACAGATATCACCCGCGCTCATGAAGGCGATCGAGGAATCGCGGATCGCCGTCGTGGTTTTCTCCGAGGACTACGCCTCTTCGCCATGGTGTTTGGAAGAGGTGACCAAAATCATGGAGTGCAAGGAGCAAAGAGACCTCATGGTCTTGCCGGTGTTTTACAAGGTGGAACCGAGAGATGTGAGAGGGCAGAGACAGAGTTATGGAGAAGCTATGGCTAAGCATGAGGTCAAGTTCGGGAAGGATTCGGAGAAAGTAGCGAGATGGAAGAAAGCTCTTTCTGAGGCAGGTAGCTTGGCTGGGTGGCATTTTACTAATGGGTAACACTTCTACTACTTCAATTAGTCTTAAATCTTTAGATGCTTCATTTTGCCACTCTCTCCCTCTCTCTCAAGCGAACACACACTCACACAGCACAGATCACACCTATTCAGCACGCGAACAGAGTTACCATGTGCGAGAGCCGTTCGTCCTTTCAGAGCCTCCGATGGCCACACCACCGCCCGAGTGCTAAGTCCCCACGCCGCCCCAACCGCGTAACCTCTGCCGCTCTCCGTCTCTCTGTGTCAAGGGGGCTGAGGCGACAACTGGCGACCCGGATCGGGGGTTGGTAAGCCGTGGGTGATGGTTGCCAGAGGCTTCACGTTGTTGATATTCATCACTGCTACTACTTTGCTAAGAGAAATACCGGATAAAAGGATAGGTATTCGGGCAATTGAAGGAAAAATAAGATAATTTCAATGAACTTTGTAAAGAGATCAAGACAATGTCGATCAACATTTAGCATATCTAATAATTGACTTGAATTTTTAATAAATGCAAAATAAATTAACACAACATTTGGAACAACATGAAAAATATAGTCTTAGATTCTTGTAGATACTAGGGTGAGCATGGTATGGAGAGGCGGTTTCCACTTTAGAATCGGGAACCGACTATCGAGGGCCGATTCCACAAAATGGGAACTGGGAACCGCCTTGTAATTCCTGAACCCACCTGAGAACTGGATCACCGGTCTGATCCGGTTCCTGGGTGGATCCATGGAACCAGCTGGGGAGGCGGAGAAGGGGTAGGGAAGGGCGGAGGAGGAGGGGAACGGCAAGCACAGGTCATTGAGTGGGATGGAGCAGAGGTGGGAGAGGGTGAGATGAGGGGCGAGATAAGCACGGCGACCATGAGGTGGAGCGGGAGTGGAGGGTGGGGAGAGAGGGGGAGCGAGAGTCGGGTTTTACGAAAGGGTCAAATTCAGGCGTCGAGCGAGAGACTGAAGATGGTGAAAAGAAGATCTACATCTCTCTAGAGAGAGAATGAACGTAAATTGTGAAAGATAATGGACATTAGTTCGAGGTGACTCGCTTCGAGGAGACTGTGAAAGATAATGGGCGCAAACAGTGAGGTATATCTAGAAATCAAGAACAGAAAATTTTGTTTCTTTGAAAGTTCTTGGAACCCAAGTCAGCGACAATGAAGAAATGACTATGAACGTAGCTCTGTTTTGAGAGACAGAGGAGAGACTTTGCAAGGTCTACTTTTTCTGAAAGAGGAGGGAGAGTGTTGCGTTAATCGAATAGAGTGAGAATGCAGGAGTTTGAACGAAGAGAGAGAGAGAAAAGAGGAGAGAGAGCTGCACGCATAAGAAAGAGAAGAGAGAGTGCTATTAATTGAAGAGAGAGAGGATGAGGAGTTTGACTGGAGAGAGATGGACACAAAAGAAAGGGGAGCGAGAGCGTCGTATTAAATGAAGAGAGAGGAAAGTGGAGAGAGATGATGGTTGATCGTGATCGTGCAAGACAAAGAGGAGAGAGAAAGAGAGGGGGGCGAGATCGTTTTATTAATTGGAGAGAGAGAGTCCAGTCCTTAAAAGCTTAAATTTAAATATATATATCTACATGCGTACTGGTTCGATCCAGAAGCGAGCGGTCGGTTTCACATTTGAAATCGGAAATTAAATTAATATTCATCGGTTCCAAGAAATTAAAATTGAAAATTGGATCGATCCGTGTGAGAAGTGCCAGTTCTGGGCCGGTTCGGTCCAGTTCTGGGTGATTTCCAATTCTTTTGTACACCTCTAGTAGACACGGGTATCTTCCTAGTTGAACATATTTAGACATTCGTCTACATATATATATTGCGGACTAGTTTATTACTTAGCAATTCTCTTTAATTACTATTTCATTTCTTTGGATTGCTCTATTAGTGGTTTCAACTAATTTTCACTTTTCAGATATGAAGCGGGGCTTATACAACATATTGTACAAGAGATCTCAACTCAACTAGATCGAACGCCATTAAATGTAGCCAAGTATCCGGTGGGGATAGATTCTCGAGTACAAGAGCTTAAAACAATATTAAATATACAGTCCCAGGATGTTCTTATGGTAGGATTATGGGGACAAGGAGGTGTAGGGAAGACAACCCTTGCTAAAGCCATTCATAATGCTATTTTTAGAGAGTTTCAAGGTGCTAGTTTCTTGGAACGTGTTCGAGAAAATTCCAAAAATTCCACTGATTTGGTTGCTTTGCAAGAAAAATTGCTGTCACAAGTATTACCAGGGAAGAAGTTAACAGTCTACAGTGTTGGTGGAGGAAGTCGGTTAGTTCAAGATAGACTTTGTAATAAGAAAGTTCTCATTATTCTTGATGATGTTGATGATGCATGCCAATTAAATGCTTTAGCCGGAGATTGTGAGTGGTTCGGTAATGGAAGTAGGATTATTATCACAACAAGAGATAAGCATTTGCTGACTTCTCATGGGGTAGATCGGAATCACATGTATGAAGTTAAAGATCTTGAGGATGGTGAAGCTCTTGAACTTTTTAGGAAGCACGCTTTTCTAGGAAATCAAGTAATGGAAATAAGCAGCACTCTTGTTGATCAGGTTTTACATTATGCGAGAGGCCTTCCTTTGGCTCTTGAGGTGTTGGGTGCTTTCTTGTGTGGTAGAGGAGAAACTGAATGGAAAAGTACCCTACAAAAACTTGCCAAAAGTCCTGACAAAAAGATCAATGATGTGTTAAAGGTAAGTTATGATGGATTGGAGGACTACGCAAAAGAGATTTTTCTAGACATTGCCTGTTTCTTCAAGGGGAGGAGTATAGAGTATATTAAGAAAGTTCTTGATAGTTGTGATTTTGAGACGACTATTGGAGTACAAATTCTCATTGAGCGCTGCTTGATTAGTGAAGAGTGTCAGACCTTACAAATGCATGACTTAATGCAATTAATGGGTAAAAATATTGTCAAACAAGAATGCCGTGATGATCCCAGAAAACGTAGTAGGTTGTGGCTTTATGATGATGTTCTTGATGTTCTATCAGGAGATGTGGTAAGACTTGTGATAATAATTCATATTCAATTCTTATGTTTGACTTTGTTTATTATAGTTACAAAGTAACGTTAATATATTCAAATAAATATACAGGGAACAAATAGGATAAAAGCTATTGTTTTGGAGCTACCAAAGCCAGAAGAGATGTACATCGGTCCTAATGCTTTCGTAAACATGAGAAAGTTGAGGTTGCTCATCCTGCTTAATGTAGATAATTCTTTCCAAGGTCTCATCCATCTCCCCAGTGAGTTAAGGTGGTTTGAATGGCCTAATTGTGCCTCGATTCCAGATTTTAACTATGGTCCAAAGAAGTTGGTTGGACTTGATATGCGGAAAAGCAAGATCAAAGTAGTGGGGGAACAATTTAAGGTGCGTATTTACCTGGTCTTTTTTTCATTACTTATATGTATTATATTTGATGATGTTGTTGCTGTCCTTAGGAAAACATCTACAATTACTATATTCTTTACACATATTAAAGCATCAAATGTAGGCTGTCAATCTAGTAGATGAACCAATGCCGTTAAAATCTTTGGTCATAAAAACTATGCCTTCTAGTTGACAACTTGTTGGTTATATTTGAAAGGGTTAATACTGCGAAAAACCTTAAATCGGTACACCTATGATGAATTTATCCCAAATTAATCTTTTGACCGTCAAAAACCTTAAATTGGTACACATGTGACAAATTTACCCAAAACTAATTTTTTGAACACCAAAAACCCTAAACTAGTACATTTGTGATAAATTTACTCTCCGTTAAATTAGAATAATATCAAAAAATCATAAATTGATAAATTTGTGACAAATTAAGGGATAAATCATAAACTAGTATACCCGTCAACTATCATGTATTATCCAACTCAACAATTTGATAGTAAAATTTAACGTAAACTAACGAAGAGTAAATTTATCATAGATATACCAGTTTGGAATTTTTGGTGTTCAAAAAATTAGTTTGGGGTAAATATTTTATACATGTATTGGTTTGGGATTTTTTGTGATATTAACCCTATTTGAAATACATATAGGAAATATTTCATTTTTCTTCCTTGTACTTTAACTGCTTTTCTGATCAAGTCCATGTGTTTTTAATTTTTCTAACTAATCTAGTTATTTTATTTATACAAAATGTATAATCAAGTCTCCCGACATCAAATCTGACCAAATCGAGCTGACGTGATCGTCCAAATATGACATGGATTGAATATTGCCTACATGGACGCCCACCGTAGATAATGAATGAGTGCCCATGTTTGTGTGAATTTAATTCCCGGTACACTATGGAGTCGTCCAAGGGCCACGTTAGCTTAGATTAGGCTAGATACTGGAGAGACTTGATTAGATAATTTATGTAAGCAAAAGGACTTGCTTAGAAAAATCAAAAGTACAGGAACTTTATTAGAAAAGTAGTGAAAGTACCGGAATGAAAAATAAAACTTTTCCGTGCATACACACGAAAAATGACAACAACGAGCTCAAACCATCATGACTTTGAGAAGAAAATTGAAACAAAAACTTCTTGGTTTGTAATTTGACATTTGATTGTTGAATGAGCTTAATATATACCATGAAACTTTTAATTTGATTTGTAGGTTTTTGATATATAGTTGGTAATGGTCTAAATGTTTTCAAAGACCCTTCCCATTAGAGAATTGAGAAGCCACATCTTTAGAAGTCTGGTAATGGGTATATCTTTTTTTCTTGTTAAGTTTCAATTAGTGTACTAGCTAAAATAATAGAACTTAAAGTAAAATTCAACCCATTCGAAGATAATCAACAATATTATCAATGTGATTGAGCTTGCTCCATCTCATGCTAGAAAATCTCTTTTTATTTTTTATTTTAGGTGTTTGAAATATTGCATATACTTATGTTACTCCATAAACAATGAAATCTTATGTCTTATTTTTCTTTTAATTAGAAGATACATCTACAAGATGAGGTTTAGATCAACTTAACATAAACTTCCACATAAGCCTTATCGGGCAATTTGATTGATATGGATATTTATTTTGTTATTTTCTTGCAAAAAAACTCAGGTCGATATCGACATTTAGGATGATTTAACAAATATAGTCTTAAGACTCATGCAAGGCATGGACATCTTACTGGTTTACATAAAACTCAATAACTTTAAGATATTGGTAAGCTACATAAAAATATTGGTAAATTATCGAAATAGTTGGTAATTTAAAACTATCTAGTAATTGTGGGTGCTTTTTAGAAGTGTTGGTAACTTACCAATGCGTTACCGAGTAAACAAGTTTCCAGTCAAAATTTTGTTAGCAATGTCTTTCAACCTTTTAACCAACACGGAACAATGTTCCGATTTCTGCGCTTCAGAACAGCAGAATCGCCCCTAATGTAATTTGTTCAGGAAAATTGCAAGGACAATTTATTGGCCCGTGGACAAATAGGAGTACTTACTTGTTCATCCATGTTTTGGGGTAATGCTTATGAGTTATGATATGTGAACACTTTTGCATATAGTTTCCTAGTATCTGAACATACCACTAGTTCTTTTAATTGAAAACTTAGAGCCAGATTTTGAATTGACTATTTATCTCAGTTCTTGTTTTTCACCCGAAATGTTTCTTGCAGGACTTTAAGAAATTGAAGTTCATTAACTTTAGTGAATGCCAGTCTCTTGTTTGTATGCCAAACCTCGATTGTACTCCAAATCTAGAGCAATTGGATCTCCATGGGTGCAAAAACTTAGAGCATGCCCACACATCAGTTGCATATCACGGCAAATTACAATTGTTGAATTTAAGTGGGTGCTCTAAACTTCATGATCTCCCTACTATGCTACAGTCCAAGAATCTTCGACATCTCAATCTTGAATATTGCTCAAAATTGCATAGGTTCCCTGATGTTCCGGATGAAATTGAGGGCTTGCAAGTACTTAATTTAAAAGGGACTTCAGTTGACGAACTTCCTACATCCATAGAAAATCTTGTCTCTTTGGAGGAAATGGATTTGAGTTATTGCAAGAAACTGGCAATCCTTCCGTCTAGTATTTACGGGTTGCGAAATCTTACAAGCTTGAGGCTTGAAGGCTGCTCAAAACTAATCAAGTTTCCAAAGAAGGAGGAGGACTCAAGTGACCCCCACGCGAAGACGGGATTTCCAAAGTTAAAGTATTTAAACCTTAGCGAATGCAATCTATCGAAAGTAGATTTTCTGGAAAATGATTCCTGTTTTCCCTTTTTAAGAAATGTGTATTTGAGGAAAAACAATTTTACTAGCCTCCCTGCATGCGGGCAACTATACAAGTTGGAACAGTTGGATGTTTCGCATTGCCACCAACTCCAAGAGATCCTCGAGATTCCTCGGCAATTGAGCAAACTATCGGCAAAAAACTGCGAATCTCTAAGTAAAATTCCCTCCGACATTGATGCTGACGTTGTTGACTTCTCTTCATGTCATGAACTGCTCCGTAATGGCTTCACCATGAATGATTTGTTCAACCTTGAGGTTAGACTCTATCTCACTCTCTCTCTTCGATTACTTTGGAGTTTTGTACATGTTGATTGCACGAGTGATTGTATATTGCGAAAGGCTGAAAATCCTACATGAGTGGGCTAATTAAGAAAAGTAAGCATTGAAAGTGATTCTGCACGTATACGTGGTGGAGGTGGATATAAGGCTACGCAAAGGATACTCTCTATTTATGGAGCTCTATTTCGCTGTGGAATTACAAGGAAAACCATCAACAATACATGTACATTCAATTACAAAATCTTCAACAATACATATCTCGTATCTTCCAGTTAAGCACCAAAAATCTTTGTAATGCTATTGCTAACTATGGCAAAATTCTAGGACTACCCACTTAACTCATTGAAACTCCTCTTTCTAAGAGCCAATTTCAAAAAAAAACTATCTAACAGTCTACATCTGTGACAGAAATTTCGTCCAAAAATTGCTTGCGACCTTCTTCTACCTGGAGGAGAGATGCCAAAGTGGTTGCTCCCTGAAAACGAGGGTTCTATTTCTTTCACAGCTTCAAAGGACTTGTATAAGAAGTTCCTGGGATTAGCTTTTTGTGTTGTATTCCAAGAAGGAAAAAAGAATGAAGAATTCAAGCTTCAAGCATACGTTAATGGCCAGAATACGATGGAAGGCTCAAGCACTTTCGGTTCATTGGATTTGGGTCATGTGTGGCTTCTATATTGCGTACCAGAGGTGCTGTGGAAAGAAGACCCTTTTGGTCCAAATGACTGGAGTAATTTCCAGCTTATAATTACAGCACCGCCTAGTGTAACTGTCAAAAAGTATGGATTCCGACTAATATGCAAGCCACTAGAGAACGATTTGGAGATTTTGCTTCAAGATGATCAGTTGCTGGATCCAGCTTTACTCTACGAGGTTTCACATGAAGATAGTCAAATGATCATAGAGGAAGAAAGTTGAAGAGAAACTAAAGATTTACTAGATAAAAAAAATTAGCACAGAGGAAAATAGTTCTAGTAATTTAGTGCACATAGGGTCAAACATGGCTGCTCAATCTTTCCACCCAGAATTTGCAGGTGGCAAAATCTTGTAACCCTGACGCTTCACGGCTGCTCAAAGCTAATCAAGTTTCCATAGAAGGAGGAGGATTTGAGTGATCCCCATACAAATACATATTTCTTGAGAAGAGATCCTTGAGATTCCCCATGGCTTCAAAGGACTTGTATTACAGGTTCCTAAGATTAGCTTTTTGTGCTGTACAAAGGAGGAAAAGAGAATAACTTTGCGATTGAAGTATCCATTGATGGCGACATTAATGCTACACGCTCATGGACTTTCAGTTCGTTGGATTAAGATCATCTGTGGCTTCATTATTACGAAACAAGGGAGATGTGGGGAGTGGACTATTTTGATCATATGACTGGAGTCATTTCAGATTAGCATTAGAGCATTGTGAAAAAGTGTGGATTCTGACTAACATGCGAGCCACTAGAGAACGATTCCGAGGTTTTACTTCAAGGCAATCAATTGCCAGATTCCAATTTACTTTAAGAGATTGGGGATGAAGATAGTCCAACGAGCTTAAAGGAAGAAAGTTCAATTGAAATAGAAAATCTACCAGATAGTCAAATGAGCACAGAGGAAGATAGTACAACCAAATTAGTCCTCAAAAGATGAAGCATGGCGGACTTCTCAATTGAGGTCTCTCTCTCTCTCTTTCTTTCTCTCTGCGTGAGTGTGTGTGTGAGTGTGTTGATACCGAGTGTATGTTGGGCACACTGTGTTTGTATACTGCAAAAGCCGACAATTCTAGACAAGAAACAAATCTAATATGAAGTGATTCTGCATGTACTTGCAACAGGGGTGGCTGCAACACTTGCAAGGGAATGATTTTTATGGCATAAGTATTATATTTGACGTAAGCAAGGATCAATATGTCTCGTTATTATACAATGATAAATATGTCTGATTATTATAAAACTCTAGCTTGGTTGAATCACAAGGATTATGCTCAATTCAAACTCTCTACTTATACTAATTACAAACTTGAGTACTTCTAGTAATTTACCCTTATAACAGAAGTATCGTCATTCTCAAATTTCTCCTAATTACCGAAATGTTCTCCCTTGAGGAGAGATACCAGAGTTCAATCTTGTTGACAATGGTATCGTATCTTTCATGGCTTCATAGGACTTGTATGACAAGTTCCTAGGATTGGTTCTTTGTGTTTTTATTGGTGCAGACGATGGAAAAAAAATCTTTCGACATCGTGCCAATGTTAATGGCCAAAGACATAATGTGCTAACAGGAACTTGAGTCATTTGATTCGGATCCCGTATGGATTCGGCATCTCAAACCAAATGTGTAGTGGGCAGTGTTGGAGGGAGGAGTTGATTTTGGTCTAACCCTGAAAAAGTTGGGATATGTGCTAAGATGCAGGCAACTAGAGGATGATTTGAAAGTTGTGCTTACAGAATCAATTAGTGGATCTAGCCGCACTTTGTGAGATTCTGATGGATGAACATATTCAGGAGAATTCTTATGCAAATGTCACATATCTATAGAGGAGCCAGAAGCCAGTGAAACAGATTATATGGGAAGAGTCCAGTGGTAGTAGTGTTGGGCTTGCAGTTCTTGAGGAAGCAACCGTTAAGCTAGCGAAACAAATCAGGGGTCGAGGTTGCTGCACATCCATTGGGAATACACAGGAACGCATGGCTAAACTAAAAAAGATACAAGGGAAGATCATCTTCTTCCTCGGCAAAGGCAGATAAACTTTCATTGCAGCGACTTCTGAGGGAAGGGAACTACTTCCGTTTCGTTGCGATGGTGTGTTTCTGGTATTACATGTTTTATGCTTACTTTTATTTGATTCAAAAGTGAAATCACGAGCCAGTGCCGCACTTGTCATGAGTCCATCAAGAGAAATATACATGAGACTACTGAAAGGTTTAGTGCACACATTTTTCATATGCAAATACTTACGGGAAATATATTAGAGCATAAGCATAATTATTGAATCTCTATCCTACGGAGCTTTTCTCTAGATATGTTGGCATCGATAGTTTCTAATTTAGATAATATCTCAATGTTTTCAAAAAGTTAATTTGTTTTTCCTTTTTGCTGATTAAATTTTTAGAAAATACAAATTAGCAAGGGATAATGACACAAATAGTCATTGTAATTTGACCCAATATGTAATTTGGTCCATGAACTTTTAATTTGTTTAATGTGACATTGAACTTTAGCCCAATATACAATGCCGCCTTTAAACTTTTAATATGTCCAATGTGGTCTATAAACTTTTGGTACATGTTCAAGTTCGTTTCTGAAATATATGAAAATATTCAATATTATCTTTTCATTAACTCAAGTTCAAGAACAACATTGAACATTCAAGTGAGTAGTGGTGTACTTTTTGTCACGATGTCATCCTTTCACTAATTTTTGGGTGCTCATGATCTTTCATCTATTTCTCTCTTATTTCTTTCTAAGTGTAATTTCACATTAATGGTAGTGGTGTACTTTTTGTCGTGAATCTAAACAGTGATCAAAATCTACTTTTGGTTTGTACGTTTCTTTTCAGTATATGCTCACATATTTTAGCTTAATAGGCAATAACATGATATATTTTCCTTTATAACTGTCTTAACTTTACATTTTATCAAATTACACTTAATGGAGCCAAGTGGCCCATTCTTATGTTTTGGGTAAAAATCCAGATTTTTGTAATATAATATAAAAATTTCACCATTTCGTTACAAAAACATTCCTTGTTTAAGTGACTATGTGGTGGTTTGATCATATAGAAGGCCATGGTGTAAATCTTGATGGATGCAAAAGTTTTTCTTTTCTTTTTTTCTTCCCTCCAAAAGAGACTTCAAAATAGGTTTAACCGGGCGAGTGGAATCGGCGATTCCGGCCTTGGAACCTGGAATTGAACTGATTCTACCTACAATCGGCTTGACACTAAAACGATTAGGCCATTTTTAGTCAGTTCTTGACTTGAACCAGATCTGGTGCTTACCCTTAGGTATGGCCTTAATATTTGCCACAAGTGAGTGGGTCTTCGCAATTTTTCGGGCCTGGGTAAGACCAAGGTCTTGGATATCTAAAATGTTGCCCAATTTTTCGGACCTTTTTGGTCTTGAATATCTCAAATGGGCTTCTAAAGTAATTTAGGAGTTGATCGCACCAAGAAAAAAGAAATTGAGAACTCAATTCCATTTAGTGGGACTTCCAGTGCACTATTCTCTCTATATTGAGAACTTTTTCCCACGCTAAACTGTTGAGGAATTTTCTTTTGTTTTTTGCCTTTCTTCCTTGAAAAAATTGGGCAACGTTTTAGAATATTCACCAAGTAAGTTCCGATTTGATTTTCTCATATTCGGTTGGGACTTTACGAATAAATAAAAAAATATTTTTACTGTAAATTTAACTAGAAAATCTCAAAACTCGTCAATTCATCGAATTTATCCAAATGCACGTTATCAAGCAAGCTGGCTGAGAATCTAAGCATTTTTCTCTGTATTAATGAAGTCGTTGATATGTGGTTGAGCAAGGCTTGGTAAGATTTTAAATCAAGTTACATACCTATTTTCCTTGTCGATGAAGATCTATGATCATATCATGTCGAATTCATAATGATTGGTGTAATTAGTGCGCTCGATTAACATTCATGATGTTCTTAATCTCATATCCGAGATCGATTTGGACAGTACCAAAATAAGCTAAAAACTCCATAATGCAATCCGTATCCCATCCATTGGTGGACACAATGCACTTCTGGAAATGTCATTGTTTATTGAAGACCAAACGTGTGTTGACACCTAAATTTTGGCGACTTACTTAGTTAATTTTCGTATAAAAATTAGGGATCGATCTTGGTCTCTAGGAAAAAATATCAATTAAAATGCATGTAGATATTAGAAGCATTTGCATGGGCTCATATAGTTGCATCTGTATTGGACTGGCGGTGGATGGACTCGAGTGAACGGCTCTTGAACTTAATTGAAATTAGACTAAGCCTGTGTGGATTGAAAATTTGGCCCAGCCTATTAGTGCTATATTACCAAGATTTGGTCACTTGAAGAGGTCCGTAAGTAAGTGACTATTTGAAGAAGATCGATTTTAGTGGGTATGGGCAATATTCGGCTAAGCAAAGACAAGAAAGAAGATATCCAAATATTTTCGGTGAAGGCAAGCGTTCAAAGGAGATATTGCACGTTCATGGCCATATGCCAAGCATTTTGCAGGATTTGGAATCTGGGAAATCTCACCCGAAAAAAATCAAGGCTTCAATTAGAAAAGGAGAGTTGAATAAGTCAATAAAGGAGAGGGAATGAAATAAAATATTCTGGATGCTCGTAAAAGGAAAGAAAACTTTGTTCTTTCCTCGAAGAGACTCAACTATCCTGCTTATAAAAGCAGACCAAGCACAGACAAAACGGGGAGAATTTTTTTTGAAGAAAAAGAAATAGCGAGAGCGAGAGAGAGGAACGAGGGAGAGAGAGGATCAAGGGTGGACTTGTCCCACCGCGCCTCCACGGACGCCGCACCCGCTCACGGCCAGACCTGTGGCTGTGTGTCACTGCCGCCCTGGAGACACGAGTGAAAAGGTGAGAGCCAGAGCGAAAAACAAGGGAGAATTGGTTGTGCGCACCTGCCCCAACGCCGCGCTGCCTCGCACCTACGCCACCTTGCGCTCGTGCCGTCCAGCATCCGCATCGACGCTGTCATCCGCACCGCGCGGACGCTGCCGCTCTGTTCCGTGACGTTGCCGTCCCACTGCTGATTGCCGAGCCGCCGTCCGTCGCTGCTTCTCTCACGACCAGACCTGTGGCCGTGAGTTGCAACCCCCCTCGCCCCGGAGCCTTGACGACCGGCTGCTCCAATCCGACTATTCCCTTTGCTGTTGTTGCTGTTAGTGAGTCGTCCAGATCGTGGAGATCCCCCTCTGCACTTTCAGGCCACAAAATATCTTTGCATTGCTACGAAGCAGCAAGCCTAGCAAGTCACCACGGCGGCCTGACGTTCTTTTCACGACCTTGGAGTTTTCTTTTATTGCAGGTTTGTTTAGGTCTCGCTGGGAGTCTAATAAACTTCCTTGCAGCACCGTGAGCAACGCTACCATAGGAGACCATGACTTGACACACCACTTAGCCACGATTGAGGAAATAGCAAGCATTGATAATTGGATTGTTTATTGGCTTAGTCAAAGCAAAAGTCAAGCTTAGAGCCTTACCAAAAAAAAAAAAAAGTCAAGCTTAGAGCAGAGATGCCCAAATTCAAGCTATTGGTATGGTGAGAGCTTGAAACAAAAGAGCGACACATTCAGAAGATATCTGCATCTTGTCTTCGCCGCAAATCACACCGAGGAGCCCACGACCACACCGTCGACCACCATCCCGATCCGCAATCTTGGAACGATTCAAACTTGGAAAGTAATCTATGAAATTAGGTAAGGTTCTTATCTAAAGTTTTTTTTAAATATTTGGATTCCTAATTTTACGTGTTTAAATATTGTGTGATTTTTGTGGATTGTTAGATATTTTAGGATGATTCATGCGATATCCGTGATATTTGAAAACACCATTCCTAATTTGGCAACGTATGTGGATGACTATCCGACCTTATCATTAAGGTACGATACGCGGCGATACGGAAAATCGTTATCTTGTCCATAATCACTTAGACACGATAATAGATTTTATTTGCTTTTCAAATTTCAACAATCAACTTTTTGTCGATATCTATAACCCTATAGATATGACTGTTAGTTTGATTTCTTTGCCTTATCTGAATTCGAAGAATCTTGCGGATTGCGTGGATTGTTTGAATGTGATTGTTATCTTTATTTGATTGTTTTCCTTTTAAATAAAGAAAACCAAAAAAATTTGTTGGTTAGATTTAAATTAGAAATTTTGCATGCTTAGGAAATCTTAAATACATCCAAAAGAATAAGATAATTATTTGATTTAAATTGGGATTTAGGGTGGCATATTTCCTAGTTTAAATTAGAAATTGTTTTAATCTTAGTGGATTATTTATGATATTTAATAATTTCGAATTTTAATAAAAATCCCAAAAAAAGAATCACTTTAGGATAGATCAAATCATTTCTTCTAGGATAAATTGCATGTTAATTTGAGTAATTTTTAATTCCGAATTTCATTTGAAAATACAAAAAATAAATCATTTGTCCGATATTAGAATTAGGTCACGTCGTCACATGACTATAGTTTGCATGTTAGGCTGTATTAATCGCATGTTAATTTTTGCACGTCATTACATATAGATTAGCTTTCATTTAAATAAGTGAAAATCCTAAAAAATATTGAGTGAACTGCTTGTTAATTAGAAATCATATTAGGATTATTGATATGATTTTCTAGCTAACAATGCAGATGCTTACGTTGCTTCGAGGTAAGTAATTCTCCCAATCTTGCAATTTATTTAATGTTTTGATTATTGGGTGTTACTTTGGTGGTTTGCGCATCCACATGATCACCTCACATGCTAGTGACTAAGTTAAAATGAATCAAAACTATCTGCCAAAACATTTTTTGAAAAGAAAAGGTACCGAAATGACATTAGACTAGATCTAGCATAACTAAGTCCCTGAACTTAGAATTTCTGGTTCGTAGGAATAAAACATATTTTTCTATGTTTTATTTAGGTTTCTAATCGACCTACCACAAATAGATTAGTGGCGACTCCAAACATGAAAATATTTGCATGCTAAGAACTTAAACCCTAAGTTACGAATTGGTAGGGCTTGGGAGGGCCCGAGTTAGGCTTAGTCCTAATAATCTATTAGCCTGAGAAAATTTAGGTCGCGACAACGTGAAAATTCTTTTGGACTGTAAAACGTGAATGGAATGGGTCACTTCACACTTCTTTTGGATGGATCCAATTATTTTGATAGTGAATTGCACTTGGATTTGCCAGGGAATGGATTTAGTAAGCAAATCAATTGCCAAAAAGCATCCAATGAAAATGAATGGTCGGGGATGGTCGACAAATGCCCCCACTCGAGCGAACTTCTGATGCACCTAGAGGACCGGTGGACCCATTATGCAACTAACGATGGATTTTCGCGATTCAAGATCGTTTAGATGGATTTATTTTATTTTATTATTATTATTATTTTTTGGGATAATTTAATAATTGGCAGTTTCCTAATTTATGTTTTGATGATTCGTTTCCTAATAGGGTTAGGTTTGGGTCTATATAAACTTGTTTTAGGGTTTTCTTTTTTGAAGACTTTGAGATATTTTGATTTGGTAATCATATTTGGAGAACGAATTGTTCTTCCTACGAATTTTCTTGTTCGGTCAATTTTTCTATTGCGGTTCGGCATCAATTGGTATCAGAGCAAGGTTGCTCGAATCAATGGCTGAACAGAATCGTGGCTGGACGGCGGGCTCGTGGTGGCGGGGGCGGAGGCGTTTTGTGGATGATCAATTATCTAAGAGATAAAAGATAGGAAATTGAAGAACAGAGAAGGCGAATCCAGGATTTGGGCGACATTTTGCGGAGATCAGATTGGGAATTCAATCCGAAGAAGGAGCGGATTTTGAGGATTCATCCGATGTTGAAGAAGAAGACGTAAACCCTTTTGGGGTTCTGAACCAAGGGCGGAATCGAGGAGCATGACCTGGAAATCAGCATTCTTCTCAAAATTTCGGAATGAAGATCGAAATTCCTGAGTTTAATGGTAAGGCTCATCCTGATGAGTTTATTGATTGGTTGCATACGGTAGAAAGGATTTTTGATCTTAAGGATCTAACTGAGGGGCAAAAAGTGAAGTTAGTGGCTATTAGGCTGCGAAAACATGCTTCAATTTGGTGGGAACACTTGAAAAAGCAACGCGTTAGAGAGGAAAAGCCAAAGGTGGATCGTTGGGAGAAGATGAAAAAGTTAATGCAAAAATTTTTTTTGCCTACCCATTATAGGCAAGAGGCGTTTATTGAATATCATAACGTCAAGCAAGGTGATAAAACAGTTGAAGATTTATTGAAGAATTTGATCGTAAATGGATGCGTTGTGATGTACGGAGGAAGACAAGCGCATTTATTGCACGATATCTGGCGGACTGCGATATGAAATTTCTGATATTGTCCAATTACAGCAATATTGGACATATGAGGATGTGTGAAAGATTAGCCCTAAAGGTAGAAAGGCAGTTTAAAAGAAACAATGAAATTTTAAGTGGTCAAGCAGCAATTCCAAGTGGTCGATAAAGAATCTTAAGGAAAAGCGGGAACATCGCCAGATAAATTCGACGCCGGTCACGATTAAGGATGTGAGTTCTAAACCTGTATCTAAAGATATAGAGTAGCCAAGGGAAAACATAAAAGCGGTGTTTTAAGTGTCGGGGATTCGGGCATTGTGCTACTGATTGTCCCTGAAACGTTTGTGACACTTGTAGATAATCCAGTTTTTATGAAGGTCCAATTTATGATGAATCTGAAGGCGAAGAAGAGGATGCAGATGCAAAACAGGAAGAGATTATCTATGCTGATTCTGGTGAGTCCCTAGTCATTAGAAGAATATTAAATGTTGCTGTAGCGAATGATGAATCATGGCTTAGACATAATATTTTTCATACTAAGTGCACTAGTAGAGGAAAAGTATGTAGCGTGATAATAGATGGTGGGAGTTGTGAGAATGTGGTGTCTACGACTATGGTGGAAAAGTTGGAGTTGAAAACAGAAGATCATCCTCAACCATACAAACTATCGTGGTTTAAAAAGGGGAACGAGGTAAAAGTGAGCAAAAGGTGTCTTGTGCAATTTTCAATTGGGAAAAATTATATCGATGAAGTGTGGTGTGATGTAGTCCCAATGGATGCTTGTCATATTTTATTAGGGAGACCGTGGCAGTTTGACTGAAAGACACAGCATGATGGTTTCAAAAATACCTATACCTTCAAGAAAGATGGCCGAACTATTACCCTAGGTCCTTCAAATTTCAAAAAGGAAGTGAAGAATAATCTGCTGTCCAGATCAGAATTTCAAGAAGAGGCAGTGAGCGTGGCTGAGCTTTTTGCCATTGTGGTGATGCGGCGGAATTCTGGCAGTCCCAAAATTTCTACTCAAGTTCTGCTCTTGATTGAGGAATTTACTGATGTCGTACCAGAAGAGTTACCACCTAGGTTAGCGGGTGAGCACAATGTTTCTGGAACTTTTAATATAGCAGATTTGTCATCTTACTACGCTAAAGAGGAAGAAGATTCCAAGGAGATTGACGACAATGAAGGCGAAGCAGATTCGAGGACGAATCTTTCTCTAGTAGGGGAGGATGATGCACCTAGAGGACTGGTGGACCCATTATGCAACTAACGATGGATTTTCGCGATTCAAGATCGTTTAGATGGATTTTTTTTTATTTTATTATTGTTATTATTTTTTGGGATAATTTAATAATTGGCAGTTTCCTAATTTACGTTTTGATGATTACGTTTCCTAATAGGGTTAGGTTTGGGTCTATATAAGATTGTTTTAGGGTTTTCTTTCATCAGACTTTGAGATATTTTGATTTGGTAATCATATTTGGAGAACGAATTGTTCTTCCTACGAAATTTCTTGTTTAGTCAATTTTCTATCCATGCTCGGCATCAACTTCGCTCATTTATCAGAAATCATCGACATCAGAGATTATGACAAGAGCCTTGAGTAGTGGACAACACGAAGAAAATCGACAAGTCATAAATACAATGAAGATATCGACACGACAACAAACTAAGTGTTGAAGAAGCATCACCTACGAACAAAGAAGAGGAGTGCCTACACGCTGGTCGAAGATAAAGGCAATGGATTGACACGAGCACATGATCGCAGGGTGGCTATGTTTGTAGTGTTGAGATTTGTAACTTTTTTGTGGATAATTATTGATAAAAGATAGGAGATCATGTCTAGAATTTGCAACTCTCATTTCATTTGATTGAGATCATATGTGAATTCAATATTTCGTATCAAATGTATTGTGGGGAGTTTCAAAGGGAGGAGTTAATTTTGGTCAATCTAACGAGAGTTTTTTACGATTGAGCCTTCGACTTAGAGTATCGGGTGAAACTGTATGAAAGTTTAGAGTATGTGATAAGATAGAGGCAACTAGAGGATGATTTGAAGTAGGGTTGAACAATTCCAAGTTCCAAGTTCTGTATAGGTTCCACTTGAAACCTAATGGAACTTGAAACCTACTCATTAGTACAGGTTCCTCATTTCTTGGAATCTAGAACTTCAAACATATCCTATCATAGGTTCCAGGATTGGTTCTAGAGTCTATCCAGTATCTACTTGTATTATTTATTGAACGATTACAGTAAATCATCACTTTTAATGACCATCACTTGCCACTATAATTCACTAACTACAACTTATATTTAGAAATATAATAAAATATGAAACTTTAACAAAGTAAAAGTCCTAGTCATAAAATGAAAGTTTAGACCGGTAGTTCTAAATTATACACTCATCTTCGGATGCCATGGAATACTACAGGTTCGCACGAAGACGTAGACCAAAAAAAACATAAAAACTTGTATCAAGTTCCACCTACCTAGAACCTGAAACTTACTCGTCAAAACAAGTTCCTCAATTTTTTGAACTTTGAACTAGACAGGTTCCCACCGGTCCAGTTCTCGAGTTGTAGGTTCCACCCTAAAATCATGCTCACCCCTAATTTGAAGGTTGTGTTTGAAGACAATCAATTAGTAGATCCAGCTGTGTTGGGTGGTCTTTGAGTATTTTTCATTCCATAAGTTAACTTAGAGGGTGAAACTTTTCTTCACACTTATAATCTGACCACTAGCTTTTTCCATAACCGATATGTGATTAACTCCAGTAATCTCCCACTTACACATGACTGTACCGTTAGGCTCGCATTAGTCGCGGGGAACCGGCCGTCTTTTAGTTGACTATGATCGTACCATTAGGCTCTCATTTTCCTTCCTCTAATGAAACGATCAAATTTTATTTAAGTACTAAAAATGAAAATGACCAAGTTGATTATTTTGCGGCCAAAGAAGTGACTCTGGCACTGGGGTTTGTCTTCGGAAGGCTCGCCAAGTGGAATTGGAAAAAATACAGAATTCCGTAGAGAGCATGGCTTTAAAAGTCATCTTAGTTGAAATCACGGCTGAAAGAGTCTTGCGACCTTTACTTCTCCGGAAAAGTTAAGCATTCGATATCAAAGATCACTACTTGTATTTACCAAGTTCATGGGCTGCAATCTTTCATATACATGATGTGTAGGTAACAGACGAAGCGTAGATAGTGATTGCATGTGATCAATGCAGCCAAAGTTGGAGCAATAGGGAAACCCCTGAGCATTCTTATCTTGAAGATAAGATATTGGAATGGAATACGTCATAATTAAGTGGAGAATGAGACTGCTACATTCAATTAGCTATGTCATATTCCACCAAATAATTTTTCTTCATGAAATGAAGGTTCACTCTGGACAAATAGTAAATAGAACTTCCCATCATACGCCCGTCAGCAAACCATGTCCCTAATATAAATCTCTTGCTATCAAAATGCCTTAAAACCAGAATCGAGAGCCAAGGGACAACACAAGAAATTCATGTGATCCAGCCGATGGCCTACGTTGACAAGCGAATGAGAAGAGCAAAGATTTGCGTCTCCGAGTACAGTGAAAGAGAGAGAGCTAAAAAAACAGCCATTATCGCATCTTAATCTTAGAGTGAAGTTAGCACAAACTTTTCTTCACGTGTGAGCTCTCCAGCAAAATATCTTCCTTTATTTATCACCTTCTTCCTTTTTTTTCCTGAAAGTGATGAGCAAATATTAACTTGGTAATGAGTGGTGTACGGCAAGGATTTTATTTGAGTTGTTAAATGTTTTCAAAGTGACAAGATTCAACGCATATCCCCAATGAACCTTGAAAGTCTTTGGCGAATGATTATATATCCCAATGCTGAATAGTATAATTCTCCACTCACCTTAGCACTGCCTTTTAGATGATTTTCCACTTCAGGAATCTGTGATCTTGACTGGGACAGGAGCATGAAAACGAAGAAAAGGCACTTCTTTTGAGAAAATGAAGAGACCTGGTGTAATCTGAAGCAAGTCCCACCGCGACAGCACCAGTACTCCTCGTCTCCACCACATGATTTCTCATTTAATTTTTCTGTAAAGTTGTATCAATACAATATTCGAGGAAATACACGTGAGCGTCCATCTTAAATTATTAGGCGTAAAGAAATTACACTAATATGAAAAGTCATTACACATATTTCACTTTATAAATACGTCTCCACTAGAGAATAAATTATTACATGAGCGTAACATATATGCCAAACTGAATTCGGATCATTGAAAATAGCGGGTTCCATGTATTTTTCTGGTGGATCCAATCAGATCTTCATGGTTTAAATCCGGCTAGCGGATCAACTGTTCACTGGAACAGTTTCTCCATAGAGACAGCTTTGTCCTCAGCGTGGACACAATAACGCGTTGTACGTCTTTTTTTTGGGCCCCATTCGGCTTGGATTGAGAGAACGTGACAAACGTTCTCCCTCAGTTGCCTATGAAAAGCTCAACCGCGCTCTGGCAATTTATCCCACAAGGAGCACCCGATCAAGAGACCAACCTTGCTCTTGGTGATTGTGGTCGGAGAGATCGAGAAGAGCTAAGAGAGATGGTAGGAACAACCCGGGTCCCGGTGATAGTGTTCTCCGAGGAATGCATGAAACCAGGGACGAGTTCCTGGGCAAAAGCTTGCAAAGTGATGGCGCAGGCTCTTGAGGATCATGGGTGCTTCATTGTCGATCACCCCAATGTCCCTCTTGGCCTTCATGACTCCATCTTTAGCGCCGCCGAGGATCTCTTCAACCTCCCCTACGAAACCAAGATCAAGAACGTTAATTTAAAGCCTCCCCTTGGCTATACCGGAAAGATCCCCGGGACTCCCGTTGTTGAGGCCCTGGCCGTCGTCGGCCCCAACAAGCTTGAAGATTGCGAAAAGTTCGCCTCTCTCATGTGGCCCTCCGGGAACGACCACTTTTGGTACTAATCTAATTTCCCTTTTAGGATAATACTAACCGGATATGCTTTGAACAATACCTCCATAGCAATCATGTATATGTTATCAACTCCTTCGAATTTTTTAAACACCGGGACATCACATGGGAAGTTTCTTCTCCCATTTCCTCCACTCTTAATCCTCCATGTGCAATCACTATTCACTGTGCTTTTTGAATTAACGACTCCCCTCCCACTTCGATGTCTTGATCTTTCTCCTACTGTTTTATGAATCCATTACTAAGAAGATGTTTGAAAATTGGTATATGCAATAAAGTCTGATGCTTGTGCATATTTTATATGTAAACAAGCTCGTTATGTGATGCCTCCAAGCTCACTTCTCGAAACACCCATCTAATTTGAACCGTTTTATTCAGTTCATATCCCAACTTTTATATGCCTTGCCGGTACACCTAACAATTTTCTTACTTTATTAAACGATCCCGCAAGACAGACGTTTCTCCAACCGGCTTTAGCATGTCAACTTTGGGCTATAGGGTATCGAGAAAATATAAATAAACGAGAGTAAGTGCTAAAGTGGACTTGTCTAATTTAATTTCTCATTTTTCTTTTTTTGGCCGTAGCAAAGCTGTTCATGACTATAGCAAGTTCATAGCTGAGATGGAGAAAGTAGTGTTTAGGATGGTCTGCGAGAGCTATGCTGTCGAGAAATGCTATGACCCTTACATCAATTCCAGTGCATACATCCTACGACTCTTGAAGTCCAAGATACTGGAAGGCGTCGAGGTAAGTGTGAACCCGACTGGTCACACGGACAAGAGCTTTTTGTCCTACTTGCACCAAGGCAACATTAGGGGCTTGGATGTGAGGACCAAAGACGGCGAGTGGTTCACTTTCGAGCCTTCGGCTTCCACTTTCATGGTCATGGCCGGTGAAGCATGTGTGGTGAGTCCCTTATTTGCTTGAAATTTCTTCTTAGTACCAGTTCACTCTAGTTCATTGAAATCATTTCTAATTTTGTGGGGTTCATTCTTGATCAGGCATGGAGCAATGGAAGGATCAAGGCTTGTGACCACCGAGTGTTGGTTACAGAAAAGAATCAAGTGAGATACTCTCTTGCTACGTTCTCATACACCACAGGGATGATCGAGACGCCCAAGGAGTTCATCGACGAAGCACACCCTCGGCAATACAAGCCCTTCATTCACATGGATTTCCTTTTCTACTATGACTCTGTCGACGACCGCATGAAGGGTGAAAGCCTCATCGAGTCCTTCTGTGGAGTTCAGGCCAATAAGCCCTCGTGATTAAATCAGAATGAATAGAGTGCATGCTCTTAGTGTGAAATAAGACGAGATTTGAGGAGATTGTTGTCTCTCAATCTTCTTTGTTCTGTTTTCTAAAATAAAGAGGCATGCAAAGGTCAAAGGTGATTGAAGATGGAGATGCATTTGGCTTGTATAATTTAAAGAGCATACAATATTTTTTGGAGAATTAGGAAGAGATGTTCATCTCGTTGGCCTTCGCTTATTCATTGTTACTCAGGCCAAGCCAGTTTTTTGGTACCCCAATTTGGAACAACCTTGAACACTGTGTTATTTTCATTGAGCGAGAGAGATCGAGACATTGGTGGATATTTGATGCAATGTAAGTCTAGAGCATTCATCATGGGATGGTGCGCGTGTATGTTGGAACCTGGTATTAATTTCTTTCTTAGTCCAATAATATGCAGCACCACTAGAAAAATCAATTCAAACCCTTCTGTTTTCTTAGCCTGAATCAGTCCACCTTCATTCCTTCAAGTAATCCCTTGAGTACAAGCTAAATGGTCGTCGGAGCATAACAGGTCCCCTAAAATTTGAGAAGGATTAGCAAGCCAATTACAAGGATTTCGCACCTTTGGGCCTTTACGACCCAATCTGCTACTTCATTGGCCTATCTGAAACAATCACTCCGTGAATATCTTGGAAATGGGCTGACATACTCTTGCATTCGGCGATGAGAGGTTCCACGTCTCAAGCTGGCAGATCGTGATCGGTAAGTGCACTTCTCAAAGCAGCCCAATTATCAAATTCCAAAACTAGTTTCAGTTTAGTTCGGGTACTGAAGAGATCCTTCGCTTCCACATATGCTAAAATTTCCAACTGTGCAGCCGAAGACAGTCTCACAATTTTCTCAAATCCTTCTACTATTCTCCCTGAATAATCTACACACGCGATGCTTCCATCTGCTGTTCCTTCCACGGGGTAAAAACAGTAAGAGTGCCAAAAAAAAAAATGCAAAATATGATTGACCAATTTTGAAGCAAAAGCGCATGCTTGTGGACTAGTTTACTTTCGGAAAAATTATCCAAAAAGTCTTAAACCTATTGTAATACGGTCAATTCTTTTCTAAACCTTTCAATTGTACTAATTTGGTCTTAGACCTTTTAATTATGATGATTTAGTCCTAAATATTTTGACGATATTGCAATTTAGTCATAAACATTTTAACAAAAGCGATATTCATTATAATGCCACGGTATTCATTGTGAGAAATCATTGCGAGTGACTATTTAAACATATTCTGTGCCACATAGGCCGGCCGAATTCTACATCAATGATTTCCAGTCAAAATTAACCAGATTGACTAAATTAGCAAAACATGAAAAGGTTTAGGACTCAATTTGCATAATTAAAACGTTTAGGACTGAATTGGTAAAAGTGCAATAAGTTTGGGACTTTTTGGACAATTTTCCCATATTTAATGAAACGCTATCATATGGAGCTTTTCTCTAGATATATTGGTATCAATAATTTCTAATTAAATAACTTCCTCTTTGCTAATTACATCCTTGAAAAATACATAGCGACAATATTTGCTTGAGCAAATGTGATAGTTTGAGTGACGTTAATCCATCACCATCCCAAATGGCTTGGTTTGATGTCGAGGCAAGTTCCGTTCGACTCTTATGAGGAATATTTCTCGAATGAAATGGTCAAATTTTATGTAAGTCCTGAAAATAACATAGACCATGTTGATCATTTTGCGGCCAAAGAGCTGACACTGGCACTGCCAAAGGAATTGGATAAAACTTTTTGATCGAAATCACGGCTTTCAAAGTCGTCTTAGTCGAAATCACGGCTAAAATGACATATATATCATGCGTAAGTAACAGACAAAGTGCATGGTAAATGCACTCGATCAATGCAGCCAAAATTAGAGCAGGTGAGGAAAATATAAATATTCACATCTTGACAAAACAATGTTATCATCCACATGCTTCCCTATTACTATTAAAAAAAAAATGGCCACTTGTAATATAGTAATCAGTTGATGGGGACTAAACAAATTTTGTATTTGCTACGCATTTAAAAATCTACATGATGACCCAATTTCCGAGAACGCGATAAGTTGGGTATGTGTAAAATATTAACACGTGAATGACAAGATGCCATCCATAGAAATTAAAGTATTGAAATGAAATAAATCAACATTAGGTTGAGAATGGGACAAGATTAGTGTTACAATCATCAAAATTGATTTAGGGTGAACATAGACCTAGTTCTGTAATTCTTGAAGATAGTCGTGAAAATTTCTATGATGTGAACATAAAGTGTATTAGTTTCTCAGCGAAATATTTGCGCGAGTGAAAGGGATGGTTCGCAATTTACCTCTCTCCGGTTCATTTTTTCTCTTCCATTCCAAGCTCCCTCGACTGAGATATAACTTACAATCGAGGGAGGCTCTATCTATTCAACTCGAATTGAGATTTTCTCTTCCAATCTGATTTGGAAGTATTTTATTGTTTTTATCTAGTTTTTTTTTTTAGTTTTTTTCATTGCTCATTGCTGATGCTTTTATTTGCTTGCCGGGCGTATCTTCCGCTTCCATTGTTAGGAATCAAACTTCTGCTTCAAATCCTCCAATCCAAGAAGTTTGACAGGATCGAGGAGCAACACGATGAGTTTATACTGCACTGAAAGCATCTATACGACTTCTTCGAGTTTTAGAAGCTCTCATGTCCGGATCTAGATTTAGATTTGGAAGTTCCTTAGAGACGTTTCCGTGTTTGTTCAATCCCTCCCGACCTAGATCTAAATTTGGGAGCTTGTTCAACCTGTTTCTGGTTTCTTCATACGGTGATGGTGTTGAGGATGCTGAACCTATACAAGCACCGCCGTAGCTATTGAAAAAGGAGATAACGTTGTGTGCTCATCACTTATGATGATGTGAAATTTGGTAATTAGTCGCCGTTCATTCTGTTTTAATGTTGAAACATATCTATTTTTAATGAGAGTAAACATATCGCAGCAATTTGTGGGATGAGAGTATGCTTATCGCAGCAATTTGAGCTTTATTGTTCTATTATGCTGTTTGAGATTTGATTTGTTTGAACCTCTCATGTATCATCATGAGATATGAATGAAATATTTACTTTCGATCCAAAACAAAAGGGATGGTTCGAATTACATTAATCCATTACTTGAACCTCAACAAGATAAAAAATTGGGATGAGATACATCAGAATTAGGTTTAGGTTGAGAGTGAGACAGAATAGATATTTAATTAGCAATTTCCGCAGATTTGCATGAGGGAACCATATCAATTTTTTCGTCATTTTCACTTGCGAAAAGGAAGATGACTTCCAGAATTGTTGAATATGGACAATGTGGCGCTGTCAAACACGTGGATCGGGGACGTCATATGGACCACCTAATGGATCATTTGGATTAATATAGAGACATAATTAGGTTTAAGCAGTTCATAATTGGGGGACACTTTCTTGGGGGGCCAATCATTGCCCTGTATATGGACAATTTATATATTTTTTCAGCAAGCTCAAGTGATTAATGACAAGATCTTTTATTTTTAACAAAATGCAATGCATATCCCCAATGAACCTTGAAAGTCTTTGGCGAATAATTAACTTATCCCGATGCTAAATATTATCTCGCTTGCTGATGCTGATTTCGTGATCTCCCATTTATTTTGGCAAGGCTATATTAATGCAAAATCGAGGAAATACATGTGAGCGTCGATCTTAAATTATTAGATGAAAGGACATTACGTTAATTTAAAAAGTCATTGTAGGAGTATTTCCTTTACAAGCACGTTTCCACTAGAGGAGAGATTATTACATAATTGTAATATGTGTACCTACCTGAATAGAATTACTGAAAATAGTTGGTCGCATGTACCCTTCACGTGGATTCGATCGGATCCCGAGGTTAGCGGAAAAAAAAAGAGTTTTTGCTAGAAAGGTTAGCGGAAGGATTGGCTCACTAGAAATAATTTCTCCACTCGAGACAAGGAAAAATTATCCAAAAAGTGATAAGCATATTGAACAGTGGCCAATGTAGTCATAAGCTAATTTAGTCCTAAACCTTTTGATAACTTACCAATTCAATCAAAATATTTCAATTGTCCCAATTTAGTCCTAAAACTTTTGATAATTTGTCAATTTAGTCTTAAAATTTTCAACAATTTTGCTAATTTAGTTATTCAGGCCAATTTTGATAAGAAATCCCTAACGTGGACAATTTTTCAGTTTTTAATTTTTTTTCATTTTCCCTTTTCCCTTTGTTGGCCATCATAGGACCTCATCGATAGCCGACGACCTCCACCGGCCTCTAGTGAGGGCAACCCTTTGCCAGATTAGGTGAGGGTGAGGGCAGCCCTTGCCTTTGGCCATTGATGAGGCTCAGAGATGGCCGACAGAGTGAAAAAGAGAAAAAGAACAAAGAAAAAGAAAAGAAAAAAATTCATAAAATAAAAAATGTAAATATTATCTACGTTAGCGCTGGCCGAGTCATGTAAGACAATCGGCACTAACTAGACTACCACGTTAATGATTTTCGATCAAAAATGGCTGAAATGACTAAATTGGCAAATCGTTACGGTTTAGGACTAATTTGATACATTATCAAAAAGTTCATGACTAAATTGGCACAATTAAAAGATTTAGGACTAAATTGGCAAGTTGTTTAAAGGTTTATGACTAAATTAGCATGATTAAAAGGTTTAGATAGAATCGACCATCATATAATATGTTTATGACTTTTTAGATATTTTTTTTAAGAGAAAGTTATGTCACGCGTGGACACTCCCACGTATAATTTGTCTCTTTTCCCACACTCAGTTTGGACCAAGAAAACGTGAAAAAGCTCTCCCTCGGTTGCCTATAAAAGGTCAAACACGCTCTGGCAATTCATCCCCCAAACAGCACCCGATCGAGAGAGAGAGAGAGAGAGAGAGAGAGAGAGCTGAGAGAGATGGCAGGCACAAAAATGGCGTCCCAGGTCCCGGTGATAGTGTTCTCCGAGGAATGCATGAAACCAGGGACAAGTTCCTGGGCAGAAGCTTGCAAAGTGATGGCGCAGGCTCTCCAGGATCATGGTTGCTTCATTGTCGATCACCCCAATGCCCCTCTTGGCCTTCATGACCGTCTTTAGCGTCACTGAGGATCTCTTCAACCTCCCCGCCGAAACCAAGATCAAGAACACCAACTACAAGCGTCCCCTTGGCGTGGCTGGCACTGCCCCCGGTTCTCCTCTCGTCGAGGCCCTGACCATCAATGGCGCTGAGAAGCTCCAAGAGTGCGAAAAGTTCACCTCTCTCATGTGGCCCACTGGGAATGACCACTTCTGGTACTAATCTTTTTTCCCTTTTTCGTGTAATACTAACCGTATATATGCTAACGTGGATTCACAATATTGATGTGGCAAACTCTTGTAACAGAGGTTTCGAATCATCTGCAACATCACTCTTTATCAACATTTTGTAAGCCTATATTATTATGTTTAGGACCAACCTATTTCTTGTTGCATTCTAATGTTTTGATAAGCAGACCACCTTCATCTTGTGTCCGTGGAGAAATTACAGTGGTGTATAATAAACTTAGTCTTAGCTTGACAATATAGACAAAATCATTCGGGGTATAGAAAACGAGTCACTATGATATCTTTTTTATGAATATGTAATATTGTCCAACTAAACGAGCCAATATATTGCTGTGTTGTTGTACAACACCTCCAGCGCTGAGTCTTTCATGCCTTGGTAGGACACTCAATGATTTTCTTGCTTTATCATACGATCTCACATGACAAACATGATTGTTTTACATAATATGACCCGAGTTGAACTCCCCAACAAAGCTTTAGCATCTCAACTTTTGGCTTTAGGGTATTGAGAAAGTCGGCGCGCTAAAGTCGACTTCTCTAATTTAATTTCTCTATTTTTGTTGTTTGGCTGCAGTAAAGCTGTTCATGACTATGGCCAGTTCATAGCTCAATTGGAGAAAATAGTGTTCAAAATGGTCTGCGAGAACTATGGTGTTGAGAAATGCTATGACCCTTACATCGATTCCAGCTTGTACCTCCTACGATTCTTGAAGTACAAGAAACCGGAAGGCGTCGAGGCCAGCGTGAACCCGACCGAGCGCACAGACAAGAGCTTCTTGTCCTACTTGCACCAGAACAACATTAGGGGCTTGGAAGTGAGGACCAAAGATGGCGAGTGGTTCACTTTCGAGCCCTCAGCTTCGAATTTCATGGTCATGGCCGGTGAAGCATGTGTGGTGAGTCACTTATTTGCTCGTGAAAATTCTTCTTAGCACTAGTTCATTGAAGTCACTTCTAATTTTGTGCGGTTTGGTCATGATCAGGCATGGAGCAATGGAAGGATCAAGGCTTGTGACCACCGAGTCGCAGTTACTGAAGAGAGTCAAGTGAGATACTCTCTTGGGGCATTCTCGTACGTCACAGGGATGATCGAGACGCCCGAGGAGTTCATTGATGAAGCTCACCCACAGCAATACAAGCCCTTCAATCACATCGATCTCCTTAGCCACCATGACTGTAGCGACAACCTCATCAAGTCCAGCTGCGGAGTCCTGGCCAATTAGCCCGCATGATATTGCTTCAGAATGAATCCGGTACATGCCTCCAATGTGAAATAAGATGAAGTTTGAGGAGATTGCTGTCTCTCAATCTTCTTTGTTCCGTTATCTAAAATAAAGAGGCATTCAGTGGTCTTTCCAATGCAAATGTTATTTAAAGCATATTTCGTGCAATGTAATCCACCCACCTAATGACATTATTGGAGCTTCCGTTGTTTCTTTCCAATAAGTGATTCGTTATCCTTGCTTCATGACAAATATCATCAGCTTATTTTTCACAGATGTGATCAATGGTGGAGATAGATTCGGTCTGAATAACTGATTGACCATAAGATATCTTTTCGGGAAACAGTAAGAGATCTTCATCATATTGGCCTTCGCTTATTCAGTCTTACTCTGGCCAAGCTAGTTTTGGAACCCTGAGTCCACCCATTTGACACAACCTTGGACACATGTTATTTTCGTTTAGCAAGAGAGGTCGAGACATTGGTGGATATCTAACGTAATGAAGCAAAGAACACTATGAATCTTTCCGACAGCAAAAGTACCTGCAAAAATGCCGAGTAAAACTTTCGGACAAACCACCGACTATTCAAGCCCTTCAATCACATTGATGTCCTTTCCTACTAATGACTCTGGTGATGGTCGCGTTTAACGCTTCAGCATTACAAAATTATCCTTGTACACCATCAACAGTCAGCCATTGGATGATATTAATTGACAGAATAATTGATTAGTTGACAAATCTCAATGGTTGGATTTCAACAATGTACAGTAAATTAATGTACGTTAGAAAGTTCTCGATCGCATTAAGACTGAGAGCTGTGGACTCAGGCCCATGCAATTGATTCATCATAAAAGAATAGAGAGCATGTGTTTCCTAACATGAAATTAGCTGAGATTTGATGCGATCTTTTCTTTTCCTTTTTATGTTTGTAAATACTGGTGTACAGGGTCAGGGGAGATTTATTTGAGAGATTATTTAAGTCTTGCTTGTTGCATAGTGATACCGGCTTTTGTTATGGTGTGACCGACCCATGCCTCAAAAATTATTGGCACAATAAAGACTCATTGCGTACATAATCATGATTCATTTAGAGATTTTCGTATCACTTTATAACTGGACTTATGAATCAAATTCAGTAACTCTTATCAATGTTTTTTTTTTCCGTTCAGAGCCAAAACGCCATAACATTCCCTTGTTCGGTGAGTTTCCAATTAACGTGATCAACAATGCCATGCAAAGATAGTCTTGGACTTGGACCAAAGTAACAATAGGCTTTGTAGGAGGACTTACCTATTACAAATTAAAAAAAAAAAAAAGAAAGAAGGAAAAGAAGGAAAAGAAGTATCTTTCGTTACATAGGTACATACACAAAATCTATGTACTTGTAGCAGGGAAACACAGGAGATAAACTCATCTCCAGAATGGATCCCTCCAAAACAGGGTGCTCTGCAGGTTGACATAGACGGACCTCACCTACCTGGAACAACCGAAGGAGCGATAGCCCGCCGTATGTCGTAAATCCTCTGGGACTCTCATCGAGGGGTTTGCGAAAATCAACCCACCGGTCCTCTGCAAATCAAGCTTAAAACCCTAGCCATGGTGGACACCCTCAAGCTTCTCTTTTCTAGAAGACACGAGAGCATTCAACTTGAGTCTTGACTGTTTGAGTTTGATGAAGTCTTTGAAGTCTGCAGATCAGCTCGTGTAGGAAGTGCGCGCACTTATCTCGGAGGCCCGTGATCTGCTGCTCAACTTCTCATATGTAACTTCAACCCATCGGAGTAGAGACACTAATAGAGTAGCTGATTGGAATGCAAAGGCCTAAATAGAAAAAGCCCTTCTCCAGAATTGACCAGCCCTTCCTCCGTAGGCCCTTTGGGACTTGCCATGTTTTGATGCTCCATGAGTGGGCTCTGATTTTTAAACGTGTTAAGACATAAAAGAAAATTGGTGCATCGAGAAGAATCAGTAGACAAAGTCTCTTTCCAGCTTAAAGTAGCAAAGTGATTTCCTAATTTCCAGCGGATCAAACATGATAAACATTCCAAGTCAACTCGAGTATCAAAAAGAGCAGACACATTCCACCCCCACAAGGTGTTGTTCAGCCCAAACAAATTCCTTGGTCTTAGTATATCAATTTTATAAACCAATCTGAGCATGGTTAATAATATTAATCTTGTTTCAAGTAGTCTTAGTAATATCAATTTTATAAACCAATCTAAGCATGCTCAGTGTTATTCTTGCTTCGAATGATAACTTGAGGCGCATGGACTCTGTCCCAAGAAATGACGATTTCCATAATAGACCCACGAGAAATTAAGATTGTAAGGTGTGCTGTGTCAAATGCACGTTATATTGAGTCTTGTTGGTTATGATGTGAACAGGCTTTGTAGCAGGAATTTACAATTACATAGTCTCATTGTTCAATAAATAGTCTAATTTTCCGACGTTTGGATCGCTTAGAAAAATAAGTCAACCGAATATCTTTTCAGAGTTAACAGAAAACCTATAGGTGAATTTAGAAAAATGATTTCTTATTTTAAAAATCAAATCTTATTTTTCAAAATACGATTAGACTCTGGCACGTGGGCACGAGGATCACAACACCTGTGCCCATGTCCCCGACGTCCGAGCCTGGGTCCCTTAAGTTCATGCCCAAGACCCTGATGCTCGTGCCCCGGTCCCCGCTGGTCACTCCCCAATTCCCATGCCCAAATTACTGACACCCAAGCTCAAGTCCACCAAGGTTGAGCACAAGTTCTAGCACCCATGCCCAAGTTCCCAACAACCGAGCTCGAGAACCCCTAGCTCCAACGCCCAAGACCCAGCCACTTGGTCCCGAGGACCACAAGGATTGATGCCAGGGTCCTTGAGGCTGAGGTCCTTGACTCTCGAGCTCCAGACCCTGGTGGCCAAGCCTGAGTCCTTGGAGGCCAAGCAAAAGACCTCATGTAAATGAAGGACCTAATCATTGTATAATCTCCTTTTCAAATTACTAGTGATAGAATATCTAAATATTAAACCACACTTTCATTTAATAGCTCAAAATTTTTAGTACAATTAGTTGTAGTCTCACAAAATCTCGCATAGTATCAAAGTGAGAGATCCCGAGTTCATATCTTTTCGAGTCCCTATTTGCCTTCCAAATAAAATATTTTCATGCTTTGTATTAGGTAAAAAAAGACTAGACTAAACTTGCGTGGAAGTGTTAGAATATTTAAATATCAATTCACACCTTCATTAAACAGTTAAAGCTTTAGAATAGATAATTGTGGTCCCATAAAATCTTACAATTAACATGTACATATCTGAAATTCTGAATCACAACGCGACCAATTTATAAATACAGATGCCCACGATGTCCATGGCCTAATTGGCCTTCCCTATCTATTCATTCACGTATTTCCTTCCGCTAAGCTTACTTTCATTATTGTTTAGCTGTCTAATTCAGTACAGACATTCCTTCTTTAATCCGACGATCATAGATGATAGACGTCCTGTCTTCGCAGTAATTTGTCGCATTTGTAATACAAGTTCTAATTTTTGGCGGCTAATGCATACTCTAGCAGGTTCTGTTTGACAATTTTCTCATGACATTGCATTTTGAGGTGTCATTTTGTCACTAAACAGTTCACTTTTCCGTGAAATGTCTCCCACTTATCTTACAAGGGGTTGGTCGACCGGAGAATAAAAGTGCATATCATTTAGACTGAGTCTTTATATCACACAAATAATACTTGTCTCTAAGAAAAACGAAAGCAAGTTTTTCTTTTCAAATGATAGAAAATGATTTTCAATTCATTTTTAAATTTTAACCAAATAACGAAAAATATTATCATTTTCCCTATAAATAACTTATTAGAAAACATATTTTAAAAATGTCAATTTTTTTACGAAAGAAACTAGGCGAGCACGGGTCATGTTATTCGTTCGCAAGAATAGGTCAAATTGGTGCACCGATAAGAATCGGTACACAAATTCTATTTCAGAACTAGCCATGGCCGGCATTTGAATCAGTACAAAGCATCTCTTTTACATCAAATCCAACCTTTTTCTTCTCTTCAACCTTTCGTGGGGCTTAGGTACGATGCATAAATTCTGGCTTTCTGCATTTAATAAGTTACTATCGCTTTCAGAAACGGGATCTATTCAACAACAACGACGGGTAGCTCTCGAAAGGAAACAAGCTTTTCCCTTTCATTTCGGTAACCATCTTGATGCTTCCAAAAAGCGGACACGGTCAAAAAGGCAGGACTTTTCTTTTCATTCTTATTGACGAGGACGGTGATAAAGCAGCTGTCTAGTGTTTGCTCCACAAGTGTAGTGAGAAACTTCTTTGATTTCTGTTGGAGATCTAACTTGGGATACACCACTACATAGCTTGTAGATATCCCAAAGAACATTCACTGGAAACAGGTGGAGAACAAGGTAATATGTTTCCTAGTGTTTAAGCCCCGACTTAAGGTCTTTAAACTCACAAATGATATGCTTCTAAGCGCCACAAAAAGAGTTGGTAAATGCATCTCACTGTAGCAGTCTCACGAGTGACGTAAGTTCCATGTCCCGAATGGCCAATTTTGTTGGAGCGATTATCTCTCACATTAGATGTTCTATTTTTCTCCATCTCCAATTAAAAGAGACTTCCTCCGACCAAATCTTGAATGGTGGGGAGTTGCAAATTTTTATGAACATCACCCGCATGCAAACCTAGCTGTAATAAAGTTAGGTGATGTTCCTATTAGTATGCACCCATGATGAGGCTGGTTGAAATTCCTCCTATTAGTGATTGAGGAGAACATAACCCTAAACTTAGTTTGAGAAACACAATAGTAGGAAAGTAGTAAGATAATAATGCAATATATGGCTAGCTGAAAAAAGGAATATAATTAAGCCATCTGACAAAAACATGAAATCATAATTAGATGTATGGCATGTGTGCTTGAGAGTTAGTTTGATAATTGAATTTTCAACATGTCATCCATTCGATAATTATCATGTTTAACTCTTGTTAAGCTGCCAAAAGTTTCTGAAAATACCCTAAACTAAGCCTTAAACCTAATTTCCAATAGGGCAATTGGCAATGTTCAAGCGTCAATGCTAGTTGTTATACACTAAACTTAATGGTGGGTTACAAATTTATATGAATATCACTCGCATGCAAACTTAACTATAATAAAGTTCGGTGATGTTCCTATTAGTATGCACCCATGATGAGGCTTGTTGAAATTCCTCCAATTAGGGATTGAGGAGAACATAACCCTAAACTTAGATTGTGAAACACAGTAATAGGAAATTAGTAAGATAATAATGTAGTATATTGCTAGCCGAAAAAAAGGAATATAATTAAGCCATCTGACAAAAACACGAAATCATAATTGGATGTATGGCATGTGTGCTTGAGGGTTAGTTTGATAACTGAATTTTCAACATGTCATCCATTTGATAATTATCATGTTAAACTCTTGTTACGATGCCAAAAGTTTCTGAAAATACCATACACTAAACCTTAAACCTAATTTCCAATAAGGCAATTGGCATCGTTCAAGCGTCAACGCTAGTCATTATCCACTAAACGTTTTTCAATTACTAGTTGTGATGATTTTCTAGAGTTTGCTCGAACTCCGATTAGAGAGCAAGACTCTGGTAATTTAACAGTCCAACGTTCTCTTTTTCGTTCCAAAGCATGTAGACACAAAACTTCATCATTCCAAGCATGTTGCTTTATAACATCTTTGGTTCTCCAGAGTGCTAAATCCCAAAAAGGAATGAGCAATGTCCTAATCCCGAGGGGCATCCCTCGTTCCTAATCCTTTCGTGATGACCAATGATTAGTTCATAACTTTCATTAGTGAAGCTGAGTAGCTGACCCCCTCCTATTCCCTTAAAATATACGCAACAATTGAGAGAGAGACAGAGAGAGGGTGGTTAACGTTAGCCTACAACGAGGGGCAATCATCCTTGTCTGCCCTTAGCCTTTCTATTCCTCCCATTCAACATTCGATGATTGCAGATTGGGACCTTTTTAACTGAGATGAAGAAAAGGGTAAGAAAATCAAAAGTTAAACAGTATTAACTTTGGACTAATCGAGACTGACTAAGAATAATTTCAAAGAACAACGCCAAGGGAGTCGGTTCACGCTTCATCGTGCTCCTTTCCCCCGTCAAATCCAATGGAAAGAGCCGTTGCTCGAGGACTCAGAGTCACCAACCGAAGAGAATTGCTTTATTTATTTTCCCAAGAGAGAAAGCTGGCCAATGCTTTCAAGTTTGGATCCTAGATTCACACATCAAATTCATCTAGAATCGACACGTGCCAATAAAACACAAATCGACAATCCAAATTCACTTAGCCGCTGCCTCATTATCTGCTTAACACCACATCGCTTTTATAATATAAGACTCTTTTATCTAACACTCATTTGCGCGCACCTTAACATAGTGGTTATTGGTTACATGAGGCAACGCCTCCGAAGGTGGAAGGCCTCTTTAACTTATAGTAACTTTTCAAACATGTACCAATTCGTATCTGGAAGAGCGTGCGGAGATTCTCTTGATTATATTTTGAGAAAGCTTGATCTTCCAACACACGCAACATATATTAAAAGCCACCACGAGGGCATTGAATTTTCTATATTGATATTAGATGTCCAAACCCTTTAAAGCATCTGGCCACACCAATCACACGATAAATCCCCTCATCCCCATCCTACTCATCCCCCGTCACAATCCCATCGTTGTTGAATATTTACAAGGGCAAGAGATCCTGGCAGTTTTTTCAAATGAGCTGTGTGTGCTGAAACACGCAAATCGGGTCTGAGGTGATGAACTTAAAAAGGACTTCAATGAGTTGAAGTTACAAAGTTTCTTCGCATGCAGTAGCAAATGTCTAAGACACAAGCTAGTCCCAAGTTTGCTTACAACATGGATCAAATTTGTGACATCATGGAGGACAAGGGAAAAGTATAAGAAAAGTCCTAAACCTATTGAATTTGTGCCAATTCAATTCTTAATATTTCAATTGGGCCAATTTAATCGTAAATCTTTTGTATTTATGCCAATTGAAGTCCATCCGGCTAATTTTGACCGAAAATCAACGACATGGACATTGACAGTCTTAGGTGGCACAACCAATGCTGACATAGATAAATTTTAATAATATTTTAATTTTTTTCTTTTAATTTCAAAATTTTAATTATTTTTAAACTTTTTCTTTTCTTTTTTTCTTTTCTTTCCTTAATTTTTTTCCAAACCCTAGCTAATGAGGTCGCTAGCTGACCATCGCCGGCAGGCGAGGGCCAACAACCCTCGCCCGGGCTGGGCGAGGGAGTCACAACCCTCGCCAACCAATAGGCAACATTTGGGTGCGGGCATCGGCGCTCTCTTGATCTGGGCGAGGACTCGATGCCCTTGCCTGTGGCGACCATCGCGAGCTAGGGTCTGGGAAAAAAAAATAAGGCAAGGAAAGGAAAGAAAAAAAGAAAATGAAAATGAAAGGAAAAAAATTCTTAAAAAATTAAAAATTCTAAAATATATTAAGATATTAGTAAAAATTGTTCATATGAGTGTCAACAGTGTCAAGTAGGACGGCCAGCATCCGCATTAGCGATTTTTGGCCAAAATTGGCAATCTATACTCAATTGGCATAAATGAAAAAGTTTAGGACTAAAATGGTACGATTAAAAGGTTTGAAACTAAATTGGCACGAATGCAATAAGTTTAAGACTTTTCTTATACTTATCCTTGGGGAACCTATATGTCCCCTTTATCATTGGGCTACCATCCTTGATGGTATTTGAATGGTGCATCTTGCCAAAAGATAATGTACTAACATAAAAGAAGCTATTTCTTCTCATTCTTCTCCTTGAATTCATGGTTCCTTTATGCCGTCCAGGATTCCAGACATAGATCGACATTCCCTTGTGATCATGCAAAGTAGGGACTCCAAAAGCCTTATCATGTAATCTTAAGAGGATTTTGACCAGTAGCTTACGGAAAAGTACACGAAAAACCCTTTTCCTTAGCGTTGGATCCCAAGCTCACTCCAAGAATCTAATTAATCATATTATAACAGACACTTTTCTATGTGCTTGCCTCTAAGCTTGACACCTGGATTTGTATATTGTCGGAGCTGGCTTATTCTCGTTTTACAAGAAATTGATGTGATGCTTCTTCTAACTTTATTTATTTTCTTATAATTAATATATCATGTAGGCAGGCGATGCTAAAATCTCCAATACTTTGTATTAATATATTGCGTACTTATCTACAAAATTATGTTCGACATAAAAAAAACTCAAATTATAGCCACCGTGACATATTTACTCTTAACTTTTTTTCGTGACATTAAAAACTCCAAACTTATACCTATATGACACGTTTACCTCTCTAATCAAGATTTCAGTTAAATGATTTTTTTACTAGAATAACGTTGTTTTGGTTTAACCATGTCAATGCAGTTTGTTTTCCACCGTCCATGAAAGCAAAATTTTAATAGTACTCATTGACGGAATAATAACGTAGGGTAAATATGTCGCATAGATATAAATTTAAGATTTTTTATAGCACTAAAAAAGGTTTGAAGTAAATATCTCACGGACGGAGAGTGTCATGAGTTTAACGTTTTTGGATGCTTATTTTTCCCCTTTATCAATTAGGATGTGGGTTCAAACTTTCCCAAATCTGTAAGTACGATTGGATTGAAAACATACCTCTTAACCAAATCATAAACACACCCTCATCTCTCTCTCTCTCTCTCACATCTGCTATCTGCTATAAATATCCATCTCCATATCGCTTTCCCTCCCTCTCTCTCTTGCTCTCAAACATTCCCAGCTCTCCACGTTTCTCCACTTCGCTTCGAAGTTGCACATGAACCGCTGAAGCAACCACCGATCAACGGCAGCAACAAGCGAAGTGAGATCACCCCCACGATGGTCGACGTGGACCGGCGGATCACCGGCATAACCCCGGCCCACGTGGCCGGCCTCCGCCGCCTCTCAGCCCGCGCGGCCGCCGCCCCTTCCGCCGCGGCCTCCCGGAAGAACGGCCTCCTCTCCTTCTCCTCCCTCTCCGACCAGGCCATGACCCACCTCCGCGGCTCCGGCGTCCAGGTCCAGCCCGGCCTGTCCGAAGCCGACTTCGCCCGGGCCGAGGCCGAGTTCGGCTTCTCCTTCCCCCCGGACCTCCGCGCCGTCCTCTCCGCCGGCCTCCCCGCCGGCCCCGGGTTCCCCAACTGGCGCGCCGCCGCCGGCCCGGCTCGTCTCCACCTCCGCGCCTCCCTCGACCTCCCCATCGCCTCCGTGTCCCTCCAAGTAGCCCGCAGCGCGTTCTGGCCCAGATGCTGGGGCCCGAAGCCGCCTGACCTGGAGAAGTCCCTCCGGGTCGCGAGGAACGCCCTCAAGAAAGCTCCGATCTTGATACCGATCTTCAACCATTGCTACATCCCTTCCGCTCCGTCGCTCGCGGGGAACCCCATCTTCTTCGTCGACGAGCATCGGGTCTTCTGCTGCGGCTCGGACCTCTCCGATTTCTTCCACCGCGAGTCGCTCTTCGGCAGCTCTGACTACGAACCCGAAGAAGCAGCAGCCGCGCTCCAGAGGCAGAGTTCCGTCGGGGCGAGGCGAAGCCTGGACGGCCGCGGCGGCGGGGCGGGGAGATCGACGAGGTGGGTCGAGTTCTGGAGCGACGCCGCCTTCGACCGCCGCCGGAGGACCTCGTCGTCGTCGTCGTCATTGTCGTCCTCCTCGTCGCCGGAGAGGTTCTTCGACTTGCCGGCGGATACCCAGTTCCCCAAATGGGTCGACGAGTACATGGGGCGAATCGGGTCGGTCTTGCGGGGCGGAGGGTGGAGCGAGTCGGACGTGTCGGAGATGCTGGAGGTCTCGTCGGCGGCCGGCGACGTTCCCGGTGGCGGGACGGCATGCATGGCGGATCGTCAGGCGGTCCTCGACTCCCTCCTCTTGAAAGCGGATCGGTTCTCGGACCGGCTCCGGAAGGCGGGTTGGAGCTCCGAAGACGTGGCGGAGGCGTTCTTCGGGTTCGATTTCCGACCGGGGAAGGAGAAGAGACCGGCCAGGAAGCTGGCGCCGGAGCTCGTCGAGCGGTTCGGGCGACTGGCTGAGTCGGTTTCCCAGTAGCTGGCGGTGGATGCCTTCTTTTTTCTTCTTTTTTTTTTACGCTGTTCATTCTTTCTTCCTTTTTTTTTTTTTTTGGTCTTTTTTGACCTTTTTTTTGACATTTTGATGCCTCGGATTGCGTCATGTTTGTGGAGACACAAGGCTTTGTCAAAGTGAGTGCTGATTACACGATTTGTTCATATACACTATTATCGATGATTAAAGACATCGGAATATGTTTTCCCCCCCCTTGAATTATATAAATATTTTGTTAGATTTATTGAGATAGCTGTTTTCGGTGTGATCGGTGTACCAAAGTTTTTATTTTAAATAATTGATGATGAAGTCTTGGAATTACCAGATTGATAGGCGGTAAAATTAACAATCACGAGAGTTGATCATCGGAATGTTTGTTCGCATGGACAAGCGAAATGGGATACTTGACTTTAAATCTTAATTTCTTTACTAGTAGAACGTGAGAGATAACCTTTTGATTTATCAGAAGTAGAGCAAGAATTGTAGCAGGGTTGTCAAACCAAATATTTGGGGTGAATTCCCTAAAAAACCACAAACTTTAGGTCAAGTATCAAATTTGCCCCGAATTTTTTTTTATCTCGAAGAAAACCCCAAACTTTTGGTCCAGTCCCAAATCTGTCCCGAAATTTTTTTTTGTCTAAAAACCCCAACTTTAAGTTTAGTTTCGAATCCGCCCGTATTTTGTTTTGTATAAAAAAATCAACAAATTTCAATTTATTTTCAAAAATATACCCCGTGATCCTGTCCTAACTTGATATGGCACTTGCACATTGATAATAAATCCACATCAACAAAGTAATGTGGTGATAGGTATAAATTGATGTCGCATTCCACTTCGATAACAAATCAAACCCAGGAAAAATTGTTGAAATTCTCCCAAATTAAACCGTTCTAGGATATGAAAGTTAGGGACAATAACAAATCTACCCCAATTTTTTTTAATTTAAAACAAACCTAATTTTTAGATTCAATCCAAATTTTCCTCGAACTTTTCTTTGTCTAAAAAAGAGCCACATTACTTTATTGATGTGGATTTATTATTGATGTGGAAGTGCCACATCAAGTTGGGATTAGATCACGGGTTATATTTTTGAAAATAAATTAAATTTTGGTGTTTTTTTTAACACAAAACAAAATTTGAGGTAGATTTGGGACTAAACTTAAAGTTTGAGATTTTTTTTTAGACAAAAAAAAGTTTGGTGCATATTGGGATTGGACCTAAAGTTTGGAGTTTTTTCTGAAATAAAAAAAAAAATTCAAGGCAGGTTTGGGATTTGACTTAAAGTTTGGGGTTTTTTAGGGAACTAGGCCCAAATATTTGGGTATCAAATTTGGGTTATTTTATGTTCCTTTCTATCTAAATCTATTAGTTTCTAAGTTATTTTTAATAATGCTTTACGTAGGGGGTTGGAATATTTCTATTCCTTACATATTCGTTGGTGAGCTATTTTGAAATAAAGGGAAAATTCCAAAAAACCTGAAATGGATCTTGTTTCAAAAAAAGTCTTAAATGGCCATGACAATTTCAAATAAGGGTCTGAAGTGGCCATTTAAGTTTCAAAGAAGGGCTTGACCTCACTGGCCAGCTAAATATTCCAGTCTATTAAGAGCATTTTCGTCCAAAGACAACTTTAACTTAAATTTTAGTTAAATTAGATTAAAAATTAAAAAGCTATTTTTAAAAAGAAAAAAACTACATGCGAGAGGGCTGGGGCCAGCCCTCTTGCCTATGGCCACTGCCCCATCGCCAGTGGGGCGTCGGCCAGGGCCAACAACCTTGCATTGAGTCTAGTTGAGGGCTGCAACCCTCTTTAGGTTCTAGAGAGGGCTAGCTCTAGTCGGCAAGGGCCGTCAACGACCTCGCTAGCCATGACCGACGCCCCACCGGCGATGGGGTGGTAGTCATAAGAAAGAGGGCTGGCCCTACATGGGAGAGGTAAAATATTGAAACGACATCATTTTAGTTTTTTAGCTAACTTTAACGCCATGTCGAGAGCTAAAATATATATTTTTTAAATCACATTAACATTTTCCGTTAGTCAAATTGGGAGGAATTAGTAAATAACTCGATTTTCAACAAGGGCCTGCAAGCCCTCACTAGCCGCTGTCGAGAGTCACCTTGCCCAGGTCCCACTAGCCGCTAGCGAGGCGACCTTCCCCTAGATTTGGCAAGGACCTACCTTACCTATGACCGACAAGGGTTGCCGAGGTGAGGCCAACCCTCGCCTGTGGTTTTCAAGGGTGGCCTCGCCCATCCCTCTCCGGGTATCACCGACCATCGCTTGAGACTGGCCACTAGCGAAAAAAGAAAAAAAAAAAGAGAAAAAGAAAAAAAAAAGTAAATGACGAAAATATCCTTGACCAAGCTAATGAGGTTATGCCATTCTTTGAGATTAACATGGCTATTTCAACCCCTTATTTGAAACAAAATCCAATTCAAGCCTTTATTTGAGAAAATGAGGACACTTTAGATCCTTCTTTGAAACAATATCTACTTTTGACCTTTATTTGAGACACTTCGAGCACTTATTTGGAATTTTCCTTGAAATAAATAAAGTAGGTAGAGTATTTGGAACGATAATTGGTATTTTTATTACATTAGCTTCTCTCTTTTTTTGGTATTAGTTTACTTTTAGAGTGCGATTATTTCACGAAAAATGAATGATTTATAATACATTTTTCAAAAAATAATTGCTCGTATCTCTTACAAAAATAATGAACAAAATTTTTTTTCATTGTTTACAAAAATTCTAAAGATAAATTGTTGTCGATAACGAAAATAGTTTTCATTGACTATTTATTTCAAGCGATACAAGTCATCATTTTTAGAAAAATTTCAATTAAAATTTACCTTTTAAAGTTTCTCCTTGTAAAATGTAACTGCGATGATAGTTTGGAAAATTGTTAAAGAGGGGGTCTTTTTTTTGTTTCATCCTATAATCCCATTATACGTGTACTTATATAAACGACAACCGATAATAAAACGTTCGATGATGATGTGGACGACAAAAGTGCAAGTTTATAAATTAATTGATCGTGTTAAAAAAATCAGTCTTTTGGACAGTTTTGTCCAATGACTAGTTATATCTTTCCGCCAAAACTGGAATAGTGGCACTGTTGACTCTGGAGGGAACATGGAAGGAGAAAGTCTCTTCTTTTGACAGGCCAAGTTAGAATGGCGGGGGAGACCCAGAGAAAGAAAGCAAAGCAAAGCAGAGCAAAGAAAGGAAGATGCTCCTTTTCCTAGAAAATTGGGAGAAGATGGGGGGTATGTTCGTGTTTTTCCAGGGAAAATCTGACAGAGGAGCTCTAACTTTTCCAGGTGGACAGTACAACGAGGGACCATGTTGCCACTGTTCGTGGGGGCCGAGAAAGAAGTCAGGAGGAGGGACCACCTAAGGTTGAGTCCAAAATTTCCTTCATCAGATCCATTTCTCAATCTTGAAGCAACACGTGCATAAACAAGATTTACGGATTTCGTCAGTGAGTTATCGTGCTGTTTTAAAAGACTTCACTGTTAGATGGAAAATGTGGTGTAATATTTGAATATTCAATCGTAGTCTATACGTAGACATTGCTTTTGTTCATGCAATTTCGGTTTCTAGATGATGGCGAAGGGAAACACCGTCAACTGTTGACGGGTTCGTTTCGGGTTATAAACGAATTTTAGAGTCGAGTTTGCTGTGATTTGATTTCTTTCGAACATTGTTAAGGATTCCGGTCGATTAGGCTTCTCTATTCATTTTGCTTGAAAGTGAGTAGGCTTGAACAAGACAATAATAGTCACTATGGACCGATTTGAGCTTCGTACATGTTGTGGCTCCTCGGATTCCGGTCAGAGCACCTCGGGTGTTCATTTTTTATGAACTTAAACGTCAATTTACAAATAGCTTTCACGTTTCTTTAATTTCATTGTATTTTTACTTTGATGTCCTTTGAAATCTAATGTCTCAAATTTGAGACCTTTGAATTAATAATGTGTTCATAGCTTCAAGACAAATAAGTTTTTGGTTGGAGGCATTTCATTCAAAATATTTTCAGCTATGACTAGATGTATCGGGCTATTTTTAAAAGACGGTTCCTAAAATCAGCAAATATACATTTTCTTTTGTTTTTCGATTACAGAAGAAGAAAACATCAACTAGTTCGCTAATTCGCCTCATTTAAGTCATGATCAGTTGATCACTCACTCCGACCTCTTGAGATTAGTCGAGGAGTATCTTGCAATCTATATTATCCCTATCGTTACACTAGACGATTGACACCGCCACCATAAGTATAAGAAGAAGAGATAGTTTAAACGTATAAGAACAATCAAGCACATCCTTCGGTGCCCATATTGTTCCTATATGTCTCTCCAAATTCGCTATCTGTAAGACGACATCGGACCAGATGTCCCGGGACCTGCTAAGCCAGGATTTCTCGAAGCCGAACTATGAGCTATTCATTACAGTGTGTAGTTCGGAAATGACAACGGAGCACAAGGTAAAGTCCTTTCCGGATAACAAACAACACCTAACATCTTGCCTACGTTGTTGAAAGCACTAAATTTAACTATTCAAAAGGATAATGGTACTGTAGATCCAAAACATGATACAAGGGAGCAGTGAGCACACACCAAATCATCCCATGTCCAAGAGAATGCAATTTCTTCCCTATGCACTGTTGAACGACCAAATTCAAACTGAAGAGGCGTCCTACACTAAATTCCATTGTTAGTTACGAAATGCATAATTCTTCCCAATCTGTTCCGATAAATTTCTAGATATGTGTAGCTCCCCCGTGTCACATTGTTAGGTAAATCAAATATGTACCTTCTACTTTTAGTAATGTCATTGTCATGCTTCAAAAACAAGTCGCACAAACTGTAGCGGTGCAATAATACCATGATGTTAATTAGACATTCTGTTTCTACCCGATGGCAATCTTATCTGTTAAAAAGGTCTCACAAATAAGTAAACCACGTCATTCTGCACGCATGGCACGCCAATGTCCTTCTGATCCCCAACCATACAGTGCCAAAGACCCCCTGAAGCTCTAATATGGTCTGTACCTCATATCCGCTCTTGAAGGTCTCCCTCCACCAAGTCCGTAGCCGCCCCACTGCATCAAAGACTGTATAGCAGCTTAAATTACACAAATACATCTCTTCTCAAAAATATTTCATCACATGATTAACCGCTTAAAAAAATAGTCATTTACAGGAGACAATATAGAAATAGGCGAACACATTGAAATCACTACTTTCTTCCCTTTCCAATGCACGGCAGAAACAAAGCCAAAAAAATACAAAGAAGCAAAGGTGTCACGACAAACAGCAACAGCTCCCGATTGAGTTATACAAAAGAGTTGATACTTACATCATTGAAATCAAAGCTTCCATACATCCTGCTGTAAGGGCGCATTGGACCTCCATAGCCCCCCAAAGGGCTCCACACTACCCATCATAAAGCTTCCACTAGGGCCAGCATCATCAAGAGGTGTTGCCGAATCAATTGCAACCTAAACAGTGTGGGAAAAGAAGAACTCCGTTATAAAAATATCAATGAAATAAGAAAGAATAGGCTAACTAACAGCAGTATTGGAATTCAAGCATTCTGAAAAAAAGAGGAAAGTTTTTTGAGCATGGAAAAAGAATATAGTCACTATAGAAAACTCCCCGAGGCCAATTGATGATTAATGTGTCTCTCCAAAGATCATTTCCAAAAGCACAAGGTTGCAACCACTTACACAACAAAGATAATTAAATAAAGAAGACGCTCCACATATTAGGATCTGTATGCAATTGTTAGGTATGTACTACCTCACCAAATCCTGTTTAACATCATACACAGCTAATAACATGACAAAAGAATAATTATTCCTTGATCGGTTACTGTCACACAAACATCAATTACAAAGTTTCATGCACATAAAAGCTTTTTGCAAGAGATATCCAGAAGCTTGAGGCCAGGGAAAATATAAGAATCCAAAGGAGATGATAATTTGTGTCCCTATAACAATAGTCCACACCACTTTTAAAATTTAAATCAGATTTAGGTGAGTTTCTTTTACCATCCAGTAATCACCACCTGACCTCTGTAGCTGGCAATGGAAAAACCAACTTCCCTCATGCATACCCCTATCTAGAATTTTAGTACCAAATTATAGAGATCAAAGACAAATGCAATCATGTGCAATCAGACTAGAACGATTCTTTTTGATAAGTCAATCAGACTAGAACAATTCTCATGACAGTAATGCTGATCCATCTCTCAACACCATCTTGATGCTTTGTTTGGAAGAAGGGAGAAGAAAATCATCCGTGGCTGAAGAAGATTTTGCACTTACCCTCCAATTTACTCTCACAAAATTTTCATAATTTTCCACTCCTCACCTCTTATTTTCTCTCTTCCTCTCTCCAAGCAAAGCCTAAGAGTACATCCCACAATGTTTAATACAAGAATTAATAGAAGAAATATACAAACTGTGTTTATGACACTAATGGATCCATTTTCCGTACCTGCTGTCCACAGATCTCATGAGACCTCCGAGACACACGCTCGGCTACACCATCCTCAGCAAATGTTACAAAACCAAAGCCTCTATGGCCAGATCTCTTTGGGTCCTGAATGAAGTAAGTACTATTACTGCTAGATGACAATTTGAGTTCAAGTTTTTTTATCTTACTTCTTAATTAGCTGCTCACTTTAGGAACATAAACGTCCGCAATTCGGCCAAATCTCCCAAAATGTTGGCGGAGATCATCGGCAGTTGCCTCTTGCGGGAGCCTACCAACAAAAATCTTTCTTCCCAGACCTCGCACAGGTTCCCCTCCTAATCCGAAGCCATAACCAAACAAAGTTATGATTGCCTCCATAAGCAAGTCGATTACATGGTAATAATTTGAATTCACTTACTTCCATAAAGTGAGCCCGGATGGTCATACAAGGTAGGAGCACCAGCAGCTGCATATCTAGTTGCAGCAGAAATGTAAGCATTATATGCACCATATCCGCCCTGTGCATTTCTGCCCATTGGTCTAAAATCATCCTCCTGAGAGTACATTTAGTAAATGGAGTAAAAAATCTTGTGCCCATACATCTGTATCTGATGTCACTCGGGATAATATATTTAGAAGAAAATCTTGAAAATAAAAGGAAAAATCTTCCAGAAGGAAATGTCAAATTACAAAATCATCAAAAGAACTTGCCCTTGGTGTTGCTCGGTCAACAACTACTGCAGAACCTCCCAGCTCATGTGTATCATCCATCAAGTTGTCCACAGAGTCTGTACAATCAAAAGCAGATTGAATTTTATGATCACCGTATTACCATAATCAGGACGAAAGCACCCAAAATACAAAGTACCGAAGGGAAACACGATCGATATAAGCAAATGGATTAGCTAGATAAATGCACATTGCCCTATCCATCTGGGATCGAAGCAAAAAAGACATTTCCAAGAAGATTTTCGAACTTAATTTGCTGAGAGGAGAGATGAAGAGAAGTGGTAGACGGGAAGCAAAATGGAAAAATATAGGCTCTATATGAATGCATCAACTGGATTCTTTTGGGTCTCAAATGTCAAATATAAACAGCAAAAGAGGAGCAATGAAAGGTAACACTCCACATTGAAGGTGACAACAGAGATTAAGGATGGGTTCGCACAAGCATTAACATGGATATAGCATGCCTCAAAGGTCAGATTATCTTTTATATCTCTACATTTGATTGACTGAAATTTGTACTTTCTTTTTGTGAAGTGTTATCCCACATCACTTGTTCAGGGGGGTTTCTCTTGGCCTTACATGCACATGACCTTCCTCCACCTAAGTTTGACTTTCTAACATACTATCTAAAGCAAGTTCCAATCCATCATGCCCCATTTAAGTTTCTTTTGCTTGTGGTTCCACAATCTTTGGTTCCGCATGTGCTCTTCACATGGCTTTAGTTCACTTTGCAAGTGAGTGAGGGTGCTCAAATGCTATACCACATCGATTGTCTACGGGGTTTATCGTGGCATTATTAGTGTATTGTATCCCTTCACCTAACAAATTAAGCTTTTGGATTGATTTTATTGCACTTTCTGCTGCTGCTTTGGTTGTCAAGCTAGGAACCGGAATGGTTTAAGTATGACACCCTCAATCCCACATGAACGTAACGAGAGATTATGAAAAAGCACGCAATATTTCTAGATATTCAACATATGGTAACCATTGCACAAAGAAATAGTTTTTCATTGAAGAGAATCACGTGACGATTTTTCAAGTGATCAATAAATAACTTCAAGAAAGAAGTTCCAAGGACATCTAAATTATGATGTAGGTTTCGTTGTTATACACAGCCTATTGTTGAAAAATGAGCTATTACTATTTCCCGAAAACATATTATGATAAACACAAGAAAAGCCATAGAGGACATCTTGAAAGGTTGTATGTACCAGTACAGCCACAACTGGCTATGTTCATTTCCCACCTTTATTGATTCTACAACCCTCAAAAAATGGATACCACTACTAAATCCAAATACGCTAGATAATAATTAACATTGTATCATCTTGTTTTTTTGTAGACTCACTTAGATGACGTTGATGATGAAATTTAAACAAGTGTCCATTCCCTTGCTTTTTTCTCCTAAAATAAATTCACTTTGTTACTCTACAGCTAATACAAACGCACATTACCTTTATCGAAAATTGATTCACTGAGACCAGTTCAGCAGACAAAATACATACAAACAGGCTTTTTAGAGGAAACAAAATCTGATAGGTAGATTCCAAAGAACAGCCACGTTTTTCCATATTAATTTTCTCTTCCTTTTGCTCTCCATTGATATTCAACAATCTAAATTTTAAAGGAGCAACACTATGCCATTCTCTACTACACACACACACACACACACACACACACACACCCCCCACCTTGTGATTCAAGATGGGCAACATACACGTAAAAATTGCTGTTTTCCAATTATGGAATTATTCACTCCAGCTTACAGAATGCACACTTTGCACAATACATAAACTCTATTGTATAAAGTACATGAGAAACACATCACCTAAGTTTCAGCCCTTACAATCAGCATATACACCTTCTAAATACTCCTCTTCTAGATATTCAATCTAATAGCACCACATTAAGAAAGTATGATAGAAGAATAACCACGTGTAAGTAAAAGGCTTATGTAACATGGTCTCACCTGCACTTGCATAAGTAATAAAGCCAATTCCACGATGTGCTTTTGTAGTGTGATCCTGCAGAACACGAATAGAGACCAGTGTGTAGTAACTGTCAGCTAACAAGCTGTGTTAAATTCGGAAAAAGCTGTGCTGCATGCTAAGGCAAAGTAACACATGCACATGCGCACACTCATGCTCACACACGAGAACATAGGAGCACATAGCACACTAGAGCATGCACAGGGAGAGAGAGAGAGAGAGAGAGAGAGAGAGAGAGAGAGAGAGAGAGAGAGAGAGAGAGCACCTTGGGCATAAATAAATCCGTTATCTCACCATATGTCTCAAAGTGGCTGCACATTCAAAAGAAATAAGCTTTTTCTCCATATCTTAGCTTGTCCATTTTGAGAAAAGAAACGAATGTTCCAGGAAAGGTTAAGTACCCCCTAAAGGTTGCTTCAGTAACAGATGGTGGGATCCTAGCCACAAATATCCGAGTAGCTTTCCTTGGAGGTGCTCTCATCTCCTCCTGGACGAGGAAAAGGAACTTATGATAAGATGGTAAACTTTAAAGTTAAAAACTGACTCAGTTTAATTAACTATAATCTCACAGAATAAGAGTCATTCTATGAAGGCAAAAAACTATTAAATTTAACAAAGAGTAAAAGAAAACCTTTGGTGTAGCTACTTTCACTTCTAGCATTCTGTTTCCTAGAAAGTGCTCGCCTGACAGTGCATTCTGCAGACAAGTGACAACATGACGGAGCTCATCAAATGCATGTAGCTGCTTTTTGGAACATATGCTCATTCGGAAACACTTACTTTAGCATCTTCCTCTGTTGCAAACGTTACATACCCAAAACCACGAGATCTGCCTGTTGACCGCTCCTGGAGAATCATGAAAACGAATTCTCTGAACTAGTATTTACATAAGAAGAGAAAAGGTGAAAACGATCCTTTGGTAAGTACGAAACCAGAGGGCACTGCCAGTGGAACGCTCACCAAATTTCGCATTATGCTATAGAAATGGATAACAAAAAAAACAAAGAAAAAGATACATTTGTGTCAAGTCAACTTGGACTGAAATCCTTGGAAGTTTGAGCTATCATCAATCTTCTCTTGACCTCTCAAAGGCCATGATCAGCCACATTGTCATCAACAGTAAAAAAGAAATTGTTGCAGCAACTTAAACAAGAAAACATATGCAGGAGTTCCATCAGAACAGATAACCCAACCACCAAACCCATTAAGACAAAAAGATGGAAGTGCAATTCAAAATAGATTCTACATCATATCACATCATGTAATAAAGAGCAGAAAGAGAGAGTCCTAATTGAACCATTTAACAAATTAACTATCCAAGTCCTCCTCCCATTTAAACAAAACAAGAAACATCCAAGTTTCCATCACAAAAGGGAAGCAAGGGCAGACCTTCATCACAACACAATCCTCCAATTCCCCGAATTTGCTCATATATTCTCTCAATCCGTCCGTGTCAACCTCCCACGGGATACCCAAAACCTAAAATTGCAATTCCATTAAGATTAACTACCACAAAAAGAAAGCTTGCAGCAATAAAAATAACAAAATAACAGAAAAGCTACAACAACATAAGAACAATCGACAAAAATAGCAGGAAATGCTCACCACAAGTTTTCGCTCCATGAGGGATATTGAAGAAGAAGCAGAGCAGCAGCAAGAACAGGATACACAAACCCTAAGACTAACCTCGCCCTCGTCTCGGCCTCACAGGACACACTCTTCTATACCTCTCCTCCTCACACTCGACATCAAAATCGCCTGCACGTAAAGAGCACAGCACCTCTTTCTCACACACAAACATCATCATCATCATCATCATCATCATCGAATACCAAAACAAGCTCATGGGTTTCTCCATTTCTTTTCCGTCCAGATAGATTAACAACTCAAACCAACGTTCAACGACAAGGTACCAAGATCGACAAAACACAAAAAAAAAAGAACCACGCGCTCACTGACCTCGGATCTGATTCAAATTCTCAAGAACCTAAAAGACCCGGATAGCACTCTCGCGGATTCTCTCCTCTTCTCTCGCTCGCTCGCTCGCTCGCCCGCCAGGAACAGCGGTCTCACGTAATCGACACCCTTCAGCTCCAATGGAGCTCCTGATCAAGGAGGGCCAATCGCTGCCCGTTGGGCCCTAAGCCAACATGGTCTGGGCTTTGGGCTTGGCAACGACGATTGCCCATTGAAGCCATTGTTCTCATGGAGCAAGATGAACTAATGAGCAGAGATTTTTCACCATTGTTCGCGAGCAGGTTTTGCCTGATGGTGTCAGCACGTTTTCGGACATTTGCTTTTGTCATTCCCTAAATCCATGTTCATGTGGATCATTCTCTCACTTACCGTTAAAAGTTGGTCAGTTGGGACTCTCTCTGTCTCTTCAAACTACGTAGTTACGGATCTTTGTCTCGGTTTTAGAAATACAAATCATGTGCGTCGAAGATCACGTTTTTAACCTTTCTTAATTTGTTTGTCATCTATAAGAATTGACATTCAAGTTTCCCAAGCCAACATTTTAACGAGAATGATCTAAAAATTCGAACTTGAACCATGAAAAGTGACTAACAATTGAAAGGGTACGAAGATCCGTCGCCAACAAAGGTAAATATATGGTTAATAAAGAAGAGCAAATCTCATTCTATCTATCTATACTATAATGCAAGTCAATTTTTGAAGTTGGTGTCCACCTAAATATTTTCGAAATATTTTTTTGGTGAGAATTAATCTATTTAGTAACTCGAGAAAGAAAAGGTTTCTAAGTAACATTGACAAGTTTGGTTACTCACTCGCACTCACTGTCACGTTCAAAAGCCTATTGGGAAAACTCTTTATGTATTTCGAAGACAACAAATCATTCCATATGAACTAATTGGTGTATTTGAGTGTGAAGACGAAATATCCTCTGCATAAACAAATTGATTGAGGATGTTAACAACAGGACATCTGCATTATTGGAGATCTTCATTTGTCTACAAATGAAGAACAAAACAAGAAATGCAAGTATTGGAGTTTGAAGAACCTTTGAATTTGATGGACAACCAAGGGATGTGGGATCGTCAAAGTGTTTGGATGGACACAATAGAAGGAGAACAACTTGAATAACACAAAGTACCTCAATATGCTGGGAAAGATCTAAGTGCAACAGCTGAACAAATTGGCATTTGGTAAAATCGTCAAGTCTGGATGAACCACATTAGAGAGGAAGTTCATGCTATAAATGGAGTGGACAATACTCCATGCACTTGGAAACAAAAACCTAATTATATATCAATTTTTATTCAAATTCAAATTGGTATTTTGGAGCCAATTTCAAGCCTTGGAATACACGGTGAAACATTCTGCAGAAGTCAAAATTGTGGCGTGCCATTTTTGTTAAGTAGAGGAAGTATCAAGTAAGTTTCGAAAGACAATTTTGTCTCGAGCAAGATTCATTAATTAGCTCCAGGTGAATTAAGGTTAGAAAAGCCTTTGTAATGGCTATTTCGACCAATTTGAAGTCTCCAATGTGTTGAGGAAGTTTGGAGGGCAATATACGCGCACCAAAGTTATTAGGAAATGTTCAAATGATATTTATATAACATACTAGATAAGTTTATGGAGTGGGATAGACCATTGCTTACGGTCCTCTTGCAATCGGCTGCATAGTTGTTCGTTTTCTTACAATACAACAGATTAATCTTGGTGATCCAATCTTAGGAGACAATTTTCCATTTTAAAAAGCTATAACTATCCATAGTCATTGTTGGTATTGTTGGAATAACTGCGACCCTCCTAACCTCGTAGCATTTACATAGTCCTGAGGAGAATGAGCAGGTGCGCCTGGAATTAGCAGGCCAATCACTCTAAAAGTCCTCAGCAACAATCCTTCTTTGTAGTCCAGTCCGTTCTCGCAATCAATTGTGAAGCTTCTTATGAGCTCATACCACGCATTCATCATCATCGGTATTGCGTTTAGAGGCGAGAAGTAGTTCTTGTTTGGTTCTTCTTGGACGATCTGCGTATCAAAAATTAAGCAAACAATCAATTTGAATGAGTAGTCTAATCCAATTACAAAATTCTATGTGAGGTTGTCAGGATGCACGTGTAAGTTATATTAAAGAAATCTCATATCAGAGAATTAATATGATGTAGAATAGTTAATATATCTTAATAAGGCCATAACTCATTGGCTTAAAATTTTAGGTGAAGGTGAGTCCAATTGGATATATTAACAGACGCAGACTTAGGCTCCCTCTTGGTGATCTCCTTGCCTGAAAGGTATTGGGATTCTGCTATATTTCATAATAAATTGGTATCAGAGCCAATGGTATGTTCCGGTGTTTGTTCGATGAAGTTAGGCGTAATTTCCGGGCGACGGGCATTGTGGTGTAACAATGCAGGCCCTGTGGCATGACTTCATATCTAGATTCAGAAGGATACCTGAATTAAGGTAGAGCTCATACTTAAGGGGAGATTGTTAGGATGCACGTGTGAGTTTTGTTAAAGAAATTTCACATCGAAAAATTAATGTGGTGTACAATAATTAATATATCTATTCTCATAAGCCCATAACTCACTGACTTAAGCTTTTGAATAAAGGTGAGTCTAACTAGATATATTAACAAGTTCGGACTTAGGCTCCCTTTTGGTGATCTCTTAGGGCAAAAGGTATCTGACTTCCGCTGTTGTGGTCCTAACAAAGGTTAATGCTTTCTTTCTTCTTCCTTTTTTCGCCTTTAAAACCGCCCATACTATTTTTTTAAGCAAATCTAATCCAATGGTATATGCTTTATCCACATCTCAATTTCAGTAAAATATTTAATGCACTTACTTAGCATTTAACTAAAGCTACTATTAGAACAATTTTATCCACCTACTAATATAACTAACCTCACTAAAACTAATTTAGCCTAGAGAGAGAGAGAGAGAGAGAGAGAGAGAGAGAGAGAGAGAGAGAGAGAGAGATCCTCACCTTCCCTTCATATTTGCTATTGAAGTAGCAACACCTCCCAAAATGCTTGAACATGAAGGTTGAATTGTCGTAAGGCAACCTAGGCACAATGTCATTCCCATAAACGAATCTAAAATAATTAATCTGATGTTCCTCCAAGACCCTCTCCATGAACTCCCCAAACTTATCGTCTCCAACCCTAGGTTGACCAAACGTGTAGACCCCCTCCAGTCTCTCCACCAGCCGCGTCTCCTCGTGCATGGCCAAGATCGCTGGGAAGAGGATCGCCAACGCACCTCCCAAACTGTGGCCGGTCAACACATACTTCACTTTGTCGTTTTCGCCAAGCAGTGACCTTAGCTTCTCCCTTATGGCATAGTAGGCCAAAGGCCGATGCGAGTCAAGCTCTTTCGGCCAACTTAGGTTCTTTTGGAGCCCTAGGGCTTTCATGAAACCAACGTGGATTTTCCCAACTCTTGGCATCCCGTACCATGAGAGGTCGACGTTCGAGCACCAATCGTCCGCATTGAAAGGTTCCGTGCCTCGGAAGGCCACCATGATGGTGTCACGGTCACGTAGCATGAAGGCTTGTGTGGTTGCTTTCCCTTGATGATCTGCAAACGAAAAACGAGCTAGACATACGGCAATTATCATCTTGGTATACTATTTGTAGCTATACGGACGGCGGTATAGCTCCATACCATTCCAGAAGTCGTAGAATCCCAAGAATTCCCTCTACACGAAAAGAACGGAAATAATTATTATAATCAACAAATTTGATGGTTTTCAGCTTTTATTAGGAACTTAGTCAATTAAGTTTTTTAGCATAAAGTATGATTGATTGTTTAGATTAAGTTTAAGGTCAAACTAAGTACGAGTTTAACTTTGTTTTAGATTCTCTCCCCTCTCTAGTTTGACCTGCCAATGGTGCGTGACTGTCGTTTGAATGTAGGCCTTGTTCTCATAGGATGCTTTCGAAGCCATCATGGATAGAGCCGCAAAGTACTCGCTGTCACCAGGACCGATGCTCTTGTCCAATTCCACTCTCTTGTCCAAGTTGCCAATGAAGGATACGAAGCTCCCTGACGCTTTATCCGGCATCACCACCTTCCCTATTCACAACCCCACATAACAAGTCAACACAATTAGACAGACTGCTGCTACTGTTTAAGCAGTGCACTGCTTATTCAATATCTTCACCTAGGTGTGTTTTCCAGAAGATACAGCAATTCGTCAGTCTTTTAAAAACCTCTCTTGGTTGGTAAACTAAATAAAGTTTTTATCGTGTAGACATGATCAATAGACGGGTGTAGATGAGCCTAATTAGGTACTGGATAAGCCTCGTCATTCTTAGTAAAATGTTAAATTTCTTCTTGAAAATGATTGGACCTAAGTGAACTTGATCCAAAAAACATATATTATATCCAAACTCAACCACTTATACATTGAGCCTAGATGAACTCAATGGACCGCTAGATTAATGATCAACTCTATCCCGAAGACTAATATTGAAGTCTAAAGGTCTATTAACACTTTTAGTTTGTGAATAGCTCCCACCGTAGTGTTTTTGATGTGGAGAAACTTGAAGGAAGTTTATCAAAGCTCGATGAACTCCGGTTAAAGAAATATATGCAACATCCCTTTGTTTTCCATTTAAAAAGATTTTACAAAAAATAAACAATTTTTATCTTAAGTAGTTAAGAAAAACTCTAAAACAACTGACTTTAAATGACTCATCATATATTAATTGCATATGCATGCGCCTCAACGTTTTACATGCTCTATAATTAGTAAATATCGTAGTTCGATTGCTAAAAGCAGAAATAGGCAAAATTTCAACACCCAATATCAGTATTCCCGAATGAAAGGTATTATTATATTTTTTGGAGATGTAGTTGACACTGAAATAGATAATTTTTAATAATTTTTTGATTTTTTTATAATTTTTTCTTTTCTTTTCTTTATTTTTATGTTTCCTTCTTTTCTTTTTTTTTTTATTGTTAAGGGCCACCAGAGGGTTGCCAGTTGAGGCCTGGCAACCCCGCCAACCACTAGGCGAGGGCCGCACCTGAGGGCAACAAGCCTTGGCTAGCCACTGGGCCAGGTCACTGGCCTCGACTGGTGGCAAACGACTTTTGCTATCCCTTAACAAAAAAAAAAAAGTAAAAAAGGAAAGAGAAAAAGAATGAAAAAAAAATATTATGAAAAAAATTATCTATATTAGCGCCGGTCATATTATATAAGACGGCCAGCATCCACGTCAGCGATTTCCAGCCAAAATTGTTTGAATGGACTAAATTGATAAAACGTGAAAAAGTTTATAACTTAAAGCTAAATTGATAAAAGTATAATTTTAAGACTTTTTAGATAAAATTTTTTTATATGATCGTGCACTTTGTTATCAAATTGTAAAATGAATCTAACCACACAGTCTATTTCGGATCATATCCATCATTGTCATTGTCCCATGCTAAAAAACATCATTACGCCTGGTCATGCAATTGTGGGTGATATCACATCAGCTTTGCAATTCGACCAGATAAAAAAAAAAGCATCAGCTTTGCAAATGCCAGTGTGAAATGAAATGAATCTTCATACGAAACACAGGCTGGGTAAAGCACATGGGAGGGGAACCTCAACCGTGGACATGAAGTAGTTACTTAAGTAGAAATGTTGTGGCATATATACCAAGAATGCGTGCCATACCTTGCATCACATTTGAATATGGAAGGTAGTAATAACTTAATATGGAAACCGACCTCGGAAGCAGTTGATGAGAAGCCCTCCCAAGTTCTGATTGCTTGACAGGAGATTTAACCAAAACTCGAGAACCAACCCGATCCAAGACATGGGTTTGGCCACAAGAAGCAGGAGCTTCTGCGCGAGAATGGATACAAACATGATCCACCTTCTCTCGAAGCTCTCTCCTCCTTTCTCAGAGCAATCCACGAATTCTCTTTTGTGTACATCACTGTGGATCAAAATGCGAAAGAGATCAACAACACCGACTTTCTCTGGGCTCAACAGCATGTAACTTCTCTTGTCACAAGCCATGGCTTTCAGGCAAAGAAGAGAGAGAAGATAGCTAGGTTTTTTCTTTCTTGTTTTGAGGGTCTGCGTACTTGCTGCTTTGGACTGAGACTTGTACTGCTTTTAAACTTAACTTCAAAGGGTTATTTATACAGGCTTCTTGGCCATACCAAAAGAGGTTTCTCTTTCTTCCTGGTTAAAATAAATAAATACTAGGTGTATTGAGGTCGATTTACAATAAAATTGATATATTATTAGTAGATCTAGATTCAAAATAAGTGTTATTGGTAGGGTCCAATTATTTAAATGTACATCCATACTCTGTCATGTTAAGTACCCGAAAACTATACCCAACTTGTGGATAAGTCTTAGTGGTCTCAAGATTCCTCGAAGAAAGAAAAATATTTCTTTTTCTGTATGAAGTCCCCATCAACTTTGATGGGTCCGTGACACGTCGTGGAATAATTGGCAAAGTGAGTTGTCATTTCACGTGTCTTCGATTTTTTAAGAAAATCTTCGCAATCCAATTTAATATTGAGTGTTGTGATTCATTCCTTCATTTTTTTTTTTTGTTGCACGCACCATATATTTGGAAGTGACTCAATAGATGTAAGTGTGGTCCTCCCATAATTATGTTGTTCGAGCAGTCTTCCAAGACGAGGTTCTGATAAATTCGGCATCCTTCATAACGTGATTCACCTGACACACACATACACATATATATTTTATATTCTTTCTATTAAGTGGACAAAGAGACTATAATTGCGATAAACTACGCAATTATTATAATCTTGCTTTTTAGTCCTGTCCCGTCCAAGTTCTTTTTTATGCTATTATTAGTTGGACAGCACTTGTGCGCTTTGATTTGTGTGTGACTCAATACTAATCAAAAAGTGACAGTCGCTGAGGATATTTCATTGGATCGTCCTCGTTTGCTTTCTCAGTAACAGCATAAAGAAGGGGACATGATAACCTATTGAAAAATGGAAAATAGATGGAAAGGAGGAGAAAAACATCACGCGCGCCAAAAGATGATGTAACTACCCTTGTTCTTGGCCGAGGATTCTTATCTAGTACATCATAGCGGGAAAAGAAGAGAGACGAAAAAAGACGAGGAAAGATGAGTTTATAGTAAGTCTTTTGTTCTCGACCAAGAAAAACAGTCTTTCGTAATATAAAGGTGAACGTGACAGACTAACATGTGTTCTCTGCGTTTAATTATATATAAATATGAAGCATGTTGCGCTAAATCATACATAAATGATGTGTACTTAGTGTGTAAGCCGTTCAAATTTGAAAACAAGAGTCCTTACAAGAGCCACATTCTGTATGTAGTTCCCAATTTCAATTATGCACTTGACAGATGAGGTACCATCTATTTTAATTATGGTTTTCCTGTCTTTATTTCTTTGATAAGCATCGCAAGAATAAATCATCTTAGAATTGTAATGTTCTATACCGGCTTAAGTGAAGAAGGGGATTCGCCAAGTGGTAAAAATGAACGAGGCTTTTCACTTAAAAAGTAAGTTTAAACGCATTACTTTATGCCGTACTTAAATCGTCGCAACACATGTTCAAGTTTTCCTTGAGGAAAAAAAATTTCTTCTTTCAAATTTTATGCATCAATACTCCTTGACTGGTAATTGATAGCCACACAATTAGCATATAATTCACTTTCCATTTTCCAAAATTCGGGGGAAAACTAGAATCCCCGGTGAAATAAAAGTCGTATGTTGATCAAAAAGTTAGGAAAAAAAAAGTCATATGAGGACAAGTTCAAAGAAAATACGAGAGAAATATAAGCATGAGGACATCAACGAGCTACGTAAATTGCATTAAGGTAATTTCTCTACAAAGACGGATAAGCAATAACAACAAGGCATGAGGACATCAATTAAGGTAATTACTTTTTCTTGGGTATTTTACATGGCTCATCCTGCCACCAATGCGATGTAGATAAATATAAGTAAAAAATAAAGGGAAAGATAAACCAAGGCATGACCTCTCTTTTGCTAGTTTTGTAAATGTATCCACATGCTTTCTTATCTAGTTCCTGAATCCACCCGTCTACCAATGACTTCTCCATAACAATGCATGGTGCATTTTGTGCATATTAAAAAGTCCAATCAAAAAATTTAACTTGTTAGATGAATGCATGTTTTAATATTTAAATATTCTAACACTTTCCCTCATGCATAGGTTGGATTTTGGCCTAAATTTAAAGCATGGAAATATATAATTGAGGAGTCAAATAAGGGCACAGAGATTTGAACTTAGATTGATATAATGTGAGATTTTGTGGGATTACTGTCAATTATTCTAAAGATTTAAGTTTTGAGGTTGGATTTTCTAACTAGGTATCAAAGTTAGAAAATTGTGATGTCGCATCCGATGCACACCTTGCACACCTAAGTGCAAATCTCGTATTTCGTATCATCTTCTTTTTCAATAACTACTATTATCCTTCTTTCAACGTATCGGCCTATTCTATTGTCGCGTAGTCTATAGAGCCTTGTTATATGAGGAAGCATCCATTGAGTCTATTTCGTTATAACGCCAGCCGCATTTGGCTGCGTCTCTCCATGGCATTCGTAACAACACCAACAACACCCATTATGTTTCTATGCAGATGAACACCACCACCAGACCCGCTGCCCTCAAATGATCGATAGCCTTTTGCCGCAATGACTACCTCCTGTGGGACGACATCCTCCTGTCATGTAGCTAGTACAGCAGCCACAACAACACACAACAACCACATAAGTAGCCACATCAATGTCAAGCCGTTCGTTCTTCAGCACATTGAGCCGCTTCAACGATCCATTCTAGTGTTTTTCGGATTTTTTATCCCAACTCAAGTTAACATTTCATATGCACTTTGAGGACGTATGTAAGAGATTTTTCTTTAGGAAATTTATCTCTGGTAGGAAAAATTAAAGTATTTCTCTTGATTATCCATATCTTTTAGTAGTGTGCGTATATCCTCCTTTAATTATGTATATCCTTGATTGATATGTTATCTTAGATAATGATATAATGGAAAATATCAATAGACTCATATACTCTTCCTTATTTAATACACAAATTCCATATTTCTCTTTTTTGCCTATCTCTTATCTGTGTGAAATTAATGCGGGGTACCATTGTAATTGCTAAAACTACAAAATCATATTACATGTTGTCTGTATGTGACAAAGTAAATACCTAGCTCATTGGTTATTGGATTCAAGTGAATGAGAACGTTTCCATCCTTCATATAGTTGGTATTGGTGGGCTTGGAAAAACAGCTCTTGCTTAATTTGTATATAATGATGAGACGGTTAGTAAATAGTTCAACTTGAAAATGTGGGTTTAAGTCTCTAATGACTTTGACATGAAAAAAATAGTGAAAAATATCATAGCTTGTGCAAAGGAGAAAGAACCAACCGAGGTTGCGGTGGAGCGGTTGCAAAGTGAATTAAGGGCAACAATTGATGGAAAGAGATATCTCTTAGTTTTAAATGATTTGTGGAATGCAGAACGAGAAACATGGTTGAGCTTGAAAACTTTATTGGTCGGAGGTGCTAAAGGAAGCAAGATCCTTACAACTACACGTTTTTATTTGGTTGCGGAGATCACCAGCACTGCTCCACCTCATCTTCTTGTGGGCTTATCTGAAAGTACGTCTATTGATTTACTAATGCAAATGGCTTGTTGTAAAGAAGAGTTACAAATTCTTGACTTGCTAGATATTGGTAAAAATATAGTTAGAAAGTGCTCTGGGGTTCCATTGATTTCAAATTGTTAAGATTTTACTCTTAAATAAAAGTAAGCACGAATGGTTGCAATTCAAAGAAAATGAGCTCCTAGATGTGTCTCGAGCGAAGATAGCATAAAATCAGTTCTTAAGCTTAGTTATGACCATCTTCCTTCATATTTGAAACAATATTTCGCGTTTTGTTCATTCATTCCCAAATATTACAAGATAAAGAAGCAGATTTTGGTTGATCTTTGGATGGCGGAAGGATTTATCCAGCCATTAAATAGAACTCGGAATTTAGAAGACATTGCTCATGGATATTTCATGGATCTACTTTGGAGCAACTTCTTCCAAGATTTTCAAAAAGACTTAGAGACTTGCAAGATGCATGATTTGATGCATGATCTAGCCTGCTTGGTTACGGGGACCAAGTGTTGGGTGGCGTGGGATGAAATAAAATCGATACATAAAAGAACTCATTATATATCCATAGGCAAACTTCCAATCTCACGCTTTGAGAACATTTCTTTTGCTATGCCATAGCAAAGAAGTGAAGCATATTTATGCCAACTCATTCAAAGTTTCAAAAGGTTGCATATCTTGGATCTTCATGCCACAAATGTTAAGAGGGAGCCAAGGTCAATTTGTAAGTTGAAGCATCTCGCGTATCTTGATCTCTCTTATAATCTTGAACTCAAAAGGCTTTCTAACTCCGTTACAAGATTGCAGAATTGGCAAACACTTAATCCCTATCGTTGTAATTCCATTGAAGAATTGCCAAGGGGTATAAGGAAGCTAGTCAGCCTTGATATCTAAACATAGATGCTTGTCAGGAACTTAGTTATGTGCCACGTGTATTAGGGCAATTAAGTTCTCTACATAGGTTAAGACGCTTCATTTTGCCCAAGGAAAAAGCTCTTGCTAAGTATTATTGCTGACTTGAGGAGCTCAATGGGCTCAATAACATTCGGGAAAGCCTTCGCATTGAAAATTTGGGAAGAGGGACAAATGCAATAGTAGAATCCAAGGTTGCAACCTTGATGGGGAAGCATTCTGTAGAATCTTTGGCACTAGGGTGATTTCGATAGTGATGATGCAGTAATTGAGGATAGAGATGAAGCACTATTAGATGGACTAAGGCCACACTCAAATCTGCAGAAGTTGACAATCGATGGACATGAAGTTGAGAGCCTTCCAAGGTGGATGACGGATAGCCTTGTGTCTTCCTTGCCCAATTTAGTTGAGTTGCGCTTAGTGTATTGCGAAAGATGTAAACATCTCCCTCCATTGGGCCAACTACCTCACCTCAAGTCTTTATATATTTAGCTTATGACTGAATTGGAATATATCAAATCAGACCATTCATCCACTTTAAGAGCATCATTTCCTAGTCTATCGAGATTAGAGTTTCGTTACTGGGAAAAATGAAAGCAATGCCACTAACTCCACATCTGGAGGACTTAATTCTAGTGGAGGCCAACTCAGCCTCGATAAATCTTATACTTAGCCTCGATAAGTTGAAGAGTCTGTGTATCGAGCGTATGGAGTTTCTAGAATGTTTGCCCCGCCATATGTATGTCATATTGGTGATTTTCTCGAAAAGTTATAAGTTATTAGGAAATGAGCAAACTACATCTATATAACATATTACATAAGTATATGAAGTGAGATAGACCGCTACTTACATTCCTAATGCAATCGGATGCGTAGTTGTGCTTTAATTTCTACCATTCACTAACAATACAGCCGATTGATCTCGGTGATCCAATCTTACAAGACAATATTACATTATATAAAGCTATAACTATTCATAGTCATTTTCGGTGTAGAAATAGCTGAGACGCTCCTAACCTCGTAGCATTTACATAATCCTGAGGAGCATGAGCAAGTATGCACGGAATTAGCAGGCCAATCACTCTAAGGCTCCGTTCATTTGATGGAAAATGTTTTTCAAGAAAATATTTTCTGGATTTTTTAGTGTTCGAGAGGCGGAAAATAACTTCCCACGGAAAACATTTTTCCTCCCATGGGCAATTTTGCCTTCACTTTGGGGGAAAATGATTTCCTCAATGTTTTTTGTGGGAGAGGAAGTTGATCGCCGGTCCCCACCGTCGGCTGCCGGTTGTCGCCGTCGGCTGCCGGTTGCCGCCGTCGGCCGCGTGGTCGCCGCCGCCAGCCACCGATCACCGTCGCTGGCATTCAACTGTTGTCGCCGCCGCCGATCGACGGTCACCGCCGCCACCGGTCGCGGTCACCGGTCGTCGGTCACCGTCGATCGCCGGTCACCGTCGATCGTCGGTTCGCCGATCACCGATCACCATCGTCGGCCGCCGCCGGTCGCCGACCGTTGGTTGCCGGTCTCCGGCCGCCGCTAGTCACCAATCGCCGCCGCTGGTTGCCGGTCACCGTTGGTCGTCGGCTGCCACCGATCGCCGACCATCGATCATCGATCACCGCCAATCGCCACCCACGCCTGCCGCCGTTGCAATCGCCACCAGTTGCCGATCGCCGCTGCAGGTCGTCGCCACCGATTGCAGTCGTCGGTCCCGGACACCGCCGGATCGGCGGTCGCCAAGCACCACAAAATATTTTCCGAAACTTTTTCAGATTTTAGCCGAACACTAGAAAATTGTGTTCCAGGAAAACATTTTTCAGAAAAATGACTTCCGGAAAAATATTTTCGAAAAGGAGAATATTTTCTGTCAAACGAACGGAACCTAAAAGTCCTCAGCAACAAACCTTCTCTGTAGCTCGGTCCCCTCTCGCGATGAATCATGAAGCTCCTCATGAGCTCATACCACTCATTCATCATCATCGGTATCACATGTAGAAGCGATAAGCAGTTCTTATTTGGTTCTTCCTGGATGATCTGCCTATCAAAAATTAAGCAAACAAGAAAATTGAATGAGTAGTCTAATCCAATTACAACAAGCTATGTGCAATTAATGCTTTTTCTCTTCTTCCTTTTTTCGCCTTTACGACCACGCAAACTGTTTCTTAACGTTCCAATTGATGAAGTTCATGGACAGTACAGTGTTTTAAATTTTGGAGGAATTTTTTTGCATAGACACTTTGGATGGCAAATTCTTTTTCTTAGCTACTATGAGAATTTATTTCGTCCATCAACTAATATAAATTTAATCTGGCTAAAAACAATTTAGTTTCAGTAGCGAGAGAGAGATCCTCACCTTCCCTTCATATTTGCTATTGAAGTAGCAACAACTCCCAAAATGCTTGAACATGAAAGCTGAATTATCGTAAGGCAGCCTAGGCACAATGTCATTCGCATAAACAAATCTGAAGTACTCAATCTGATGTTCCTTCAAGACCCTCTGCATGAACTCCCCAAACTTCTCATCTCCAGCCCTAGGTTGACCAAATGTGTAAACCCCTCCAGTCTCTCCATCAGCCACGTGTCCCCATGGACGGCCAAGATCGCCAGGAAGAGGATCGCCAACGCACCTCCCAAGCTGTGGCCCGTCAACACGTACTTCGCTTTGTCGTGTTCACCAAGCAGTGACCTTAGCTTCTTCCTTATGGCATAGTAAGCCAATGGCGCGGGCGTTTTGAGACGCAGGCCGAGCTCTTTTGGCCAACCTAGGTTCTTTTGGAGCCCCAGGGCTTTCATGAAACCGCCATGGATTTTCCCAACGCTTGGTAACTCGTACCACAATAGGTCGATGTCCGAGCACCAATCGTCCGCATTGACAAGTTCCGTGCCTCAGAAGGCTACCACGATGGTGTCGTGGTCACATAGCATGAAGGCTTGGGTAGCTGCTTTCCCTTGATAATCTGCAAACGAAAGACGAATAGACATATGGCATTTACTATATTGGTATATTGTTTACAGCTAAAGAGATGGAGGTATAGCTTCGTACCATTCCAAAAGTTGTAAAACCCCAAGAATTCAATCTGCACAATAGAATGGAATAATTCTCATAAATGACCAATTCGATTGTTTTCAGTAACATATAGCAAGTCTTTTTTTTTTTTTTTTTGGTATGGCCAGGTTCAGCTGGTATTAGGAACTTAGTTGATCAAGTTCTTAAATAGAAAGTATGATCAATCGTTTGGCACCTTTGAGTTCAATTCTCGCTGACTGCTTAAGCTGCACAAAGTCTACATCGAATGGATTAGCACTGTGATTTCTTGTTTCTGGCCATCGCCATGCTTTCATTTATAGAATAACCTTAAACTAATTACAGGTTTATCTGTGTTTTAGATTCTCTATCTCTCTCTAGTTTGACCTGCCAATGGTGGGTGACTGTCGTTTGAAGGTAGGCCTCGTTCTCATAGGATGCTTTGGAAACCATCATGGAGAGAGCCGCATAGTACTCGCTGTCACCAGGCCTGATGCTGTTGTCCAGTTCCACTCTCTTGTCCAAATTGCCAATGATGGATAGGAAGCTCCCTGACTCTCTATCCGGCTTCACCACCTTCCCTGTTCGCAACCCCCCGTAATAAGTCAACATCTTTACCAGTGGAAAGTCAAAACAATTTAGTAGATCACTCCTACTTTTGAGCAGTGCACTGCCTGATCAATATCTTCACCTAGATATTTTCAGAAGATACAGCAATTGGCGACTTAACCTTGAAAGCTGAAACGTGAATCTATATTAAAAAAATGTTTTTCAGAAGATATAGCTGTTACCAATAAATACTCGTGATTCATTAGAAAGCTGAAACGTGAATCTATCTTTTTGTTCCGCCTCTAATTCAACCAATAAAAGTGGGTGCTCCTACTTCTAAAAGGAAAAAGTAACAAATATGAATATCAATGTAAATAAAAAAAAACGAGTGAGAAAGGTTAGCATATCATCCATGGCAAAGTGCTGTCATATATAGTAGATTCGTATGAGGGATAAGAGAATAGGGGAAGAAAGATCACTAATACCAGTTAATCATCCTCGTTAGGCCTATGCTAAGGTCTAAACGACCAGCGTATAACTTAAACTCAAAACGCAAGCCTTCCTTTAAGGGCGATGATTAATAGCTGGTTCGAGGAGATGATCAGCTACACTAGGACTAAGACAAGGCCTAGACTCCTACAGAGGCAGCAGCACAGGATTTTCTGCAATGGCCGAAATCTCAACGGAGCAATGCCACATGGAGTTTTACTTACCCGAAAAAATTGGAATCAAGTCCTTTGGTGAGAAATAGCAACGAGGAAGGAATGCTTTCACATTTTGTAAAAATTGAAGTCAAGCCCTTTAAGTTGCATTTGGGAGTGGCTTTTCTAAAGGCCTTCAAGCCTCTAAAAGCCCTTGGGCAAAAGTCAAGTCGCATGGCAATTTTTTTTTTCAAGAAATGCATTACATTTCTAAAGTCTCTAGATCCAAGGCAGGTCCCATCTAGCTTTGGGTTTTAGCATTTTCAGAATGCTAATGTATTTTTTTCTTCCAACTTTACTCTCGCTAAACTTTCGAAATTCCGAAAATGCCCTCACCATTTTCACCACACATAACTTCACCGACAAGTTAGATTTGATTGTCAACGGGTTCGATCCGGCGCTGGTGAGCCCTGACCCCAAGCAACCATCACGCGACCTCGCCAAGGGGTTGCTGGGGTCAAGCAGCCTTGGCCTTGGGTCGCCAAGGTCACGCAACCCCAAGTGGCCTCGCTGGCAGCTTGAACCCTTTGCCAACGTCTAACGAAGGGTTTGAGTTCAATTTTTTTTTTGAGAAAAAATATCAAAAATCATTTATAAGTATGATTTTGTCCAAATAGCATTTAAACCAAAACTACTTCTCAATGCACTTTTAAATTAAACTTCACCAAATACTCTTTGCATTTCGGAAAAAAAAATCATTAACCTAAATTTCTTTACATTTTTTCAAAGCCTTTTCTCAAAAGTCACACCAAATGCTGCCTTCACCATTCTTTTCCCATTGAAAGTTTTCCCTTAGTGTGAAATGAAATGAATCATTATACCAAACAGAGTCTGGAAAGAACGAGGCAGGGGGACCTCGAACATTGGATATGAAGTAGCTACTGACGCAGAAAATACACACAGCATTTTTACTAACACAGCAATAATATAACTCATTTCGAATTGTTTTGATAAAGAATATTGTAGCATATATAACAAGACTGCGTGCCGTGCCTTGCATCACATTCAAAAATGGAAGGTGATGATGAGTAACCATGCAAACCTACCTCGAATGAAGTTGACGAGTAGCCTTCCCAAGTTTTGATTGCTCGACAAGAGATTCAACCAAAACTCGATTGCGGACCCACTCCAAGACGGGGGTCTGGCCACAAGAAGCAGAAGTTTTTGCGCGAGAATGGATACGAATATGATCCACCTTCGCTCGAAGCTCTCCTCCTTCCTTGGAGGAGTCCACGAAATGTCTTTTGTGCACATCACTGTGGATCAAAATGCGAAAGAGATCGATGATGCCGACTTTCTCTGGGCTCAACAGCAGGTAACTGCTGGAGAAAGTCTTGTCACAAGCCATGGCTTTGAGGCACAGAAAGGAGAGCTTATGGTTTGAGGGTCTGTATATCGTTGTTTTGGATGAGACTTGTACTGCTTCTTGAACTTAGCTGCGAAGGGTTATTTATAGAGGCGTCTTGGCCATTCAACAACAAAAGGTTGTCTTTCTCTTCCTAGTTAAAAAATAAATACCCGGTATACGAAGGACAATTTAGAATTAAATTGATGTGCTAAACATAGATGCAAATTCTGATTAGGTGTTGTTACTATGGCCCAATTGTTTAATACCCTCATCTACTTTCTCATATTAGGTATCCGTTAACCATACCAATTTACAGAAAAGTCTAGTGCAATTATGATTGCTCAAAGCAAAAGGAACACGTTACCTTTTGGTATGAAAAGCTGATAAGCTGTTACGTCATGGAAATGGGGTCTCTCCATGCCGTTTTCTTTGACACACAATTCTTGGGACAAGTACAGAAAAAGTACCATGACTTTATAACGTTACTCACTCAAGTATCATAACTTTTTTTCTCTCATTTAATATCACATTAAAACAAAATCGATCATTTGAGTGTTATTTTTGACAAATCACTCTACATAAATTTTTTTAATCAATTTTTCATCCAACATGAATTTTTTTAATGTTTTTTTATTTTCCTTTTTATTTTAGGTCTAGGCAATTATGAGGGTCACCGACAACGTTACCTTTTCTCATGAAAGCCTGATAAGCTAACACGTCATGGAAATGGGGCCTCGCCCTAGGCTTTCACACAATTCTTGGGACAAGGCAGAAAAGGCACCATGACTTTATGGTGATGGTCAACAAGCTTTTTTTTAGCCGACACTAAAAATCAAGAAAAGAAAAATAATAAATAAATAATTACTAAGATGCATGTGTGAGTTGTGTTAGAGAAATCCTATGTCGAAAAATTAGTGTGGCATTGAACAGTTAATATATCTTATTTGACCTACAATTCATTGGCTTAAATTTTTAAATAAAAGTGAGTCCAACTGGATATATTGACGGATTCAAACTTGAATTCCCTCTTGGCAATCTTTTCCAGTGAAATCAAGCTTTTGCTGTGTGAGACAAATCGTCAATGATACTCAAGCGACACTTGTACAAAAATTATGACATTCCTAATATACTTATCTCCGTCATTATGCAAATCGGAGGTTGTAGTCATCCCCATGTCTTAATTAATTTAAAACCTCATTCACATCCAATTTAATATTAGGTCGTGTGATTCACACCAGCAGTTTAGTGTTGCACGTGTCATGTGAGTGGTTGCTACTAGATAGATCTAAGTACGGCCCAACTATCATTATGCTTTTCAAGAATTGTCGAAAAAGAAAAGTTACGGCACGTGATGCTTCACTGACACGCGCTCTGATACCACAAACAGCAGATAGGTGATTTTCTAAAAAAAGTGTAAATTTTTGGCATTATATTATAGGATTAATTGGACGAAAAACTTCAAACTAACACATATATAATAATTTTATCTCAAATTAAATTTTTATTATCAAAAATTTTAAATTAATACATTTATGATAAATTAACCCTGAACTATTTCTTTAACAAATTTAGCTCGAACTAATTTTTTTACTACTAAAAACCCTAAATTTTTGTACTTGTGACAAATTTACCCTCCGTTAAATTAGATTAATATCATGAAAAATCATAAATTGATAAACTCATGACAAACAGAGGGGTAAAACCCCAAACTAGTATATCGATCAATTATCACTATCATCAAATTTAGCAATTTGACAGTAAAATTTAACGGAAACTAACTGAAGGTAAATTTGTTACAAATATACTAATTTGGAGTTTTTGATTGTCAAAAAATTAGCTCAAAATAAAATTGTTACAGGTATACCAGTTTGATATTTTTTGTGATTAAAAAATTAGTTTGGAATAAATTTACCACGAATATACAAGTTTGAAATTTTTCATAATATTAACCCTATATTATATCTCGAATTTGAACTATTCAAGAAAAATTCAATACGATGTTACTCATGAGACCTCGGAGGTAGACATGGCCACGGTTTAGAAACCGGCGGTTCCGATTCGTGGCCATGTATGAACTGGCGATTCAGGGCCGATTTCAGTTTCAGTTCGTAATTTAAAAATTAATAAAATAAATTATAAAATAAAAATTGCAGGCCTAGTCCTCCGTTGATCTTCGCTCGGGCTTCGCGGCCTTGGCTAGGGTGGCGGAGGTGGAGTTCAAGGCGGCGAGCAAATGAAGCGGGAGACGGGGGCAACAGCGAGGGGGAGAAGGAGGGGGCCTGGAGGAGGGGACTGGGACGGGGACGGGAGGAGGAGTGGGGGTCCTCCTCCTCCAGGGGCTGGGTGGGGTCGGGAGGAGGGGAGGAGGAGGGGGCGCCGATAGCGTGTGGCGGGGGCCGATCCGGGGATCTGGGGGCGGGCGGAGGAGAAAAGGGGAGGAGGAGGGGGCGTTGGTGTCAACGGCTGCGGCCATGGGCGGGGGCGGGCGGCGAGGGTCAGATCTGGGAAAATGGGAAGTAGGCGGAGGAGAAAAGGGGAGGACCGGAGGAGGCGCAAGGGAAAGGGGGGAAGGAGGGATTTGAAGGAGGAGGACTAGAGGAGGTGGGCGGGTGGGGGTAGGAACGTGGAGCTACAGAAGCAATTTTTTTTTTGAACCAAAAGTGGGCTCATAGGTCACGGGCCGATTTTGGTTTCGAACCGCGAGCCCGATCAACGGGCTGGTCCCGGGTTTGACCTAGGCCGATTCCGGGCTAAACCAGCCCGTGGCCATGTCTACTCGGGGGACACCGTTAGCTCTTGTGCGTGAGAAATAAGAAATAAATTTCCAATTACTCGGGCTGAAATCTTCAGAGGAATAACAAAAGGAAGTCTCCTCGCGGTCAAAGATTTCCTTTTGTTATTTTGGTCAACTTTCATTCTTTAAAAGGATAATGATATAAATAATTTTTGAATTTTGATTCAATATGCAATGTAAACCTTAAATTTTATTATTCAATGCAGTTCCTAAACTTAGCCCGATCTACAATGTCGTCCAAGAACTTTTAATTTATCTAATGTAATTCCTCAAATTTGGGTACATATTCAAGTTAGTCCCTAAATTATATGAAAATATTTAATATTATTTAATTAATTTAAGTTTAGAGACAATATTGAATATCTTCATATAGTCCAAGTTTAGATTGAACATATATTAAAAGTTCATGGACTACATTGAATAAATTGAAAAGTCGAGGACGACATTGCACATTAAACTAAAATTCATGGACCACATTCCACATTTGACCAAAGTTCAAGGACTATTCGTGTCATCCCCCTTCTTTAAAAACCACACAGTGGAAAGTTCTTTCTTCAACTGCACAAAAGATTCTCTAAACATGGGTGGATTTGTGCTATGAATTCTACATCCAAATTAAGTTGTTTTATTTGTAAACATTGTGGGTTCGTGTGTAATTTAGGTTTGAAAAATATTCGAGTGTGTAAACAATTATTATTTTGTAATTCTCCTATTGATTAGTGAATTATTCTCTACTAACTCTCCCCATGGAGTAGGTACTAACACTTGTACTAAACCACGTAAATATCTGGTGTTCTTTATTGTTACCAATTTATTTCTATGGTGATTTAACGTTGATTTAATTGTAAGATCCGATATTTTTCACATTACTTTTCTAACAATTAGAAAATGCGCAAACAATACATATATAACATATTACATAAGTATACGGAATGGGTTGACCGCTACTTACGCTTCTAATGAAATTGGCTGTGTAGTTGTGTTTTAATTTCTATCTTTTCTTGCAATACAACTGATTAATCTCCTTTACCAAAAAAAAAACAAACTGATTAATCTCGGTGATCCAATCTGAAGAGACAATATTACATTGTATAAGCTAAAACTATTCACAATCATTGTTGGTGTAGAATAACTGCGATGCTCCTAACCTCGTAGCATTTACATAGTCCTGAGGAACATGAGGAGGTAATCCTGGAATCAGCAGGCCAATCACTCTAAGAATCCTCAACAACAATCCTTCTCCATAATCCGGTCCCTTCTCGTGAGCAATCATGAAGCTTCTCATGAGCTCATACCACGCATTCATCATCATCGGTATTGCCCATAGAGGCGAGAAGTAGTTCTTGTTTGGTTCTTCCCAGACAATCTGTGTATGAAAAATTTGGGAAAATTATCAAAAAAATCATAAATACATTATGCAGCAACCAATACAGTCATAAAACTTTCAATTTACAATATAATCCTTCCAATCAATATTGACCGAAATCGCTAACGTGGATGTTAGCCGTCCTACGTAGCATAACCAGCGCTAACTTAGATAATTTTTACATTTTTTTAAGTTGTTTTTTTCTTTTCTTTTCTTCTTTAGTATAAAGTATGATTAATTGCAAAATAATAATTTCTTACATATAAAATATGCAATGCATATACTTATCATTTAAATAAAGCTATCATCAAAAAAAAAAAAACTAAAGCTATATGAGAACCAATTATTCCGCCAACTAATACAAGTAGCCTCACTAAAAATAATTTAGGCTGAATCGAGAGATCGAGAGAGAGAGATCCTCACCTTCCCTTCATATTTGCTATTGAAGTAGCAACACCTCCCAAAATGCTTGAACATGAGAGCTGAATCATCGTAAGGCAACCTGGGCACAATGTCATTCCCATAAACGAATCGAAAGTACTCAATCTGATGTTCCTTCAAGACCCTCTCCATGAACTCCCCAAACTTCTCATCTCCAACCCTAGGTTGACCAAATGTGTACACCCCCTCGAGTCTCTCCATCAGCCGCGTCTCCCCGTGCACGGCCAAGATCGCTGGAAAGAGGATCGCCAACGCGCCTCCCAAGCTGTGGCCTGTCACCACGTACTTCGCTTTGTCGTTCTCACCGAGCAGCGACCGTAGCCTCTCCCTCAATGCATAGTAAGCTGACGGCGCAGGCGTTTTTAGACACGGGTCAAGCTCTTTCGGCCAACCTAAGTTCTTTTGGAGCCCGAGGGCTTTCATGAACCCGCCATGGATTTTCCCAACCCCCGGTAACTCGTACCACGAGAGGTCGAAGTCTGTGCGCCATAAATCCGCATTGAAAGGTTCCGTACCTCGGAAGGTCACCACGACTGTGCCGTGATCACGTAGCATGAAGGCCCGTGTGGTTGCTTTCCCTTGATAATCTGCAAAAGGAGAACGAATAAGACATATGACAACTAATATCTTGGTATATTATATATGGCTATATAGATGGCGATATTCGTCCGTACCATTCCAAAAGTCGTAAGACCCCAAGAACTCCATCTGCACAAAGAACGGACATAATTATTAATAAATGAGTAATTCGACTGTTAATTAAGCTAGTATTAGGAACTTAGTCAACTGAGTTCTTTAGTATAAAGTACGATTAGTTGCCTGACATCTTTTGAATTCAATTCTAGCCGACTGTTAAGCTGCGGAAAGTGTACATCGAAGGGAGTGACTTGTGATTTATTGTTTCTGGTCATCGCTTTGTATGTGTTCACTTGGTCACAACATCAAATCAACCATGCTTTCATTTATAGATTAACCTCAAACTAAGTACGGGTTTATTTTGTTTTAGATTCTCTCTCTCGATCTCGATCTCGACCTGCCAATGGTGGGTGACCGTCGTTTGAAGGAAGGCCTCGTTCTCGTAGGATGCTTTGGAAGCCATCATGGAGAGAGCCGCACGGTACTCGCCGTCACCAGGCCTAATGCTCTTGTCCAATTCCACTCTCTTGTCCAAGTTGCCAACGAAGGATATGAAGCTCCCTGACGCTTTATCCGGCATCACCACCTTCCCTATTCACAACCCCCACATAATAAGTCAACATCTTTCCAAATGCAAAGTCAAAACAATTTGACAGACTACTACTTTTCAAGCAGTGCACTGCTTGATCAATATCTTCAGCCACGTGTATTTTCCAGAAGATATAGCAAGTGATCGGTCATTAAAAACTTCTGATGGTTGGTAAACTAAATCATAAGAAGTTGTTCTCGTGCTGACATGATCAACAGGGCGCAGATGAGCCTAATTAGGTACTGGATAAGCTCGGCCATTCTTAGTATAATGTATTCTTGCTGGAAATTTTTGGATCTGAGTGAGGCAGATCCGAAAAAGATATAATATATCCAAAGTGTTTTTTGTGTGGGGAAACTTGAAGAAGTTTATCTAAGCTCGATGGACTTGCCCTTCTTTGCCTATGAAATCAAATCTCGGGTCAAAAACTAATATGCATTGTCCCTTTGTTTTCACTTAGACCAGTTGAAATATTTCTACTTTGAATAAACTAATTTTATCTTAAATAGATATGGAAAACTCCAAACCAAGTGACTTTCAAATGATTTATTAATGAATACGTCAATATTGGTGGGCGAAAAGTACTCTAAATGATCATGCACACTATTGAAATGGAATCATTTATCTAACTGCATATTTTATTTCTAATCATATGCCAGTATTGCTTCTGTCCCGTTCACACATGCCTTGAAATGTGGCGTCATGCTTTATCGGCAATATCACACCTAGAGGTGAAAGATTCCAAATTCCCTATAGATTCCACCCAGAACCTATTCAAGAGAACGAGTTCCTAATTTTTTGGGATTCAAAACCTACCATACATATTTTGGAACCTAGAACCTACCTTATCACAGATTTCAAAGTCGGTTCCAGGTTCTACCCATAATCCATATGTATTATTAATTGCACGATCACATTGAATCATCGCCTTTTATGACCACAAATTATTGCTATAATCCATTGATAACAACTTATATTTAGACACACGAATATATGAAATATTAACAAAGTAAAAATCTCGGTCATAAAATGAAAGCTTAGATTAGCAGTTTCAGATTATACACTCATCATCGAACGTCATGAAATATCGTAGAATCACGTGGAGATATAGACCAAGAAAAACATAAGTTTCAAATTCCACGTACCTAAAAGTTAGAACCTACCTGTTGAAATAAGTTCTTCAATTTTTTAGAACTTGAAACCTATCATTCTTACCTTGGAACCTGGAACCGGACAAGTTCCTATCGATCCGATTCTCAAGTTTTAGGTTCCATGCTCACCCCTAATCACATCAACTTTGCAAATACGCCAGTGTGAAAAGAAATGAATCTTCATACGAAACAGAGACTGAGTAAAGCACAAGGTAGTGGGACCTCGAGCATGGATGTGAAGCAGCTACTGACGCCCTAAGATATGCAAACTTGCCAGTGGATTCACCTCCGCCAGTAATGAACGTTTTTACTCGACTACATAGACCCATTTCGAATTGTTTTAACCAAGCAATGTTGTGACATTTCTACCAAGAATGCGTGCCATGCCTAGTATCACATTAACAAATGGAAGGTGGTAAAAATTTAAGATGCAGACTGACCTCGAAAGCAGTTGATGAGAAGCCTTCCGAAGTTCCGATTGCTCGACCAGAGATTCAGCCAAAACTCAATCGCTGACCCGCTCCAAGACAGGGGTTTGGCCACAAGAAGCAGAAGCTTCTGCGCGAGAATGGAGATAAACATGATCCACCTTCGCTCGAAGCTCTCTTCTCCTTCCTCAGAGGAGTCCACGAATGCTCTCTCGTGCACATCACCGTGGATCAAAATGCGAAAGATTTCGACGGCGCTGACTTTCTCTGGGCTCAACAGCAGGTAACTGCTGGAGAAACTCTTGTCACAAGCCATGGCTTTGAGGCAAAGAAGAGAGAGAGACGATAGCTAGGTTTCTCTCTTGTTTTGAGGGTCTGAGTACTTTGTTGTTTTGGATGAGACTCGTGCTGCTTCTTGAACTTAGCTTCAAAGGGTTATTTATACAGGCTTTCTTGGCCATTTAACAAAGCACGGTTTCTTTTTCTTCCTGGTTAGAAAATAAACTAAGTACTAGGTTGTAATAAAGTCGATTTACAAATAGAACGATATATTAATCGTACACGGAATTTCTGATTAGGTGTTGATAGTACGGTCCAATTGCTGAGCCGTCCATCTGTATTTAAGATTACTCAAAGGAAAAATAATAATAATTCATTGGTATGAAAGCTGATCAACTTTGACGGGTTCGTGAAGGGAAGTTAAGGCGTTGAGGAGGCAAGGTCTCTCTCTGTGGTTTTCTCCGACCCACATCTCTGCATTTCGAAGGAGCTAACGACGTGATTTAAGTTATTCAAGAAAGGGGGGTGACGACACGTTTTAATTTATTTAAGAAAACGTTCACATCTCAATTTAATATTATGTCATGCCATTCATTTCGTTCACTTTTTTATGTTGCACATGTCATATAGTTTGGTGGCAACCGGAGAGATCTAAGTAGGGCCCTACCATCACTCGTCACATTAAAAGACGGTATGAATCGCTTTGAACTTGTGCAAAAATTTGTGTTAGAAAGGGAACATCGATTATTCGGTCAAAAATCAGGTGTACATCTTTTTTTGTGAGATACAAGGCTCCGTTTATTTTGAGAAAAATAAATAATTTTAAAAATATTTTTCTAAAAATAATTACTTATAATGCTTAAAATAATTAGTTAATGGAAAAATATTTGCATTGTCGATAATAATTTATGTTTAAACATTTTGATGGACAATGAAATATTTTTCGTTTTTTTTAATTTATGTAAGAGAGACAAGCAATCATTTTTTAAAAAATATTTTTCGAATAATTCATTTTCCATGAAACAAACATAGCCTAAGTTTTAAATTCGAAGTGGAGCTAGACATCTCAATATTTAGGGATTAAAAATTGATTCAATTTACACAATAGAGAATGAAATGTCATGCGTCAAAGTATGCAATTGGTATTTGGATCATTGTTATGAGGGATTTCAGTGAGTTAAATGTGATTTTTAACCCAACTTTTTTTATTTTCATTTTTTATTTTGATATTTTCAGCATGTATGGTGTTGTAAAAACAAGCTATCGAACACAATTGTTAACTAAAACAAGAAGATAAATAAGACGTCAAATTTATATGATTCTATCGGTATAACATACCCCATAGATAGAGCAATACAGAATTTCACTATAAATTAAGTGATGTAACAAACCGCACTCAAATCACTTAAACACTCTTAATGTTTATTCAGTTCCCAATTACTCCAAGGGAATAATAGCACATAATTTCACTATAAATCAATAATAAGACGGAGAGAGGAATACATAAATCTTACAATAAGATGTTCAGATACTAATGAACTTTCTCTCTGATCACACCCGCAGAGAGAGAGAGAGAGACAATTGGATGTAAGTCACAAACTGCCCAAGCCATGGCGCTCTTGCACATTAACAGCAAATATGCAGCGTCCTCATTATGATTCAAAAGAGACCAAACTCAACGACACAACAAAAAGAATATCTTTATACAAAAAAACCTACGAGCCAACGTCAAAATGGACTTCAACTCTATTAAGGATAAAAAGTCTTGTGGGAAATTAATTTTCATTTTTGCATCACTTGCAATTCTGTTGGCGAGAATCCAGTTCGGACTTTCCTAACGCTAGCCGGTTTTCCTTTGAAATCACTAAAATGTGGTTTTAGCTCCGAGGGGAAAAGTGCCAAAAAAGTCCTAAACCTTTTGCATTTGTGCCAATTTAATTATAAAGCTTTTTTTGGTGTCAATTCGGTCCTAAAATTTTTGCATTGATGCCAATTTAGTCATAAATTTTTTTTTTTGTGTCAGTTCAGTCCTAAACATTTTTGTCTTTATGCCAATTCAATCATTCCGGCCAATTTTGGCTGGATTTTGCTGACGTGGATAAATTAGCTGGCGGCTGATCATCGGCGCTGACGTGGACAACTTTAAATAATATTTTTAATATTTTTTGAATTTTTATTTTTTATTTTCTTTTTTTCCTTCCCCTCCCTCCTTCCTCCAGCTGGTTGCTGAACCGGCAACTGGCCAAAGCCCAGAGGCCTGCGAGGACCTCACCGGACATTGGCACGACCTTGCCAACCACTGGCGAAGGGGAGCCTCGCCCGCGGCTATGCGAGGTCGACCTCGCCAAGCTTTGGCCTCTGGCCAGTCGCCGGTCTAGCGATCGACTGGAGGAAGGAGGGAGGAAAAAAAAAGAATAAAAGAATAAATAAAAATTTAAAAAATATTAAAATATTATTAAAAGTTGTCAACGTCAGCGCCAATGACCGGCCAACGTCCACGTCAACAAAATCCCACCAAAATTGGCCGGAAAGATTGAATTAGCATAAAAACAAAAAGGTTTATGATTGAATTGGCACAAATGCAAAAGATTTAGAACTGAATTTGCACCAAAAAAAGGGTTAGGACAAATTGACACCAATACAAAGGGTTTAGGACTGAATTGGTATAAAAAAAAGGTTTAGGACTAAATTAACACCAATGTAAAAAGTTTATGACTTTTTTGACACTTTTCCCTGGCTCCGAGTCTTAGAAGAGTTTTGCCAATGTACAAAATGAACTTAATAATATGCAGGATTCCACAATACGATCTTCATGAACTTCAATTGAGATTCACTATATCAACCAATTATAGGGCTATCGGTTTTGGGACACTATCTTTAGAAGTCGGAAAATTTTCTATTTTATGTACTTTTTGTCCATGCAAGTAAGTCTTCTAGATTATACTTTTGGGTATATAAATAGCCACGTAAGCTTAATGGAAATATATAACAATTTCTATCTCAATACACTTGTTCGAGACATGGCAGACACGGCAAGGATTAAGCGCTCCATCGACTGGCTATCCATCATTTCAGTCGGAAATATATAACAATTTCTATCTCAATACACTAGTTCGAGACATGGCAGACACGGCAAGGATTAAGCGCTCCATCGACTGGCTATCCATCATTTCAGTCGGAAATATATAACAATTTCTATCTCAATACACTAGTTCGAGACATGGCAGACACGGCAAGGATTAAGCGCTCCATCGACTGGCTATCCATCATTTCAGTCGGTGGTCGATTAAGTAAAGTCATGTTTTAAGGTCAAAGTATGAATGATGAGGTCAGATCCCAGCTTTGTAACTTTTATGGTTTCTTACCCTTTTCGATTTACCAAACAAAAGAAAAAGTCATACATTCAATCGCATGAATTTGACCCACCTAATATGTTGGAAAACAGTGCAGAAACTAAAAGAACTTGCAATCCAAATCAAGCGCGAGGAGAACGAAATTTATACAACAAAAAGAATATATATATATATATATATACACACACACACACACACACAACAAAACTACGAGCCATTGTCAGACGTCAAAATGGACTTCAACTCCAGTAAGGATAACGAAGTCATGTGGGAAATTAATTTTCATTTTTTGCATCACTCGCGATTCTTTTGGCAAGAATCCAGTTCGGACTTTCCTAACATGAACCTGTTTTCCTTGTAATTCACCAAAATGTGGTTTTAGCTCTGAGTCTAAGAAGAGCTGTGCCAATATACAAAATCAACTTAGGCTCCGTTTATTTTGCGAAAATTAGATGATTTGAAAAATATTTTCCTAAAAAAAAGTATCGGTTGAAATATTTAGCCAATGAAAAATATTTCATTATCAATAATAATTTATGTCTAAACATTCTAGTGGACAATGAAAACATTTTTTGTTTGTTTATTTTTGTGAGCAATGCAAGCGATTATTTTTAGGAAAATATTTTTCAAATCATTCATTTTTTCTGAAACAAACGCACCATTAATAATATGCAGCATTCCACAATATGATCTTCATGAACTTCAATTGAGATATACTATATCAACCAAATATAGGGCTACCGATTTTGGAACCCTATCTTTAGAAGATGGAAAGTTTTCTATTTTTTGTATTTCTTTCCTTGCAAGTCATAAATAGCCACCTAAGCATAATGAAAATATATAACAATTCTATCTCAATACCCTTGTCCAAGATATCGCGAAGACTAAGCGCTCCATCGACTGGTATCCATCATTTCAGTCGGTCGTGATTAAGTAAAATCACGTTATAAAGTCAATGGTTTCTTTCCCTTATCAATTTACCAAACAAAAGAAAAAGTCATACATCCAATCGCATGAATTTGACACACCTAACATGTTGGAAAATAGTGCACAAACTAGCAGAACTTGCAATCCAAATCAAGCGTGAGGAGAACAAAATTTATAGAAAAATCGACAGGTAACGATAAAACATACTAGAAATTTACGTCGTTTGATCCGCATGTCGATATCTACTCCATAAAGAGAGCTAACAGCAAAATATCCGCTAATTAATCGGAGAATTACAGAATTACAATTGCTCATAAGATCAAATATTTCCCATATCTAGGTTACATCCATAAATATAGTATTAAGCCTCACATAATTGCTTGATAAAATAAATCATGAAGTATTACCTCACGGCTTGAAACATTCACATCTTTACAAAGAAAACGTCTGAATTGGATGTAAACTCTCTACACAAAATCACCATGCGCCGCTTGTTTTCAAAGCTCACTTGTTACCCTAAACAAGAAAAGTCAGAAAACAGGAGTAACTGTTGTTTTCTTCTTCTGACCAGCAACAACAACATAAAAACCGCGATATGCGTGCTCCTTCGCGAGTCTTCCTCTTCCTTGGAAACAAGTTGAGGAAACTTCATTGTCAATCGCCGACTGAAGTAAGGACGTTTACTTCCTTGTTTCCCACCAAATCATCCAGACTTTTCTAATTGATTTCAGGTCGGGTTTTGTTTCCCGCGTCAAATTCGAGTCATATTTTAATAGAGTATTGACTATACTTTATAAGAAGACTAAAGAGCTTACTAAAAGATTAAAGAGCCATTTCTAGTTATAGTCGTTGGCTTGATTATTCGAGCGAGACGAATAACATGAGAACATCTGATTTGGTGAGTCGTGCATGCATATCCAAAATTATTATTTACTTCATTAAGCGCGGACTCATATTGTTTGTAAATGGTTCAATGATCGAGCCAATTACTTAATTCTTCAACAAGTTTTCTTGACATGAGGAAAGCAAGCAAGGGCCGAGCTGGCTAGTGAGGGTCACCCTTGCCAAATTGGGGCAAGGCCAACCCATGTTGCTGAGCCGGCCACAGGCGTGAAAGAAAAGAAAACGAAAGAAAAATATATATATATATATAATTCAAAATTTTTTAAAAAAAATTGCATAATTGTCCATGTCAGTGTTGCCCGTATCACGTAGGCGATCGACATCCACGTCAATGTTATCCAATCAAAATTGGCCAGAAGTATTAAATTGGCAAATAGCCAAAAGGTTTATTACTAAATTAAGCAACTTAAAAAATTTATAACTAAATTAATCGCCATATAATAATTTAAGACTTTTTGGACACTTTTCCCAACCTCATCTCCCGCATTCTTTTGGCCAGACCATTTGGGAATTTTACATACGTACGAGAGAGAGCGAAATTCACCAAATTCAACATGTGTCATCCAATGATTGGTACACCCAAAGCTATACAGGCAATAATGGAAGGCCATCTCTATCTTCAACTCAATCATTTTCATGACTTTTAACGTGAACAACTTGAGGCCCTAGGAAGATAGATCTTATGAAATCAACTGATTCACTTACATTAGCAAGGCATCCATACATCAACAGCCACAAAAGGCTGAAAAATCCACATAACTATTCTAGAAATTTATCACTTATCTTAATGCAAACCACGCTATGGAATAGATACCAACTTGACATGCTGATAGGATGAAAAAAACAAAAGCAAGATCTAGCTTTCTAATGAATCATGACCATTTAATGGCGATAGCTATTGCGAAAATCAAGCAATCAAATGATAAAATAAATAACACAAAAAATTAACTCGAATACCAGATTTACTTGATTTAGCTCGCTGGGACCTACTTCACAGGTGACCGATGTTCCCTATTCCCTATGTCCTAATCGAACACCAGATTTACCTCTAACTCTCATCGGTTGGTTCGTTTTTGTGACAAGCTCCTTCTTACTAATAAGCAAGGCGCCTTTGATATTCAAATAACATGCAAATGGAACGATGACATAATCAAGACGCTAGCAAGTAAATACCATAACCCATCGAAACAATCAAAGTGCGGTTGCCGCCGCCACCACCACAATGCTCAGAACAAGAACCGTCCTCTAGAAAACACTAACAAACCTCCCGTCGCCAGTTCGAACAACCATCTCGAAGGTTGTTTGTTGCCTATGGGCTGTGAAATGGTGCCTATCTAATTAGTGCATGTGTTTACTAAGGTAGCATAGATGGCTACCTTTATATAATTTGCTTACTTGGAAACTTCAATATCAATTGAGATTCCAAGTGATTTGCATGCATTAAGTTATCTGTAACAGCCACGGTGGCGTAGTTTATTCTGATCACACAAAAGCTAAGCTATAAAACTCTCATCAGATGATCGTTTTCTCTCAGAAACACGCCTAGTAAGGCTCTACCCTTGCTGTTGAATGCCGAGGTGGTGATACCCGAATAAGTCTAGAAGTATGAATTCTGATCCATCCATAGTACTTTTACTAGGTCCAAAAATTTCTTAAGGAATTTCCACAAAAATCACTTTCATATAAGGCTACATCTCTTTCACCCAACCAATATATCGATTTGATGGCATTGACACGTATTTTGATACTATATATATATCAATATAAGTTTTTTATCTAAAAAATTAAGTTAATAGGAAATGCACAAACAATACATGTATAACATATTACAAAAGTATATGGAGTGAGATGGACCGCTACTTACGGTCCTAATGAAATCGGCCGCATAGTTGTGTTTCAATTTAATCTTAGAAGACAATCTTACATTGTACAAAGCTATAACTAATCATGGTCATTGCCGATGCCGGAATAACCGAGACGCTCCTAACCTCGTAAGATTTACATAGTCCTGAAGAGTATGAGCAGGTATGCCTGGAATTAGCAGGCCAATCACTCTAAAAATCTTCAGGAATAATCCTTCTCTATAGTCCGGTCCCTTCTCATGAGAAATCGTGAAGCTTCTTGTGAGCTCATACCAAGCGTTCAACATCATCGGAATTGTCTGTGGAAGTGAGAAGTAGTTTTTATTCGGTTCTTCCCGGACGATCTGCGTAAGCAAATAAGAAAATTGAATGAGTAGTCTAATTCAATTAAAGCATGATATGAGAGAGAGAGAGAGAGATCCTCACCTTCCCTTCATATTTGCTATTGAAGTAGCAACAACTCCCAAAATGCTTGAACATGAAAGCTGAATCATCGTAAGGCAACCGAGGCACAATATCATTCCCATAAACGAATCTGAAGTACTCAATTTCATGTTCCTTCAAGACCCTCTCCATGAACTCCCCAAACTTCTCGTCTCCAACCCTAGGTTGACCAAATGTGTAGACTGCCTCCAATCTCTTCATGAGCAACGTCTCCCCGTGCATGGCCAAGATCGCCGGGAAGAGTATCGCCAACGCGCCTCCCAAGCTGTGGCCTGTCAATATGTAGTTCACTTTGTCGCTCTCACCGAGCAGTACCCTTAGCTTCTCCCTTATGGCATAGTAAGCCAATGGCACCGGCGTTTTGAGACGCGGGTCGAGCTCTTTTGGCCAACCCAGGGTCTTTTGGAGCCCGAGGGCTTTCATGAACCCGCCATGGATTCTTCCAACGCCTAGAAACTCGTACCACGAGAGGTCGAAATCCGAGCACCACGCATCCGCGTCAAAAGGTTCCGTGCCTCGGAAGGCCACCACGACGGTGTCGTGGTCGCGTAGCATGAAGGCTTGTGTGGTTGCTTTCCCTTGATAATCTGCAAAAGGAAAACGAGTAGACATATGGCAGTCATTATCTTGGTATATTATTTACAGCTATAGAGATGACAGTGTAGCTCCGTACCGTTCCAAAGGTTGTAGAACCCCAAGAATTCCATCTGCACAAAAGAACGGACAAAGCTATTACGATTGGCTAATTTCATTGTTTTCAGTAACGTATAAAACCTTTATTTTTGGATGGCATGGCCAAGTTTAGCCGGTATTAGGAACTTAGTTACTTAAGTTCTTTAGTACAAAGTATGATTAATCTCAAACTATTTATAGACACACACACACTCTCTCTCTCTCTCTCTCTCTCTCTCTCTCTCTCTCTCTCTCTCTAGTTTGACCTGCCAATGGCGGGTGACCGTGGTTTGGAGGTAGGCCTCATTCTCGTAGGATGCTTTGGAAGCCATCATGGAGAGAGCCGCATAGTACTCGCTGTCACCAGGCCTGATGCTCTTGTCCAGTTCCACTCTCTTGTCCCAATTGCCAGGGAAAGATATGAAGCTCCCTGACTCTCTATCCGGCATCACCACCTTCCCTATTCGCAAACCCCACATCATAACTCATCATCTTTCCAAGTGCAAAGTCATTACAATTACGTAAACCTACTCCTACTGTTTTGGCAGTGCAGTGCTTGATCAATGCCAGTAATGATCGTGCACCCAATTGAAATGTTATCAAGAATCTAACCACACATTTTTTTTCTGATCATATGCCGTTATTGCTTTTGTCCTATTTCTAAAGAAAAAACCCTGAAAATGCGGGGTCAGGCTTTATTGGTGATATGTCGCATCAGCTTTGCAAACTCCGCCAGTGTGAAATGAAGAGTAAAGCAAAAGGTAGTGAGACCTCGCACATGGATGTGAAGCAGTGACTGACGCAGAAACGTACACACATTTGCTAATTGATTCACCTCGCTCAGTAATGGACATTTTTACTAATGAAGCAACAATATAACTACATGGGCTCATTTCAACTTGTTTTAATGAAGCATTGTTGTTGCGTATTGGTAATAAATTATTATGCAGACTGACCTCGAAAGCAGTTGACAAGAAGCCTTCCAAAGTTCCGATTGCTCAAAATGAGATTCAACCAAAACTCAATCGCCGACCCGCTCCAATACAGGGGTTTGGCCACAAGAAGCAGAAGCTTCTGCATGAGAATTGATACAAACATGATCCACCTTCGCTCGAAGGTCTCCTCTCCACCCTCGGAGCAGTCCACGAATTGTCTTTTGTGCACATCACTGTACATCAAAATGCGAAAGAGATCGATGACACCGACTTTCTCTGGGCTCAACAGCATGTAACTGCTGGAGAAACTCTTGTCACAAGCCATGGGTCTGAGGCAAAGAAGAGATAGATGATAGCTAGGTTTCTTTTTGCTTTGAGGGTCTGTGCACTTCTTGTTCTGGATGAGACTTGTACCGCTTCTTCAACTTGGCTTCAAAGGGTTATTTATAGAGGCTTCTTGGCCATTAAACCAAAAAAGGCTTCTTTTTCTTCCTAGTCGAAAAATAAATAAATACTAGGTGTATTAAAGTCGATCTGCAATTTAATTTATATACTAAAAACCGTAGACGCAAATTCTGATTGAGGGTTGATAGCATGGTCCAATTGCTTAAATGTCCACCTACACTCCCTCATGTTAAGTACCCATTAACTAAATTGGTTCGTAGATAAGTCTTGGTGTACTTAAAGATTACTCAAAGAAAGCAAAAGCATTGCCTTTTAGTATGAAAGCTGATCAACTTTTGATGCCTTCGTGAAGGGAAGCTAATGCGCAGTGGAGGTGGGTTCTAGGATTGAGCAAAAGAACTGGACCGAATTTTTGAGTGGTTCTCGTTACAAGGTGTAGATCCACCCACCTAAATCGGATTGATTTTTTTTATAATTATTATTATTACAATTTACAAAACGTTGAGGGTTGTATGTGTAATTTCTCATTCTTCCAGGGCAGTACCTTCTCTCTCTCTTCTTAAAGTTCAAAGTCAGCATTTCAAAACGATCCATCGCATGCCAAGAACCCTAGATCCTTCCACCGAGCACATGGCGACGAAGAAGCACAAGGATTGCCAGGTGCTCGAGTCTGTGTACTTCGTCATCGCCCTCGTGTTCGTGCTAGTTGCCTGTTAGAGGTCTACGCTGCCGCCACTACCATCGACGTCTACTGCCTCATCCTGTATGACATCTCTGGGGTCCCCTTCGAATCTTGCCTCGCCAAGCTTAACCACCACCCCTTATCTCTTCATTTATCCCCCGGCTCGGATCTCTCCCGCACCGTGCTCATCATCCCGGTCCATAATTTGAATCTCAGATACGTGAATGGTAAGGAACTTCGTTTTTTTCTTTGTTCTTAATTAGCTGTCTTGAGGTCACACTATAGTGATTTTCTTATTCCTACTTTCTATATAGAGTCAATCAAGAAGATCCAGAGATGGGGAAATTTTTCTTCCTCTCTCTCAACTCTCTAAGTAGCAATCTTGCAAGGAATAGGAAAAAAAAAAAAGAAATTAAGCATCGCCAATTCCTGGAACCACTCGGGAGCCGGATCAAACCGATCGTTCAGATCCAGTTAGGTTCCAGAATCAGGTTGGCTAGTTTACGATTCCACAAATTGGGAACCCGCCCTACTGGTCCAATTCCCGATTTTCGGATGGGAACAAACCCACCTTGAAACTAATCACCCCAAGTGAAGTTGCTCTCTGTGGTTTTCTTCGACCACATTTGTGCATTTCGAAGGTGGTAAGGTAACAACATGATTTAATTTATTTAAGAAACGTAACATGTCTTAATTTATTTAAGAAAACATTACCATTCCAATTTAATGTTAGGTCATGTGATTCAATCCTTCACTTTTTATGTTGCATGTGTCATATAGTTAGTAGCGACTAGGGAGATCTGTTAGGATGTGGTTCATACTCTCCATCAATAGGAAGGCACGAGGGTTCCACTCCCCGATGACCAGGCAAGGATTGCAAGAGCGGCAGTGCCGAGCCACAAGAGGGCTTTATATAGTTTGAGCCGGAAAAGGAAAGTTTCCTAATTCAATTAGGTTTCCTATTTTGAATAGGTTTCCTAATTGGAGTAGGTTTCCTAATTAGAATAGGTTTCCTAGAAAGAGGTTTCCTATTTTGAATCAAACTATTGCTTATATATAGTCTCTTTCTCTTGTAATTAAGAGATGTAATAGAGAGATGCGAAGTGCTAATTATAATAGAATCCTCTGTTAGACGTAACCCTAGTTTAAGGGTGAACTAAGATAAAAACCTTGTGTCTCATTTCTCTTTCACGCTTTGTACTCTCTATTTCTTTGTGATTGTGCGACAAATCCTAACATTTGGTATCAGAACAAGGTTTGAGCTTATGGTTTCTTAGTGAAGAGAGATTCGAAAAATTCAAATCTTGGGAAGATGTCATCGGCTGGTCAATTGCAGATTGAAGTATAGAAGTTCGGAGGAAAGGGTTTCGAGTTATGGAAATTGAAGATAGAGGCTTTTCTCGTGGACAGAGGTCTATGGCACATGATCAAAGAAGATAAACCCAAGGAAAAATCTAAGGAGAAGGCAAAGGAGACTGAGTCCACGTATGACGAATTGAAGGTGTGGAATAGCAGCGATCGGAGGGCGCGAAGCCTAATCTGGCCATGCCTTGTAGATAGTGTTCTAGTGAACGTGATTTATGAGAAAATAGCAAAGGATCTCTAGACGAAGTTGAAAAACCTTTATCAGAGCAAGTCGCTCGTGAACAAACTCTTTTCTGAAAGCGACTGCACAACTTGCGGATGAACGAAGGTGATTCTTTTTCTGCACACTTAAACAAATTTAATACTATTTGTGGGTAACTTGCATCGATCGATGTCAATCTGGATAAGGACGATAAAGCATGTACTTTGTTGTGTTCACTACCGAATTCATGGGAACATATAATTATTTCGATTGGTACTGGTGTTAGTGCATTATCCTTTGAAGGCATTGTAGCTGCTCTATTGTCTGAGGAGATGAGGAGAGCTGGTTCTAATAGTGTAACACAAGAGGCTCTTTTCGTAAGAAAGGAGTAGTGAACGATCCAAATCTAGATTTGGTAGCAAGAATAAGTCCAAAGGAAGATCTAAAAGCCGAGATCGATTGAAAATAATGTGTTGGAAGTGCAAAAAGCCTGGACACTTGAAGAAAGATTGCAGAAGCAAAAGTGTAGGTCCAGAGAAGCGAGATAATGCATCATCCTCTAGTACAAAAAAGGATGATGACAAGGGCGCAGGATACATGTATCTCGTCTCCAATTCATCACAAGGTGAATGTAGCGCATGAATAATTGATACTGGAGCATCTTTCCACAGGACGCCTCATAGATATTGGTTCTGCTATTATGAGCCATATCAAGGAGGTACAGTACAAATGGGGGATGACACGACATTTGATATTGTTGGTCCCGGAAAGGTAAAGCTGAAGATGAAAGATAAGACAATCAAGAATCTTCCGAATATGATGCATATTCCTAGTCTTTTAAGGAACTTATTATGTGGAAACTATGGCAGATGCTAGCACTACCTTCACCAGCAACAAATATTCATGCAAGCTAACCCATGGATCTATGGTGATCGCCAGAGGTGAACAGTATGGAAAACTGTGGAAGTTATTGGGAAGCACAGTGATCAATGGTGAGAGTTATATCTCAGATTAGGTCGAAGAAGATCTTTCGATGTTGTGGCAACGGAAATTGGGTCATATCGGTGAGATGACCCTTACCTCAAAGAAGATGGTGGATGCAATTCCAAGCCGTTCTATGGGTTTTGGATTTTGTGAACATTGTTTACATGGGAAACAAAATCAAAATCGGGTATTTTTTGAATCCATAGGAGGAAGAGCGAAAGGTATTCTGGATTTAATCCATAGTGACGTCTTCGGTCCTACACTTGTTGTATTGTTTAGAAAATGAAGGTATTATATTTCTTTTACTGATGATTTTTCCAAATATGTGTGGATATAGTTTCTACAAAGCAAAGATGATGTGCTTGAAAAATTTCACGAGTTCAAAGTATTGGTGGAAAATCAGTTTGATAGGAAAATCAAAGTTTTGCATACTGATAATGGAGGAGAATTCTATTCAGCGAAATTTGATCAATTCTATGGGACCAATGGCATTGCTAGACAGAAGACAACACCCTATACACCTCAGCAAAATGGGGTGGCAGAAAGGTTTAATCAATCTCTCATGGAAAAGACAAGGAGTATGCTAAGTGGTGCAGGCTTAGTAGCTGAATTTTGGGCGAAAGCAGTGGCAACCGCATGTTATTTGAAAAATAGGCCTCCCACATCAGCTTTGAAGGATCAGACACCATTTGAAGCACTATTTGAAAAGAAGCCAAACATATCCCATCTTGGAGTGTTTGGTTGTGAAGCATATGTACATGTGCTAAACAAAAAAAAAAAGAGGAACAAACTTGAGAGTAAGTCAAAGAAGTGTATCTTCATTGGGTACAAGGATGGTGTCAAAGGATATAAGCTGTGGAATTTTGATACTAAACGTATCATCTACAGCAAGGATGTAGTATTCAGAGAATCTGTGACAAATCAAATTGTTTGCCAAACTCTGGAAAAACCACAGACTGTTGAGTTAGATGTTGGTTTGAAGGAAGAGACGAAGGCTACACTAGCTGGAACTGAAAATTCAGATATTGAAGCTGATGAGCCTGACGAGATGGATGACGTAGTAGATTCTGAAATCGAGTCTAAAGTTGAAGCACCACCTAAACCGGTCTTAAGAAGGTCCACACGGATGAGAAAACCACCTGATAAGTATACCCTATTTGCCGGTAATGAGAATTGTGCTTTGACTGTTATAGATGATTATCCAAGTACTGTTAAGGAAGCAAGAAGCGCGGAGGATGCCAAACAGTGGGAGAAAGCCATGGAAGATGAGATGGACTCACTAGATAAAAATGAAACGTGGAGTCTAGTAAAACTAACTACTGATCAAAAGGCAATTGGTTGCAAGTGGGTGTCCAAAAAGAAAATATCTGCAGATGGAGAGATAGAATGATATAAAGCCCGTTTGGTTGCGAAGGGATACTCGCAGATAGAGGGAGTCGATTATAATGAGATTTTTTCTCCTGTTGCTAAATTAAATTCCATAAGATTTGTCTTATTTATAGTAGTTGCTTATAATCTAGAGGTAGAGCAGCTTTATGTAAAGATAACATTCCTCCATGGTGACTTGGATGAGGATATTTATATGAAGCAACCAGAAAGGTTTGTGGTCAAAGGAAAATAAGATCTTGTTTGTAAAACTGAACAAGTCTTTATATGGCCTGAAACAATCTCTAGGGATGTGGTACCAGAAGTTCGACTCATATGTCTTGAAACTTGGCTTTGTTCGTTATGATACTGATCAGTGCGTCTATGTGAAAATATTAGAGAATGATTTTGTTATCTTAACCTTATATGTTAATGATATGCTGCTAGTTGGAAATAGTTTGAGAATGATTAGCACAATGAAATGATTGTTGGCAAAACAATTTGAGATAAAAGATCTAGGCCCAGCAAACTTCATCTTGGGCATGCACATTAAAAGAGAGCGTGAGAATGGAAAGTTGTGGCTAAGTTAGAAGAAATATGTTGAAAGTGTATTGAAAAAATTCAACATGATTGATTGTGAACCCGTGATGACCCCTATGTCCACCAGTTCCAAGTTATCAGTGCTCTAATGTCCTAAGACTGAAGAGGAAGCTGAAGAGATGGTAACAATCCCATATGCAAGCGCTGTTAGGAGTTTGATGTATGCCATGATATGTACTCGTCCTAATATTGCTCAAGCAGTGAGAGTATTGAGCATATATATGTCCAACCCAAGAAAAGAGCATTGAATGGCAGTAAAGTGGGTGCTTCGTTAACTTCGCGATACATCTGACCTTGAGCTATGTTATGAAGGCATAAAAAGTTCAAAGGGACAGCAAGCATTAGGACTGAAATGTTTCGTGGATGCTAATTGGGGGAGGTGACATTGATAGTAGAAGGCCAACCATCGGATATGTTATTTCTCTATTCGGTAGAGCTGTGAGTTAGATGAGCAAGAGGCAAAGCATGATTGCTTTATCTACTACTAAGGTAGAATATATGGCCCTTGCTCATGCTGCTAAGGAAGTAATATGGATGCGTAAATTGTGTAAAGAACTTGGTTTTACATAAGGAGGAGTAAATATTAGGTGTAATAACCAAAGTGCTATATTCTTGGCTAAGAATCCTGGATTTCATGCAAGAACAAAGTATATCAGCATACAATATCATTTCATCTGAGAGAAAGTGAAGCAGAAGGTTGTAGTGCTAGAGAATATTGACACACAGGTTAACGGTGCAGATTTTTTTACTAAGGCAATGAGTGCAGAAAAATTTGAATGGTGTACAAATGCGTTGGGTCTAAAGAAGCATTTGGAGTATTCATCAAGTGGGAGAATGTTGGGGCGTGGTTCATACTCCCCATCAACAAGAAGTCACAAGGGTTCCACTCCCCAGTGAACGAGCAAGGGTCGTGGGAGCAGCGGTCCCGAGCTGCAAGAGGGCTTTTATAGTTTGAGTCCGGAAAAAGAAAGTTTCCTAATTCAGTTAGGTTTCCTATTTTGAATAGGTTCTCTAATTGAATAATTTCCTAATTGGAGTAAGTTTCCTAATTAGAATAGGTTTCCTAGAAAGAGATTTCTTATTTTGAATCAAACTATTGTCTATATATAGTCTCTTTCTCTTGTAATTGAGAAATGTAACAAAGAGGTAAAAGGTACTAATTATAGTGGAATCCTTTGTTGGATGTAGCCTAGTTTAAGAGTGAACCAGGATAAAAATCCTATGTCTCGTTTCTTTTCTTGCTTTTTACTCTCTATTTCATTGTGATTGTACGGCGAATCCTAACAAGATCTAAGTAGGGCCCTACTATCACTATTGTGTTCGAGCAATGTTGAAAACGAGGTTATGATAAATTCAACGTCTTTCAAAATGTGAGATTCAGTTACATTCTGCTGTGAATTGTACTCCATCGTGTTGCATACAATTGTTACTTTGACATCCAATTTTCGTCATATGAAAGACGGTATGAATCATTCACTTTGAACTTGTCCAAAAATCGTTTTAGAAAATGAACATCAATTATTCGGTCAAAAATCAGGGGTACAGCTTTTTGTGACGCGGCCCCCATTTACGCTTTAAATTTGAATTGGAGCTACACGTCTCAATATTTAGGGAGTAAATTGATTTAATTTACACAATAGAAAACGAAACATCATGCGTCCAAAGTATGCAATTGGTATTGGATCTTTGTTATGAGTGGTTTTAGTAAATTAAATGTGATTTTTAACCGAACTAATTCATTTTTTCTAGATATTTTCAGCGTGTACAGTTTAGTAAAAATAAGCGATCGACCATAGTAATAAACTAAAAGAAAGAAATAAATGATTTAGTTGGTTTGACCTACTCCACAGGAAGAGCAGCACATAAACGCTCTCGGTGTTTCTCGGTTCCCAATTAGTTTACAAGAAGAACAGCATGGGATTTCATTATAAATTAAGCGATGAGATGGAGAGATGAAAACACAAATCTTACTATAAGATTTTCTCACGGCTTCAAACACTAATGAACTTTCCCTCGAATCAAATCCACAGCGAGAAATTACAACAATTGGATGTGATTCACGAACTGCACAAGCCAGGGCGCTCTTGCACATTAACAGCAAAAATACAGCGCGCTCATTATTGCATAAGAAACCAAATTCAACCACCCAACAAAATGGACTTCAACTATGAGACATTCTCCGACATCAAAATGGACTTCGAACTCCAATAATAATAAGAAGTTAGTGGGAAAATTAAATTTCATTTTTGCATCGCCCACAATCCTGTTGTCAAGGGTCCGGTTCCAACTTTCCTAATATGTGTCCGTTTTCTTTACAATTCAATTACGGATAGTTCGACCAAAACAAAATATGGTGGTATTCATTCGCAAGCTTAAACTCAAGATATAATTCTTATATATGGTATCATTTGTTGAGATGCACCTGTGAGAATTGATGCGGTTTAAAGCAATTAATATATCTTAATTGGCCCATAACTTATGGACTTTAGCTTTTGAGTGAAAATGGGTCCAACTGGATATGTTAATAGGCTTAGACTTGAACTTCCTCTCGGCGATCTCCTTGGATGAAAGTATCAGAATTCTGCTGCGTGATCCCAACATCCTTGATGTCAATCTAGTGACCTAAATCAATTGAATTAATTGTAGACCCAATTAACATAGAAAAAGTCCCTCGGCCAGTTCGATGACTGGATCACATTTCTAAGGGGAAAGTTGTTCAAAAATTCCTAAACTTATTGCAATTTTGCCAATTCAGTCATAAACCTTTCAAGTTTGCCAATTGAGTTTTAAACATTTTTAGTTCTTGCCAATTGAGTTCATCCGGCCAATTTTGGCCGTCTGAAGCTAACGTGGCGACGGCCGGCGCAAGCTGTTCGACCACCGTTGACGTGGCAATTTTTTTATATTTTTTTATCGAATTTGTTAATATATTTTTATTTTTTTTCCTTTTCTTTTTTTTTGGCCTCCTTCCCTATGGCCAGTCCGGCGACCAGCCAGAGGCAAGGGCCAGCGACAGCAAGGTCGAGCCTCGCCTAGCCAAGGTGGGGCCAACCTCGCCGTCGCTTGGGTCTCCCTTGCTTGGGTCGCAACGGCAAGGTCAGCCTCGCCCAGATCTAGCGAGGCTGACCTTGCCGTCGCCATCGCCTAGGTCAGGACAGTAAGGTTGGGCGAGGTCGAACCTTGCTCAACCAGGGGCCAGCAAGGCTTGCCCTCGCTAGTGGCTGGCAGGGACAAGCTTCGCTAGAGGGAATAAAGCCAGAAAAAAAGGAGAAAAATTCAAAAAATCTAAAAAATATTAAAAATTGCCACGTTAGTGTTGGCCAGATGGCCGGTGCCGGCCGGCATCCACGTCAACTCTGGGCGACCAAAATTGGCCAAATTGACTCAATTGGCAAGAAGTGAAAAAGTTTATGACTCAATTGGTAAACTTGAAAGGCTTATGATTAAAATGGAAAAAGTACAATAGGTTTAGGATTCAATTGGCAAAAGTGCAATAGGTTTGAAACAATTTTCAGACAATTTTCCCCATTTCTAAGAATCTGTATACAAGAGCATTTAGCTAATATATGATTTTAGCTGAGAGTCTAAGAAGAGCTATGCCAATATATAAAATGAAGGATCCCACAATATAATCTTCATGAACTTTAATTGAAATTCACCAGTTCGAGATATCGCAAGAGTTTCGCACTCCGTCAACTTAATTTTAAAATTTTTTAGTCGGCCGCTAATTAAGTTAAATGAAGTTTTATTAGGTCATTAAGTATGAGTGATGACTAGAGGTCCGATCCGAGTTTTGTTACTTTTGTGCCTTCTAACCCTTCTTAAGTTACCTAAAAAAAAAGTTCATATATATCGCTTGCTTGAATTTGGCCCCACAAATATCGACTATACTTTATAAGAAGGATAAAGGGCTTGCTAGAAGACCAAAGATCTCATTTCTAGTTATGGTAATTGGCTTGATTATTCATATCTGATTTGGTGTGCCATGTGTGCATATCCAGAGTTATTGACTTAATCGAGCTCACACTCATAGTAATAGCAAATTGTTCAATTATCGAGCCTATTACGTGATTCTTCAAACAAAGGAACACTTGTACATCATGTAACCTCAGGAAGCAACTCCATAAAAACATACACGTAATGATCTCATCGCTTTGTGTGACGTGCCATTTTAAGGTAGTATTGCCAAATGGATTGTCCATGTCGTTGGTTTAATGCTTAACGAACCCTAAAAAATCTCTAATTAATTGAAGAGAAAAACATCCCTTATGATTTTAAGAAATTGGTAAGTGGACTGGAAGTCTTAAAACTTATCATAAAAGTGTAATTGAGTCCTAAAACTTTTAAAAAATGCAATTAAATCCTAAAACTCATCATATTGATACAATTAAGTCCTTCTTATAGCCCTGGCCAGGGCCCGGCAACCCCCCCAGCCATTAGAGGTGAGCGGTTCCCAATTCGATCCGGTCCAACCCAAGAACCAGGAACCGGACCGGCTAGTTTTGGGACTATAGACTGGACCGAACCATCAGTTTGGTCCTATTTCAATGGGACTAATAACTTATTGGTAAAGGCAAGAGGGAATTAGGAAAATTAGATTAAACTTTCCATTTTTTTCAAAAATTTTAAAAAGTAAATAATTATATATATGAAAAAATTAGAAATATATATTTTTCGGTCTTGTTTGGTCCGGTTTGGTTCTCACCCTAGAACCGGGAACCGGACTGATATTCCCGAGAACTGGAGCAAACCGGTCGGTTCGGTCTCGATTTGGGCGATCCATCTTGCTCACCCCTATCCCCCGCGGCGATGGTGGATCGGCGGCACAGCAGCTCACCTGCATTTTACCTTCTTTTTTTTCTTTCTTTATTTATTTTTTAAAATTTTGCTTATCTTTTAATATAACTTCAAAAAAAATTTTATTAAAAATCAAATTTGGACCAAAACGACGTGGTTTTAGCCACGTCAGTGCCATATCAATATTTTCCGTTAACCAAGTTGGACGAAATTAACAAAAAGACTTGATTACAACAATTTGACAAATTACATATCTTAATTGTATTTTTTGAAAGTTTTAAAACTCAATTACACTTTTATATTAAAGTTTTAAGAATTTTGATGCACTTATCATCGAATTATTGAAACGAGAGTACTTATTTACGCCCAAAGATTTGATTCTTGGGGCATTTAGACGTAGAATTGCTTAGTCAAATGGGACTTGATAGGCAACCGACAAAATCCAAGAAAATCTCTATGCGTACCATCATATAGTTAATCATAGTTCCTACTTTGCATTTGACAGGCCACCAACCAAAAATGGCCTTTGTTTTTCCATAAAGAAGAACATTTCACACGACTTTTGTACCATTTTCCGTCAATGTAATTATCATGTGTTAGTTGATAAAAAACAAAAGAGAATATCATTTGTTAAAGGGTGAGTGTTATTTTTGTTGTTTCTCTGACCATATTCATAGGAATATCACAGTGAGTTGTTGTGTCTTCAGTGTTGGACCCTCGTGCTTCACAATTATTGAAGCTGGACAGCGGCGAAGCGACGACCAAAATGATCCTAGCAATTATTGGCATTTACACGTATTCTTCCAGTTTATTTCCTAAACTTCGAACCTCGATATTTTCGTCTTGAAAGCAACATTGTTCCCGAGTTTTTCTTGGATTAGGTATGTTGTTGATGAGTGGACCCTCATCCTCATCCTCATCTCACGCATTCTTTTGGGAATTTTACATACGTACCCGAGAAAGAGAATTGTCAAGTTAGGGTTTGCACGAAATGCACCGAATTCAATGAGGATATTGAATTTCCAAGTAAGATCCGCATCATGCTCCAATCATCAGAGTTTTTTGCCACATGCTTTCCCACGTCAGCAATTTAACGAAAATATGGGACAAAAGACGATAATGATAGATTTGTCGGGTAATACCGATTTAGGATTTTTAATGGTATTGAACCTTATAAATTGAAATGAATCTTCATGAAGTGTGATTTGTCTTTAAGTGTCTGAAACCTCAATCATTTCCGTTTTTATTACTAAAATCCATAAAATACAATAATTTGCAGCAAGTTCAAAAGAATATAAATAGATACATGGTATGCAATGTGCAAGTATATTAGGTCTGGAGATCATTTAATAGAACCAAAAGCGCTACTTTAAATGTAGACAAGAATCATATTTGGGGCTGGTGATTTCTTTGGACGACGTTGGAGTTGCTGAGTGTGGGTTTGACCACCGGAGTTGGTGTCAATCAAAACTAAGGATTGGGCTTGCTGAGAGTTGGTAGCTCTTGGTCAAATCTCTAGGTTTCTATATCTTTGAGGGAAAATTTCAAATTAATACTCAAAGTAGGGTCATTTTCTCAAAAAGGGTCTAAAGTGTACATAGTGTCAAATAAGGGCCTGAAATACTCAATCAGTCTTAAACAGGGGCCCAAAGTGCCAATTAGTCTCAAGTAAGGGCCTGGGTTCTACGGCCGGTCAAATGCTCATTGGTCAGCAAGCACGTCACTGTTCCGGCGATCGAAAGAAGGGCAATTTCATCTTTTACTTTTAAATTTTTTTTGTTTCTTTTTTCCTTTTTCTCTTTTTATTTTCCTTTCCTTTTCTTCTTCTTTTTTTTTTCCTCTTTTCCCTCTGCCGGCCATAGTCGAGGGGGCCGGTGGAGGTTGCCGGCCAGGCGAGGCGCCCTCGCCCGGGCCACAGGTTGCCCTCACCGCCCGGGCGGCCTCGCCTAAGGCCGGCAACCTCCACCAGCCCCGGCTATGGCTGGCAAAGGGAAAAAAGAAAAAAAAAAGAGAAGAAGAAAAGGAAAAGAAAAAAAAGAGAAAAAGAAACAAAAAAAATTTAAAAATTAAAAGACGAGTTGCCCTTGTACCGATCGCCGGAATAGTGATGTGCTTGTCGGCCGATGAGCATTTGACTAGCCGGCAAACACGGACCCCTTACTTGAGACTAATTGGGCACTTGGGGCCCCTATTTGAGACTGATTGGACGCTTCATGTCCTTATTTGACACTATGTCCACTTTGGACCCTTTTTTGAGAAAATGACCCCACTTTGGATACTTATTTGAAATTTTCCCTATCTTTGATGCTCAATTATGGTTGAAGAACTAGGTATTGTAGAAATTTCCTAAAAATTTCATCAACACATTCCGGCTCAAAACGTTGAGCTCTCCTCTCTTGATCCAACCACCTACCGGTTCTACTTTTTCCGTCAAAGACATACTTCCATATATTTTCTCATCAATTCCACTGGACAAGCTCAAGCAGAATGTCTTATTTTACTCCCCACAAAATTTGAGTATGATTCAAGGATTAACAAGTACGCACTCGTCGTTTTCGTGAATTGCCCGCTGAAATTTTTCTGCAGTCCCTCTATTGCATTGTTTGTGTATGTGTGACTTCTAATCTATATTGTCTGCCTTCAATTTTGAGAGAAAAGAATGCTTATATAGGCATAGGATTAGGGTTATCTCAAGATGCCAATCAATGCATCACTTTTCTATTTTAGGCCAAAGAGATATATCGAGTCCCTCATCTTAAGAAATTATGATATCACCTTTTAATTATCTTCATATAATTAAAATCCTTGAAGATAATATTTTTGTAATTGTTGACACATAATTTTTAGCCGACACATTATTAAAAGCAAAAAACTCGAGATTAGGATTTTCGATCGCAACGGAATCCGTTTCTTGAACAAAACAGTATCATTTTTTAATTCCGTTTGTTGGCTCAGCTTCCGTGTACGGTTTACCATTCATTTCATACAAAAATTCGAAAAATCAAATGGTTGATTTTCAGATTGACTTTTAGTCAACTGTTGATCAAAAGTCAACTCCAGGTCAAATTGAAATTTTTTGCATAAAAAGATTTCTTTCAAATTTAATTTCACTTTAAAAGTGAAAATTCCAAAAAAATTCAAAGATTTGATCATAAAATCAAACTCATAGTGAAAAGTCAACTAGGATTTGACTTTTGGTCAAACCTTTAACCAAAAAATTAGAAAATACAAAATTCCAAAATCATCTTATTTTACATTCAATGTGAATTCAGCATTTAAAACTTTGCAAAAACCGATTAAGAACCTACTTTTCTGCAATTTGTAGAAATAGGTTTGGAATCGGCCAAAAAATAAAATTACATTCATTGTGTTCATATTTTAACCTAATTCCTTTTACAACATTTGATTCAAAGGTTATCATAAGATCACTCGTTCGCCCAATATTATGAATCAGTACTTTGAAATGAAAACCCCTAATTTTAGCCCTAATTAGGGGTTTGAATCAATCGTTCACGATTTGTGAATGGTTGATATCATTTTACTTGTTTTTGTGAGATAAACATGAATCCAGGGTCAATTTTGCGAAATTCACTTGAGAACTCTCCAATTTTACACATTTAGTTCACTTGAATTTGGGGATTAAGGGTTATTGATATCCAATTGATGAAATTCAAGTTGACCCATTAAGGATTAAGGTTTAATTTGATGAATTGAGGTTCAATTTCAACATTGGCCTTCAATTTAATTTTGACGTGAAGGTCATGCATCCATTTCAATGTCAATTTGAATGCAATAGGTCACTATAAGCATGGGCAATTGGTTCAATAAGCATTTCGCAAGTCTAATTGGACTCAATTTCGATTAATTTGCAAATTTTGGTGAGAAATTGCATGAAATTGTCCAATTTAGTTTAGGAAAAATCCAATTTGGTACACCTATGGCATGGATCCAATATTTTTCATGACCAATTAGGTAATTAAAACCATAAAAGTTGTAAATTTGGTTTAATTGGCCTAACGGATCCAAATTGGATCGTTTCTCTTTAAATTGGATTATTTTTTTCCTCAAAATTGATGAATCTTTCCTTTCAATTTAGTCCCTCAAGGACTAAATTGCATAAATTTAGAACAATTGAGACTCAACTGCCCAAAGAGAAGATCGAACCGGTTGAACCGGTCAAAACCAGTCCGACCAGTCACCGGCAGAGGAAACCGATTCAGCCCTCCTCCGGCCGGTTCCTAGTCACCGGCGATCTGTGACTCGTCCTTTGAGTAATTCCCCCATGTCCTCCAATTTTTAGATTTTGCAAAAAAGTCCCCGAATTTTGTGAAATTGCAAAATGCTAAGATTGAATCTTGAGGGGGATATATAACCCATTTTCCTTTCAAAACTCAAAAGGGAGGGCCTCATTCTGCAGATTTTTAGAAAAAAAATCCAGATTTCTGTCTCTCTCTCTCTCTTTTTCTCTCGCTCTCTTCCTCCTCCCTAATCACTGCCGAACTTCCGCTGAACCGTCGCCTTCTTTGCTCCCCATGGTCACACGCTGGCATTGCCGCCCCTCCAGTCACCTCTTCCGACGTCCACGTCCCTCTCCTTGATGCCTTGCTGGTCGGAGGACCGCCGGAGGAGCCTCCGATCTTCCCGTCTAGCCCCTCTTCATCCACTACAAAAAAACACGAAATTTGCGACGGAAATTTGCGACGAAATTTTTTCCGTCGCAAATTTACGACGAAATTTGCGACGTATTATATTTTCCGTCGCAAATTTATTGATTTAAATTTGCGACGTATTATATTTTCCGTCGCAAATTTGCGACGGATTTTGTGACGGTTTAATTTTCTGTCGCAAATTTGCGACAGAAATTTTTTACGTCGCAAATTTGCGATGGAAAATATAAGCCGTCGCAAATTCCGTCGCAAATTTCCAACGGAAAATAAAACCGTCGCAAAATCCGTCGCAAATTTGCGACAGCAAATTAAGTTCGTCGCAAATTTACGACGAAAACACACGTCCGTCGCAAATTCGTAGTTTATCAACCCGTGACATGCAATCACTATCTCTCTCTCTCGCTCTCTCTCGTTCTCTGTCGCTTTTCTCCCTCTTTCATATGTCTGAAATCAGTAAAATCCGCGCACGCACATATTAATCTCGGTGAAGCTTTTGTACCGGTAAGTGCAAAATTGCTAGCTTCGTGACTATTCATTGTTGCATTGTAATTTTTTTTTAATATATGTTTATGTTTGTTTTTTTTCGTATCTACATCACCGGTTTAACGACCGGCGACCGGTGACACCTCGCCAGCCTTCGGATGAGCCGAACGGCCATGATGTTTTTGACGGAATGAGGTATCTGTCGCAAAATTTGCGATTTAAATTATTTTTCCGTCACAAATTTGCGATGAATAAATGAAAATTCCGTCGCAAATTTGCGACGGATAACAATTGCCGTCGCAAGTATGCGACGGATTGCGACGGAGAACAATTTCCGTCGCAAATTTGCGATGAATTCTAGTATCCGTCGCAAATTTACAAGGGATGAATTCTGTTTCCATAGTACATTAAATATTATTAAAAAATGATTCTTAAGTGATTATTCTTGTTTGGGTTTGTGCCTAATTGAAGGTTTCGCAATCCAAGTGGATTTTGCAATTCTCATCAAATTGATCACTTTGTCCTACCAATATTTCAGTCAAATATTTGGGTAAGTCTTCTTTACGTTGTAATTTTTTCTATTTTTGCAATTTCATATTAATTGTTGCATGAATAACAAAAATTATAATTTCCAAAATTTTATAGTTTTAATTAAGAACAATAGATATGATATTTTAAATATTTTATCAGAATTTTTTATTTTAATATAGACACAATGCAAAGAGAAAGGGCTTGGATGTATAATAAGAACTTACGGATGTCAAGGATTGATGGATGAGTTTAAATCTTTGGGTTGGAACTATTTTTAGACTTTGCTAGTAGTAAATATGAGTTTATGGATGGAAATAAGTTAAGGTGTCCGTATAAAAAGTGCGGTAATGGTAAATTTCTTGTGTGTGATCAAGTTAGAGAACACCTTACTAGATTTGGGTTTACTCCGAACTATTATAATTGGACTTCCCATTGTGAACCATTTATATCTGATGAAGGATATGGAAGAAGTGACCAACTTTCAGTTAGGGAAGAATGTGACTATTATGAGCAATTGAACCCATACGAGAGGATGGTGATTGATGCAACTAGTTATACTTTTGTCACAGAATCAAATCATGCAAGTACTAGTTTTACTCCTACACGTAAACAAGTGGATACTAGTCATACTTCACAATTAGAATATATAGGAGTAACGGATTTTAAGGAGAATGTGTATAATGAAAATTTTCAATCTAATCAGTTCTGGGATGTGTTGAAAGTAGCATATGAACCTTTATGGGCAGGTTGTGAGGACCACACTAAGTTATCGGTGACAGCCCGACTATTAAATATCAAGGCAGAGCATAATGTGTCTGCGGATTGCTTCAACTCTTTTGTTGAAGTAATGCGGGAATCATTGCCTCGTGATAACAACATGCCAAGTGATTTTTATGATATGAAAAAGCTAGTGTATAACTTAGGTCTTCTAGTTGTAAGAATTGATGTATGTAATATGGGTTGTATGATATATTGGAGAGATGATGAAAATGCAGAATTTTGCAAATTCTATAGCCAACCTAGGTACAAGATTAACAGGAGGCCAGGTCGTAATCAGAAGCATAGACCATGCAAGCAAATGTTTTATCTGCCCTTAATCCCCAGATTGCAAAGGCATTATGCGTCTAAAGCCACTGTTGAACACATGACTTGGCATGCAAATCATGAAACGGAAGAGTATCTAATGTGTCATCTTTCAGATGCGGAGGCATGGCAACATTTTGATAGAACATACCCTGAGTTTGCAATGGAGCCTCGGAACATCAGGTTAGGTCTCTATGCCGATGGATTTGCTCCATTTGGGAAAACAGGAAAAAGTTATTCATGCTGGCCAATTATCTTAACACCGTACAATCTTCCACCTAGTATGTGCATGAAGACACCTTATATGTTTTTGACATTGATCATGACAGGGCCGCAAAATCCGAAAAAGTTGATAGATGTTTATATGCAACCATTGATTAAGGAGTTACAACGGCTATGGGTTAAAGGTGTCCCTACGTATGACGTTTCTACCGATCAAATATTTGTAATGAAGGCTGCCCTTCTTTGGACGATAAATAACTTTCCAGCTTACGGAATGTTATCTGGATGGAGTATAGCTGGGATCTTAGGATGTCCGATATGTTTGGAGAGGTCAAAGTCATTTAGATTAAAACATGGAAAGAAGCCTAGCTATTTTGACTGTCACAGATAATTTTTACCGCCAAGTCATCATTTCAGAAGGAATAAGAAAGAGTTCATCAAGAATAGGACTAAAAGAACGCGTCCACCATTGAAGTTGACCGGCGATGAAATTTGGGAGCGTGTGCAGGACTTTCCAACTGTTGTTGAGAACCCACACGGCACGACTTTTGCGTACGGAAGTACATATAAGTGGACAAAACGCAGTATATTTTGGGATCTACCATATTGGAAGGCCCATCTTATTCATCATAATCTTGACGTCATGCACATAGAAAAGAAGGTTTTCGACAATGTCATAAATACTGTGATGGATGTCACCGGAAAAACAAAAGACAACTTGAACGCAAGAAAAGATATGAGAGATATTTGCGATCGGCCAATACTAGCTGTGGATGCAAGCAGCAGGGGACCAAAACCGAAAGTAGTTTATACATTGGATAAGGAGCAGAGGCGAGTTGTTTGTCAATGGTTGAAATCTGTGCGGTTTCCTAATGGATATGCTTCGAACCTCGGGAGATGTGTTGATTTGAATGAATGCAAGTTGACAGGTTTGAAGAGTCATGATTGTCACATCCTGATGGAAAGATTAATTCCAATAGCTTTGAAGGAAGTTCTACCGAACTTTGTATGGGGCGCAATTACAGAATTAAGCAATTTCCTCCATGATATTTGCTCGACAGTGTTAAAAGCATCGCACATGGAAAAACTAGAGAGAGATATTCCAATTATTCTTTGCAACTTAGAAAGGATATTTCCTCCGGCGTTTTTTGATTCGATGGAGCATCTCTTAGTTCACTTGCCTTATGAGGGCAAAGTTGCAAGTCCCGTCCAATTTCGATAGATGTATCCATTTGAGAGGTAATGTTTTTTTTTAAAATACAGTTCAAATTAGTTTATCATATAATATGTTCCGATAAGCTTCTTTCTATTTCAACTAGATTCTTATATCATTTGAAGAAAGAAGTGAAGAATAAGGCACGTGTTGAAGCTTCAATTTGTAATGCATATATTGTGGAAGAAGTGACAACATTTGCATCATACTATTTTGAGCCGCACGTTTAGTGCAAGAGGCAAAGAGCAGGTAGAAATGATGAGGGCCCCATTGATCCCAATTGTACGGCATTCTCTATTTTCAATTATTTAGGTCGATCAAGCGGTGCATGTCAGTTTCGTTACTTATCAGGCGAAGAATTTCATGCAGCCCATACTTATATTTTACTGAACTGCCCAGAAGTCGAGCCATACTTCAAGTAAGTGTAAATTTGCAAATATATGTTTTGCGTGTCAAATATTTGATAATAATGATATGGTTTTTAATATTAGGATTTTCCAAACTTCAATGTTTAGACTACAACCAAATGAGTTTGACTATTTATGCGATGAACAATTTGCAGCATGGTTCAAGACATATGTAAGTTGCCTATGGATCAAAATCAAGTTATTAAAATTATATACATCATTTAGTAAAATATATATTATTGACTTTGCATGTGTAATTTTAGGTTCACAGTAATTATGATGAACTTGGAGGGCAAGGATTGCTATATTATCTGTCATGGGATCCATAGTTAAGAGTTCGAAGTTGGCTACCATATTTCATAAATGGATATAATTTCATACTCAAGAATATGGAATGGGAAAATCCACAATGAATAGTGGTGTGTCTGTTCGGTCATCCAATGGTGACAGTAGGAAAGATGATTTTTATGGCTTATTGGATGAAATCATAGAGATAGAGTACCCTGGACCATTAATGATGCGGGTTGTGTTATTTAAGTGCACGTGGTTTGATCCCGTCAAAGGAATGAAGGTGCATACGAAGTTCAATTTGGTTGAAATAAATCACAAGAAAAGGTATATGAAGTATGAACCATTTGTCTTGGCACAACAAGCAATTTAAGTATGTTATGCATCATATCTTAGTTTAAAACGTGACAAAGCTGATTGGTGGGCTGTATGTAAAATCAAAGCACGGAGAAAAATCGAGGAACACTGGAAGGATAGAGCCTACCAACAAGAGGAAGTGTGTAACACGGTTGAAATTGAGGAATATAACATACCAACTTTACGAGATCCGTGTGGAGCAATGATAGATGTGAAAAAAAAACTGAAATTTGCGAATTAAATGTACAAGAATGTTCTGAATCTGATTTTCAGACAGATGACAAAGACGAGGACGAAGACAAGGACGAAGACGAGAGCGAGGGACGAAGACGAGACGAGGACTTAAGGCGAAGATTTAAGAGCGAAGGCGAAGACGATTATTTAAGACGAAGACAAAGACGATTTATTTAAGACGAAGACGAAGATTAAAATTTTTGTCACAAAACACTACAGATGTGTAATTATTAATGCTACAAGTGCTATTTTGGTTGTTATCATTATTGTTCTTGTTGTTATTATTATTGTGCTTTTTTATTATTATTATTGTCGATTATTCTTTCTATTTTAATTTATCGTCCGAAATTTTGTCCCTAAATGCCAACAAGTCAAATATTATTAACGTGCCCTAACATTTCCGATATTCTAATTTCCATTGCAAAATTTGAGATGCCAAAATTTTGGACTGAAAAAAAAAGACGTAGCAAATTTAGGACCCAAATCAATGAGACGCTAAATTTTTGACCGAAAAAAATACGTCACAAATTTACAACGATCATTTAGTATGTGCAAAATTGCGATGGACACAAAACCTGTCCGTCGCACATTTTCGACAGAATATACTAGTCCGTCGCAAATTTTGCTATGGAATTTCTACCGTTTGAAATTTGCGATGGACTCAGACCTGTCTGTTGCAAATTTTGCTAGGGAATATTTACCGGTCGAAATTTGCGACGGATTCAGACCTGTCCGTTGCAAATTTTGCAAATTTTTATCCGTCGCAAAACTCAAACCTGACCGTCGCAAATTTGCGACGGACCAAATCCTGTCCTTCGCAAATTTGCGACAAACTAAAATATGTCCGTCGCAAATTTGCGACGGACGCAAATATATCCGTCGCAAATTTGCGAGGGAATTTGAACTGTTCGAAATTTGCGACGGACTCAAATATGTCCGTCGCAAATTTGCGACGGACTACACTGGTCCGTCGCAAATTTGCGAGGGAATTTGAACCGTTTGAAATTTGCGACGGACTAAAATTGTCCGTCGCAAATTTTACGAGGGAATTTTTCCGCTCGAAATTTGCGACGGAGATTTTTTATTTCCGTCACAATTTTTTGAGTATCAAAAATTTGCGACGGACCTCAATGTCCGTCGCAAATTTTTGTCGGTGAAATATTTGCGACGGACTTAGAATGTCCGTCGCAAATTTGCGATGGAACTCGGACGTCTATCGCAAATTTGCGACGGCACTCCAATGTCCGTTGCAAATTTGTGATGGACATACAAGGTCCGTCGCAAATTTGCGACGGAAGTTCGAGGTCCGTCGCAAATTTGCGACGGACCTAACATGTCCGTCGCAAGGAACATCCGTATCAAATTTGCGACGGACCTAATATGCCTGTCGCAAATTTGCTACGGACCTAGAGTGTCCGTCGCAAATTTTCGAGATTTGTACCCCATCTTCCTCCCCCTTCCTTCTTCGACGGCCCCCTTCCCTGCAAGTTCAGATCTGCGCAGGTCCCCGTTGCCGTTGCCATCACCGCCCAGCCGTCCCCCGTCGCCGTCGCAGCTCCCCCGCCCGTCCTCCGTCACCGTCGCCGATCGCGGGCCAGCCGCCCCAGAGTTCCCCGCCCGTCGCCTGCCCTCGGCCCCGCGCCGCCCCGCCGTCACGGTCGCCCTCGCCACCGCCCGCCCCCCCATGATCGTGCCCTCGCCCGCCGTGCGTTGCTTCGCCCGCCCCCGCCCCCGCCCTTGCCGCCCCCTCGCCCCGCCCGCCCCCCCAGGTTGCCGCGCTTCGACCCGCAGCGACCGTCGCCGCCGGCCCGGCGGCCCTTTGTGTCGGGACGCCCTTTATCCATTCCGTCGGTTTTTGTTGTCCTTGAACCAAGTAAGCCAACTCTCTAACCCCTAGTTAATATAATTAGGTAATTAGTCGAACTTGTTTAGGGATTATTTAGGATTATTTTTCATTGGCTAAATTACGGGTCGATTTCAGGATTGCATGTGGCTTTGATCGATGGTCGACTGGTTAATTTGTTTATTATGTGGATGATTAAGCGTTAAATGACAATAGGATGATTGATTAAGCGTTTTCATAGAAAATGCTTGAAAATTAAACAATTCTATAAAAAATCATAAAAAATTATGGAAAATTAAAAAAACAGTATATGTTGATAACAAATAGGAAATTTGACCGTAAAAGTTTTTTAAAATTTTTTACAAACTAAAATTTCATAATATCACAAAATTGCAAAAATTAATAGTGTCCGTGAAATTTAGATTTTTTAACGTTCCGTGGAAAAAAATATTAAAAAATTAAAAATTTCCATAGTCTGATAAAATGGTGTCGCGACCTAAAAAAACAGCCCCGCCGCCTAAGGGGTTTGGTTAATGGATTACTAAGTTAAACCTAGCTCGAGCTCTTCCAAGCCCATACCAACTCGCAACTTAAATTTAAATCATTGACATGCAAATCAATTTCATTTAGGAGTCGCCACTAATCGATTTTTGGTGGGTCAATTAGACACCCAAGTGAAGCGCGGGAGAAATGCTTCACTTCTACGAACCAGAGATTCAATGGGTACGGGGACTTGAATACACTAATCGATTAACTAGTGCCCTTTCGGTACCTAATCTTGTTCAATTCATCATCTAACGTACTCTCGCTAATCGGGAGTCTCGAAACTCTGTTCCTAACTAAACTAGGTTAGTATCCTAACCTAGACATGCATAATCAACCACGTACGCACAATTCAAAGTGTGTGAACCAGGTGACGTGCAATCACATATGACATTAATCACTCAATAGGGCAAGAAAACCCAATCCCAAGACCCAAATGAAAATTCTGATTTTTGATTTTTTTTAATTTTTTTTTTAAAAAATTTTGAATTTTGAATTTTTTTAAATTTATTTTTTTAAAATTTTTGAAACTTTCTTGAAATTTTTTTTTTGAAAATTTTCTTTTGGAATTTTTTTTAAAAAAAATTGAAATTTTTTTCCGAAAAAAGAAAAAAATAAAATAAAATGAAACAAAATGAAATTCGGGCTTTTCTCCCTTTTTTTAAAAAAAAAAGAAAGGCGAGAATACATGTATGTATTTTTTATTTTTTTAAAAAAAAATTAAAATAATACAGTATTTAAAAAAGGGATAAATAAAATAACTAGAAAAGGGGATCCGGGTCGGATCTCCACATCCGACCCGGATCGAAATTGACCCGGGCACGCCGGCCCGGGTCCGAAGACAGGCCGGGCTCATTTGTTGAGCCCGGCTGAAGTTTTTGAAAATTTTTTGGTTTTTAAAAGAAAAGCCCAGTCCGAATTTTTTTTAAAAAAATAAAAACCCAGCCCACTATATATATATAAAAAAAAATAATAACACTTTAGCCCATGTCCCAAAATTCCAGCCCAACCGTGAAAGGCCCAAAACCCGGTCAGACCCGCGAACCCGACTCGCCGACCCGACTCACCGACCCGACTCACGAAAAACCCTAGCGCCCATCCCGACTCGCTGACTCGGTGAGAACTAATCAAGCGTAAAAAAAAACAAGTTCCAAGCATGGATTCGCGAAAATCGATTTGGTTCCTCGTTTGGACATTTCATCGAACATGTAACGTGCAAATTGAGATAGGTATTCTAAACTGACATCCAACGCAATTTTCGACCCTATTGTGATATGTGAAGACCTAGACCAACAGGTTTCACTCTAGCTCCGTCTCACTCGGCAACGAAATGCTAAACAGCACCACCGGATTCGATACTGGGAAACTTAAACAGTCTAGTTTGGGCATTCGATGAAACAGGTGTGGTGCAACCCGAAAATGGAGCCACAGATCCGATTTTGACGGATTTTATAGTCGATTCTCAACATATAACGTTTAGACCCTCCTCACTGATTGCCAAAAAAATGTTTGCCTCGGTCGACAGGGCCGGACGACCACCGAATAAGCTCAGTGTGCCGGCACCCGGGATCCAGGGAAACCACCGAAATAGGCAAAAGCAAACCGAGAGAGACCAAACTTTCCAGCCGACCGGGCGAAGGTTACCGCGTGTGGATTCTCGGCGGGACGAATCTCCGGCGAGTCTTGGAAGGGCCTCGGACCTCTCCGTTCTCTCTCTCCCTCTGATTTCTCTCTCCCTCGGATCTCTCTCCTTTTCCTCGATTTCCCCTCCTTTTTTTTTTTCTCTCGCTCTCACTCTCGGGAACTCTCTCTTTTTTCCGTTCTCTCTATGGAACTCTTTCTCTTGCTCCCTTGGACTCCCCAAACTCCCTGTTCTCTCCTTTTTCCTCTCGCCCTCTCTGGACTCTCCGAACTCCCCCCCCCTCTCGATCTCCTCTCTCGCTTCCTTCTTTAAACATGAGAGAAAGAGGAGTCTCCTCCTCTTGACTTTTCCCCCGGCGACATCCACCATTCCATGTTCGGCTAAGACGACTGCAGATCTACTCAATGTAGGCCGGAGACGCCGCGCCGCCCTCGACGCGCCTTCCACGCCTCCATCGCTCCGCTCCCTTCCGACCGTCCGCTTCATGCTTCTTTTCCAGAAGCATTAAATGACACTGGGGAAAGACCACGCGTGACCAGCACCCCCAGCGTCATTCAATGCTGGTCTTCCCTTTTTTTTTAAATTAATTTTGAAAATAAACAAAGAAAATATGCTCTAATAGGCTATATTAATGTAAATGCGCCTAATGTCTACATGCCACGTAATTTAAAGAAAATATTTTTGGTTTAGGGATTAAGAAAAAAAATTAAACCCTAATTTTTGTGCGATAAAACCCTAAGTAATTTGGGCAAAATTTAGGTGTCAACAGCTGCCCCTCTTTGAAAGGAAGCTCGAAAAGGTTCTCTTCAAAGATGAAAGACACCTAAATTTGGTCAGCGGAAGACAAGTGAAAGCTGGCTTTATGCAAGAAAAGAGAATAAAATGAAGATAGAATAAAATAAAACAAAATAAAATGAGAATAAATTAAGTAAAATAGAATAAGATGAATCAAGTGTGGTTTAAAATTGGACCACAAACTTTTGGAAGTCTTGGTTTAAGGTGGGACCACAAACCTTTGATGCGTGGTTTAAGGTTGGACCACAAACCTTTGATGCACGGTTTAAGGTTGGACCATAAACCTTTGATGCGCGGTTCGGTTTAAGGTTGGACCACAAACCTTTGAAGCGCGGTTTAAGGTTGGACCACAAACCTTTGAAGCGCGGTTTAAGGTTGGACCACAAACCTTTGATGCGCGGTTTAAGGTTGGACCACAAACCTTTGGAAAACACCTAGGTGTACGTACCTGTAGGTCGATTGGATTGCTTAAAGGCCCTCTGTCAGCGAGACTTGAGAAGACTCAGACACTTAGGGGTCCTTGTCCGAGGGTTTGGTAGATTGCCTATTGTGTCCTTCCTAGGGGGGTCCTAGGAATTCATGAATGCTTGGATGTATATTAACATTTCTGTGGCCAGCTTGAAGGTTGGCGTTTGAGGAAACGCCATCTGTCTTACAGGATTAGTAATAACAGGTACATGCATTCATCTCAAAAACAGACAACCGGCACTCTCTAAAACACATCCTTCAAGATCAGTTCCATTGGAGTTCATGAGTAACGATTTTAACACGTCTGCATCGCCAATTTTCCACTGGGGATAATTATCATTTAAGACAATTTCTACTCTTAACATGAATCATCTTGAAAATGCTAAACGAGAGACTTTCAATCAGAAAGGACTTTTGTTTACTCTCATCTAAAAGGGTTATTTTGTGAGAATCACTCTGTCTTACCATCATCATATTGACAAAGGTCCGAGTATTCTCGCAAACAGTACGACCTTACCAATCTGAGAGGTCTTCATCGAGACTGCAATATAGGCTTGGTTGATGGTTTAACAGATGAGGCTATCCAAGTTGAAGCTATGAAATAAATATTTCGTGATCATCTTCAGGTTCACAAGTCGAGAACTCTACGAAATAGGATAGAAAATAATCTTGTCTGCACTTCTTCGAGTGACGCTTATAAACATATGAGCTCCTACGTTGATTCAAGTGCCCCAATCAAAAAAGACTTTACAAAGGACGTAACGTAGGTTGGGTTCATGGGTTGAGAAACGAAAGGGTCGTAGGCTCAATGATGTGTATTGGGGTGAGAGTTGGTGATCATCTTGACATTGTCACCGGTCTTCTTCTTTGTCATTGGGGATTATCCTCGGAAATGCGCTATTGATCTTAACCATTTGCGCACTCATCTCCTGGAGACTTGAAGGACGATTATTGCTCGACTAGGGCTGATTTTATGATTTCAACCCATATCGTCTCAACATTTAATACATGGGGGTCAGTCTCACTCTGACAGGTACACTGCCCTTGATGCCCCCTGGTTCATCCCTTTTTTTTTTTTGCCAAGACAAATTTAAGCAATACAATGCTATTGAACTCTCAAGTCCTCATCTTTAGTCGGCACTTCGGACCATGATGTTCGCATAGTGGTGACTTTTGCCTTGCCCCGGTGTGGGGGACGATCACCAACTGGGTTATGAGAAGCAAAATCGCAGGCTCAATTGGGTTGTTCAATGGATATAAGTGTGTAGGATAGAGAAAGAAATGCTTTTCGTCGTCTCATGGCACTCGAATTCACGCACTAGTTCATTTGCAATAAAGGCGCTCAAAGATTGATACAAGTGAAAGCAAGAACATTTTCTACTCATTTTCTCACCTCGATATGTCGACTTATCTTCGATTTGACTCGGTGTGGTTTTTGACGGGGGTGGTACGAAAGAAGTTTCACAAGTGTTTGAGCTCAAAAGGGTTAGGTAAATGGTAACCTATAGCATTTACGATGGATGAATGAAATGCCCCTCATCACTTTAGTTGCCGTACTTTTTGCGAGATAACCCTTCACTTTGTCAACATGGAGTTTTTCGCTCAACTCACTAGGAACTAGTACATGGGATAGTGTATGGGGCATGGCTTGCCTTTCATCATTCTGATACGTTTCATTTAGCATATTCAAGCATTTCCGCACCACTCATTGAATTGTCTATTTTAACGATCCTCAGTGGAATTGGTGACTTAGACAGATAAAAATTGTTACAAAGTTCACTTTCAAAAGACATGGATGTTTCTGACATTCACATGCACAGGAAAGTTCGTAACTGCATAACGATCAATTACCAGACATGATTTTGGGCATTCATTCAAAGGGCTATTATCACAAGAGATGTTTTTCGTCCCTATACTTCAGCTTCTTCGTCGTTCGTCCTTCATTTCGTTGCAGTTGGATACCTGAAACACAAACACACGTGCATGTATGGAAATGTATGCATGACATGCATGACGCTAAGTGATTTGGATTGCACGAAAAACAGCTTTCCAACCTTGATTTCCTTTATGGAAAATACTTCTTGACTGCGTCAGAGTTTACAGGCTTAGACAACTCGTGGCCATCCATTTCCACTAACACTAAAGCACCACCTAGCATGATCTTTTTGATGACATAAGGGCCTTCGTAAGTCGGGGCAAATTTTCCGTGAGGGTCACGTACAATTGATATCACCTTTCTCAGTACCAAATCATTGACTTCGAGGTGTCGGGGACGAACTTTTCGATTGAACGACTTCGCTACTCGTTTCTGATAGCATTGACCATGACATATGGCTTGTAGTCTGCTCCCATCAATCATGTTCAGCTGTTCGTGCCTTTATCGTACCCATTCGGCCTCATCAAGTTTTGCCTGAGAGAGAACCCTTAAAGATGGAATTTTGACTTCCACGAGTAGGACCGCTTCCATTCCGTATACTAACGAAAATGGGGTTGCTCCAGTCGAGGTGCGGATCGATGTCCGATATGCCATCAATGCATATGGAAGTCTTTCATGCCAATCGCGATAATTCTCAATAGTCTTTGATAAGATCTTCTTTATGTTCTTGTTTGCCGCTTCAACAGCCCCGTTCATTTGAGGGCGGTATGGTGATGAATTCAGATGCCGGACCCGAAATGTCTCAAGCAATCCATCCACGATTTTGTTGTTCAGATTAGAGCCATTGTTAGTGATGATTGCTTCAGGAACTCCGTAACAGGCGATAATATCGCGGCGAATGAACTTGGCCACGTTCTTTGCCGTGACATTAGCATATGAAGTGGCCTCGATCCACTTCGTAAAGTAGTCGATTGCTACTAAGATGAATTTGTGTCCGTTTGACGCCTTGGGGTTGATCGGCCCAATTATATCTATTCCCCACATGGAAAACGACCAAGCTTGAGACATCTGATGGAGTTCGTTTGGCAGACCATTAATCCTATCTCCATAAATTTGACATCGATGGCAACATCGCGCATGCTGAATACAATCAGACTCCATGGCCAACCAATAGTACCCAAGTCGCATGATCTTCCTTGCTAGAAGATGGCCGTTCATGTGGGGACCACATTCCCCTTCGTGTATCTCTTTCATCAAACGATTGGCCTCTTTCGTGTCGATGCATCTCAGTAACACTGAGTCATAAGATCTTTTGTAAAGTGCATCCCTGCTAATGAAGAATTTTGAGGCCAACTTCAATAGATATTTCCCTGTCTGATGCTTCACTTCCTTGAGGGAACTCACCTTTCTACAGATAATTCAGAATGTCATGGTACCATGATTCTCTATCAGGCTCTTCTTCGATTACCATACAATAGGTCGGACGCTTAAGGATTTCAATCCTTAATGATTCGATATCCAAGCCTTTTGTTGCTTGCAGCATTAACGATAACGTGGCTAAAGCATCAGCGAACTGATTCTGAAACCTAGGTAGGTAATCGAATGATATTTCTTGGAATTCTTTCACCAGCTCTTCCAGAAACTCATGATATGGGACTAGTTTTGAATCTTGCATTCGCCACTTGCCTTCGGTTTGAAGGATAATGAGGGCCGAATCACCATAGACTTGCAAATTTTCAATCCCCATGTCAATAGCAGCTTGGAGGCCAAGGATACATGCTTTGTATTCCGCGATGTTATTCGTGCAAGGGAAAGTCAATTTGGCAGCCATGGGGTAGTGCTGACTATCTGGGGAGACGAGAACTGCCCTAGTACCGGAACCAGATAAGTTGACCGCACCATCAAAGTACATGGTCTATTTCCTATTTGACACAAATAAGACCTGCCTATCCATGTCGCCACCTTCATCGGGGTCTTCCGTTTTTTCAGGATTTTCTGCTAACATGTCCGCTATGACTCTACCCTTTACGGACTTTTGCCCCAGGCTTTGCACGTCAAATTCTGAAATTAAAATCTGCCACTTGGCTAGCTTCCCCACCAAGGCCGGCTTCTCTAGGAGATATTTGATGGGATCATTCTCAGTTACTAGCAGAACTTGGTGATGGAGGGTGTATTGGCGTAGCCTGTGCAACAACCAGACCAAGGCTATGCATGTCTTCTCAACCTCTGGATAGTTCACCTCTGAGGTAGTGAATTTCTTGCTGAGATAATATATTGTGCGTTCCTTCCCATCGTCCGGCCTTTTTTGGGCCAGCATGGCTCCCAGCGATTCATCATGGATAGTTAGATACAAAATTAATGGAACTTTGGGCACTGGCGGGACCAGGATCGGGGAATGAGTCAGATAATACTTTATCTTTTCAAAGGCGTCCTGACATTTGGCGTCCCATTCGATTTTCGCATTCTTCTTCAAGAGTTTGAAAAACGGCCTCGCCGTTTCTGACAACTAGCAGATGAATCTTGCGACATAATTTAATCGTCCCAACAAACTACGAACTTCTTTGACAGTGGCCGAGGGTTGTAAGTCGCAAATGCCCTTTACTTTTGACGGGTCAATCTCAATGCCTTTGCTTTTTTTTTTTGGTAACGATCTCAATGCCTTTGTTGCTGACCATAAATCCTAACAACTTTCCGGACTTTACCCTAAACACGCATTTTGCGGGATTGAGGCACAATTTAAACTTTCGGAGACGATCAAACAACTTTTGCAAAACTTCAACATGGTCTTCGCCTTGTCTCGATTCGCAATCATATCGTCTACATACACCTCGATCTCCTTGTGCATCATGTCGTGAAATAACGCGACCATAGCCCTTTGATACGTTGCCCCGGCATTTTTCAGACCGAAAGGCATCACCTTGTAGCAAAAGGTCTCCCACGGGGTTATGAACGAGGTCTTGCTCCTATCCTCCTTCTTCATGCGGATTTGATTATACCCTGAGAATCCATCCATGAAGGAGAACAGTTCAAATCCTGCAGTACTGTCAACCAAGACATCTATATGTGGGAGCGGAAAGTCATCCTTTGGACTAGCTCGGTTTAAGTCGCGATAGTCCACACAGACCCTGACTCGACCGTCCTTCTTCATCACTGGCACAATGTTTGCTATCCAATCGGAGTAATGCGACACTTCAATAAACCCTACTTTTAGCAACTTCATCACCTCTTCCTCGATTTTCTTGGACAATTCTGGCTTGGTCCTTCGGAGTTTTTGCTTCCTCGGAGGTATGTCAGGATCAATTGGTAGAGCATGCTCTACAATTTCTTGATCCAATCCCGGTATGTTAGCGTACGTCCAAGCGAACACATCCTGATATTCTTTAAGAAGGCGAACCATTCTTTCGACTTCTGCTTTCGAGAGACTTGCCCCGATCTTTATTTTCTTGACACTTTCATCATTACCCAAATTTATAGTAATTGTTTGCTCCACTGTTAATGGCCTCGATTCCTCATGTCGCTTCCATTCACGCTCAATCCCCTTCGAATCATTATCCTCGGTATCGATATCTGAGAGACTCCCTTCGTGCAAATCCAAATCACATGCGTCCTTACCATGATTATGCATAATGCGATGTCTGAGATATGATGAGATGAGTTAGGACATAAAACATGGTACATGCCAATTTGAAAATGCTTTTGAAATTTTTGGAAAAGGCTTTTAAGAGCTCATCCTCATGTCATCGGACTTCCTTGCTCATGAAGACCACAAAAACAGGGAGCACGTGGGACCCCAGCCCTCAACGACCATCATAGGACCAGTTTGGTATGATTCCACGTGTCTTTAATAAAATCTGCACGCATTTCATTGAATTAAAAGGATAAGGTTGCATTACAACACGTACCGCCCGAACCAACGGCTCAAGATTCGAGGCTAGACAAAGTTCTCATTACAGACGAGTTTAGATAAGCAAATGGAAACAACACTAAGCTCCCACGTAGGGGAGAGAACATAAAGCAAATGATAATACTAATGGGAACCGCCCTACTCTGCAGGGTCGGTGACACTTCCAGAGGACTCAGCTTCTTCACATGTCAGGATAGTGCATATGACATTCTCCTCGAATAGCTTAGCTATACCGTCAATGGCCGTTTCTTCCTCATGTAGCATTTTCGGAGGCCCGGGGAACATTTCTTTCAATCGGGGGAGTAATGGGCCTGGACAGCCTTTTTCCACTCCAATATGTCCACCATGGTCCCCCTGACCTACGCCTTGGCTTCCTCGGTTGCCCCAGTCTCCATCGCTACCTCGACCTTCACGGCCACTCCGGCCTCCGCGATTACCTTGGCCTCCATCATTGCCTCAACCTCTGGGGCCGCTCCGGCCTCCATCGATACCTTGACCCTTATAGCCGCCTCGGCCTCCGCGATTACCTCGGCCTCCATCATTGCCTCGACCCCCGTTGTCCCGACTTTCACAATCACCTTGGTCTCCGTTATCTTGGCTTCTCTGATACCCTAAGCCTTCCCTCCTTACACCTTTTCCAGCTTCGATGGGTTTCCGAATCCCTTACCCATGCAACCCAAGGCCTTCCCCAGGGTTGTACCCGTTCGCGAGCATAATTTTTCCAGCTGCTAGAGCCGGCTTGGACAATTCAGGGGTACCTATGAGCGAGCCAACGGGAGCGTGGACCATAGATACCAATTCCAGAGTTTGGAAACTGGATTCCTCTTTGCATTCGGGCTCCACATACGGTATGGCTGTCTCATGATAGACTTTGAAGTCCGTTTCCCCATGTACTGTAACAAGTTTGTCGTCGACCACAAATCACACCTTTTGATGGAGACTAGAGGGCACAGCGCCCGCGGTATGAATCCATGGTCTCCCTAGTAGAAAGTTGAATGCGCTTGGGATGTCTAATACTTGAAAAAACACCAGAAACATCACGGGACCAATCAGGAGCTCTAACTCTATCTCCCCCATTACTTCCCTTCTAGTGCCGTCAAATGCTCATACGGGATTTTTGGCAGTACGCATCTTCCCTAGATCGACCTTTAAGAGACGGAGGGTGGCTAACGGGCATAAATTCAAAGCGGACCCATTATTGATCAATGTCCTTGCGACTACCATGTCGTGATGCTTAACCGAAATGTACAAGGCTTTATTATGATTTCGACCCTCTGCCGGAAAGTCTTCGTCCGCAAAAGAGATTTGATCCTTCAACAGGATGGTCCCTACAAATTCTTCTAACTGGGCTTCGTCGATCGTCTCTGGAACATGAACCTCGTTAAGGACCTTTAATAAGGCATCTTTGTGTTTCTCAGAAGATTTGAAGAGATCCAGGAGAGAGATTTGGGCTGGCATTTTCCGCAGTTGGTTTACCACATTGAATTCACTCGTTTTTATCACTGCCAAAAATTGCTTTGCGTCTTCTTCGGTCACCGCTTTTTTCTCAACTCCTCCTGCAGGCGCATAGCAGCGACCTGACCGGGTGATGGCATCCACTTCCTCCGTTTTGTAATCCCACGGGACCGTCTTAGTATTGAAATCCGGAGGGGCTTCAAGGACTATGACCCCTTCTTCTTCCAGGGGTGCCAGCTCGATTACAACTCGCGTCATATCCTCTCTTCCCGTTTGGATTGCTGAGAACTCTTCAATTGCGAGATCAATTATCACTGGCTTGACGTCCTTCACCTCCTGCTCACTAGCATAATCTTCGTCAGAGAAGTATATCACGACCGGTGTTGTTACCGCGACAAACCCTTGTCCCATATCGACATTCCCAATTACCCCCATGCTCATCACTCTACGAACGCACTCTAATTTTTCTTCCATCGTGACGTCATTCCCTCCTTCATGGTGTCCAGCTAGTTTAAGAATTTCGTATAGCCTTGGGATGTTCACCATGAAGGCTTGTTTGCTCACGTTCACTTTTCCGAACACCACATTTACGCCCTCGGCATGGTCGGGCAAAGGATTTCGCTCCACGTTGGGTTGTGCCCTCTCGAACGATAGAATCCCCTTGTCCAACAAGTTTTGAATCTTGATCTTTAGTGCAAAACAGTTGTCCGTGTCATGCCTCCTTTTCCCTCAGTGGTATTCGCATGCCTTGGTCATGTCAAACCCAGGGAACCTTGGAGGATTGTCCCTAGGTACTTCTTTGGCTACCATCCTCTTCTCAATGAGCATGGGTAGCAGCTTTGACAAGGGTTTTGGCAGCGGGGAGAATTCTCTATGAGGGAATCTCTTATTTTGATCATGCCCTTAGGGCGCATGTCTTTGCACGGTTGAGGGTTTTTGTGGAGGTGCTGAGAAAGACTTAGACGGCTCTTTGACAAATACAACTTCAACAGCGGCTTCCTTATTCTTCTTTGTTGAGAATCCTTTGCTATTCCCCGCGGGTATCCTCCTATCGACAATCGCCCATTCTACCCCTTCGCCCACTTCCACCAGTTGAAAAAATGTTTGGCAGACAGAAGTTAACATTCCGTGAAAGTACTCAGGTGGCAAGGTTTTCAGGAAAAGTTGCCTCATCTCCCTCTCGATCAGTGGGGGCTTTACTTGTGATGCCATCGCCCTCCATCTTTGAGCGAAGGCCTTGAAAGGTTCATTCCTTCTCTTTTCTAGCCGAACCAAGTCTTCTCTGGTGGGAATGATTTCAGAGTTGAACCTGTACTACTGAAGGAATTCTTCGGCAAGATCTTCCCATCCTGTGATTGTCTCAACATCCAGCGCAATGAACCAAGACAAGGCGGGGCCAATCAAGCTGTCTTGGAAGGTCTGGATGAGGAGTGGCACGTTATCGGAATACTGAGCCATTTTTCTCAGGTAATACTTGAGATGAGTCTTAGGGCAACCGGTGCCATCATACTTCATGCTAAATTTCGGTTCCTTAAAGGTTTCAAGGACTTTCACCTTCACATACGGAGATAACTTGTCGACCCCTCGCATTTCGTACCCCTGGAGAACACAGAGTCGTTCCTCCATCTTGGTTAGGCGCCTTGCGCTTTCCTCATCGAGGCGGGAGATAGGCTCCTCCCTTGGAACAGGATCCAGATTTACAATGATCGGCGTGACAGAAGGGGAATCTGATGCGGTCCCCTTTTCAAGAGGATCAATGGCTAACGGGGGAGTATGTCCTGACGAGGGGGGGACAGAAGCCTCGGTGGGGACAGAAGCCTCGGTGGCATGCGTAGGCGGAGGATCCTTGAGCTTCTGACTTATTTCGGCTATCATGGCGATAAGCTGGGCCAGTTGGTTTTCCATGTTGGTCATGCGCATTGGCTTCTTCGCTCTCCATTCTGCCTTTCGCACGGATTCGAATCGAGGATCTCCTTTTAGCCGTCTCGATTATCTTAGTGGAACAGATGCACTAGCTAAAACCCGGTTGTGATGGCTAAAGGAAAAAGCCCCCCCAATAAATACGGATGGTCTGTAATCACCGTGGGGGACGCCGGGGCTCCGCCGGCCTCAGATCTTTCAACTTCTCCCTTCGTGCGTTGAGTGGACTCGGGCAATTTGCGAACACCTGAAAAATGAGTATACGTGAGCACACGATTCAAATGAAAGGTTGGCCCATGGCAATGGTCTAGGCGTTTTGAGTCCTTCGAGAGAAAGTTTTTTTTTTTATTAAAAGGAAATAGAGATTTTGGAGTTTTTAGACATTGCTGACGATAAATGAAAGCTCCTTAACACTAAATGAGAAAATGAGATTCTTTTAGCATTGAAACAAATGAGGTACATAACGATTCTTAAGCCTCAAAATCAAAAAGAAAGAAATTACCTAAACATTAAGGCTAAGGAAGTACATGAAACTGCTGGAATATAAGAAGAACGAAACTCCCTAAACATTAAGACTAGCAAAGCAATAAAACCTCTCCTAGACAAGAAACTGGGGGGGCAAATTTTAGTGAAAGTGTCATCTCAAACTTTTCAGGGCGACTCATTTTGTATGCGATGGGGAATCCGCGGCTTTGCGGAGTCGCTTGTTCTCTCGAGTTAATTTCGAGATGCGAGTCTTGTCCATTTCCACCCTCTTTTCAAGATGCCCAATTTACGGCTTCTGGGATAGCTTGTCAGTCACTTCCGGGACCAGTGGTCGTAGCATGGCCGGAATTCGGTGGTTACGGATGTAGAATGCAGAGGCATGGTGAATCTCTTCTTCCTCATTCAATTTCTTAGGCACGACAATTCTTTCAGAACGGCATTCACTCCATGCGATCTCAATAGCACGGATTTCGTCGAAGTAGTCGTAGTCTGTGCGGGTGAAGCAAGCCTGGAACATCTCCAGCTTGAGAGGTGGTGGAATCTCTTGAAGGGCGCGGTATTGACGGGCCACCCTGTACGGGTAGTAGGAGGTGACGCCAGAGAGACCAAGCAGCGGGATCGGGTTAGCGAACTTGTGAGCGAAGCGGGCTTCCTCGACCTGGAGCCATTTAGCATGCCATAGAAATGCCTTGGGTTCAGGGTCTTTTAGGAAATTTATCCAACGGGAATATACTTTGTCAGGGGAGTGCTTCTCTAAGACCTGGAACCTCTGTATTGGGTGCCTAAACTCATCTACTTGGAACAATTGCATAAGGTGCCCAAATCCCCTTATGTGAGAGAGAAACCATATTTGCAGAATTTTCGAGGAAGCTGGCATGATTTTTTCCCCTTTTTGTTTGAAACAATTAAGGGACAGTAATGTTTCGGCTAGAATCATGTTGACATAATTTAATCCGACACACATATGTTTAACCACCCAAGCAATTGAAGGATTTATGGCATTCTTACGATAAGGAAAAATGATCAGTCCGACAAATGCTAAAATGAAAATCCTACTCCTTTGAGCTATTGGTTGGTCAGAAAAACACTCGGCCAAAAATGAGAATGGACACACATAACAATTAGCCTTAACGACCTTCCTTACCACCTCGGCCTTAACTCTAAAAAATTGTGACAACTCGAAGGTGGGGTCTATACCTATGGGTGGCTTGACAAGCTCGGTTCCTAGAGGCATTCCAATGGCAATGCTATACTCTTCCAAGGTCGGAGTAAGCTCGAACTCACCAAATATGAAAGTCGATGTTTGAGGGCACCAAAAATGCGGTATCGCTTGCATAACCCCGAAATGGATGTTGATCTTGAGCAACGGGAGGAGACGACCAATCCTTGCCTCGACCTGTCTTTGGCCAGTTTGATCCAACTGATCCCACCACGCTATGAGCTCTTTCTTGGGAGTGGAAATGAATTGGACATCGGCTCTCCCCATCGCATATAAATTGAGACTAACGATCGATCTAATTTGCCATGGACCAACAAAGAAAAATAAATAAATTGCATAATAGGAGAGATAGAGGCTTACTCTATCGAGAATAATGGCAAACACAGAGACACACGCATGAGAAGTGAGGCTCGCTTCCTATCTAAACAGTTTAACAAGGTGAGGCTAAGGGGGTGATCTGACCGTTGCAGTCTCGCGTTGGTGTCAGGCCCTCTTAACTTTGGCTTAGTCGAAAGAGATATCCTATGGTCACGCGGTCTCACGGATAAGGATAAGCACTTACGACACCAGGAAAGAACTTTCGGAGAGAAGAAAGGCAATCTCTACATCGCGGTCTTGCGTTCGAGGTTGCATCTTTCTTAACACTATCCTAAAGCGTCCTATCACGGCCCGGGTCCGACAGTATGGCTGTGTGTGCGATAGTGTAGTGCTAAAACATTTAAAGCATGCACAACAATGTATAGGCAAACAATGTTCGAAAAAAATAAACATTCGTTCCCTAAATCTCAAACCTGCAAAATAAGGGATCAATAGCGAGAACATTCACGTTAGGGATGTATATGAACAAGAAAAATGGCCTAAGTCCACAAAATCTCCCCAGTGGAGTCGCCAAGCTGTCGCGACCTCCCCAAAATGGCCCCGCCGCCTAAGGGGTTTGGCTAATGGATTACTAAGTTAAACCTAGCTCGAGCTCTCCCAAGCTCATACCAACTCGCAACTTAAATTTAAATCATTGACATGCAAATCAATTTCATTTAGGAGTCGCCACTAATCGATTTTTGGTGGGTCGATTAGACACCCAAGTGAAGCGCAGGAGAAATACTTCACTTCTCTGAACCAGAAATTCAATGCTTATGGGGACTTGATTACACTAATCGATTAACTAGTGCCCTTTTGGTACCTAATCTTGTTCAATTCATCATCTAACGTACTCTCGCTAATCGAGAGTCTCGAAACTCCCAAATGAAAAATCAGAATTTTCATTTGGGTCTTGGGATTGGGTTTTCTTGCCCTATTTAGTGATTAATGTCATATGTGATTGCACGTCACCTGGTTCACACACTTTAAATTGTGCGCACGTGGTTGATTATGCATGTCTAGGTTTGGATACTAACTGTCGTTCCTCTTAGTTTAGTTAGGAACGGAGTTTCGAGACTCTCGATTAGCGAGAGTACGTTAGATGATGAATTGAACAAGATTAGGTACCGAAAGGGCACTAGTTAATCGATTAGTGTAATCAAGTCCCCGTACGCATTGAATTTCTGGTTCGTAGAAGTGAAGTATTTCTCCCGCGCTTCACTTGGGTGTCTAATCGACCCACCAAAAATCGATTAGTGGCGACTCCTAAATGAAATTGATTTGCATGTCAATGATTTAAATTTAAGTTGCGAGTTGGTATGGGCCTGGGAGAGCTCGAGCTAGGTTTAACTTAGTAATCCATTAGCCAAACCCCTTAGGCGGCGGGGCCGTTTCGGGGAGGTCGTGACAAATGGCTTAACATAAATGTGGTCACCCATTGTGAGGGAATTTTTTTTTTTGGTGAAGAAAAATTACAAAAATATAAAATTTCAAAACTGCACAGAATTGCCTAGAAAACATGTGACCATCAACTTGCAGTGAAATTTAAATTTCTTTAGATGGCAAAAAAAATTAGAATTTAAAAATTTTCAAAATTTCACGGAATGGCTTATAATACCTGTGGCCACCCACTTTTAGTTATATTTAATTTTTTTAACGTGCCCTAAAAATTATTAAAATAAAGAAGGACTAAAATTTGGGAAACTTTACCTAATAGCTTAGACTACCTGTGGCCACCCAATTTTAGTATGGAAATTTTTTTTTCACGGAAAAAATTTTATATTAAAAATAATAATTTAAAAATTCTTAAAATTTTAAAATTTCAAAACTTTACAGAATTTCTTAGAATATCGATAGCCACCAACTTTTAGTGAAATTTTTTTTTAGGTCCCAAAAAAAATTTAACAATAATAATAATTTATTTCTTACAAAACTTTACAGAATGACTTAGAATATTTGTGGCCACCCACTTTCAAAGTGAAATTTAAATTTTTGTATGTGGTAAAAAAATTTAATCAAAATGAATGTGATTCATATAGTGATGTTTGATACCTGTGGCCACCCATATCATGCTCATACATTGATGTTTCATATCAAAATAAATGAAATTCATAGTATATTTGTTTGTAAGAAATTGCACGTCATAAACACTCAACATTGGCTCATTTCAAGGAAACATTTTCTCAATCTTTCCATCAAAATGGTAAGTTTCGTCATGTACATCATTATGTGTTCGTAATACGTGTCAATAGTTCTTTACATATTCGCATAACCTTCCTACTTATCAGTATAAACGTGGAGGTCACATGACTAGAAGACAAGGCTCTTCCTCGTCCTCGTCCTCGTCCCCGTCCCTTTCCTTTTCTCCTGTCCCAGCATCTAACCCTCAACCACAATATGGTCCGCCATAATATGGGCACGTTAGCCCTTCCTCCCACACTCAACAACATGTTACGGGACTTGACCATATGCGAACTGAACGTTCTCCAGTTCAATCTCCTTTAACTCCCTCTCCTTCCGTTCCACCCCATTATTCGGCGGAACAATCGAATATTGACGGAAATAGAGGTCAAGAAGATAACTGATTCTTCATATGCCCATTTGGAGATTCATAAGTACTTCATTTTTATTTTAGTATATGTCATATTTAGGGTTTTAGATATTGATGTCAACTGAATTGTCCATGTTGCACAATATTCGTATGAATGCAGATTCACAGATGTTACGATTGTTGTGAGGGAATTGAACAAAATAGTAAGAAACTTTTGGATGGGAGAGTATATTAATTACAGAAGTGTCCCACAAGAAGTGAAAGAAATGTGGTGGAATGAGTTCAAGGTAAGTTTTACATATTTTATTTTCTCACCAATTAAGTTTAGTGTAGTATATTGATGGTCAAAAATGATGTAAAGGGACCAGAACAACTCTGTAGTTGTCAATACCTAAAGGACCAGATATTTTCCCCGATATGAACTTTACAAAATCTGTCTATATGTGTCTGGTGCATGGTTATGGATATGTGATTATCATAATAATTTTCAATTTGTGTTTTTATTCATTGCAACGGAAGTTCAAGTGGGAGGAAGCGGAAGACAATGAAGTGAGAAGAATTTTCGATAAGAAAATAAGTGATTTTATGCGAAATGTCATGAATAGAGCGAAGAGCAAGCAAGCGAAGCCGTCTTTCTTTACAGCTGACAATTGGGTGGCAATTAACACATTTTGGGCATCTGAAGCAGTCGGCAACTCTGTGGAGAATAATAAGAAGAATCGATCTTCTAGTTCTAGTGATGGGTCAGCCACATATGCTGGGGGCTCTATCAACATTGCGGAGCATCGCAAACGACTGGTAAGTCTGTTAAATGAGTTATAAGTTAATTTAATTCAATTACTCAAGTTTACATTTGGTAGGCACATGAATTGGGGACGGAACCGACATTTGCAGCTACATTTGAACACACATTTCAAAAGAAAAATAAGACATGGACTGGCGATCGAGCAAAAGCTGTTAAGGTATGTAAGGTTATACTTTGGCTTATATGTAAACTATAATGAAAACCGTGAATGCTTTCAATAATTATGGTATATATATATATATATAGTGATTTTATTTTCATCTACATTGTTAATATAGGAAAAATATGATGAACTTTTAATGAGCAGTGCTAGTGGTAGTGATGATTGTCCTGAGTCCCGGCCACCGGTTGATAATATGGCATTATGGATGGAGACAACGGGTGGGGCGAAAAAAGGAAAAATATTTGGGCTGGGATCGTTGTCAAGGATGTACATGCCGAATAGTCCTGGAAGTTCATCATTCGCTGGGACTAGTCGAAGGAGGTCACGACCAGACGAGCAATTGACCCAAGAAGTGAATCGTCTGAATAATTTACTTGTTAAGAAGGATGAACGAATACATAACTTGGAAGAACAAATGAGAATCGTTATGCAACACCTTAACCTCCATCGTAATGACGGTCCTCCTGTACCTCCAGCCAATCCAACAGGTGATGGGCACAATGATGACCAACACATTGATGCCGAGAATGCTGATGCTGATGATGATGATGATTTTCTCCAGTCTTTCTAGTTAAAATTATGGGTAAGCTTGCTTCATAATCTTGGTTTTTCATAATTTCACTCATATTCATATGTAAGAACATTTATGTTCATCCTGAAACGTATTTTTGTTATTTTACACCTAGTTCCACATCCATGCTTAAACGTTTTTTTTATATTCTGGACTGATTTATGTATCGACATTTCCTCAGGTCCGACAAAGGTGACTACTTTTGGTGTTCTGCCATCGTACCAAAGTTGCGTCTTCTTCTGTATGGTGTTTTGCGTCTTCTATGGTTGTCCCGTCTCTTAGTTCATGTTTTGAATGTATTGTAAGATTGGATATCAAATAGCATCATGTCAGACTCTATAACTTTCTTTCTGTTATTTGTTTCAATTATATGTCATTGTGGCTAGTTTGTCAGAATTTATGGTTTGTTCGTTTTTCTGTTTCAATTATATGTCATTGTCTCCTTTGATTGATATGGACAATAATTTATGGCCGAAATGATGTAAAAATAGCGACGAATATTTTAAGCCGAATTTTGCTATTATTAAAGTTTGTCGATAATTTGCAATGAAATTCGCGACGAATTTTCCGACGAAATTCGCAACGAATTTTCCGACGATTTTGCGACGAATTTTGCAACGAATTTTGCGACGGATAGAGTTCGTCGCAAATTTGCGACGAAATTTGCGTCGGATTTTTGCGACGAATTTTGCGACGGATAGAGTTCATCGCAAATTTGCGACGAAATTTGCGACGAATTTGCGATGTATTTGCGACGGATTTTTGCGACGGACATAATTCGTCGCAAATTTGCGACTAAATTTGCGACGAAATTGCGACGGATTTTTGCGACGAATTTTGCGACGAATTGAGTTCGTCGCAAATTTGCGACGAAATTTTGCGACGAATTTGCGATGGATTTTTGCGACGGATTTAGTTCGTCGCAAATTTGCGACGAAATTTGCTATGAATTTGCGACGGATTTTTGCGATGAATTTTGCGACGAATTTAGTTCGTCGCAAATTTGCGATGAAATTTGAGACAAATTTTGCGACAGATTGAGTTCGTCGCAAATTTGCGACGAATTTTGCGACGGATTGTATTCGTGGCTAATTTGCGACGAATTTTCCGACGGATTGTATCCGTGGCTAATTTGCAACGAATTTTTTTTCGTCGCAAATTTGCGACGCGCTAGTAGCGCCGTCGCAAAATCCGTCACAAATTCGATTTGCGACGGATTTTTCGACAATTTCCGTCACAAATTTCGTCGCTAATCCGATGTTTTTTTGCAGTGATCGCGACGGTGCGGATCGGCTCAAACCGAGCCAATCCACCTAAATCGATTCGAACCGGTTCATCGGTGGTGAACCAGTGCTAATCGGTCCCCTTCCATTGTCCCTTGAAGCTTTTGGAGTTCCCTCGATATGTTTCCGGTGCTATTTTGCTGAGATCATTGTAAATCGGAGTTCAGTTTAACCGAAATCACGCCAAAGGTAGGAATCTACGCTTGAATCTGATGAAGCGAGGCTACGATAGGTACCCGGAGCTACGATTCACCCTAGGGCTTTCTATGGACTCTATGTTGATGACTAATGGCTGCTGATTTCATGTTTGATGATTTGATGTTGATGTTCTCTATTTAGAAGATGATCTGTTTCAAGTTTCTGGACATTCTTTCTATTTTTTCGATTTTTACCTGTTAAACTTCATTTCTAGACTTCGACACCTTATGGACTCTCATAATACGCTTTGAGAACTTTGATTTGGTATCGTTTGCTACCTAAAAACCTATTCTAAAATTTTCATCAGAATCAGAAATTCTGTTATTCTGTTTCTTTAGGTTTTTACACAATTGGAGCAATTTTGCTAATTTTTTGTTGATTTTTCTGTTCAGATATGGCTGTTGTGGTCTTGATGAAAGTTGTTGAGAATCATCTTGACTATAACATGTGTTTTTTCTAGATTTTTCTGATGAGTTTAGATGAATGAAATCCTCCATGAATCGACCTGGGGTCTAAAATGGCTTTCTACATTAATTACTCTAAATTAGGTTTTTCGGCTTGTTGATTTTTTGCTTCCTTGTGTGTTGAGATTCAATAAGAGATGTCCGCATGAAAAATGATCTAAATCAGGTTGGTTATAACATAGATTTTCCTTGGAATTTTCGGAATATGCTTAAGTGTGGCAAACTAATGAAATTTGACTTCTGCACATGCTGATTTTGCCCGACCTGCACTATTGTTGATTTTTTTTCTGATTTTTCTACTAAGATCTAAACTTAGGTATCTTCATGAAAAATGTTCACATTTGTCTTGATTGCAACGCATAAATTTTTCAGATTTTTTGGAGATAAGTAGCTAGGTGAAAACCTCCATGAACTGACCTTATGTCTTGTCTACCTCTACTGGAACCCGAATTGGATTTGCTCAAAATTGAATGTGCAACTGTGATTTCCTGACCCTAATGTCTTCATGAAAGTCATAGTATAGTTCATTACCTTTTCAAAAAGGTATAAATCATGTCATTCGGTTGTTATCTACATGGTCAATTGCATGCTCAATTTTGAATCCATGTTCTATAATTGTTGATTTCAAGGAACTTGATCTGTTTTCCCATTTTTTTTTTTTTTTTTTAGAATCACAATTAGGTTTGGATTTCTTATGAAAAATGTTCATCGTGTTGTATACTATTCACATGACTTATATCATATTTTTTGCCATGTCACGAGGATAGTAAATAACATGTATCTTGTGAGCTAATCTGCTGAAATTCATTACTGATATGCCTCATTGTAGAAATCTTTTCAATTGATCATGAAATTGACGTTAATCAAACTCGATGCCTTCTAAAAATTCTTAGAGCTCGTCTTAAGCTTTCTAATGATGCCGAGATTGTCTCATTTTCATGTCCATAGACCCCTTTACTATTTTTTATGAAGTTCCCCTGAAATCTGGAAAATTGTAGATTCGGAATGCTTAATGTGCCAATTCTGTGTTTGCACTTTGCCAATTTTGTGTGAGTTTTTCGGTACAGATTTTGATGATGAGTTCTGCATGGACTTTGATTTTCATTCCCAGACCTAGGTCGTGAGAAAATTTGAGAATTTTTGGACATCATTAACATTCCCAAATTGCCATGAGATTGCTCTGAAAATCTACTCCTATGCTCTATTCTAATGCACTTCCTCATGCTCTGTGATTTTTTGTAAATTCATGTGTAGCTTATCTTAGGAAGTTTTCTTCACAAAAAATGTTCGTTGTTTTGTCCTTGATGTACCATAAATTTTTCAGAATTATTTGATAATGGGTCCTTTTCCAATTGAATGCATCTTGTATCCCCTGTTCTGCTGTTCTTTGTTTTTTTCCTTTATGAATTGTCTTTGTTTTAGGCTTTTTAGAAAATAATACATACTGAACTGGTTTTTAATGTCTTCACCAGTTTTAATTCTCACAATTTATCGATTTTCTAGCGTATGTGCTTATGATTGACGCATGATGAATTGAATGGAGTGACCCGGTGTTGGTTCACTAATTCGAGTGATTGGATGAGAATCAAGGTCTTTCGACCTGCTTACATGTTTAATCCATCAATATGCATGTGATTTTTAGATGTATGCCTAAGGACAATGCATAATCGGGAGTTCAAATTGGGATTACACATAGAACTTGACTTAGGGATTCATGGCATTAATTGCTGTTGGTGAACACCAATGGTAGTTAATAACTATGAATTGCATCTAAAATGAACATGGGTAGATAATAAGAAGTATTGATGCATGTTTGAACAAAGGCCGACCCCAAGGCCACCCTTGAAATTCTTTGTGCCTTGTTTGTCATCTTTGATTAACTTGTGATGCTATATACTTTGTGATTGTATATTGTTTTAGTTCTTTCTTTAGTTTCAGTTTTAGATTAGGGTTAGAATAGGTTCAAGAAGACGATGGTCTTGAAGATGGCGAAGGTCGATGTCCATTCCAACTCTATTATTTGTATACGGCGACGGTCAATGTCCATTTCGATCTATTTTCTTGTAAAAATTCATTTGTTACCCGACATATGTCTCAGGTTTCTTATTCGCGTTGTATAAACACCCAACAAGTTGCAGGTTTTTCTTTCTTGCACTTGGAATTATCTAGTTATTTCAATACCTTGGTTGTTTACTTTACGCAATGCTTTTCTATACAATTGTTTCTTTCTTTCTTTTGTAGACTAAGATAGGATTAGTTTAGAATCTTAAATAAAAACATAGAAACAAAATGCATGATCACTTAGTGGACTAAAGCTTTGGCATGAAAATGGTAAAAAACAAACGCATAATAACTTAGATAACAACAATGATAAGTTTAGTGGTACCGAAAGGGCATTGATAGAAATATTAACATAAGCTAGTCCTTGAATCCATGATCTCTAGTTCTCGTATAAACCAATACGAAATTCCTGCATATTGGTTGAATATTCTAGTCGACCCCCGACCTAGGCTAGTGGCGACTCCTAAAAAAATTAAAATCGATCCGCTGTTACGTGAGGTATAGATTAAGGAAAATCCACGTTCATGATTAATGGACCATACATGTGACTGAAAGATTGAAGCTTCGATAAGCCATCTTTTATGATGTGCTAAATGGACCGTTTCATGAACACTTATCTCTAAACCTACCATATTGAGTTTGGCCCTCGTGAGGTAGGCCGCGACAGTATTTCCTCCAAATTTAGTTAGATAATGCAATTTTTCCTAGTTTGGCATGCCTATGTGCTAAGCACATGCAATTTTCGGCCATAAGGGATATTCAATGGGTTGACTAAATTTCATGCTCCTGCGGGCTTAGTCCCGAAAATTTTATTAAGATCAAAACCTACCTACTTAAGTCCATTTATCACTAGTCCAATTAAAATGAAATCTATGTGGACCTAATGCTATTAAATGTTCATAATATGCAAATGAAAATTAATAATATTTATGTTTAGGGTTCGAGATCAATCCCCAATTTTTTATTTATTGAATGACTAATTGGATCACTAAAATGTAGGTGTCAATAGTAGGTCTACTTTGTAAAGAGAGTAATTAGCTTTGCAATAAGTTCAAGTAATGCTTTGCAATTGCCACAAAATCATATTGTGCTATTATTAATTTTTATTTGTATTTGTCTTGACTGACAACACATTTATTAATAATTTATATGCAAGTATTTTAAAGCAGTTACACTTAAGAGGTTTTTTCTTTTCTGTGTATTGGCATTTGGGAGTTGACTGATAATAAAATGGTTTTTTTTTTTCACAGGATATACCTAAGAACATTTTTAATTAACGTTGATATGCATTTTCTACTAAATAATGAACATGATATGATATAAAAAAAATGTAGCTTTATTATAGTAATTCACCAAACAGTGAATGTGATATAACAAAATCTCTAGATTTTATATTCTATCATATCCAGTCTTGTCTTGACTGAAAATTCAGATGACCAAACATAGCCTGTAGGGTTCTCCTATTGCACAAACTAATTTGCTTGCAAATGAGTCACCATTGCCAATCCACCTCTTGATCAAGTTGATGTTGAACCACCAAATGCTAAAGAAGGTAGAAGGACTACTCCTACTTGGGAGCATTTCACAAGATTAAAGTAGATGGAAAAGACAAACCGGTGTGTAGGCAACTTGTGGAAGAGAGTAGGCAAGAGACAAAGTACTTGCTTGATAGTCCGGTTAGATGTCCCAAAAGCAAAAGTGTGGATGTAAGGACACACCTTCTCAAAGTAGCTCCTTATTGTAAGATTTTGTGAGACTACTGTCAACTATTTTTAAAGTTTAAGTTGTTAGATGAATGCGTAATTTTAATATTTAAATATTATTAACACTCGCCCTCATGCTTAGGCTAGAGCTTGGCTTAAGACTAAAGCATGGACATATATAATAGCAGAGACAAATAGGGGTCTGAAAAAATTCGAACTCGAGACATCCTGCGTTGATACGGTGTGAGATTTTGTGAAACCACCGTCAACTATTCTAAAAGCCTAAAATGTTAGATAAATGCATGGTTTTAATATTTAAATATTATTAATACTCCCCCTCATGAGTAGGCTAGACTTTGACTCAAGACTAAAGCATGGAAATATTATAGGGGAGGCAAATAATATCCACAGGTTGATCAATTGGAGATTTTATTTTCTGATTTGTTTTTTTATTTTAATGTCTATTTTGATCAAGTTGTTTTATTTTATCTTTAACTTCCACCATAATTATCTCTTGTTTTTATTTTCTCTTTCTTGTGGGATTACAAAATTTGGACATATATTTAATAAAGTGCTGCTATACCTTTTTTTTACCACAAATGATGGAATTGGCAACCCAAGTCATATATGATAAACCGGCATGGAGCCAATTTGAAAAAGAATCTAGACAAAAAAAAATCTCAAAGATTGGATAATATTTCTTTTTCCTCGACAAGAAGAAAATATAATTACCGTTGATACCTAAATTTTGACGATCCAGTTAGTCGTTCGTTGTATAAAAATTAGGGATCGATCCCAGTCTCTAGACAAAAAAATTAGCATATAGATTAGAAGCATTTGAATTTGTTTTTAGGCTCATATAGTTGCATTTGCATTGGACTGGCAACCGATGGACTCGAGTGAACAGTTCTGAACTTAATAAAATTGGACTAAGCCCGCTTTCAAGAAAATTCTTGGTCAAGCCCATGAACATTATAAGAGCCAAAATTTTCATTGGAAAATATTGATTTGTTAATCTTGATATTATCACGTTCAAATTGAATGAATTGATATTATCATAGAGATATTGTAATATTTTCTTTGAATCAAAATAGGAAATAATTGCAAGCAAAAAACCTAAACTTTGCCTATAAATACATTCATTGAGGATTCTCTCGGAGGGGGCACCCAATTCATACACACGGAGAGAGAGAAGCAGAGGAATCGTGTGGCCATTAGAGAGGAATCGTGAGGGGGACACACGTTCAGAAACATACGGTACATTGAGAGAAAAGAAAGGTCAAAAGGAGGAAGTCCCTTCGCAGCCGCCATTCGTGTCCCTTTGTGTTGGACTTTCACGCTGCGAATTGCAGCACCTCAGCCTCACTCCCTAGCACTCTCGATGGTCCAGCCCAAATCCTAGCGACACCGACGAGATCCATTGTTGTGTTCAAGTTGAAGACTTATCCAAATTGATGATTGAAGAAGGCCGTGAGACCAAGAGGTGATCTTGAGTGGAGAAATTCAACCAAAAGGCCTCTTCCTTTTGCGGGCATGCAGTGGTTCCCTTTATGAACAACTATTGTTCTGCTTCTTGCTGATTTGCTGCTGCTCTCTCAACGAGAACCAAGCCTTCGAGCGTCCAGGAGTGATTCCAGCGAGTTCTCAAAGAATCCAGACCCTTGGCTTCACATGCCGCTGACCTTGTGGCAATTTGCTCTAGCCTAGTCGAGCCCAACGACGCATGATACTGCTGGATCATCGTGTCCTCCTCTTGCAGCCATCGACCCTCTATCAAGCCAAGGAATTTCGTCTTTGTTTTTGCAGGTTGGTTGGAGCCCCGCGAGCTGTTGTCCCTTGACAGAACGTCACGACCAGCCACCATAGCTGGCTGAGCATCCGAGCCATCATCCGACGAGGGATACAGAGAGCACCGCCCGTGTCGATCCACCGCGCCCACCATCAGCCGTCCCGATCCGCGAGTCCAAATTTGGAAATATCTCGAAATTAGGTCGGATGTTATCCAATATTTTCAGAATATTCAATTTCCTAATCTTTCGGGTGTTTGAATATTTCGTGAATAATGCGTGGATTGCTAGATATCTTAGGATAATATTTGCGATATCCGCAATATTCGAAAACACCCAAAATTAGGAATCATTCCTAATTTGGCAACGTATTTGGACGACTATCCGACCTTATCCCTAAGGTATGATACGCGACGATACGAAAAATCGTTATTTTGTCCATAATCACTTGAATACGATAATAGATTTTATTTGCTTTTCAAATTTGAATAATCAACTTTCTATCAATATCTATAACCCTATAGATATGACCGTTAGTTTGATTTCTTTACCTTATCTGAATTTGAAGAATCTTGCAGATTGCATGGATTGTTTGAATGTGATTGTTATCTTCGTTTGATTGTTTTCCTTTTAAATAAAGAAAATCCAAAAATTTGTTAGTTAGGATTTAAATTAGAAATTTTGCATGCCTAGGGAATCTTAAATACATCCAAAAGAATAAAATAATTATTTGATTTAAATTGGGATTTAGGGTAGCATATTTCCTAGTTTAAATTAGAGATTATTTTAATCTTAGTGGATTATTTAGGATATTTAATAATTTCGAATTTTAATAAAAATCCCAAAAAAAAGAATCACTTTAGGATAGATCAAATCATTTAATCTAGGATAGATTGCATGTTAATTTGAGTAATTTTTAATTCTGAATTTCATTTGAAAATACAAAAAATCAATCATTTGTCCGTCATTAAAATTAGGTCACGTCGTCGCATGACATATAGTTTGTATGTTAGACTGCATTAATCGCATGTTAATTTTTGCACGTCATTACATATAGGTTAGCTTTCATTTAAATAAGTGAAAATCCTAAAAAATATTGAGTGAATTGCTTATTAATTAGAAATCATATTAGGATTGTTGATGTGATTTTCTAGCTAACAACGCAAATACTTACGTTGCTTCGAGATAAGTAATTCTCCCAATCTTGCAATTTATTTAATGTTTTGATTATTGGGTGTTACTTTAGTGGTTTACGCATCCACATGATCACCTTACATGCTAGTGACTAAGTTAAAATGGATCCAGACTGCCTGCATAAATATTTTTTAAAAGAAAAGGTATCGAAAGGGCGTTAGACTAGATCTAGCGTAACCAAGTCCCCGAGTTTAGAATCTCTGGTTCGTAGGAATAAAACATATCTCCCTATATTTTATTTAGATTTTCTAATCGACCTACCACAAATAGATTAGTGGCGACTCCAAGAATGAAAACTTTTGCATATTAAAAACTTAAACCCTAAGTTGCGAAGTGGTAGGGTTTGGAAGGGCCCGAATTAAGCTTAGTCTTAATAATCCATTAGTCTGAGAGAAATTTTAGGTCGCGACAATTACTGCTTGATAACTTTTTGTTAACACTTTGAATTACTACTTAAATGTAAAACTCAATTCTTCTGTAGTGTACTCGCAAAAGCATTTTAACCTATCATAGATACATGTCGCGACCCTAAAAAAATCGGGGTTTTCCGATCTTAGGCTAATGGATTACTAGATCAATTAAATTAACCAACCTAGCTCGAGTTCTCCCAAACTCTACCAATTCGCAACTTAGGTCCAATTGTGAGCATGCAAGTATTTTCAACGGGAGTCGCCACTAATCATTTAGGGTAGATTGATTAGAAACCTAAATAAAATAGCGGGAGTACTATTTTATTTCTGCGAACCAGAAATTATAGATTCGGGGACTTGATTACGCTAGATTCCCTAACGCCCTTTCGGTACCAATTTCAAGAAAAATACTCAATTTGACAACTTTGATAAATCCTGATTTAGAGTTCAAAGGTGCAGAAATTTTTTATTTTCACTTATTTAAATGAAAGCTGACCTATATGTAATGGCGTGCAAAAATTGACATGCGATTAATGCAACCTAACATGCAAACTATATGTCATGCGACGACGTGACCTATTTCTAATGACATGCATATTATTTTTTGTATATTTTTTAATGAAATTCGGAATTAAAAATGCTAATTATCTAAACATGCAATTTTAAACTAAAGAAATTAACCTATTCTAGAGTAATCTTTTTGGTATTTTTTTTATCGAAATTCGAAATTAAAAACAAATAAAAAAAATAACCGCTAAATCTTTCGAATCAAGTTTTGATCTGAAGCCTGACAGATCGATCCTAAAATTCGAAATACCCGCTATGGAAATAACTCTATCTAAAGCCTGATAGATAGATTTATTTCCACGTGTGCGGTTGCGGATTAGGAAATTTTCCTAATCGATCACTGTCACGCCCCGGACCCCGCCGGGCCCGCGACATCCCGTCCTCGGTCGATAATTTGAACGTGACGTCCCAGGACACGTCGTCGACCCAGACGAATTACGCAAGCGGAAGCATATAAAATCACCCGGACAATAAAAACATGACTAAAGAATAGACATCGAAATTTAATAAACATCCAAACATTTTAAAGCCTTCAATAATACAAATGATGACCCGGCTTCCAAAATTAAACCACAATTTTCAAAAGGGGCGGTGGTTGATAAGCCTATCTTCTCTACAAAAGGGTACTCAAAATACAGGGTAATTGATCTATCCTTCAATCCCTGTGGTACTCCGGCGGTCTCTCCGAATCCATCACGGTCGCGGATCTGAAAGTGGTTATATAATAACCGTGAGACAGAGTCTCAATAAGCAACAACCTAAACCTAACCTAGGCTAATGCGTACCCAGACCAGTTTAACATACGAACTACCAAATAATACAATCAATTTCGTATGAGAGGCTTACCTCGCCTCGATCCACGTGCCAATCCTGCATATTAGTTCAAGCATAATAATGCAAGAATAAATCACGGCCACATCACGATCACCAGCACACACACTTCCACTCGAAATCAGTCAATCCAAACAAGCACCCAACCCATCCAACCAATCATCCACACGCACCATCAGTCAGTTCGATCAACACCCACACGCTCAACCAGTCAATCCAGTCACACTCAATCAGCCAATTCAATCACACTCAGCCAGCCATTTCAATCACACTCAAATCACATGCGCATCCATCTAACTTTCTCACTGCCCGCGTCAACACGCCTCAGGCCCGTTCTTACAGCCCGCGTAAACACGCCTCAGGCTCATTTTCATTGCCCGCGTAAACACGCCTCAGGCCCAACTTTCTTTCCACAGCCTGCGTAAACACGCCTCAGGCTTAACTTTCTTTCCAATGACCCGCGCAAACACACCTCAGGTCCAATCACACCTTTAACGGGCCACCGTCAACACGTCTCAAGCCCGCATTCCAATCGGCCCATCGGCCATTCCTGCCTTCACACGGACCGCCGTCAACACGTCCCAAGTCCGTAGCCCTCCGATCAATTCGGGCTTAATTTCTCACAAGCAAGCACACGCCACTCGATTCAATCAAATTCACGCCAAACAACTCACATTCACAACTCAGTCCAATTCACACTTGCCACTCTAATTCCATTGGACCCGGCGTTCAAGTCGGTCACGCTGAAATACCCACTCAAGCACTCTACTTAATCCAGTCTTCACCTTTCACGGGTCACACGTCTCAACCCCCCGCGTCCATTTGGCTCATAGGCCACGCCTTCACCTCCGTGAGTCCCTCCGCGTACACCGGGCTTAATTTCTCACAAGCAAGCACATGCCATCCGATTCAATCAAATTCCGCCAAACAACAAACAACTCACATTCTTTCAGTCAACTACACCCATCTAATTATCAGCCGACATTCAAGTCGGTCACGCCAAATACCCACTCAAGCACCCTACTTAAGGTCTTAATTTAACCAAATAAGGGCTTAATTTTTCTTATAAAATAATTAAATTAAAACACCTAGCCGCTCGCCCGGGTCAATGGAATTCAATCAAATTCACATGAACAACTCTTCCCGAACCCATTTAATGGAACACCCAAAATACCAAGAGGGGTCCAGTCGCCACCAAGTTTTGGCCCGCCTCAAGCCCGTGATTCCAATCGCCCATCGGGCCCCGCCTACACGACGCCAACACGTCCTAAGTCCGTAGCCTCCGATCAATTCGGGCTTAATTTCTCACAAGCAAGCATACACTGACCAATCAAATTCACGCCCAAACAACTCACATTCACAACTCAGTCCAATCTACACTACCACCTAATTATTGCACCGACGCTCAAGTCGGTCACGCACAAATACCCACTCAAGCACCTCTACTTAATCCAGTCTAATTTAACCAAATAAGAACACCACATAATCTAATTTAATCATAAAATAATTAAATTAAATACACGCTTCTAGCCGCTTCTAGCCCAACCGGTCAATGGAATACCCAAAATACTAAGTAGGGTCTAGGGAAGTCGCTACTAAGTTTTGGCCTCGAAAGTCGGTGGGTTTCGCCCAAAATGGCCCGGCATGATCCACTTCCACCGAAATCAGTCAATTCAAACAAGCACCCAACCCATCCAACCAATCATCCACACGCACCATCATCGGTTCGATCAACACCCACACGCTCAACAGTCAATCCGGTCACACTCAATCACCCAATTCAATCACACTCACCAGCCATTTCAATCACACTCCAAATCACATGCGCATCCATCTAACTTTCTCACTTTGCCCGCGTCAACACGCCTTAGGCCCGTTCTTCGACCCAGCGTAAACACGCCTCAGGCTCATTTTCACCGCCCGTAAACACGCCTCGGGCCCAACTTTCTTTCCACGGCTGCGTAAACACGCCTCGGGCTTAACTTTCTTTCAATGACCGGCGCAAACACACCTCGGGTCCAATCACACCTTTAACGGGCCACCGTCAACCGTCTCAAGCCCGCATTCCAATCATCGGCCCATCGGCCATTCCGCCTTCACACGGACCGCCCGTCAACACGTCCCAAGTCCGTAGCCCTCCGATCAATTCGGGCTTAATTTCTCACAAGCAAGCACACGCCACTCGATTCAATCAAATTCACGCCAAACAACTCACATTCACAACTCAGTCCAATTCACACTTCGCCACTCCAATTCACAGACCCGACGTTCAAGTCGGTCACGCATAAATACCCACTCAAGCACTCTACTTAATCCAAAGTCTAATTTAACCAAATAAGAACACCACATAATCTAATTTAATCATAAAATAATTAAATTAAATACACGCCCTAGCCGTTCTAGCCCGAAACTGGTCAATGGAATACCCAAAATACTAAGTAGGGTCTAGGAAGTCGCTTACCAAGTTTTGGCCGGGAAATGGCTCAAGGCCAAAAATGGCCCGTGAGAAGTTTCGACCGGCGCTGGCGGGTTACACCGGGCGCTACGACCCGTTTGGTAATAATAATGGCCGACGGCTGTGTTTAGTGCATCGGGCGCTATGAACGCGGCGGCGCGGTTCGCGGGGCGCCGGGCAAGGGATGGGCAACGCTACGGGCTACGAAGCGCTGCATCGGGCACGGGCGACAGCACGGGCACGGGCGACGGGCACGGGCGACGGGCAACGGGCACGGGCGACGGGCTTGGCTTCTGGCCGAAGCTGCCTTATGCCGGGCTGGCCGGCAGGGGGACGCAAACGCAACGGGCCTGCTGAATCAGGGCGGGAGAGGTCGGGCTGGTGGGTGAGGGGGAGAGAGAGGGAGAGAGGGGAGGGGCTGAGGACGACAGACGGACGGACGGACGGCCGACGGGTTGCCCGGGCGGGCGGCATAGCCGCGGCGACGGGCGTAGGCAGCATGTGTGCGGCGATGGGCGGGGCGTGACGGGTGACGCGACGCGCACAGACGGCAGACGGTGCCATCGGCGGGCGGCGAAGGTTTCGCGGCGCGGGTCTCGGGCGTAACCGGCTGTGGAGGTGGCCGGGGAGGAGAGATATAAGGGGCCGGGCGGAGCCGCAGAGGGCGGCGGTGACGGCGACGGACGGCGGTGGGTTTAACGACACGGGTGGCGGGCCGCTCGGGGCGCCGGCGAGCAGTAAATACCTTCAGCCTGTCGACGCATGAGAGAGAGAGGGAGGAAGGGGCGGCCGGGCGGCGATATGACGCGACGGGCGGCGGGGTGGCCGGGCGGGGCGCGGGCGCTAGCCACGCTGGGCGATCGCGATGCCGCGACGGCCGGGCGGGAGCTTTGGGCGGCGGTCGATCGGGTTGGCGGAAGAAAGCGGGCGTAACCAGACGCGGGGGCTAAGGGGAAGAAGAAGAAGAAGGAGAGAAGAGGAAAGAGAAAGAGAGGAGAGAGGAGAGAGGAGGAGGTGCCGGGGGAGGGTAGGCAAAAGAGAGAGGGGACGGGGAGGGGACGGGGGCAGCATGGGGAACGCGCGCGGAAGAGGGGGGGAGGGAGAGAGAGAGAGAGAGAAGGAAAAAGGAAGAGAGAGGGAGGGGGAACCGACTGAGGAGAGAGAGAGGAGAGAGAAAGAGAGAGAAATGAGGGGAAAAAGGACTAATTTGAATTTTCGAGCGCGAACCAAAGGACACGGTCCAAACCAAAAATCGATCTATCGGTCTCGATTTAATCGGAAAAAGGCCTAATAATCCACGATAAATCCCAACAATATTCTAGGGCACACGGCCAAAATAAAATAACCCAAACCACACTACGAGGGAGGTCTACCGGTCCAAATCTGCACCCGGTCCAAAATTCACTTTTCCACTATTCCCGATAATCTCGATGTTGGCTACAATAATAATATCGACATCGTCCAATTTATTTCTTCCCCAAACTCCCCGCAAATCGATCGCAAAGTTCGTGGTCTAAATAACGCCAAATTCGATCGAAAAGATTCTAGCAAAATTTTTATTTTTGAAAACAAAGAACCGAGAGTGATCGGTTCGGGCGAAATTCTATTACAAGATTGATTTAATTACACGTTTTATAAAACCCCAAAAATAGGCCAAAATCCGAAATGTCACAATCACATCTTGAAAAGATTTTGATATCTCAAATATCTTAGATATATTCAAAAGATTTTGAAAATTCTGATTTCTATCCAAATTTGATAAGTAATAGATATCCAAGATTTCAAAAAAAAAAGGAAATAAAATCCTAATTGGAATATGCTTATTACTCGAATATGCAAAATTAGATATCAATAAGCACAAATTAGGCAACAAAATATTCAAACCAAATCAGGATGAAATATTTACCTAATCCAAAGATTTGTTTCCAAATTTGAATTTGCAGCGGATCGGGATTGCGGATCGGCGATGCGTTGGGAGCGGCGGCGCGGCGTTAGGGGCGGCGGCGGCTGTCGGACTCACGGCGATGGACCACGGTATGGATGACCAACGGTGACTTGCAATATGGCCAGCAGTGTTCTCAGCCGAGGAAGAACTACGGTGGTACAGCTCGAGACGCAGGGATTAACTTCTCGGTGGCTGCTGGTCGTTCCAGCGGGATGAGGGGCGTCTTGCCGGTGAACGGTCGTTGGAGACGTCAGTATGAGCTGATAGCCTCCTGGAGTTCACCAAGAAACCTGCAGAGGATAAACAAATGGATGGGTCTCGCCGGGGGTGCTCGAGGAACTCGCCAGTCGCTGCTGTATATTGGGTGACTCTGCAGCAAAGTTCTGTGATGGCGATGACTCGATGGTGCAGGCGGGAGCGCTTTGGTCTGGCAAATGTGTAAAGACCGACTTGGAAACAAATCCAAGCTTGCTGAGCGTCCACCAGAGTCACTGGAAACCGAAGTGACCGGTGGTATCCTCTGGCGTGATTGGAGTTGCTGGGCGTCAGTCAAAGAGCTTTGGTTTACTAGATGTTGCTGACGGGGCTGATGCAGAGAAGTTGGAGGAGCAAAGGTGTTGTGAAAAAGCCTGGGTACTCGCTGAAATTAGCTGGAAAACAGCGCAGGAAGCCGTCGGGGCTGAGGTGCACAGGACCGTCAATGAAGGTGGATCAATTGGGTCACCGTGAAGCCGAGACTGTGCTCCTGTCCTGTCCCAATTTTCACTCTCCGTCTTTTTTTCCTTTTGACCGTGTGTGTATATATCTCTCCTTGAACGAAGCCCCCTTCTTTGACTTTTCTTTTTTCTCTCTTTCAATGGCCTCTCTCTTCACGTATCCTCTCCGTCTGACCTTTTTTTTTTCTCTCAAAATTCTGATCCCTCAATGGTCTCGCGAGTCTCTCTCTTCTTTCGTCTCTTTCCATCCCCCTTTCTGTCGCTTTTGGGTCCCTTTATAAGTGGGGTAGACTTGGGCTTGCAAGGAAAGTGAACCAATCAAATTTCCTCATACTTAGAATATATTATATTCTGGCTCTTTTCGTTCACGCCCATGGATGCAAGATATTGACCAGGATATACGCCCCTATATTGATCTGATTCCACATTCATCTCTTGTATTATTTTTTTTATTGTTTCCCTTTTGCACGAAGATACAAAGGAAATCAAATCTTTTTTTTGTTTCTTTTCTTCCCCCTAACCGAGAGAATCGAGTGCCACGAGTGTTCGAAAGATCATGCCCATTTCGAAATATTACGCTAATTGACCAGAATTTTAGTAACATTAATTTCTGAATTGGGCACTATATATTTTCTGATCATGGGCTCAATTAATTCTATTTCGTGGACCCAAACAAACTGATTGAGCTCAAAACTATACTTGCAGCAATCCAATAAACTTAGAATATCCGATCCATCCAATTAGACCCATCTGGCGTAGCCCAATCACTATGCAATCAAGCTATATGATAAATGCTCCTAAAAACTATGTGCAATTTAACTAACTAATTAATAATTATTTTTTTATTTTTTTATTTTTTTTTTTAGGGACCGAGATCGATCCCTAATTTTTATGCAATGAATGACTAATTGGATTTTCAAAATTTAGGTGTCAACAATACAACAAAAGTCAAATTAGTAACACATGTATTTTTACCTAATTTAATGAGATTTCAAAGAAGTACCGAAAAAGAGGCATGATATCGAAATATTTTATGAAATTTCATAGGTTACGATATTTGATCAATTAAATTTACACTAGAAAACAGATAATTAGGAGATAACGATTCTCACCAGCCTCTATTGGATCCATCGTTGCTTGTACAACTAAACTTGTATGTTCTTTTCAGAAATACTAAAGCACTATGACATACGGTCTGGGACGTACTTCAACAATTTATATATACATCTCTTTCCCATACACAATATGCAATTGGATAAACATGGGATGCACTGCTACATTTTGACCTCTTTGACACGTACTTCAATACCATATATGCGCAAACAACATATATACGGACTGGGACGAACTACTACCTACGGTCCCAATGGAATCAGCAGCGTAGTTGCGTCTTAATTTCTGTCATTTTCTTACAACACAATTGACGAATCTTGGTGATCCACTCTTAGGAGACAATATCACGTTGTATAAAGCTATAACGATCCATAGTCACTGTTGGTGTAGGAATAGCCACGGCGCTCCTAACCTTGTAGAATTTGAATGAATATTGGGTGAGTTTAACACTCCACGTAGGATTTGCAGAAAATCACCCACAAATTGACACGTGGCAATCAGGGCCCACATGTCAGGGAAAAAACTTGTCTCTCTTCCCTCTCTCACGCGCTCTACTCTCCATCTCTCTGCAGCCCCGCGCTTAACCCCCTCTCTCTCTCTAACACCTTCACTCATGTTCTGACAAGCTTCTTCAATTCATCTCTCCTTTTGAACTCAAGTCCTTCAAGCTTTCTAGCAAAAAAAAAAAAAATGTCCTTCAAGCTTGACTCTGCCATCTCCACCTGCTCCCTATCCATGCCTCAACTCCCCGACCGCTGCGCCTTTCCCCTCTTCCTCTGCAGCCGCAACCGGCAACCTAGACGACAGCAAAGAAGCACTCCCGAATCTCATGGTCGATACAGAAGCTACCGCGTTCGGTCTTCAAGCCAAAGACGAGCTCTACCCCGGCGTTCAGCATCGCTGGTCCATATTCACCTGTCGTCGGCAAGGACAATGGGTTTTACGTTGGGTACGACAAGTCCGACGAGTTGACCACAATTCCGGAGTCCCCGGAGGTTGAATATCTCGCGAGGTTGTCGCCAGAGATGGGTCGGAGGCGATGGTGACTAGAAAGAGCAGAGCTAATTGTGCATCGGGCAAGAGCAGAGGTGTTAGAGAGAGAGAGAGGGGGTTGAGCGCGGGGTTGCAGAGAGATGGAGAGCAGAGCGCATGAGAGAGAGGAGAGACAAATTTTTTCGCTAACGTGTAGTGTCACGCCCCGAATCCTACGACACGCGAACATCCCAACCAAGGTCGAGTTTGTGCGACGTCCCAGGAAGCATCACTTACCCAAAATCCAAACAGAGATCAAGGCACATGCGGAAGCAGGATAAACACTCATACAAACCAACACTGTGACCAAGGATAGCATGATCAACAAACAACATTATAATTATACACTTGTATTAACCAGGGAAACATATACATTATCCATTTACACCAAAATACACATCACAAATCAAAAGTGGGTCGATGGCCACTAACTGCAAAAGGGGTAGGTGGCCCGGGCAATCAGACTGCTAACTAAGGAATGGCTCAGGTCAAAAGGTGTTAGCCCGACCTATCTAAGGCTAAAGCTAACCCTACGGTACCCAGTCCGGATCGGATTCCAAAGACTCAGAAGAACTGTCAAACGGCTCATCCTCAGAGTCCATGGAATCTAACTCAAACTCGGCCTCTGCCGGCTCCTCTTCTGAATCAACCTCCTCAAGCTCGCCCTCCTGCTCGGGGTCTTGGTCCATCGGCTCGTGCTCGTCGTCCGACTCCATAGGCTCTGGGTCGAAATCCCAGTCCATTGGCTCCTCGTCCATCGAGTCTGGCTCGTCAACCCCCCAGATAACAGGTCGGTGGCCAGAACTAGAACTCCTCTTGGATGTGTACTCAGGGCTCGCCAGGTCTCCATGGGTGCACTGGGGATCTATGTCACCTAGCCCGTTGAACGGGATATCAAAAGTCCTAAGGAGCCTATAGGTCCCGGAATAGTCCCTAAAACACCAACCAATATACTCGTGGGCCTGAAAGTGCTGCTAGCCCACATCAACCCATACAATGGTGAAATGCATAATATACGTATCCCCGTTCTCTACGGGGTACTCGATCACATCCCGGTCTATCCGGGATGGGATCCCAAAACGGATGGGCACTTCGGACATCCTCAAGGCCGGGGGTCTGAAAATATGGTTTTAACAACCGTGAGAACGAATCTCAGCGAGTAAACCCCCTAAACCTAAACTAGGCTAACATGCACCTCCTGACAGGCAAACAATCACACAACACCGATTCAACACTCACTTAACCTAGGCCCTCGGGCCTAGATTGAACATATCACAACCCTGCTGGTTAGGCATATAATAATCACAATACCGGCACATACGCGAACATACTAGCCACACGTACGCCATGCACATGCTCATGCTCCTTGATGTCTGCATCACACATGGTTCACCAATTAGCACATGCTCGCACACTTGCCAATGCACTCTTGCACACATATGCCATCGATAATACACACTTGCACACTGTCAATTTCTCATTTAGAGTTCAACCCGCGTAAAACGCATCAGGTCTATATCAATATCCAACACTTCCTAGTCCGCGTAAAACGCATCAGGCCCAGTATCTCTAGCCCGCGTAAAATGCATCAAGCGCAACACCGATCTCCATATACGGACCGAACCCACGTAAAACGCATCAGGTTGGCCGTCTTCCAACAATTCGGGTATCGTCCCACATAAAATGTATCATGACCATTTCAATACCCCGCGTAACACGCATCAGGGCTTATAGTGATCACACGTGCACACACCAAATTTTATCTGAGCCCGGCGTAAAACGCATCAGGGCGATTAAGTAATCACATGCTCATGTCAGGCACGCATACTCACATAGTTCTCGTATCAAGCCAATGCTCAGTATGCAAAATGCGTGGTCATACGGTCCGGCACTCGGGCAACAATAAGATTCACAATGAGCACCCAATTCCAACAATGGCACATAAACACATCATGCCAATTCATGCTCAAACAAATGCCATGACGTGCTCCAATAATCATTTAACATGCTCAAGTTATCACATTAACATGTTCAATGTAACCCAATTACTCAATTCGACCACAGCACAACATTGGCACCCGATCATATACACTTAGCCATGTAAAATTTCACAACTAATGGCCCATTAATCTCCTCACTACTTGGCCACATTCAACATGCGACATGACATCACAAAAATTGATCGAGAATGAGCACAAATCAGCCACTTCAAGATGAATCAAGGCCTACTTGGGAATTCCACAATTGAACTCTAGATTAGCCATACTTAGTTCAATTAATTACATTATGGATAGCCACCAAATCAGGTCGATCTAAGCAATTATTCCGCTCCCAAATCAGCACATTAAGCCACTAAATTTAGCACAAAACCAACCTTCACATCAGCCACTAATTACCCCTAAAAACACCCTAATTTAACCCCTAAATCCACCTAATCCCATCTAGAAATGCTTAGCGGCCTAATTAGGGTTTAGGGTTAATTACTCACCTATTCCTAAGCTCCAATAGGCAGCTGAACCGGTGGAGAAACAGGTAGACCGAGTTGGTCTCATGGCGGGCGGGGCGGCTCCTCTGTGGTGATCGGCGGCGGCAACGAGCGGCGGTTCAAGGCGGCGAGGGGAGAGGGTGGTGAGGCTAGGCGGAGCGAACGAGTGGCGCTTGGCGGGCGGCGTGCAGCGGCGCAAGGCGGCGACGACTCTTCCGGCAGTGGCGGCGAGCTCCTCACACGACCGAGAAGAAAAAAGAAGAGATGGGAAGCTTGAGGGAGAGAGTGGCCGGTGGTGATGGTGAGGAAATGAGAGGAGAGAGAGTGAGTGGAGAGTTTATGCATTATTGGCTCAATGGAGGGGTTGAGCAACTTCCCCACAAATGACCATCATGCCCTCACACCAATGACCATAATTGAATCATCTCCAAATATCTAAGGGCAAACTTGTCCATCATTTTCAGAATTAATGGGGCTGATTAAGTCCACAATTAAGCCCCAAAATGCCCTCCAATAATCTTCAAAATTCGGAATACAAGGGTAGGGTCCAAGGGCAAAATCGTAATTTTCCGCTTCCGGGCCAAATTTCTATTTTTCGACCGTACCAACCCCAAATATAGTTGGCTACACTAAAACGACTTCATCCTCGCAAAATAGTCGCATACGTCCACGAAAATCGACGTTCAAGTCCGGATCAAATTCAATGATCAAAATTGCTTGATTACAATTTTAGGGTCTCTCACTAACGAGTGGCTGTTTAGGGATTACTGCGTATCGATCTAGGGTCACTCGAGTCGTGATGGTCTCGATTATCAAGAAAACGCGAGAATCTATCACTAATTCCAGAGGTCGCGATTGTTCGGGTTAAGTTCGGGATTTGTTCGCCGCTCGTACTCTCGATCATAAGGAATCACCCGCGATCCGATCGTGCATCGTTGGCCAAACCAAATCCGTCACTTTCCTAGGATCAGTTCACATTGACCCAAAATATTTCCTCGTTGTTCCTCAGAATTAGAGCTCAATTCGCGATCGGGTTCATGGTCCACGTATTATTTTCCTAGTTAGCCATTCCCCATCGATTAGTATACCGAGAGTGATCAATTCTGGACGAGACTCACTAAAATGAAATGAGAAATAATGTCAATTTCATTGATCCTGGAAGTGGGTCGAATTCGGGATGTTACATGTGGGCCCCCTGATTGCCACATGTTAATTTGTGAGTGGTTTTCTGCAAATCCTACGTGGAGTGTTAAACTCACCTAATATTTTCTCGCAGAATTTATATAATCCTGAGGAGCATGAGCAGGTATCCCTGGAATCAGCAGGCCGATCACTCTAAGAATCCTCAGCAGCGATCCTTCTCTGTAGCTTGGTCCCTTCTTGCGAGTAATCATGAAGCTTCTCATGAGCTTATACCACACGTTCATCTTCATCAGTATCGCCAGTAGAGGCGAGAAGTAGTTCTTGCTCGGTTCAGCCCGGACGATCTACATATAAAAAATTGATCAACCAAGATAATTGAATGACCAGTCTCATCCAATTACAACATTTCATGCAAGGTTAACTCTTTCTTTTTGCCTACCGTTTTTTCGCCTTTTCAACCCTGCAAAGCCAATTCATGAAGTTCATGGACGTGACAATGTTTTTTTTTCTTTCACTTTGGAGGAATTTTATCGCATAGACACTCTGGATGGCAAATTCTTTTTCTTGAAGTGCTAATCCAATATTTATATGCTTTATCCACATCTCAATTCAGTGAAGTATCCATTGCATATACTTATCATTTAACTAAAGCTAGAGAGAGAGAGAGAGAGGGAGAGAGGGTTCCTCACCTTCCCTTCATATTTGCTATTGAAGTAGCAACACCCCCCAAAATGCTTGAACATGAGAGCTGAATCATCGTAAGGCAACCTAGGCACAATGTCATTCCCATAAACGAATCGAAAGTACTCAATCTGATGCTCCTTGAAGACCCTCTCCATGAACTCCCCAAACTTCTCATCTTCAACCCTAGGTTGACCAAATGCATAGACCCCCTGCAATCTCTCCATCAGCCACGTCTCCCTGTGCACGGCCAAGATCGCTGGGAAGAGGATCGCCAACGCGCCTCCCAAGCTGTGGCCCGTCACCACGTACTTCGCTTTGTCGTTCTCACCGAGCAGCGACCTTAGCTTCTCCCTTATGGCATAGTAAGCCAATGGCGCCGAAGTTTTTAGACGTGGGTCGAGCTTTTTCGGCCAACCTGGGCTCCATTGGAGCCCTAGGGCTTTCATGAAACCGCCGTGGATTTTCCCAACCCCTGGTAACTCGTACCACGAGAGGTCAATGTCCGAGCACCATTCGTCAGCATTGAAAGGTTTCGTGCCTCGGAAGGCAACCAAGATGGCGTCGCGGTCACGTAGCATGAAGGCTTGTGTGGTTTCTTTCCTTTCATAATCTGCCAAAAAAAAAACGAATATTTATCTGTCAATTGTTGTCTTGGTATATTCTCAACAGCTTTAGAGATGATGGTATAGCTCCTTACCATTCCAAAAGTTGTAGAACCCCAAGAATTCCATCTGCACAAATGAGCGGACATAATTGTCATAAAGGACTAATTCAATTATTTTCAGTAATGTGTGTCACCTCTTCTTTGGATGGTATGGCCAGGTTCAGTTAGTCAATTAAGTTCTTTAGTATAAATTATGATCAATTTTTACACCTTTAAAGTGCAATGGTCCCTGACTAATTAAGTTAAACGGAGTGCGCTTCGAACAGATCAGCATTTTGATTTCTTATTTCTTATGTCTTGACGTGGTCACGACATGATCCATGCTTTCATTTGTAGATTAACCCCGAGCTAGGTAGTGTTTATTTCTGATTTAGACTCTCTCTCTCTCTCTCTCTCTCTCTCTCTCTCTCTCTCTCTCTCGTTTGACCTACCAGTGGCGGGCAACCGTCGTTTGAAGGTAGGCCTCGTTCTCATAGGATGCTTTCGAAGCCATCATGGAGAGAGCCGCACAGTACTCGCCGTCACCGGGCCTGATGCGGTTGTCCAGTTCCACTCTCTTGTCCAAATTGCCGGCGATGGATATGAAGCTCCCCGACTCTCTGTCCGGCATCACTACCTTCCCTGTTCACAGCCCCACACAGTGAGTCGACTTCTTTCTAAGTGGAAAGTCAAAAGATTAGGGAGACTAATCCTACTTTTTTTAGCATGTCACCGCTTGATCGATACCTTCGACTACAGATGTTTGGTAATCTTAAGCCATAAGAAGTTGTTCTCATGAAGACATTATCAATAGACCGGCGTCGATGAGTCTAATATGGTACCGGATAAGCCCGGCCATTCTTAGTTAAATTTCTTTTAGGAAATTGATGAGTGAGCCAGATCCGAAAAAATATAATATATCAAAACTCAGCCATTTATACTTCCAGTCTAGATGAACTCAGTAGACCGCTAGATTCATGATCAAGTCTATCCTGTGGACTGATAATGAAGTCTAATGGGTTACCAACATTTTTTAGTTTGTGGATAGCTCCCGCGGCCAATGTGTTTTTATGCGGGGAAACTTAAAGGAAGATTATCAAAGCTCGATGAATTTGCCATCTATGCCTTCGAAATCGAATCTAGGGTTAAAAAGATATACGCAACGTCCCTTTGTTTTCACTTAGTCCAATTGAAAAACAATTACTTTAAATAATGTATTTTTATGTTAAATAGTTGTTAAAAATTCTAATACAATTGACTTTAAATGATTCGTTAATTATTATATCAAATTAGACCCACGTTCACCACAAAAGTAATTAATAAATTGTGAAGCAACTAGGATATATTAATTGCACGTGTGTGCACCTCAACATTGTACGTGCTCAATAATTAGTAAAAAAAAAATTAGAGTTTTAATGCTAAAAACAAAAATGAGTAAAATCTGTTAAGCAACCATCGTTACTAAGGAAGCAACAATATAACTGCAAAGACTCATTTCGAATTGTTTTAATAAAGCCTTGTTGTGCCTTATTGTAATAACTATGACTTTGTTTATTTCACGGAAAACGTGACATTTCTAAAAAAAATTTTGAATAAGTCATTTTTCAGGAAAATGACAATATTTTAGCTGAAATCTAAAAATGAATTAGAAAATATTTTCTATTGTTTAGTATAGAATCCGTGTGCTCCTTTTAATAGTTTTTTTCTTTTTTCTTTTTTTTTTTTCTTTTCCTTCCTTTTCATCCAATCACTGGCCACGGCCCACAGGCAAGCTCAAGCCTCACCCCTGGTTGGCAAGGCTCGGCCCACTAGACTCACCAAATCCAACGAGGCTGAGCTTGCCCGAGGCTGGCGAGCTCGAGCCTCGCCAGATCGACGAGGTTCGAGCTCACTAGCCTTGGGCAAGCTCGTCCCTCGCCTATGGCCGGTCACTGGCAACAATGGTGGGTGACCGACCAAAGAAGAAGGAAGAACATAAAGAAAGAAAGAAAAAAAATTAAAAAGGGAAAAATAAAAATTATTAAAAGGAGTGCATGGAGGAAAACATGCTCGGTCTGGATGACAAAAAAGGAGGAAAGTTGATTTCTACTTTTCAAAAAAGGAAATCATTTTGCCCACTTTTAAAGGTGTTTTTCCCATTAATGGAAAATGTTTTCTTTTACTTATTTATTTTTTGTGAATCAAACACCGGAAAATCCGAAAAACCTTTTCTTGGAAGTTATTTCCAGGAAACAAACGGAGCCTATATATGCAAACCGACGTCGAAAGCAGTTAATGAGAAGCCTTCCAAAGTTCCGACTGCTCGACAAGAGATTCAACCAATGCTCAAACGCCGACCCGATCCAAGACAGGGGTTTGGCCACAAGAAGCAGAATCTTCTGCACGAGAATGGATATAAACATGATCCACCTTCGCTCGAAGCTCTCCTCTCCTTCCTCGGAGGAGTCCACAAATCCTCGCCTGTGCACATCACTGTAGATCAAAATGCGAAAGAGATCGATGACACCAGCTTTCTCTGGGCTCAACAGCAAGTAACTGCTGGAGAAACTCTTGTCACAAGCCATGGCTTTGAGGCAAAGAAGAGGGAGATGATAGCTAGGTTTCTTTTTTGATTTGAGGGTGTGTGTACCCACTGTTTTGGATGAGACTTGTACTGACTTCTTGAACTGGGCTTCAAAGGCTTATTTATAGAGGCTTAAGAATAGATGATAGCTAGGTTTCTCTGTCTTCCTGGTGTGTACTAAAGTCGATTTGCAGGCTAATTGATATAATAATCATAGACGTAATTTCTGATTAGGTGTTGTTAGTGTGGTCCAATTGCTTAAATGTCCGCCTACAATCTATCATATTTTAAGTACCCATTAAATATATCGATCTGTAAATAAGTCTCGGTGCACTTAAGATTACTCAAGAAAGAACAATATCACTCTTTGGTATGAAAGTTGATCGACTTTCAATGGATTTGTGAAGGGGAAGCTAAGGTTGCGCATGACAACGATTCTGTGCTCAGGAACAGATTTTGCTCAGAAATGATTCTTTTTAATTATGTGCCTAGAATTGATTTTGAGCATTTTAAGGGGTTTGTTAACAGTCCAAAATTCTATCCCTAGAATAGAAAAAGAATAGAAATGCGTTTGGTAATGCCGCAAAATTTCTTTTTATTAATAATATTTTTAAATATTTTAATATTTCTTTCTTTCTTTTCTTTTCTTTTTTTCTTTTCCTCCTTCTTGGCATGGCCTACTTGCCGGCCATGACCGGTAAAATATTTTTTTATTAATAATATTTTTATTAAAAGTATTTTTTTTTTCTTTTTTTTTTTGTGTAGTGGCACTGGTCGCTTGACCATGACCGGTAAAATATTTTTTATTATTAATATTTTTTATTAAAATATTTTTATTTTTTTTGCCATGGCCGGTAAAATATTTTTTTAGTAATAATATTTTTTATTAAAAATATATATTTTTTTTTTTTTTCCATGGCCTGGTCGCCGGCCATGACTGGTAAAATATTTTTTTATTAAAATATTTTTATTAAAAATATATTTTTTATTTTTTTGGCCATGGCATGGTCACCGGCCATTGCCGATAAAATATTTTTTTTATTAATAATATTTTTTATTAAAATATTTTTAATAAAGATATATATTTTTTCTTTTTTTGCCATGGCCTAATCACCGGCCATGGGGAAAATTTCAAAAAGAGACCTAAAGTGCTCTTCTTTTCTCAAAAAAAAGACCCGAAGTAGAGTTTGTCTCAAATAAGGATTCAAAGTAATCATTTAGTCTCAAATAAGGACCTGACTTTCCGACCGGCAAACTGATACGTATTCCGACAACTTAGGCAGGGGTTTTTTCGTCCAAAAGTATTTTATTTTTTTTTTCACTCTTCTTCCCTATTCATCTTCTTCTTCGTTTGACCCAAGAGGGAGGTGAGCTCAAGAACAGCTGAAGATACTATCAATCTAGGAGCGATGGTGGGAGGGCTAGCCAAGGTCGCCCTCGCCGGCCACCGTTGAGGGATGGCCTCTTTTGGGCGAGCTGGCGAGGGACGAACTCGCCAGTGGCTGATGAAGTCGGCCCTCGCCAGCGGCCGGTGAGGTTGACCCTCGCTAGATCTCGGCGAGGGTCACCTCGCCAGCGGCCAGCGAGGGATGGCCTCACAGCCATCGGCGAGGACGGCCCTCGCCGCAAGGGTGGTGATTCGAAAGAAGAAGGCAAAGAGAAAAGAGTAAGGAGGAGAAGAGGAGGCGGAGGAACCTATCAAACCCACCACCCAAAACCGGCCAAAAGGCCGAAGCATCCTTTGGTGACGACAACCCCCGCGGAAGGATCCCTCGATCACCGTGAATCGCAGATTGATCTGAGCGCCCGCGATCTCCGCACCGCATCGTGCATGATGCGCGCCCAACCCCTCCCTCCACCCCCCCCCCCCCCCCCCTTGGCGGACATTCCCTCGCTTGTGCTTGCACAGAGAGAGAGAAAGAGTATAGTGGTGGTGGTGGTGGTGGTTGTCGTGGGACAAGGAGGGAGAGAAGAGATTGACGGCATCCCTGGAGCTCACCTCCGTCTTGGTTGTGGTGGGATGAGGAGTCAAACGAAGAAGATGAACAGGGAAGAAGAGTGAAAAATAAATAAATAAAATGCTTTTGGATGAAAATACCCCTGATTAGGTTGCCGGAATACGCACATAAGATGCATCAGTTAGCCGGCCGGCAAGTTAGGTCGTTATTTGAGACTGAATAACTACTTCGGATCCTTATTTGAGACTAAATGATTACTTTGGGTCCTCTTTTGAGACAAGCTCCACTTCGGGTCCTCTTTTGAAAAAAAGAAAAGCACTTTGGGTCCCTTTTTGAAATTTTCCCCCAGCCACAGGCAGGTAAAATGTTTTTTATTAATAATATTTTTTATTAAAATATTTTTATCAAAAATATATTTTTTTTTTTTTTTTATCATGGCCTGGTCGTCGACCATGGCTGGTAAAATATTTTTTATTTTAATAATATTTTTTTATTAAAATATTTTATTCTCGTCAGATCCAGCGAGAGTGGTCCTCGGGCCGGACATTAGAAGCTACATTAAAAATCAAGAAAATGAAGAAGAAAAAAAATTGATTCTCAAAATTGTTCCAAGAATCAAGAAGCTACTTTTTTTTTATTCTTGAAAACTGATTCTGGGAACAATTTTTGACAAAATTGTGCCCAGAATCAAAAAATTAAACAAACGCATTTATGTTTCTAAACTGATTCTAAGAACAAAAGAACCGAATCAAATACTGTTTGACAAGTTGTCATGCGCAGCCTAAAAAGATTGTGGAGGTGGTCTCTCTCCAAGGTTTTATTCGACTAATCACTCTCTGGTATGAAAGCTGATCGACTTTCGATGAATTCGCGAAGGGGAAAGCTAAAAGGGCTGTGGAGGTGGGGTCACTCTTTAAACGACCCGCATTTCTGCATTTCGAAGGTGGTAACGACATGTCTTAAATTCGTTTGAGAAAGGTGATAACGACATGTCTTGATTTGTTTATGGAAAACTCCGCATTGCAGTTTAATATTAGGTCATGTGATTCGTTCCTTCACTTCCAAACGGGATTCAGAGGACATATATTGCTTGTGAATTGTACTCCGTCATGCTGCATACAATTGCTACTTTGACAGACAAGAAGGTATGAATCGTTCACTTTGAACTTGTACAAATTTCATTTTAGAAAATGAACATCAATTGGCAAAAAAAAAAAGTTTAGGATTGAATTGGCAAAACAAAAAGTTGAGGACTAAATTGACACAATTGCAATAGGTTTAGGGCTTTTTTGATAATTTTCTCCCTTGCATCCAATGTACGCAATTGGTATTTGGATCATTTTTCTTAGGGGTATTAGTGGGTTAAATGCGATTTTTAACCAAACTTTTCATCTTTTTTCTTAAGATATTTTTAGCATGTACGGTGTTGTGAAAACAAGCGATGAACACAATAATAAACTAGAACGAGGAAACAAATCAATACCATTTTATGTGATTCGGTTTGTGTGACCTATTTCACTAGAAGAGCAACACAAGATTCCACTATATATCAAGTAATACAACAAATATTACAATCATACTTGAGTTATTCAAACACTCTCAATGTTTCAAAGTCTCCAATTACACACAATAATCTCACTATGTTTAGTCTTACAATCCCTTGCAAAAAGCGAAATTATCCAAAAAGTCTTAAACCTATTATGCGGCAGTCAATTCAGTCTTAAACCTTAATTTAGTCCTAAGCCTTTTAACAATCTGTAAATTTAGTCATAAACCGTTCAATTGTAACAATTTAGTCCTAAACCTTTTAAAAATTTACCAATTGAGTTCCTCAAGTCATTTTTTTCCAGAAATCGCTGACGTGACAATCTAATTAGCGCCGATCGTCCTACGTGGTGGTGATATACAATCACTTGGCATGGACACAACGGCAGGGTGTAGCATTGCGATGGTGCAGCCGCCATGGCTGAACAGAGACATGACCAAAAGAAAAAGTCCGTAGAAAGAGAAAGGAAGAGATGAAGTTTTTCTCCATCCTCGAATAGATAAAATGTACCTAAACGAGTCTGTTATTGAGGTCGCTCAATATGTAATCCTTTGACAAACATATACTGACTATGCGCTTAATGCTTGCAAGTAGGGATGGGGCTATTTTCACACCCTTTTTAGTCTACGGGATCAAATTTGCTAGCCATGCATTCACTGCAGGACGTGTAGACCATGGAAATCAATCCCCCATTAGAAGTTTTAGTTTGGAGATTTTTATTTGGATGAGTGAATATGGACCGTTGGCCCATAAGATTGGATGATATGTTAGCACCACATAGCATACTTGGGCTTGCAATTGAAATTCCATGGACTCAAAATCTTAAGATACAACCTAAGCCCGGCCATGCAAAGGCATTTGCATGAACTGTGTCACCTGTCCGGTTGGCACGGTTCATGATGTGCAAAATTGAGCCTAATTCAAGGTTTGTCTCTGGCCAAAAGACTTTTGTTTCTGGTGTTTGATGATTGATCCCGAATGGTTGTCGATGTATCAACCAAATAAATTTATTTCATTGCATTCCATCCTCTAAGCTGAGGTTGAGTTCGCTTAGCTTAAACAGTAGTAAGCTAAACAATGCCTGCATTATGCTTACACTACACGTTGATAATCAAATAGCTGATATCTGAGATTCCAAGCTCTAGCCCCGAACCACCCATCAAGGTTCTTTTATGTGTAGTGCCATAAGACGACTATCGTAGCAACCTTGTCTGACAAGGGTAGAGAGTGCTTGTTTATTACAATCAGAGAGATCCCGAAAAAATTGTGATGACTTTCAATACCTTCTTCGATGGTGGAGAGACTAGGAATAAGTCAAATCACATGTTTGACATCCACACAGTGCTACTGGCTATATATATGTGTGTGTGAAAGTGAACCTAATGATTTTTATTTAAAAACCTAAATATTGACTAATTAACTGCACATCATTAATGCACAAAAACTCTCTATTGTACGTGTACGTATGTTATCATTTTATATAGTCATTGTGTTCACTACTAGTGTAAAAAAATTTTATACATTGATAGTCGGATGGGTGACATGTGGATAAGTTCGTTTACACAACAATCTTTAAATGCAAATGCCGCTAATCCAACGGTGAATATGTAAAAAAAAAAAAATCTTTACAGTGGCAATGGACCTAATAAAAATCATATTTCGGGACTTCCCATGAGGTGGACACTTTTATAATTTATTTTCCCTCCATTTAACTGGACTAAAACTGTTGTTTGGACAGTTTAAAGATAAAATCTCTTAATAGAATAATGCTGTGTAGAGAAACCCACTTGCCAAAATCCATTTCAAGACGCATAAAATAATTATTATTAGCAAAATCGTAGTGGAAGCATCCGGAACCGGGAGGCCCATGATGGCCATGAAGCGGTGAATAAATTAAATATTAGGACCTGCAATACAACGCACCAGCATTTATACGTTATCTTTATAATATATGCTTGTATCTACCTTAGATCTTGTCCCAGTTAGAACACATCTCACCTTCGCTAAGGGACAAAGCAACGAAGAATTTCGGTCAAAAAAGGAAATTCCTCCTCACCCGTCCTTCAAGTGAGGAAATCCTGCCAAAACATAATCCAACCAACCTATAAATTCATATATATATATATATATATATATATATATATATATGTATGTATGTATGTATGTATGTATGTATGTATGTATATAGCTGCAGATGGCATTATAACTATTACAAGGCCATATATGGAAGAAGAAGAAGAAGAAGAAAATACTGGAACTGACTCGAAGGTCTTGGTCACATGATCATTTCTTCCCCGATGAAAACATCTCCACATCTAGAAGTCATAGGGGTTAGTTTTTTTTTTTTTTTTTGGGTTTTAAGCCAAGAGGGTCTTGATGACCTTCCCAATAATCCAATTCCACACCTCAAGTAAATAATCACCTAGGACCAAAGTACTTCAAACCTTAAAGGGTACCATGAGAGGTCATCATTAAATCTAGATACACCATAGGCAAATAAGTTCATACAATTGATGTTTACAAGAACTTATGGTTTGCCGTTTATGGAAAAATTCATCATTTAAAAAGTATTTTTCTAACAATAACTATTTGTACTGCTTATAATAATTAGTCGATAAAAAATATTTATGTTATCAATAATAGTCTTTGTCTATATATTTTCGTTGATAAGAAATCTATCTTTCATTAACGCATATTGTTAGGCTACATAGTTATGAGTTTCTGCGAAATAATAAATTTTGTTGGGAGAAAAGGACAAGGCATATTGATTGTGAAGAGAGCTTCCTATGACCAATGTATATGCGCAAGGTGCGTCAATCATGCAATTGTGTTAGGTCACCCCACGCGTAAAACATAAATTTCCATCAACAAGTCCTGTCACCGAGAACATGAGAACTTATCCCAATGTGGGAAAGAAACGATAAACATTTTCTTTAATAAAGGATATGGAATGTGTCAGAGATGCAATGTATTTATGCTTTTGGGGTGGTGTTTCCTAAATTCATGAAAAGGGGTCACCCCCCAAAACCCTAATAATAATAATATAGAATCTATATCTATGTCCTTTATTGTAATGTTGGGATCTTTGTGTGATATCCCACATGGTGTCTATTTGCTAGATCAGGTTTGACTCTTTTTTCTTCCAAAAAAAAAATAATCCCATGAATTTTATTTGTATGTGCTTTCTCTTTTGGGTATAATAAATGAGATTAAAATGATCCTCAAAGACAGGAACCCTCTCATTGCACTCACTTTTGTCTTGGGGAGCAACCGACCCTCTTGGCTATTCAGGGTCATACACAATATATACTAATCGTGCACAAGAAAGTGAATGATTTTGTAGTCAATATGCTAATGCAACATAACAAATATGTTAATATCATATTAGAAAGGCTTATGTCCCCATGTTAATATAATAAGCATGTTATGGGCACGTGGGCCTCCATTTAAGTGCAACTAGATAAACAACTAGTTAAGCTCGTACAGTTCTTGCTCTTGGGGAATAGAGAGTGGTAGAGAGTATGTATTAGATGGTTAACAGCCTCTGTTTGATTTATAGGTAAACAACTATTCATCTATTCAGATAAAACGAGAGTGAATAGTTAACAACCTCGCTTTGTTCATCTGTTTGAGTGAGTGGTCCAGTGATTGTCAATCACATCGACCTCAGATTGGGTCACTCAGTGCTCGTTGAATCAACTCTCAAACATGTCCTCTTAATAATTTTTGACATTGCATGTGTCGTTAGGATGCGTTCATGGAAATTTTGAGGAGACATTGTCCAACAATCTTAAACTTACCGTACGGACTCAGGGTGAATTATTTTAGGGTTGAGTAGCCAAACCCGGAACCTATTCTCACAAAGTTCCTAGATTTTGGAACTTGAAACCAATTCGTAGACCCCGGAATCAACCTTGGACCAATCCTACTTGTCCGGTTTGGTTCTAGGGTCAATCCAGGAACCAGCTAATTCTTTCTTCCTTTTTTTTCATTCTTTGAAAGGACAAACTTACCCCTTCAAAGCACATAACCATAATCATTGAGGTTTGCCTCAATAGCCACCCTTCTTACTTGAGAAGGGAGAGATGAAGAGTTCGAATCTCCACCCTTGCTTGACTATTCATGTTTTATGTTTGTTGATAGTTTTTGACTCCCACGCCCTATAAAAGGCAGGACAAAAGTTTGAAAGTGAGTTGATAGTTAGAGTAGGACAAACCAAACAAAAAACAAAGTACATAACCATCAACACTCGATATTTATAACTATGATACTTAGTAACAAAAGGCAAGAAGTAGAACACTGGTAGAAGCCAAATAGAAATATAAGGTAATATGGAATTATCCAACTCATCCTTATAATCAAGCAAAACGGTAGATAAAGCAACAAGAGAAATCTCCACTCGCCAAAATAACAACCCATAAAAGGTGAACACGTAAAATAAAATAAGTTCTAAACATGAAACATAAAACATGAATTATAGAACTTCATTCTTCATTCATCCATAAAAAAATTGCTCCAATTCTAACCATTTAAAAACAAAGCAAATAAAACATAATTAAATTGGACTCGGTCTAGGGTGGGTCTAGGGTCAAACCAGAATCCGTCCAAGGTTAGTCCGCCAGTCTGATTCAGCACCTTGATCTTGGAACCGAACCGCACAATGCTGATTCCCAATTTTTGGGACTAAGGACAGGTTCTACGCGAAACCGAACTACACAGTCCCAGTCTGGTCCAGTTCCAAGGTCTACCCTAGATCGATGCTCACCTCTAGAATGGATATCAATTTAGTTCTAGACTTTACAATTTGATCAATTTAGTATTAAACCTTTGCACGAAATTCCTATGTAGTCCTTTCGGTCAATTTTTGCCAGAAATCATTGACGTAGTGATGTGCTACATAGGACGGCTAGAAATGATTAGACCTTCACATTAGTGATTTCCAGTGAAAATTAACCAAAATGATTATATAATTTGCACACAAATTTTTAGGACTAAATCAATTAAATTGAAACGTTTAGAATTAAATTGGTATCGGTTCAAAAAGTTGATAGACTGATGCGCAATTTTTCTGAAATTTTGATGTTCCCCTCTTTCCTGAGACAGTGAGATTAATAGCCCACACGTTACTGATACCAATAGTAAAAAGGGTAGAAACCCCAATAATCTAGATCTTCAATTACTCGAGTCACCGTCTTAGTAAGCCGGTCGCTCGAATGATATGTACAACTCTTTTGATAGCTCACAAACCCCACGATTCCCGGGGAAAGATAGAGAATAAAGAAAAGAATAACAAGTAACAAATTCTCAAAGAAACAGCTTTAGGTAATAATTTAAAAATATCTTTGAAGTTTTCAAACTAGAATCATTTTGATATGTTACAAAATATAGAACGTATAGCATCCTTGAACATCAAGTTCCAAATGGAGAATATATGTTTCAATTCATAGATTCTTAAGCCAATAAAATAAATTTAAAAGACATAAATCAACTAAACACTAATTCTGGCATCATATAGTGATCTGGGCAGTGCAATCCTAAATCTCTCAGCTAGAAACAGTTCAAAAAAGGTCCCATATTCGATGTACCATATACAATCAACCACTAAACATTTTGATTTGTGCTGTCAAGTTCTAAACTGTTGATGCAATCAAATCCCTAGACCGTCGGTAGTGAAGCGATCGCAGGCGTCCGCAACAACTGAAGGTTTCTTGAAATTGTGAGTGGCTGAAGTTGAAGCAACTACCATTTAGTCAATTATTTCACCTACATGACCAAAAAAATTATCGGCTTGTTAAAAAAAATAAGACTTAATTAGACTGTGTTTATGGATTTTTTTTAGTGATAAGATTTAGGCCTTAATTGCACCTAATTGAAATGGTGTAAGACAGGGTTTCACTTTTTGATGTATTCCCTTTTGATAATAATGAGAGTCAATTCTCTTAAATATATGACATGTCCTACCAAAAACATGAATTGATATGTCCTAACTAAATTGCTAAATTCAAAATGCAAACAATATTCTTTTATTCCTATTTGAATGTAGGTCCTAATCTCCCACTTTGCTATTTCAATTGAATTTGGGGTAATTTCTTCAGCATCTAACATGTCGCCATTTTGACTTTTCTATTTCTGAGTCAAGCATTCGCCAACAAGAGCTCCCCATGTGGCTACGTTGGAAAAGTGAGCGCCTCGAACAAGGTTAATGTCCACGAGAGCGGGACCAAAACCATTTTTGCATACAAGTTGGGGACTAAGGGGCGTTTGGCAAATTATCAAATAATGAAAATTTCTGTTCTTTTACTCTCAAAATCAGTTTGGAAACAAAAATCCGTTTGTTAAAATTTTGTGCCTCGGCATAAATTTGCAAAAAATTGTTCCCAAAATCAGTATTGGAACAGAATCAAGAAGCAAAAAAAAATAGTTTCTTGATTCTGGAACAATTTTTCCATTTCTGCTTCTTCTTGATTTTCTTTTTCCTTTTTGGTTTGTTCTTCTTCTTCTTCTTGGTCTGCCATTGGCCAGGGCCGGTGAGGGCGGCAAGGCCAACCTCGCCGTCGCGACCGGTGAGGGCCGCGACTCCCTCGTCAGCCTTGGCCTGTGGCCGATCGCTGGCACCGGCAACCAGCCATGACCAAGGAAGGGAAGAAAAATAAAGAAAGAAATATTAAAATATTTAAAATATTATTAATAAAAAGAAGTTTTGTGTAGTTACCAAACACATTTCTATTCCTTTTCTATTCTAAGAATAGAAATTTTGGATAGTTATCAAATACCTTCAAATGCTTGGAAATTGTTTTCGGGCACAGAATCAAAAAGAATCATTTCTGTGTAAAATCAGTTGCCGGGCATAGAATTGTTGCTATGCACACCCTAAAATTTACCCAAAGAAAGAAAGAAAGAAAGTCGAAGGACCAAATTGTAATAAGGGTAAAAGTTGAGGGACTAGATTTTTGCTAGCCAGCCCTTCCTTAAATTCAAACGAGGTCCGATCTTATGCAACCGAGTACGTTAATTTAGAAAGCCCACTTTAATTAGGTAAATCTTGAATCTATGAAATATTCTACTAACCTCATTATCCGGTTAAGACGCAAGCCCAAACCCGAGTAAGTAACCCAAATACGAAATCATTTGCATTGGTAATACGAAGAATTGAATATGTGTTAGTTTTTTAACTATTTAGCCAATCCCAGATGATTTAACTTGACAAACTATAGACATAAGATTGCACCTTGGCATGTAAATGGTAAACGGTGCACCAACAATGATACTTCTTTATTTTCCAATGTCCATCTAAACTTAAGTTCGTACCCCCACCCTGTAGAAAGGAACCTTGCCATCATTGTTGGACCAACAAAAAGACTCGTATGTATAAATCCTTTACTTACACATCACCCGTCTATTTTCTTCATTCAAATGTGGGATGACTTGTTTCCTTTTCAAGACGTGGTTCCACAAACACAGGCTTTTCCTGTCGATCCAAGGATCTTTGTTATGTCCAATGTCCGTATGATACACTAATATAGTCTTAGAAAGAAATGACGGTTCCCTTGATAGAATGAATATAAAATTACTAAAAATGAAAAACACACATAATTTCCTGCTTGACTGCTGCTGAAAATTAAGGGTTTTTTCACCGCGTGAGGACGAAATAAAAGTGCATAAACTATATATATGTTGTTGCAAATTGTGACGATGGTCCAAAACAAGATATTATAAAGTACTACCTTAATGTATACAGAAGAATTCATGCGTAGTCATTTTCAACGTCCTTGTTTTGGCCAACGAGACATCTTTTATAAAGAATGCAAAAACGTGAGTTGTTCTTTTTATCTGTTTGATACAAATAAATCATCAAAGCACAATCTTCTGCTTACATTATGGGAAGAAGGGTAACACTCCACTTATCACAATTGTTTGAAGAACATCACCATTCATCACTAGCTATCCAAAAAGAAAAGGCCAAAAAAAGGAGTTGAGAAAAAAGAAAACCCATTTCAAATTATCATTAAAATATCTGCATTGACCCCACCACTTGCCCACTCTGGAAATCCTTCCCTAAATGTGAATAATTCAAATTCCCCATCGCTGTCGTTGCCGCCGCCGCTTCCGCCGTCGCCGGAAAGCCGATGCCCATTTGATTGCCATTGTTGTTCACGGCAGCTTCCTCTAGACACTGCACTTGCTTCTTCAAGAACTTGACGTAGTGAATCGCCTCGTCCAACATCGAGGCCGTGTCCATCTTCGTGCCACCGGGGACGAGTCTCTGGAGTATCCTTATCCTCTCGCTGATCCTCTCCCTCCGGTGCCGCGCCGCCACGCTCTGCGGGTCCTTCGATATCTTCACGTTCCTCCGCTTGGGTGGCTTGATCGACTCCGGATCGATGTGGATCGGTTGCATCGCCGCGATCCGGAATATCATCTCCCTCATCGCCGCCATCGAATTCCTCTTCTCGTGCGACGAACTACCAGACAAATACGCGCCCATCAACCCGCCCGCCGGCGCCGGGCCACCTCCGCTCTTGAAAAAATTAGGCGGCAGGGGGGCGGAGGCCGGGTCATGAACCGGGTGGTTGCCGATGAACGAGACGGTGGCAGGACTTTGAGATATTGGCGCGATGGGGCTTCGTTGGTGGAGCGGCGAAGGGTAACTCCCCGCCGCGGGGCCCGTCGGGCAGGAGAAATCAGACGGGTCGTGATGCGAGGAGTCGTAGAGGTCGGGATACTTCCCGGGCTGCATCAATATCTTCATGATGTCCATGTGATCTTCCGGCGACAACTTGATCATACCAACATCCATGAGAAGAGGAGAGAGCGCGAGAGGGAGTTTGATTATTAGGGTTCTTTTCAGGGATAAGAGATGAGATGGAAGCGAAAGAGAGGGTCAAAGGTAAAGATTTCTCTGCAGAGATAAGGATGTGAGAGGAAGAAAACGAAAAGGATGTACACAACAATGGAGGTTAAAAGCTCTGTGGGGATGGATTATATCTAATAGACCGACCATCAAAATCGAGCAGCGAAGTTGGAAAGTGGAAGGGGGTAGCTTTATATAGCAAGTTGTTGGCAATATAATATAATTTACTGGTAAATAAACCCAGAAAGTAAAAAGAAAAAATAAGAAGAAAGAAAGGAAAAAGAAGTTCTTCTCTCTCATTTACGACGAGCCTATGATTTATGCTCCAATTATGTGGGGCTACCACTAAAAAGAAAAACCCTAAATATCTTAAAGAGTGACTATGGGGTCTGAAACTCTGGTTTCATCACGTGTGTCGACATGAAATGGGGGTATTAATTACTCTAGGCAATACAAAAATGAATTTCTTGCCTCGAACATGACAAAATAATTAGATTTAAAATTTAAATGCCTCATCGGTCAGATCAACTAAATCAGCAGGGCTTCACATGCGCCACTTGAATATAGAAGAACATAGTAACCATTCGAGTGAATTTGAAAAATACATGTCAGTTTGAAGGAAAAATGACTTTTTTTCCTATGAAAGTAGGAAAAAAATTCAAGGTATAATATGGGTTTGAACACAAATACACAAAGGTCAACCATATGATGAAAATGGAAGCTGGATGTGAAATTTGCAGAAAAATGTAAAATCAATCAGTTCTCACTTAAACTGGAAATATATACATATACATGTGCACATATACATCAACTTGTTGATCTAATTTTGGATATCAAGTCATGAATCTAGGGCAAGTACAACTCATCTGGAAAAAGGCTGACGATTGGATGGCTGGGGTTAAAGAGAATGACAGTAGAAGGAAAGGTGCATGAACCCCATTTGCTTTCTCACAAAGAGAACCCTTTTCTTTTGACAAATTTTATAAAGAAAGTACACTTTATGCCTTAGAAACAATTCACCTTTCAAGCCGGAAACATTACTACAAAACCCCACAATCACATGAACTTTGTCAGACGAACCACCCCCATCTATCTCAGCTTTGGACCGCCAATTTCATGACCACCAGCAGCGGAAACTCCGGCGACTCTTTGTTAGGTCTAGACATGTTTCCGTATTGCTCGTGTTATTTGATAGGAGACGGGTATATGTGCTAACACATGACGATGGGAATGTAATAGATAACACCCAGTGTCAAAATATTAATCATACATCTTCGCTTATAACCACGAATTTAGAACATGAATTATGCCCTCTTATAGAAAGTCATGATGATGAATACTTTACACAAAGATGAATATGGAAAATAAGTTTCAAGTTTTTTTTTGTCTCCCTTTGGCTTTGTAGTAAAGGTGAAGTGCTGTTGGTGGGTTGGGGACCTACATGACACGCGCAGACCACTGGTAATAACACCCAAGTTGACGTTATTATCTGCAAGAGCTTCTGTGGCACGCCCTTCAAGGAGGATTAGGGTGATTGACGGTGGAGCAAATATTGTCTGCACTGAGCTCAACTCACATCTGCCGTCAAGATAGGCAGATCTCGTACGAAGTCCGTCTCATCCAACGGACCATATGATCTGAGCTCACATGAATCGAGTTCACACTCCACTTCCTGACAGCGACGGTGATGCCAGCCCCAAAATTTAGCAGAAGCGATGTGCACTTTTTCGTCAGTTTTTACCAGTTTTTACGTTCTTTTTCTCTTTTCGAACTGGCGAAGCCCTCCTCCGATTGGTTACCAAGTAGTAGCAGAACCAGCAGCAATCTGTGGCTGACTCTTCTCTATCTGTCTATTCATTTTTTTTTTAATTCTTGATAAGCCTTTTTCAGTTTTTACCAGTTTTTACGTTCTTTTTCCCTTTTCGAACTGGCGAAGCCCTCCTCCGATTGGTTACCAAGTAGTAGCAGAACCAGCAGCAATCTGTGGCTGACTCTTCTCTATCTGTCTATTTTTTTTTTTTAATTCTTGATAAGCCTTTTTCAGTTTGCAGCAACTTGTGAAAGGTTTTGTGGGAGGTGTGGATCTTGATGGCCTTTGACAATTCGAGAACAACCCACCGATTGTCAATCTGTCCACGCCAATGAATTCGGGCAAACAGGAAAAAAATCATCTTGAAATATCTTATCATTACCATTTTGCATCGTGTCTTTTTCAAAAATATGTATCTCTACATCTCAAATCAAAAATAATCGCTAGAAAAAAGTGATAAAGGGTACTTTTGAAAAGAAAATGACGATTCGCTAAAAAAAAATGTGCTTGCGGTGAGATGAAATGTGGTACCTAAGAATGCAAATGAGAGTGCGCAAGTGCATTTTGAATAATGTCGAGATGCACGGAGATATTATGGTGAAATTTTATTAGTTTGAGATGTTAGATGGACAGGACACTCATCTACATGTTGCTTTTGCCGATCATTTCCTCAAATACTTGTACTCCTATCGAATCATAAATAAATATATATAGACATCATCTTCTATTGAAAAGTATACATTTAAAGGTTTGTGCTTTTAAGAAAATTTGTATTGGAATTAAAGCGGAATGACATGTTTCTTGATCCCCGAGAAGTCTCGATTGTTTTGTATACAAGGTTTGAAGTCTATGTGATGGGATTATGAAGTCTCAAATACCCCAAAATTGATACGAGAAAATGTTTCCAATAGCAATTATAAAGTGTTTTATAGCAAGCTAGTGAAATAAAGAAAACATAACATTTATGTTTATAGGAACAATTTCTTTTCAGAAATAGTTTTTTCTATTTATATACACAGGATGAGTTTCTGAGCATAATAACGTGTTTAATAACTGCACAAAATTTCTATTCTCAACATAGAAAGAGAACAGAAAAGTGTTTGGTACGACCCTAAATTTTTTTTTTACAAGAAATTTTTTGAATTTTTTTCTTTTCTTTTTTTCCTCTCTTCTTTTTCCTCCTCTAGCCGGTCACTAGGCCTCGACGATGACTGGTGACCGTCCAGAGACAAGAGCCGGCCTCAAGTAAGCCTCACGGTGGCTGGATGAGGTTGGCCTAGCCTAGCCATCGGCCATCACCGAGGCCCGGCAACCGGCTAGAGAAGGAAGAAGAAGGAAAGAAAAAAAAGAAAGGAAAAAAATGGCCTTGATTCATAAATTGTTCCCGGGAACAAAGAAGTAAATTTTTTTTTACTTCTTGTTTTTGTTTCAAATCTATTTTCTAGCCACTTTTCTATTTTGGGGAAATTTTTGTTTACTTCTTGTTTTTGTTCCAAATTTATTCTCTAGTCACTTTTCTATTTTGGGGAATAGAAAAATTAATTGACGTTACCAAACGGATTTATATTCTTTTTATATTCCGGAAAACAAAAGAACAGAAAAATAGAAAAATATTATGGTTAGCAAACGGGCCCTAAGTATTCTAAAACTTGACAAGAAAGTGTGATCAAAATCCTAAAATTTATATGACCAAAACAAATTTCTCAAACTTCCAAATAGTGTAATTGGGTCATAAAGCATGTTCAATCAGTGTAATCAACGGCTTATGCTCACTCCGTCAAATTTGGATGTCAAAAATATACTGACGTGACTCTTCTTATTTTTATTTTTAACTGCACTCGGCACCCGCTTAGCATACATTAGAAAAAATATAAAAATCACAAAAGAAAAACCAGAAAAGAAATACAAACCAAAAAAGAAAAAGGGGGGCCAGAAAAGTTAAAGCTCAAAATTTCAATCTCTCAAGTACCATGGTTTGTGGTGCAGTGCACCAAACAGTGAACACCTCTCATCATCAATGTTGCTAACACTCGATGCTACGAAGAAGCATCAATGATGCCATCGTCGATACAGAGAAGAAGTGATGGATTTTGACCATTGGCTAATTTGGGGTTTTGGGATTAGCAAAGAGGGAAGCTTATCCCTATAATGGATGCCATGAAAATTTCAGCTTAAGCACTTCATCGAGAAATATCTAATATGATGGGAAATTACTTATTATAATTTTTTTTGGTAAAGTACTTATTATAATTGATGATGGGAAAATATAAGAAAAATATATATAACTCACCTTTCAGCCAGTTATCACTTATACACCTTTACGGCTAAAAATACCGAATATACACCTAATTTTTATCTTCAAAGACCCCTTTGCAGTTTACGCTTTCACATTAGTTATTTTATGCCTCTATTTATGAAATGTCATTTTTCTTTTCAAAAACGCTCCGTCACAAATCGTAAATTCTACTTATCAAAACATTCAAAACCAAACCACTCGATCCCTAAGCATGATGTTATGATGAGTTCTTTTCAATGTCGGATTTTGCTTAGAGATGTGTGGATAATGATCGGGAAAAAAATAGAGAATATGTTAATAGCCATTAAATCAAAAGTGGGGTATATTTTTTTTATATTTTCTCGAGATAGAGTTTGGTAGCTGTTGCACATTATTCTGTCACCTTGACTTTCAGATATGGGGCTTGCCCTTGTGGCAAACTGTTGACTATGGGGAAGAACATATAGGATCAAGCTTTCCCATGAAAGATTCCAATCTATCTTTTGTAACTCGATGTAACTTTAAGCCTTTATCTTCATACTCTAAGCCGACGGTCCATCTCTCCACGAAAGCAAACACTGGCCTAGACTCAGCCCACCGAATTACACAAATCATTTATCGAATATTCGAAGTAAATACGAATATATATATTATGCTCAAACTTATAAATATAACCCCTGTTTAAAAAAATTTCAACTTGTGCAAAGTAACATGTTTGTTTGTGCACATGAAGAAATGAGTGCTGCTGTCAGAATATTTCCCAAAATTATGATACTCAAATAATAATTCTTCCGAGCTGTGGGAAAATTAGAAAATTTAATAGCAAATTCAAAAAATCTCCCCCCTTATCGCGTCCAGCTAACGGGGCCCGTTTCGCGTGCAGAAGATAACCAAATTTAATGCCACCAAAAAAATCATACAATAAACAAAATTATCACTGCAAAATAATAAAAATTTTAAAAAAATCTACAGGAAGCGGTCCAAATTCGAAAGTCTCTTTCCATCATTACGTCGAAAATTCGACAAATTTTTATTTTTCCCTTTTTGGGTCCACTCCTCGATTCTTACCTTAAATAGGAAAATACCAAAGGGTCACTGTAAATCCTGTCTGTTCAGATCTGTTTGTCCATTTTTTGCTTTAATTATTTAGAAATTATTTCTTGCAGGAAGACAGAAAAAGAAAAGATTTTTCACGCTCTCAGGCCTGCCAAAAAAAGAAAATTAATGGCGTGTTCGAGTAGGTTCTGATGTGGGTTTTTTAATTAATTACGACAGTAAATAAATAGATTTTTTATTTTATTTTTCTTTGCCAATTTCGTGCATATCGGTGGATGAATTTATGGGGTGCGCAAGGAGGCTGCAACTCGAAACGCAGTTAGCACAAAAACGACAGCTTCGTTTCCATCGATGCCGTCTGCACTTGGAATACAGTGCATGGTCAGCTCTCGTATTCAAGTCTGGCGGTGCTTTTCGAGGAAAATATGTTTTTTGTTTTTTTGGAAAAAAATCACCAAAAACCCCAAACTTTTTCTTGTGATCATTTATTCCAAACTTTTTTTTTGTGATACCAAAAATCCCAAACTTTCGATTTGTAACACATTTTATCGGTGTACATTATCCATGGGCATTTTTGTCTTTTTTTTTTTTTTTTTTTTTTTTTTTTCCTTTCACGGCCGAGGAGAGCCACCCGACGCTTAGCGAGGGCCGATCGAAGCGAGCCTCGGCGAGGCGCCAGCGAGGAGCCTTGCCCGGGCGAGGCCCTCGCTCGGCTCGGCCAGTGCCGCCCCCCCTCGCCGGAAAGGAAAAAGAAAAAAAAAGTAAAAAAAAAAAGAGAAAAGAGGAAAATGCCCATGAATAATGCATAATGTGTAAATGTGTCACAAATACGAAAGTTTGGGATTTTGGTGTCACAAAAAAAAGTTCGGAGTAAATGTGTCACGGAGGAGAAAGTTTGGGGTTTTTAGTGGTTTTTTCTCTTTGTTTTTGGGTATTCAAAATTTAATTTCCGGAAAATAGTTTCTTATGTCATCTTTACGTCAGTCAAAGCGCCTCGCGATGATTTTTCTATGAAACGTTAATTTTGAGATTTGATTTTTGTTTCGCATTTCAAAAAAGTTTTGGCTATTCTTGTGAAATGAATCTATATGGAAGCACTTTGTAAACCTATAAAAGTCGTCACGTAGGCACGGGAGAATGATAATCTTCATCTTTAGAACAGACAAATATCGATAGATCCATTTAAAGTTATCTAAGTATGTGATATTTTGTTCCAAAAATCTGGGATATGAGTAAAGAGGCGCGAAATATGTTTGGTATTTTTTAATATCTGAAGTCATTTATAATTTTCTCCAATTATTCAGAAACTAAATTTCATTATCACAAACACCAACATAATGAGAACCAATTAGGTTCTTTGAAAGTAGTGTTCTTGAGCTATTTATTTATTATGGCCCTGGCCATCAATATTTTTTTTTTTTTTCTGATCATTACTGGAGTAACTAAGCCAGTTAGCCAATGAAGCTTCGAGGCGTCCAACATCTTAGAGATTAAGGTCGAGAAAGAGAGAGAAAGGACTTAAAAATAAAAAAAAAAAAAGAGAGAAATTGTTTGTGGTCCTTTCCTCGTGAATTACTTGCAAATATGGACATATTGTGGAGCCAAAAAAGTCGTCTATCCTTATCCTCCTTTTCCCTGATCAGAAAAGGAGCCAAAAAAGATTTTTAAAAAAAAACACAACTTTAAAAGGGTTGAAATCGATGGAAGGCATCCAATTGGGAGATACCCAAATGTACGGTAGGCACCATCGAACTAAAGCTCGTGTGTCGAGCGTCTCGAAGACCCGAACCATCGATGGATCGGAGTGAGAAGCTAGCAGCGACCGACATCCTTCTCGGCACTCACTATCGTTCGGGGCGAATTTCAGTGACCATAAGTACAATCCATTCGAAACTCCCACATAACGGCTCGTATCTCGCGCTCTCTAATGTATATTTTTGGTCCGCCGCTGATCTCGGTCCGTTTTTTTTTCTTTCTATCTTTTTTTTTTCTTTTTTGTTAGCCTTTGATGCCCCGTGTGAGTTGAGACCAAACACTTCTTTGCTGCTTCATGGTCAATCTTCTGTGTGCTTTTTTTTCCCCGCTGTTGGGCCTATCATATTGAATCCGGAAAATCCAAAATCCCAAACTCATTCCCAATTTGGGCCCAAGAAAAATCCTCTTTTCTATATGGGCCGGACACGCCGGCCCATTTTCGTATTTGGTGTTAACATTTAATAATTGAAACAATATGGAAAGTGACTGTCAGGGTAGCGCCTGTGGCCTAATGGATAAGGCGTCTGACTTCTAATCAGACGATTGTGGGTTCGAGTCCCACCAGGCGTGCCATCGTGCATCGTCATTTTACCACATTTACGTTTCTTTCTTCGCGTTTGTTTTTCCTGTTTTTTTTTTTTGGACACAGCCTTCACATATTTCTTTGAATAAATTGACATTTAGGGTTACACATTTTTTATTCCATTTCCAATTTTTGAACCGAAAGTTGGAAGAGAAAGAAGCTTGATATCTGCACCCCAAACATTAGCTCAATTCTTCAACTTCTCCTCTCAATTCAAGAGTGCCAAAAATTCGACTGGCCCAAAGTTTTACGTAGTTTTACATTGATTCCTGCCGAAATGCGTATCATGAACATAAATCCAGCAATCCAAAATAAGATATCTAAATAAGAACATCCACGTCGAGATTAAAGAATATTTGTACTAGAAAGACATCATTTATCCCCGAAAAAAGATTGGTTATTAAGTTAGATTCGAATAAAGAAAAAATAAATGATGTTAACGTGCCTTAATTTACTAGAACTGCATGATCCAAGATTCGCAGCACGGTGCAAAATTGATTCTGAAGATGCAAAATGATACACTTGAAATCTTTTGAAGGTGTCTTTCGTCTTCCGTAACAAAATTTTCTCCGCCTGTGTATTGACATGACGTGCGGAAGCAAGAGGAGTACGTCCGACTCATTCAAACTGTAAATATCAAACTTGTGTGTCTGAGATTCGCGTTAGTAAACGTTCGGTATAAAGAGCATCATCATCTTTATCTAATGAAGTTAGACGATCGACATACCGTGAGACCTTTTAATTCGTATCGGGCGTACACCTTAGAATTTCAGAAAACGACAATCTCACAAATATACTCAAAATTAAAAATAATAATAATAATAAAAATAAAAAAGAAATTCGTGGCGCAAGGTCCCAGGATAGGTGGGCCCCAGCCGCCGGCCCCAGGCGACCGGCCGCGTCTTAAAAGTTGCATCCGACACGTCGCGGTCTCCCGTCCTCCCTCCACTTCGGTGCTTCCAGGGACACCCCCATCTTCCCTGCACCGCCCAATCGTGTCCCGACACGCCACATCCATCCCCCGCCGCACCGCAGTTCCGGGACGGTCGACGCTCGACAGGGCTAGGAGGAGCCCGGGTCCCCCCTGCACCGCACCGCACCCAATCGCGGGGGGGCAAGGGGCGTAGCCGGGCGCGGCAGATCGCGACACGTGTCGATCGTGGGGGGCGGGCGGATCGCGATAGCTGGAATCCAATCACGCCTCTGTTGGTGCATGTGAACCGTTCTTCCTCTGCAATAATGGTTTGTCCCACCCGTCAACTCACTCTCTCTTAAAAGCCGATCCCCCCCCTCCAAAAGATGAAAAATAATAATGTAAATTGTTTGCCGCTGGAACAGAGACAGTTGGAAGTAGGTACAACGACATAAATAACGTGATTCTTTGAATTTCTAGTTCTGTTTTTTTCTAGTTTGCTTGGTACAATTTCTGGACTTTTAGGATATGTTCAATTTAATTCACGAGTTATATGAAAATGTTCATGTTTGTCCTTCTATTGACTAAAGTTCGGAGATAAACATTGAAAATTTTCGTATGCTTAGGAATCACATTGAACAAATAAAAAATTTATGGACTACACTGCATATTGGACTACAGTTCATGGACCATATTAAACAAATCATAAGCTCAAGAACCAAATTAAGCAAAATTTTGGGGACTGTTTGTATCATTCACCCTTGAAATTAATGTCTGCACAGTTTGGTGGGGGTGGAGTTACATGAAGTCGAATTGAAGCGGATTGCTTTCTATGCTCCGGCTCGATGAATCGAGTTTAAACCATATGCTTCATTGGTTCTTCATTTTCTTGATAAGTCTTGTTAGCTTACAAACCAATTAAGGAAAACGTTTGAAGGTTCGTCCCTAAACATGAATATCCCAGCTTCTTGCTTAGCGCTCGAGATACTTCAGATTTATTTATGATTTGGTTTTGATTTTTAATTGTAGAGGATTACACAACCGAGCCCGACGAGAAAATGTTTTGGTCCAATTTGTGAATTGCTTTCCTGGAAAAAGTTCTCTTGTGTTGATTCAATCCGTATTGCTCGACTCGGTTTTTTATGGTTTGAATCGCTTTTTGCTAACTGTTGAATGGAGAATCTCACACGCATTAAATCGTTACCTAGGCCAATCACGAAAAGTTCAATCACGAAGCCGTGCTCATATCCAATAGTCACTGATCAACCTTGTCGCATCTTCAATCTTCTCGGATCTTGTGGAGGTATAAGTGCCCTATTCACCGATCTTGATCGTTCTTTCTAGTCTCTCTTCCACAACCTTTAAATTACCTGAACAAATAGCAAAAAGGCGTAAGATCAGATTCCCTGCTCCATGGATCAAGCAATTTCGATACATCGACAACATGGGTCCATCGAATCAAACGACGATCACCCGTCTCCGATCGATCAGGTTCATGCAATTATTTTTCCAACCGGCACCGGTATGGGAAGATCGAAAAATCATCTGTGTAGGAGACATAACTTTTGTAATTGGAACATTTCCATGACTCAATGATGGCTTTTCTTTATCTTTTTAGTAAACTTCCTTTTTATCAATGCCAATGCCAATGCCAATGCTCACTCACTCTTGATCACGGGTCAAATATGTGAATGCACAATATCACGAGGTCCTTTATTGCAAAAAGAAGTAGAAGAAGAAATTACTGGAAACAGGTAAAAACTTCCTTTTGCTAAATCCATTCCGCCAGCTTTCCTCCCCAGATCAACTCGAACGCTCGCTCACTTTCCATCGCGCATTCACTTCCCCTCTCTCTCATGGCCTCCTCCTCCGCCTTCAGCCTCCTCCTCCTCGTCTCCCTCCTCCTCCTCCACTCCCTCTTCCTCGCCCGCCACCTCGTGCGAGCCCAGGCGGCGGCGGCGGTCGACGAGGCGGGCCTGAAGCTGATGACGTCCGACCCGACAATGGAGTGGCCGGGCGCGATCTCTCTGTACGACGGCTTCTCCGCCGGCGACGGCGACGGCGAGGGCGACGGCGAGGAGGTGGAGGGAGAGGAGGGCCGCCGGTCCCTGTTCTGGCACACCATAATGAGGTACTACATATCGTACGGGGCGCTGTCGGCGAACAGAGTCCCCTGCCCTCCCCGGTCGGGGAGGTCGTACTACACCCACAACTGCTTCAAGGCCATAGGGCCCGTCCACCCGTACAGCCGAGGCTGCTCGATGATCACCCGTTGCCGGCAGTGAAGAAGATGGTCCGGTCCGGTCCGGTCGCGGCCGACGCTGTGCTCTTTTTTCATTTGGGTGTTCTGCATTCACGTACCTGTGTGGATGCTCTGTTTCTGATCTCGCTGGAGAAGAAGTCGCCAGCTGTTCTTGCTGTCGTCTGTTCTCCGGCGGATCGTTGCTGTGGAAAATGTGTGTAAAATCTTTGTTGTGTCGGGGGACTCGAGATCTACTTTAGAGCTGTATTTCAACCTGAGCTGAGAAGCATATGATATCGATGCGTGAAGAACTTTATGAGATTTAATATAATGTGATTTGACAAAAGGTGCAAGCAGATTTTTTAAATTGCGCATCTTGCTCACCTGCCTCGATTAGGAAAGTGTCACTATTCTCGTGCCATGCATAATTAGTGCTGTCGAACATGTTATGATTTCGAATTCAGGTTTGCCTAACTACTTATTACTTGAGCGTGCATAAAATAATTCGGATCGACGATTATGCCGTGGAATTATTTATTTTTGTCTAATTTGAGCATGACAATTTTATCGATGGTTCTTACATGAAATGTGTTAAAGACTTATCCAGGCATTTTTATACATGTGTCGTTGACTCGATTAGCCGTTAATTGTTTTATTTGGACATATTTAAACTTGTCATTGGATGGGTCAAAGTGTCCACATAAGATCCTAATTCTTTTTTTTAAAAATAGAAAGATACCTGATTTGGTATTTACCGGGGGAATTCGGGTCGAAAAGTTACGCTGAACTAAAAAATATAGATTCGCCGGAAAATATACCCGACCGATGAGATATTCTGGTCCGAAATTTTTGCCCCTCTCAAACTTTTTGCAACGGAACGAATAACAGGAAACGCGTTCTAATTGTTTGAATTCTAATACTTTCTAGTGATTTTATTATACATTGTTCCCGGATGCTTATTAAGCGACTAAATAAGGAGACACTATAATTCTTAACGCAATGACAATCCTCACAACATACATAATCGATATCTTAAAAACGTTAAAAAATGAAATATTTTTTCGCGAGGATGTTTGACAAGGGTTCCGAGAGCAATTGTTGACAAGACACCAGTATACGTCTTATGTGTGCGTATGGGCACAGTGGAGTCATTTGGGTATCATCTCATGATTACTTGGATGCTATCGTTTTCATTATTATCTAATCAGATCAGTTAATTATGTTTTCACTCTCCGTTTCTTTCATCTGGCATTTCGAATCGGAGTAGAAAAGAGATGCCAGTTAGTTTTGATAACATTCCTAGTCAGCAATCTTATCTCTTGTATCTAATATTACCCCCATAATTTAGGGCTCTTGTAATATCTATATATACAATACACTTGTACAATACAAGAGAAGATGAAAAATACAAAAACAGAAAAGCACAATTTCTTCATGGTATCAGAGCCGCATTTGACATAATCTGCCTTGCAATCATGAAGTTTCTTTCTCATTTCATTCCTCATCGTCTTCCTTCTTCCCAAAGAAAATGTCGATAGGCCCTAATCCATCATCTTAGTCGTCTTCATCTGTCGTATCTCCCTCACTCGTTATCTCAAACATATCCATCTTGATACCCATCAAACTGAACAGCTCAAACTATCTTCTTTGACGCTCTCTTTTTGAATCAATTCTCAAAGGCCACAACCTCATGTCTTACATTGATGGAACCTTCTAAGCGCTCACTTCAACTGATGAAAATTACAAGACATGGATTGAAAAAGATCAGATGCTACTCTCCTGGATCAACGCTACTCCCTCTAAATCTGCACTTCTATATGTCGTTGGCGCTACTTCTGTAAAAGACGCGTGGGATGTCCTGGCTCGTCGCTATGCCTCTCTCACTCCTGCTCATGTAATGTCTCTCAAAAGACAATTACATCACCTCAAGAAGGGCAACCTCACCATGCAAGGATATCTCCAACAATTCAAAACTTTAGCTGATAAACTCGCCATTTGCGGATTCTTAGTAAGTGATGATGATCTCCTAATTTGCATTCTCGATAGATTGCTTGCTGCTTATTGCTCCTTTGCATCCTCTGTTCGTGTTCGTGCTCATCAAACTTCCATCACCATTGAAGATTTACACAATCTCCTACTCTCTGAAGAACTAAGCATCATTGATGATTCAATATCCAAAACTACTTCTGCCTTCGTTGTAAACCGACAACCTCGAACTCTCTCTCCTGGGCAGCACTTATTCACACCTCGTCCCTATAGGGGTGGCACTGGTTATAGGGAACGCAGCAGGGGTCATTCCAATCAAGCCAGATTTCTCCCTACTCCATCATTTCGACCTCAAGGTTGTCAATTGAATACTGGTTGCCTGATTTGTCAGATTTGCAACAACCACGGCCATAGTGCCATTGACTGCTATCATCACATGAACTATGCATACCACGGTCATAATCCTCTTGAAAAACTTGCTGCCATGGTTGTTGCACCACCTATTGACGATGGCACTTGGTATACTGATATTGGGGCCAGCCATCATATTACAGCCGATTTGGGTAATCTCTTCATCTCCACTCCCTATAGTGGTTCTGATGAAGCTCAGGTTGGAAATGGCCAAGGTTTGTCTATTACTCATGTTGGTTCCATTTCTCCCTCACATCCCGTTTCTTCCATGGAATTAACTAATATACTTCGTTGTCCTCTAGCATCTATCAATTTAATTTCAGTTAGCCGTTTTGCTAAAGACAACCACTGCTATTTTCTATTTAATGATTCTCAATTTGTTGTGAAGGACAAGCTAACGGGCAAATTCTACACCACGGTTGGACTGAGAATGGGCTATATCCTATGCGGTTCCCCAAACCTTGCTTCAAACCTCAAGTTTCATTTTCTTCTCGCATTGACTCCTCCACCTGGCATCATCGTCTTGGCCACCCTTCTGCAGCTATTCAAAATCTTATTTTTAAACAACTTCAAATATCAAATAAGCGTGACAACTCTCTCTGTTCTGCATGTTAGTTAGGCAAAAGTTGCAATTTACCCTTTTCGTTGTCTCACACACGCACTCAATTTCCACTTGAACTAATTCATTGTGATGTATGGGGACTAGCCCCAGTATCTTCTATTTCAAAATTTTCCTACTATGTACTGTGTTGATGATTTCTGTCCTTACAACTGGATATTCCTATGCGCCATAAATCTAATTTTTACAAAATTTTTTTGGCTTTCAAACCGCAAGTTGAAAATCAATTTAACCATCAAATTAAAATTTTCCGCTCCGATGCTGGTGGCGAATTCACTAGTGATGCACTTAAATCTTATTTTCACACTCATGGCATTCGTCATCAATTTTCCTGCCCACATACGCCTGAACAAAATGGTGTCGTTGAGCGAAAATATCGCCACGTAGTTGAAACTGGTCTCGCTCTTCTAGCTCAAGTTGGCATGCCCTCTTGCTTTTGGTTTGAAGCCTTCAATACGGCTATACATCTCATCAACCGCATGCCTATTATTTCTCAAATTTCCCCATATCAACAATTGTTTCAACAATGTATCATCTAACTCAACAATTCGTCTTTACCAAAAAAAAAAAACAATTGTTTCAACAAATTCCCAATTATTCTCATTTACGAGCCTTTGGATGCCTTTGTTATCCCTGGCTCCGTCCCTATTGTTCTAACAAATTGGAGTTTCACTCTTCTTCGTGTTGTTTTCTAGGCTATAGTACCTTTCATAAAGGGTTCGCTGCTATGACATGCAAAGTCACCGAGTTTACATATCTTGTCACGTCAAATTTGAACGAATCTATTTACCCATTTATCACAAACTCTAACTCTCCACCATCTCCTACCACTTTGCCTTCACTTGGTCCTCTCTTCATCTGGCTACCATCAACCTCCGCCCCTACGGATACCGCATGGGTTGAGCCCACCATCAGCCTTGCCAACGGTGCTGCCTCCGCTCCGCTAACTATAGATGACCCCCCATCTCCCCCTTTACCTTCCCCTATACCACCCACCACCATACCACCCCCCTCTTCCACCACCTCCCACCCGCACTCATCCCATGATCACATGTTCTCAACATGGTATTTTCAAACCAAAAACCTTTACTGTTCGTTACCCCATTGCTCTCTCTTCTTCTCTTCCCATAGAGCCGATGTGCTACACTCAAGCTTCCAAATCACCTGAATGGCGAAAAGCTATGGAGAAGGAATTTAATTCCTTACAGGAACAACACACATGGTCGCTTGTGCCATTTAATCCAACCATGAACGTCGTTGGCTGTAGATAGGTTTAAATGATAAAACATAACCTAGATAGCACCATCAGTCGCCACAAAGCTTGCCTTGTAGTGAAAGGATTTTACCAATAGCCTGTCATTGACTTTGTGGACACTTTTAGTCCTGTCGTAAAGCATACTACTATTCGGGTCATTCTCACATTGGCTGTCACTTATGGATGGGTGATTCAACAACTTGATATCAAATGTGCATTTTTACACGGCGATCTCCAGGAAACTATATATATGGCTCAACCACTAGGCTATGTTGATCCTGCTACTCCTCATTCTGTTTGCTTAATGCACAAATCCATCTATGGCCAACGACAAGCACCTCGTGCTTGGTTCAAAAAATTCACAGCTCGGCTCGGAGACATTGGTTTTTTAACCACTATCTCGGATCCGTTGCTCTTCATTTACAATCATGGCTCTACCATTATCTATCTATTATCATATGTTGACGACAATATTTTAACAGAAAATGATTCCACCACTATCTCTGCTATCATTGAGGAACTTTGCCACTCATTCAATACAAAGGACTTAGGCCCTTTGACTTATTTCTTAGGCATTCAACTCGTTCGACAAAGCCCCCATCACATCTTCCTTAATCAGGCAAAGTACATTCATGACCTCTTATATCGCACCAATATGCTGGACTACAAGCCTGTTTCCAACCCTGCTACCTTGGATAAACTAGATCATTCACACAGTGACCCTATCTCAAATCCTACTCTATACATGAGTGTGGTTGGAGCACTTCAATATGTTACTCTCAGTCATCTTGACGTTAACTACGCTGTTAACCAAGCTTGTCAATTTCTTAAAGCACCCGAAGAACATCATTGGCGAGATGTAAAGCGTATCCTTCGATACCTGAAAGGCACAATCTCTTATGGCATGCAACTTTAGCCTGGTCCTATTTCTTTACATGCCTATTGTGACGTTGATTGGACCGATTGTCCTCGATGATTGCCGCTCTACTAGTGGCTATTGTTTATTTCTTGGGGCCAAGCAAAGAAGCAACCTGTTGTTGCCCGTTCTTCTACAGAGGCCGAGTATCATTGTCTTGCTCAAACGGCTGCTAAAATTCAATGGCTCCTCTCTCTTCTCCAAGAACTATGGATCTTGCTTCCCCGCACTCCTGTATTGCGGTGCGACAACATCTCTACCATTGCCCTAACTCGAAATCTCATTTTTCATAGTCGCACTAAACACATTGAAATAGATTATCACTTTGTTCGTGAACTAGTGGGTCGTCAGTTACTTGACATCCATTACATCAACACCTATGATCAAATCGCGGACATCGTCACCAAAGGACTGTCATCAGCACAAGTTCATCTTTTACGGTCCAAGCTTCACATTGTTGACAATGCTTCGCTTGCAAGAGGGTGATAACGTTCCTAGTCAGCAATCTTATCTCTTGTATCTAATTTGAAAATATTGCTCCCATAATCTCTACTTACCTTAATCATCCTCAATCATCCCTAATTTAGGGCTCTTGTATTATATATATATACAATACACTTGTACAATACAAGAGAAGATGAGAAATACAAAAACAGAAAAACACAATTTCTTCAAGTTTTAAGGAAGAAAATTGCTGCTATATTACAAATGAATTATGCCCTTTTCTACAGTTAGAAGTAAAAAGTAAGTTCCCCAACTGCAAAATCTCATTGCCATACATGTTTTGTTCAAGTTTTCAGCCATTGGCCTCTTCCTTCCCAATTCAAGTGGCTGGTTCAGCTTCCAATCCTTGTGTCTGCCTGAAAAATCTTGCTAGAACCGCCTTCACATGTTGAGCTGCTATGCTCCTGGCTGAGAAATTCAATATAAGATTCTGTGGCCATTTCATCCTCTGAGGTGTTGGCAATTTGGCATATGTTCTGATAAAGCAGTAAGGTCAATGACCATTGTTCTAGCAGGCTAAAGATGCTTATATGCTTTGAAAAGCTTGTGTTTCGCTCAAAATCATATCAAAAACCAAAAACGGCTGTTTCTAGTTTATATTCGGTCAAGAAAATTCCAACAGATAAAACTAGTTAGAAATCTTTTTGAAAGGAGTAAATTCTTTGAGGATATTCAAGTTCATGCTGCTTTCACCCTCATGGTGAAGAAACGTAACAAAATGAAGTGTAGGCAATTGTGGAGAAACTTAATCACCAAGATTTAATAAAATCTAGAAGATTTCGCCCAGAAAACTTCACAAAAGTTCCGGTAAGGTGTTACCTGAATTTCCAGTCAAGGCAAATCATTCCAATTTCAATGTTCTTTCCTGAAATTTGACCTTCAAATCTGTATTTCACAATAAAAAAGGGTGCAATGTCAATACTTGCTGAAAATTGAAACTAAACAATCGAGGTCCAGTGGCACAGCAGAAGTTCCAAGAACAGTGGGAAGGAAGCCAGAGGGATGCATGGTAAATGAAATATTTCCAAGAACTGATTCAACAGGTTGCAGCTTGCTGTTCTAATGTGGCGCTATGAATCTGTGATGGCAACTGTCATTGCCTTGAACATGTACGACTTTGTTAAGCAACTAATGCGAGCCATTAAAATTTCTCATCTTATGCCAAATTTATTTTGGTTGATTTTACTTGTCCCTGCAAACCATATTTAAGGTACATATCCTATTAAACCAGAATTTTCAGTAACCATCTATTAACAGTCAAAGCATACATCGCAAACAGATCCCATATGTCTTGGCTTTTTCCAAACATTGCATTCAACCACGTATAAGTGCCATTGCACTATCAAACAGCTCATTTAAATGTCATAAACATTACTGCACCCATTAACCACCCAATTAAAAGGTCCCATCTTCACCTAATAAATTGGAGCACTGGCTTGATCTGACATGTTTAACTTCTCTAGCTGGAACATTTCTGAATGCGGGATCCTGGATAAGTCCTGCTTTATTTTGATCAAGCATAAAACCAGTTGTGCAAGGTTAAAAATAACTGCAAAGGTAGCTTTTCTAATTCTGAAGTATAGAAAAGATTGCAAATGCTTTCTCTCATTTTAAAGTAATAAAACCAGCTAGCCAATGAAGTTAAATTCCACTTACAGATACAAAATAAGTTAGTCCTACCAACTGCCCCATTCTATGATGTAGCTCAATTTACCCCGACTGAGTAAACTCTTATATGACAGCTTCAGTTTCCCTCACTAGTTGTATGATGGGCATGGGTTTCTACAGTCACAGTAGTACGGATCAGTGATAGTGATAGATGAACACATTAACAGCAAATTAGGGGTGTTCATGGTTCGGTTTGGTTCGGTTGGGAGGTATCGAATATCAGTTTGGGAGAATCTCAACCCAAACCAAAACCAATAAAATTACAACACAACCCCAGCCAATAACGTCATTTGTTATCGGTCTGGTTCGGTTTCAAACAATACCATCAAGCCAATTTATAAGTAGGAAGTTTCATACATACCTAGACTATCTAACTTCAACGTGAAATTAAAATTAACACAACAAGCACCTAATTTCTACAAACTGAGCAAAAAAAAAAGAACTAAATGTAAGAACACCAAAGATCACGGAAAACTCTTTTTTGTGTATTATTTGAGATAAAAAATCAATCAATAATGGCCAACCTGAGAAGTAGAAATTTTTCATTTAATAGTAGAGAGCAATCTTAGATTGGAAGAATTTATTTGGTTAAGTTAAACTGCAAGATTTATTAGTTAGGAAGAAAATAAATTACAAAATCTATCGGTTTGGTTCGGTTTCATCAGTTTCCTAAGTTATAAACCAAAACTAACCCATAAACAAAAAAAAAAAACCGAACTTATCGATTTGGTTCAACTCAGTATATTGGTTTTCAGTTTTTTATGAACACCCCTACAACAAATCACATTTTTTGCAAGCAGATCTATCGAGAGTGCTTTACTATAATATAAAAGTAACAGCAACTATGACAGTGCATTTGATGAACTTGCGACAGCAGAAGTAACTGAAAACTGATGCAATGAAATGCATGTAAAAAAGAAAACCAGAAAGAGGCACATGAGTGACATGAGATATTACTTCTAAAGCTTAAAATTACAAGTTAAATGTTTCCCCTAAATCAAAATCAAGTCCATAGGCTTAGTAACAACATCCTTGTTTTGCAGAACTCTAAATAATATGGGTTTCATTTTTTCCTGCAGCCCTGGGCCAGACAATAATATGCAATTACAAGTATATGTAATGGACATACACAGACACAATGTTTGGGAGGTTTTTGACAAAGAAGCCACTCAAGGGAGAGAATGCTAGAGTATTCATATCTGCCTGTTGCAATTATTCAAAACATATTCAATATGCTGAAACAGAGTATATCCAGCAATCGTTTTCATCGGGAATACCTGTGCAAGTAGTTATTTGCATGAAAAATTTGACAAGAAACCACTCTTTCTCATCTCGGTTCTTGACTTTGCTCAAGCTTCAAGAATCTTGTTGAGACAATCAGCTACCTTTGAGGTTACATGCTCCAGAAATTACTACAAAAGAATTTGTAGGAAAATGAAACAATAAATCACAACCAACAAAAACATCAAGTTTAGAAAGATAGACCACCTTACATTGACGATGTGAGAATGGTGATTCATGAATGGCACCATTTGTGGCTATCGATAGGGAAGGAAAACTTGAGAAAATCTACCCTCTTATTTTCTGAGGGAGCGGACATTTAAGAGATTCCAAAATGTCTGAAGGAATAACAGCACAAGAACATCATTAACCATGCTGCAGAAGTGCAATTCTCTTCTTTGTGGGTAATAAAAGGCTGTATCCTGGATCTTTCTTTAAGCCCATCTTTTCCATACAGGACCAAGTGTCTTGAGCATATTTCCATGCTCCAGTTTCAGCATATACGCTTGCTAGAAGAACATAATTTGTGCAATTTTTTGGATCTAACCTGACAAGATGTCTAGCCGCTATTTTTCCAAGTGATGTATTGCCATAAATGCGACATGCCCCCAATATAGAAGCCCAAAGAGAAGCATTTGGTTTGATATCCATCTCTTGTATTAACTTACATGCTTCTTCTAATTGGCCACTACGTGCAGATAAATCTACCAAACAGGAAAAATGTTCTGCTCTTGGAATGATGCTGTATTTACTGATCATGCTAGTAAAGCAATTCCATCCTTCACTGGTCAATCCACTATGGCTGCAAGCAAAGAGGAGAGATAAAAATGTAACATCATTTGGCTTCAGCCCTTTAGATTCCATCTGCCTATAAAGAGCAACCGCCTCGTTTCCGAAGCCATGCCTACCATAGGCAGCAATCAAAGAAGTCCATGATATGACATTTTTCACTTGCATCTCAACAAAAGCACGAGTAGCATCTTTGATCTTGCCACATTTCCCGTACATGTCAACTAAAGCATTTCCAATGGCCACATCTTTACTGGCTAGACGTTTCAGAACAAGGACATGTATTTGTTGTCCCAAGATCAATGATGCTATATCAGCGCATATATGAAGTATAGAGCAGAGTGCAATGTCATCAACTTCCAATTGCATACATACTAATTCCTTCAAGATATCCAGGAAATCATTGCCATATTTACCTTCCCGAGCATATGCATTAACAAGGGCAGTGTATGATACTAAATCCTTTTCTGCCATACTCCTATATAAATGATGAGCAGTTTGGACACTCCCACATTTTGCATAAGCATCAATCAAGGATCCAGTCAAATCTTTGTAATATAAGAAGCCCCATTCTACTATAAATTTATGAACTTGGCTTACTTGGAGAAGAGTGCCACCAGCAGCACAGGCTTGTAAAACACTTCCAAGTGTGAAGCGATCAGGGGCCATGCCTAATGAGTTTGACACAGAATATTAGCAACTATGTTTGATTGTTAAACTTCAATAATATTAGATTCCAACCACCCATGCATGCAATAGAAAGGATATGGGGGAAAGAGAGAGAGAGAGTTAATGCAACGCATTCTTGTTCATTCTGGTTCAGTACTGCAAGCTGTAATTGCCTCTCAAAACTCGCTCCACTTCTGCTTTGCAAACACTTTTACTATTTAATGTTGTACCACAAGTAATCTCATCTAGATCATATTATTTAAAGTTTTACCCCAGTGATTTTTCTAGCCTGCATAATATCAAAGGACTAACAAGATCAAGTACTCCCTGAAACATATGCAATCTACACTATACAAAGTCTTAGTTTTCTAAGTACACTGTACAAAGTTCATTACCATACGGTCAAGAAACTGCAGCAAACGTTCTTTTAGCTACTAATACCTTCTCTCATCATTAAGCAAAACAGTTGGAAAGAATTAGCAAGAAGACCATGAACTGCGTATCCTCCAATCATGGTATTCCATGAAACAATGTCCCGATCAGTCATTCTCTCGAACAAGCGGTCTGCATCCTCCATCTTTCCGCATTTAGAGTGAAAATCAATGAGAGCACTCTGCACGAACAAGTTACCCACCAGCCTTCCCTTTTCTACACACCCCTGTACCTGCACCCCCACATTGAAACACCTAATGCTAGCACACGCCCGCAACACACTCCCGTAAGTGAACTGATTGGCCTTAACACCCTCCCTGCGCATTTCTACAAATGTCGTCAAAGCATCTTCAAAGTGCCCATTCTGGCAGCACCCAGAAACCATAGCAGACCAAGACACAACACTTCTTTCACGCATTTCACCAAACACCTTGCGGGCACTTTCCAATTCCATGCATTTGGCATAAAACACGAGCAATTTCGTTCTCAGGTGGACATTCGACGGGAACCCACTTGCGATGATGTGACCATGCACCTGGCGCCCACAAGTAAAGGCATTCCTAGCTATGCAGAGCTGCAAAATTTTCATGTAGAAGCTATGGTCGAAGGGGCCATTCGGGTGCACCGGAACGGCGTGTAGAGCTTCATGCAGTATCCCCATGCGTCGAATTGTCCACTGTATCTGCTAATTGAGGCCTTGTTCAGCGAGCGCAATCAAGTAAGGTTGGCTTGGTGTTAGCTTCACCGTCGAATCGTCGAAACAGGGGAGTGATTGGAGAGAAGGCGTGGTCGGACCATGAGCGTTTCGGTTCAGACCTGATTCCGCCGTCGAAGGAGGCGGCGGCGGCCGCGACCCGGTGGTTGATTCGGAAAATCACGGAATAAATAACCCCACGTTACGTTAATAACACGTAAACAGTAATATTTATTTTTAACTCGCAATAAAATATTTAAACAAAAAAAAAAGGTCACTCATATTTTTTACTTTTACTTATTTATTACTTTTTGAACAACACATTTCAAATATAGTGCTCCTTATTGTACAACAAAAAATCAGTTGTATTTATATATCATGTGCTCTAGGAAACTTAAAATTGCAGCGTTTATTTGGCCACATACTAATCTTAGGCCTACATACATAAAGTATGGTACTCTTCTACAGAACTATAAAATAGATCATACGAAATCTCATCTTTTTCTCTAACATCACATCCCATATTAATGAATTATTATTGGTTCAAAAATATGCATTGGACATGCCCATGTGAAGCCTGGGCTAGGTAACTAGTTAATTTGATTAATTTCATTAACGATAATTACATGGTCATACGAACTACACTTATCCAGATTTGTTTTTTAAATGATGGATAGGGAAGAAAGAAATTTAATAATACAATGCCGATACATCAAAGCTTCCAATCGAAATAGAGAATTACAACTTGATATTTTGTCAACGCTAAGATTTCAAGCTTTGCAGCGTCGGGCAAAGGCTAGGCTTTTCTCTAGTATATGTATATGTCGCAGATTGAAGTGGCACTGGAGTTCTCCCATACTTCATGTGTCCTTGTGAGTGGATTTGGTGGCGTCGTGAAGAGTGAGTAATGCAGAAGAGATAAATATAATTGGTTTTTAAGAGTGGTATTGATCGGAAGCTGATGCCGCTCTCATGATGAGATTATGGGAGGCCAAAACCAATTGTTATGCCTAGAGTGTTCTGTGTATTTCACTAGAGGGACTGCCTGACCGAGCTAAGTTGGGAGGGGTACGACCCGATACAAGGATGTTATTCACCATATTGTTCTTAGGAACAATTATAAAAGGAAGGCTGGCCTAAGGTCTTCTCGACTCGTCAGACGCTGCATGAGCTATTCCGCAACTAAGGAACTACTAGCCCGTGACATATACATAAGAGGACTTTTGTTCATTAATAATGTGGGAGATTTTGCAATTAGTGTTTGTCATTAAAGTATCTTATCATCATCACCATCATCATTATTATTAGGGGTTTTAGAGTTAATGATAAGTTATAAACGTTGTTTGGGTGTTCCTTTTTAAGGAATTTCAGCAATCTTTCAAAGTGATTCTCATCTTTTCATAGGTTTTTTCAGGGAAGAAGAGTAGAAAACTTTTGGAATTCCACAACTCCCCCGTTAATTCAAGACTTCTAAAAATCCCATAATAAATTAGCCTTTATCTCTTTATGGAATATTCAAATTTGACTTTAACAAGAAAAAACCAAAGAGAGAGATTTGGAATATCTTGCTTAGAAAGAAAACCAACAGTCTCTTCCAGTTCCTATAAATAGCATCCCCCATGAAGCCTTATGGCCAATCTCTTCGTCTCCACTACGAATTTTCCAAGCCCTCGTTGACGTTGGAAGTCCATTGCTTTCGTCCAGTCCAACGTACGTAAAGAAATAACTTCATCTTGCTCTTCTTGTTGGGTTAGTTAGAACTTTCTTTCTCCTCTGAAGATCTTTTCCTAGCTCATACTATCTATTTTTCGTCTCTGTTACAATTCTAAAATTCACAATTTCATCTTCTCGAAGGAGGTCCCAAAAATCGCATGGAAGATTGGAAGGAAGTCTCAATGTCTCAGTCCTCCGCTCCTCCTCGTTCTTTGGATTAGAAGGCGAGCTATTCCGCGGCCAAGGAACTACCGGACCGTGACAAAGGAGGAGGAGCAGACGACCGGGACTTTGAGACCGAGACATGACCTGCCCAACATGGAAGAAAATCGCTACGAAGTACAAGAAAAATGGGGTATTTGCACCTTCTCTAGTTATCTTCCTTTTTCATCTGTTCGTGCAGAATTTCACAGAAAACTGACCATAGAACTAATTTTACACTAAAAGAAGTCACTCTCCACACATTGATCATCGTGGCATGCTCAATTTAACATATCAAGCATATCCTTGGAGACCCTTGAAGCCGATTCTTTCAGATTCTTGATTTTCTTGTCCGTTTCTTCATTCAATCCTTCGTGTGTTTGCTCCCCAAGTCCCTCACGATTCATGTTTCGATCAACTTATTAAACTGAAATATAAAGAATACGTTGTTCACGAAATAGGCAACTTACCTCGACTATGCTCTTTTGACACCCGGCTTCTACATGTGATCGATATGTTGTTGCATCTTTTTCCGCCGCTTCTTTCGCTCGTTTCTGTCTCGTGATCTTCACTATAGAATTGAATAACATCCATAGCAAAACATATTAAAGTGACAAAAAAGAGAGTGTCGGGTGGGAAGTCAAGATAATTTTATTGAAGAGTTTACGACGGATGATAGAAATTTCAGCGCCAATGATAATATAGTCCTTTCGAGTAAACTAAACAAACAGAACAATACTTAAAGTAATTTTGGTACAGTGCTACACAACTACGAAACATAGATGGCTAGAGTTAAGGAAATTGAAAGAACCGCGAAAAATTAAAGATAAAAAGATAGCATTTTTTATTGTGTGTTCGGGCGACAGGGGGATTTTGCTGGCTACCGTACAATATTTATACTGTGAACATGATAACCGTCCTCTAATGCTATCTGTCAATTATATTAGATAACCACCGTTGATATTGTTTTCACCATTTGTCCTTAGGACACTTGTCAAATAACTATCATCAATCTTATTTTGTCTGTCTTTTTGACATCTGTCAATTTATCTCAAGTAACTGCTGTTTGTCCTTATCTTCGCTTTGACACCTGTCTTTTTATGTACGGCAACTGTCGTCAATCCATTTTTGTCTCGACACTTGGCCCTTTCCATAAGGTAATCGTCACCGATCATGTTTTTGTGTCAACACCTGTCCTTATAGGTTAGGTAATTGCCATCAATCGTATATAAAGTCACGTTTATCTTTTCTTATCGATAGTTTCGATGTCCTAGTCTTTGCGTACTGATAGTTTCATCGACAATTTACGGGACAAATCCTTGGGTGGCAACTGTCCCACCTTCGATCCCAATCTTTTCAAATTTTCAAATGCTCAAAATTTGCTGCTAGCATATTCTGATAATTGCCAGCTATCTGCTACTGTCACTTCTACAACTAAGCCTATAGCTTATGTCATTTCTCATCGATAATCCTATGTATTTATCTCTGTTGTCCTGCATATCTACTAATTTTCATTTTATTTTTACTGTCGACAACCTAATTAATTATTGGATCATATTAGATAGTTTATATTACTATAAAATACCTCCAGCATCCATTGTATCACATATCATATTAGTACTATTACTATCTATTAATTAGTGCGTATATAGATAAATCATATTAGTACTATTACTAAGCTGGCGACCTTTTCAAAATCTAGTAGTAGAGATGGCCACGGGCGGTTTTGGCTGGAACGCACCGAACAGGCCGATCAAACCCGGCCCGACCCGATCAACCGGCCCGACAGTTGAATCCCGTTGACCCGGGCCTGATTCGGGAAAAAAAAAAAGCCCGCGAGCACTAATTGAAACCACCTACGGTTTGCAGCCCATTGGCCAACAGGAAAAAAAAAAATTGTCCATATTTGTGGCCCGTTGCCAAGGACAAAAGTTTCACTTTTGCTCCCCAGCGAGCAAAAAGTAAAAAAAAAAATAACCGTTGCAAAATTTGCAGCGGTTATCTTCTTTTTTTCTTATAAATTCTCTCAAATTCTCTCAATACTCCCACAATTTTCTCAAATTCTCTCAAATTCTCTTCTCTCAACTCTTAAATTTTCTCAATACTCGAAATTCTCTCCAATTGCCAATTCTCTTAAATTCTCTCAATTTTTCTCAATCCAATTCTTTTTCTTAATTCTCCCAATTAATCCGCTCAATTCTCTCAATCCACTCGAAAAATGGCAAGTGAAAGTCAGTGCCATCTAGCAAAGGTAAGAATATCGTGACGGAATCCCATCATTCTTTGATCCTCGTGAATATGCAGATTTTCAAGATGATGAAATCAACATTTTTCCCGATATGGAGCGCTGGTCCCGACTCAAGAAAGTTTTCATTCTCCGGAGAAATATCTACAACAAAGGAAGCGGAACGAGAATTTATATCGACATTTGGAATCACTTCACGAAAATGGAAAGGTTTGATATTGGTAAAAAAAAGGTATGATATAATTTGTAAATATTGTGAGAAAATATATAAATATACAAGTGGACAAGGATATGGAACATTTAAACGACATCTTAGAAGCAAACATCCAACCGAAGCGGGAATCGATATCGGGCAACAACAAATTTCCGGTATGCGTCAATCCTAACACTTCCCCTTTATTTCGTTTTAATGACAAAACTTATAAGGAAGAATTAGGCAAATTTATTTCCGTTAAGCATTTAGCATTTAATTTTGGAGAAAGATTTGGTTTTAATGAATTTGTACAAAAAGCATGTGCTCCACAAGCAAAAGCGTGTTCCTAGAAATTCAATTAAACGAGTAATTAAAGATCTTTACAAAAAAGGAAAAAAAGATTTACAAAACTTTTTTATGCAATTTAATGGATGCGTGCATATAGGTAGTGATATTTGGAGTGATCCTTGGCAAAATCATTCTTACATGGGCATAACATGTCATTGGATAGATGACGAGTGGAGTATTCAAAAAGAGTTATTGCATTTAGAGTTTTCGATGATAATTATCGGCAAATAATATTTATAGAATAATTAGGCAAATTTTAGAAGAATATTATTCGCTTAACAAAAATTTTTCAATTGGTTTTGATAATCTTTGCAGCAAATACCGCTTCAATTGCCGAGTTAGAAAATATTTGTAAACCCGCTTTTGGCGGAAAAATTTTTCACATTAGATGTGCTAGTCATGTTTTAAATTTATGTGTACAAGATGGTTTGAAAACTCTCGATATTTTTCTTCAACCAATAAAAATGGCGATTCAATTTTTATGGAAACATCCCCAAAAAATGAAAGAATGGGGTAGATTTTTAGAGAAAATGGTAAAAAGCCCAAAAATTTCCAAAAGATGTTCCAACTCGTTGGAATTCTACTTTCCACTTGCTTAATTGAATCTTTAGCATATAAAGATTTATTATGTGCATTCATTTCTAATAATATACCTCAGATTAATTTATACCCACAAGAGTGGGATATTTAAAAAAAATTTTAGATGTTTTAAAGGTTTTTAATGATGCAACTTATACTTTGTCCGGTGTTTATTATCCTACTACACATTTATTTTTAGTAGAGTATACTAATATTGTCGAATTTTTGATGAATGTGAAAATGATGTTGAATTACAATATACTGTACTTGCAATGAAAATGAAGTGGCTACATTATTATAGGGAAATTCCATTATTTATTTAGTTGCTTGTATTTTTTGATCCGCGTTGCAAATTGGATGGCTTAAATGAGTTTTTGCGTGTATATTATCAATGTTTACATTGTGATGAGATAAATGTTACAACTATAGTACATAATGTTAAAAACGTAGTAATAGAATTATATAATGAATTTTATACTAAATATAATTTAGGTGATATTGGATCTTCTCAATCTATGGAGATACAAAATGACAAAGACAGTAAAATTAATAGAGGGTACCAACTTTTATTACATAGACAAAAAAAAAAAAAGGGAGTAATAGGAAATATTTCTGAATTAGAGAGTTATCCAAAGCGTTTCATTTGAGTTTCTTGAATCCGAAGGTGGTACAGATTTTTTAATTTTGGATTGGTGGAAGGGGCATGCAAGCCGATACCCAATCCTTTCTCTTATTGCAAAACAGATTTTTTCAACCCCTTGTTCCACGATTGCGGTCGAACAAGCATTTAGTGCGGAGGTAATATTTTGGTTGAACATCGTTCAAGATTAGATCGAGAATTAGTGGAGATTCAAGCTTGTGTTCTTTGATTGGACAAAGGCTCAATACCGGCAACAAGAAATAGATCGAATAATGAATCCGAATTCTTTAACGATGGAGATACTACCGCTCTCAGATCTTTGGAGCGGGTAGTGACGATTGAGGGTAAAAAAAAGAACCATTGGAGTTGGCAAATATTTTGGGAACCCTTGTTTCTCATAAGACGTACATGAGCTTAGGGAAACCCAAGTATAATCCGACATGTGAACTCGATTCGATTCACGGAATGTTTAGGTTTTGGGATCATTTTAGGACATATATATTGTGCTCCTTTTTTTTTTTATAGATCGTTGTAACGAATTGTAATGTGCTTAATGATAATTTATTAAGTTCAAACCCTGTCTTGTCTTTTTTTGTCCTCAAATTTAATTACAATTTACATTTTAATTACAATTTATATTGAATAATGTTTAAATCACGGAACAATAATTTTTAATTTTTTTATTTTCTTTTCTGTTTTTCCTTTTTCTTTTTTTTTCTTTTCCTTTTTTTTTTTTTCTTGTCTTCCTCCGCACGACCCCGGGCTAGGGGTCGGTGAGGCTGGCCCTCGCCCGGATCCGGGGCGAGGCGAGCCGCCGGCGTCGGGTGAGGTTCGCCCCCAGTGGCCCGGGCGGGCGAGAGCCTGACGCCCGGGCCGGCGCCTCACCGGATTTAGGGCGGCAGCCCTTCACCGGATCCGGCGCGAGGGCGAGGCGTCGGGCGAGGCTCGCCTCGCTCACCGGGCGGGCGAGCCTCGCCCGGCGCCCGGCGAGGCTAGCCCTGCCGGATCGGTGAGGGCCGGCCTCGCCGGCGTCGGCGAGGCTCGCCTGAGGCCGGCGGAGGAAGAACGAGAACCGAAGAAAAAAAAAAGGAAAAAAAAAAAGAAAATTATGTTTCGGTTCTGGTTCATTCTTGGCCACGAACCGAACCGGCCGGTTCCGAACCGTGGCCATCTCTATCTAGTAGTAGCCAGCTCAGCAAAAGATACCCAATTTAGAAATGAAATGGCAATCATGTATCAATTAATCTATATGAACATACATCATCTCTATAGTAATATTAGATTCATCCAATGACAACTATAGTAATATTATATTCATCCAATCACAACTAGTCTCAATTTATGCCTAATCTTCATGCACCCATTTTACTAGGAATATATATATTTTTTTTGTTGGGAACATAATTGTATTCTGGCCGAAGAATTTCCAAACACAAGATAGAAGAATCATCATAATTTTTCCGTACCACTTCCCCTCGACAACCGAACATATATGGAACTTGTAATATTGGTTGCTTCCATTTCTCATGCCATTTTGTACACTATCTCGTTTCCATTTGATGTAATTTCATTAAAATATTATACCAAGGGAAGGAAAAGATTAGAGCGATTATCACTGCTTAGGATTGACATTTTGGGAAGAGAATCATCCTGACAAACAGGTTCTTCCCCTCCTTATCCAACAAATCGAAATACAAACGGTTTCCTTGCCACAGCTATCCAAGGAAGATCCTTCTTACCGTAAAATCACCACATACCAATTAGACACCTTCGCTTGACTAAACAACTGGTCTCGTTCCTCCTTAAATAGCGCTAACCCTAGAAGCATGATCTTTGTCACTGTTGTCTGAAACAAAGAAATGGCTAGAAAAATGGGTGCACTTTCAAATGTTGTTTTGAGGTCAGTGTGTGCTCTCATGCTGTTAGGTCGGGTGTGCCAAGCTGTCAGAAAGACCACAGTTCAGATCACCACCAATTTGTCCGGCGGAACGGAACTCACCGTCCACTGCAAATCCAAGGACGACGATTTCGGTGACAAGGTGCTGGCGCCCAACTTGTCCTGTTCCTTTCAATTCCGCCCGTTAGTATTGGTCGGGGAGACTTTGTACTTCTGCAGCTTTCGTGGTCTGATCAGTTTCATTACTTTAATATATACGAAGAAAACAGAGATTTAAATCGGTGCGATACAAACTGCTTGTGGAGTATCCTGCCGAACGGTCCGTGCGCGTTTGAGGACAAAACTGGTCAGTACAGTCTTTGCCTTCCTTGGAACAAGGACTCATCGGAACGCCCGTTAAAAGGACCCGTGGCATAACAGTAACCTCGATCCATTGATTTCTTTTGTGTGCATGTACCTATCCCTTTCAGTGATTAAATCGATGATGTGGAATATTTTTTATGAGCTTGACGACGGCAATTTTCATTTTCTTGATTAGGTAATTACTCGCGAATTTTATTTTCTATAATATTTTTGCAAGTGCTTGATTCCTTTAAGTCGGATTCATATAAAAGGAAGCACGACCAGCGTACTAATTCATTACCTTTGGCATGAATGACCTTTTTAATCGAACCAAATATACATACAAAATGGAGATCTTCTATTCCATCTAGTAATCATCGGTATCTCGACAAATCTTAATTTTTGATAAATCTGTCATTAATTGAGATTGATTTAGACATAGAATGACGTATGATACGGGATAGAGAATTCACATTTAGTTACGTCAAATCATCACATAATCTATTAGAAAGTCAAACTCAAAAACTTAAGTTAATAGGTGGAGGAATATTATGTGAATATAAAGATATTTTGGGTCATTAGCATTTTTTTGGCGCATACTACATAGATATTCCAATTTATGGACCTTATTCTCATAGAACACTTAGGAAGATGAACAAGATGAACATGAATTGTGTATTGGTGGCAATCGAATCAAAGCGAAATTGATTGTAGCTACGTATACAATGATTTGTAGTTATCCTATATTCTATGAAGGAAAAAGTGTCAGAAAAGTCCAAAACATTTTATATTGGTGTCAATTTAGTCCTAAACCTTTTGACATAGTGCCAATTCAAACATTTTGGCTAATTTTGGCCGAATATTGCTAAGGTGGATGTCGGCCGAGTTGCATGGCACCGTTAGCGTTAACATGGACAATTTTTAAAAATATTTTAATATTATTTTGATTATTTCTTTTTTTATTTCTTCCTCCTTTTGCCGGCCATGACCTAGGCGGGCCAGCCTCGCATGTGCGAGAGTCGTCATCTAGTACCTCAAACAAGGCCCCGCCAGGCAAGGGGAGTCTTTGCCGGGCTAGGTCGGCCTCGCCAAATTTGGCCCAGTGAGGCCGACCCTCGTTGGGCCTTGCTTGGGCGAGGGCTCCCCTCACCAAATCTAGCAAGGCCATCATGGCCAAGGCTAGGGTCGGCCTCCCAGATCTGGCGATGGGAGCCCTCGACAAGGCTCACCTTTGCCCGGCCGGGCCTTGCCTATGGTAGTCGATGGCGACCCTCACTTAGGCGAGGCCAGCCTGCCTGGCCATGGTTGGTCACCAGCAAAAGGAGGAAGAAAAAAAAAAATCAAAGAAAAATAACAAAAAATCAAATAAATATTAAAGTATTATTAAAAATTGTTCACATCAGCACCAATGATACCGCATAGGCCGATCGATGTCCACGTTAGTAATATTGACCAAAGTTAGCCGCAATGACTGAATTGGCACTATGCCAAAATGTTTATAACTAAATTGGCACAAATGCAATGGGTTTAGGACTTTTTTTTATATTTTTCCCTTCTTTTAGTGGAAAATTTTAATACATAAACATGCCCGTGCATATATTAATGGATATAGACACATATTGCAGTTATTTCCCCAATTCATCGGACACATTTTGACAAATTCTATCATAGAGTTAATATATTTGCTTTAGAAAAAAAATCTTAGCAATTTTAATTTTTCATGATTCTATTTTGTCATTATTTTGCAAAATGAGAAATTACGATGTAATTAAGCTTTATAATAGTAAACATATCGAGAGAGAAAATACTAATGAAACACAAAATGTCCTTGCGTGGAGTGCATCGATGCTGCAATTCAAAATATAATGTTTAGTCTAACAATATACGTGTTCACGTTATTCTATTTTGCTATTGTCTTCCACCTTAGTCTATGTCTTATATCCGATCATCAAGGTCATGTTCCTCTAGAACGAGTTGTGTAGTTGCCGGTAAGTTCATTTCATCGGCATTTCGAACCCGATCGGATCAAACGAGCGTCGCCAATGCGTTCATTTCCAGTATGAAATCTCGCCACAAACATTTTTCTTTATTCTCTAAACCTTTGAGGGATTCACTCGTAGCACAATGGATCAATTCCTCTTAAACGGGTGCTAACATATATAGTACTCATCTAGAAAAGGCATATAGCATTAAACTAAATACACCTAAAGAACCCAAAATATTTATTTTCTAATTTCATATATATCTCGCATAAAAGAAATGGAAACAACAAAAATTTTGAAAATAAGAAGAAAAAGAATAGAAGAAATGGAAACAACAGGACCTATACTTACACATAATAACGATCCAATCACATGCATCCCCCTCGCTCTTTTACTGGTAAGTGCACTTGTCCTTCAAGGAAACGACGACGCTCATCTTCTTGGGATCCATGGTGACCCAGCACCGGATCCTCCGGTTGAACCGGGCCTTCACCAGCTTCCCCAGGACGTACCCCTTCGACCGGACCAGGAACGCCAGCGAGAGCGGCACCGGCTGGGTCGGCGCCCCGTTCACACTGCTCAGATCGGCCCCGCCGCCGTATAACGGGATGTTGTCCCCCTTCAGCGTCACCGTGATCAATCTCTGGCTCTTCCTCGACTGGTAGAACTTGTTTATCTATCGACGAGGGAAAAAAATCGATGCCCTTTTAGATAGTGAAACGATAGTTGTATTCCACTCTTCTTCTTCTCGATTAAGAACAGTTCTCGTGATTAAATTAGGGTCGTGATGAATGAGTTGATCCTCGTTATCGATTTTCGATTCATCTATGTTGATTAGGTGCATCTACCGTTCTGATATGTGTGCATGGTCTAATGCTAAACCGCAATGCGCGTAATTAATGACGTCGGATCGAGATTTTTTCCGAGTCAAAGTCGATGGAAAGATGATCGAGGAAGGCATGATGCACTTACGCTTCCGGTGGCGAGGCTGAGCTGGGAATAGGAGAGGTCAAGAGGGGTGGCGGTGACGTGGAGACCGAAGAAGGTGGCCGTGTTCCGGAACGTGAGCTTCACCGTGGAGTTGATCGACACCATGTCCGTCGCCACCCCGGTGAAGTCCGTCCCGGCTTGAACCACGAACTGATCGAACACTATGCTCTGCAACAAGAACCGTTCACGAACAAATACGAAAAGAAAACTGATCACATTGAAGGCTGGACAGAATATCAGGGAAAGAGAGAAATAATCGCGCAGTCAAAGCACACGCACCTTCATGGCGATGCTGGGCTTTTGGGGCCGACTCGCCCCCCACAGAATCAAAGCGAAGAAGGAGAACATCACGAAGAAACCCAGCACGAACACCACCGCGTAGCACCGGCGCGGCACCCCACCGGCCCCGCCGCCCTCCCCGTCATTGAGCAGCCCCTCCTCCTCGATCGCATCGAACCCCTTGCCTCGCCGGGCCCTCCCGCCCCGCTCCTCGCCGGGGTGGGCCTTCCGGTGAGCAGGCTTGAGGGAGCCCGAGTATCGGGTGGAGGAGGAGGAGCCGCGGGATGGCGGGCCGAGGGAGGAGTGGTGGGAGGGGTGGGAAGGGGAGCCCGAGGGGCTGAGCAGCGCGGGCGAGGAGTGGAACGAGTTGGTGGTCTTCTCCCCGTCGTGAGAGGAGGAGTCCCGGGAGGGGCTCTGGACGTAGTACGCCGGTTGGGGGCGGCGCTGCGGGGAGCGGCCGGGCGAGGACGGGGTGAGGCTGCTCACCTCCGAGTCGGTCTTCGACAGGTGGGTCGACATCGCTCGTTTTCTTGACCCCCCGTTTGATCAGAGCTCGAGAGAGAGTATGGGCTTTGGGAACTAGCACTAGAGACGGAGCACGAGGACTAAATGTTGGATTTTGCATATAATCACTAAACCAAATCCATGCATTAAATAATGTCTCCGACTATAATCGAGCAAAAGAGAAATCTAATTCCAAGATCAACAAAGGTTACGTAATGAAGAAATTCATCAATTTATTTTTTTTCATTTTTTGGTGAAATTGATTGTTTACTCTCTCTGTAGAACGTACACATACATGCAATTAGGGTTTCGATATGTTTATTGATTTTTTTGGGGGAATAGTGTGTGCTTTACGAAGGTAATTAATGGAAGGAGGTGGGGTTGACAGTGGTTCATGCCACTTGATGAATTTTGTAATGGGTTTTGTGTTTTTTTCTACTATATAAACGATTCAAACCTAATTTTTCTTCTTTTGTTTTATGAGACAAAACAAAGTGAAAAATGAAATTAAATAACAAAAAAACAAGAGGAGAGGCGGGAGTGCAGGACAAGCACAGGAAAACTTGGATCCATGTCTGCTCCTTCATTTAATATTACTTTCTTAAGCAAATAAAAATCTTGTACTTACTTCAAGATTCAATTAAGCTTCTTAAATTTAGTATTTACTTGGGGGAGTATGGAAGGGGAAAGCGGATCTTATTAATGAGCTTATTTATTAGTTTTGAGACACTCATTAAACTAATCATTTGCATAGTTTGTTCATGTTTTCGAGGCATTCAACGTGAATGAAGTGCCGTGATCTCACATGTAACAAGGTATCCGAGTAAATCTAATTTATCGCCAAATTATAGTGAATGTAGGTTTAATAGTGTTCTTAAACCATTCATATGACAAAAGCATTAGGAAGATGGTACAGAATTTTAGGGCAAAGTACATTTTGGCCGGGACTTTGATCGATTTCAAACAAACATTTGGTGTGCGATAACATAGGGTCTTGAAAAGTGGCCATGTGTCCTCCACGATAATAGTTTACCGGAAAATTGGTCGATTTCCAACGGAAGTATATCAATTATAAGAAAATAAAAGTTTAGTGATATAAACATTTTATTTTCAATTGACAAAAATAATTTTCTATGTTAGGTAACAAGATCAATCACCCATTCACCCTACTTTCATGTCTCCCGTCCATCGCTATTCTTCACCTTCTATTTTTATTGCTAACTGAGTAAAACATCCTTCTACTTTGAAGAATGATTAACCAACATTATCTCTCTCGTGTTTTGTTTCTCACTATCACCGTCGCTTCTCCCATCTTCTTTTTAAACTATGATCAATTAAATTTTGTGGTATTCTTAAGTTTAAAACTTTGGTCGAGAAAATACTACTTTGCTTAAACTGTTAAGTATTCATCTTCATAGCAGCGGGACGGCACGAGACCCCTACCCCGAATGGGGCGAATTTTCTCCGTAAAGAATGTGCTGCAGGGCATCTAGTAGGGCAACAGGTGAAGCGAGATGAGGCGGGTAAAAGCAACGTAAGATTTCACGAAGGAAAGTTCAAACCTAAAACTATTACGATATTTAATCGGTCGTAATTTAAAAAAGAAGATGGGAGAAACAGTGGCGGCAGTGAGGAAACAAAACACGAGCGAGAAAGGTATGCTTAATTAATGATCAATTGATTTGCAAGCACAAATGGATGTTTTAATCGGTCAACAATAGAGATAGAAGGCGAAGAAAAGAGATGAGAGAGAAAAAATTAGGGTGAATGGTTGATTGATCTTATGTCGTAACATAAAAGGTTTTTTTTTTCCACAAAAAGAAAACACAGAAGGTTATTCTGGTCAATTGAAAGGTGTGTATCGAGCTAAAGAGGGGGTGAAATAGGCCACCGTTTTCTTCCTGTTCTTGAGAATGCTAGATAAGTTAGTCCTCGTACATTTGCTTTTAGTATTTAGGTTAATGCCACAAAAACCCCCCAAATTAATACATCTGTGGCAAATTTACTTCAAACTAATTTTTTGACCACGAAAACCCGAAACTAGTACATCCGTGATATATTTACCATCCGTCAGTTTCTGTTAAATTTTACCATTAAATTTCTGAGTTAGATGACACGGGGCAGTTAACGGGTGTACCGGCTCAGGGTTTTACCCTCCATTTATCACGGGTATAATGGTTTGTGATTTTTTGTAATATTAATCCAATTTAACAAAGGGTAAATTTGTCACAAATGTATTGGTTTGGAGTTTTTTGTAGTAAAAAAATTATCTTATGATAAATTTATCACAAGTGTACCAGTTTGGAGCTTTTTATGGTTAAAAAATTAGTTAGAAGTAAATTTATCATAGGTGTACCGGTTTAGGATTTTTCGTGATATTAACCCTTAGTAGTTTTACCACTAGGTTATTCACTTAATCTAACTATATATGTTAATTTTAAGAAAGGTTTGTCAAAAAATATTTTACAACAGATATCACCCAATCATTCTCATATGAAGAGCCTTTTAACGTTAGAATTTTGTTTGATTGATGATAATCTTATGTAAGACTTTGTGTTAGATTTAATTTTAACTATTTAATATGTCTTTATAATAAAACTACAGTGATTCGTGGTAGTAATGAACTCACTCGAACCCTAATTTCAAGTGAGAGGCCCGGCCGAGAAAGCATGTCACAACATGAAAAGAAAGAAGAAGAAGAAGAAGAAGAAAAGATTTATGATATAAATTCCACCCTAAAAATGTAAAATCAATCCTTGATCACAGATTAAAGATGACACTTAAATTTGGAAAATCCAAAGAATAATCTATCGTGATAGTGTGGAATTAAAGCAACGAGGAAAGATATTGAATAATGCAAATGCAATACAGTAATCCACGTGCGAAGCTTCACTATCTTGAATCCTCCAATTCATGAATCAAAGGTCATTCGTTCTAATACAAATAATTGTGCACAAATTATTTTGAGTTAGGCCAACAGCATAAGTCAAAGGTATGGACTTAATCGATTCATGGGCTTGTAGAGTTTTTCATGAATCTCCAAAGAGCTGAGTCCCCGAGACCATTTTCCTAAATGATTAACAAAAATTAAAAAAAGTTACTTGCTCTTGGCTTGCAGAAGTACAAACAAAGTGGCAATTTTTAAATGCACAGCTCATGCACTCACATTTATGACCTACACAAGGAGCAATGGACTCTCTCTCTCTCTCTCTCTCTCTCTCTCTCTCTCTCAAGTTGGAAGAAGAAAGATTAGATTAGTCTATTATGGGACTGAACCCACCAAGACCGTCACCGATTGAACGTCGGACAAAAACAGAAGTTCACAGATCGAAACCTCAGAGTTTTGAAGAACTAGGAACTAAAAGTCACTAAACTACAAAACCCAAGCTCTAGAGTATGGAGCTACAAATGCCCCATGACTGAATCACTGAAGTTCCAGCACCCATCGAAGATGCTGCTGAAATTGTTGCACCATGTGGGCCTTTTTATAATAACACAAGAAGTGCCAAAACCTTAAAATGGACCTCCTCATAGCTATTATACAAAAAGCAATGGCCCACCCTCACCATCAATTTGGTGGGGGCTAGTAAGCTGAGAGATTCCAAAGAGAAAGAGCCACAAAACAAACCCAGCTGTGAAAAACTCTCAATATGTCCAGACCGTGGCCTTTTCATGCACCATGCAGCTTTGTGGACTAACAAGGCCATGTTAGTGGAGGGACCCTGCCAGTTCTCGATCCAACCAACCTAACTCTGAGCAACGCCATTAAATTTTGGGACTTGTATCATTGAAAATTTGGTCCCTCCTCTGTTCCTTTGGGGTACTGTTTCACCATTGTAATAATCATCTACAAGACATTCTCTCGAATTCAAGACAGTTGCAGGTAATTCTCTGCAGCAACAGCAATTGCTGCAATTGCAGTATTTGATAGATATTGCGTGAGAAGAAAAAATTTAATCAAGCTCAGCTGCTACATTGTATATAATACATGCTGAAGCTACTATGATAGCTTCGATCGGAAGGGCTTACAAGAAAACTGACTATATGAAACGTAATGGATTGAAACACGATTGTATATGAACTTATCTGAAAGTCTCCGTCACCAAAGAATGACATCTTCTGAATGGAGCATTATTATATTAACCACAAGAATTTTTCTTCGGAAGGACATTGGAATTTACAGGTTCTGCTCTTCAGATTCTTGATGTCTAGGCTCCTCATTGGTAGAAGTAACATTTTCTTGGCCACTGCCACCTGTTTCTGTCGCTTTAGTCTCTATCAACCCAACCTGCGACGTGTCGCCATTTACACGTCCCGCGTCCCTTCCAGCTCTACGATCCTGAGTAAATGTTGAGAGAATTATTAACAAAGCATGTAAAGTAAGATGAGCATAGCTAGATAGAAAATGCTTTAAGTGAAGATCAAGTGTCAAATCTTGGGAGTACAAATTAAGAGTGCAAATCTAAAGTAAATCTCGCAGACCCATGAAGAGAAAACAGAAAACAAATTGACCAAGGGGAAGTTAGAAACCACCAGTATTATCAGATCAATCATAATTATTGAGTATTTGTAACAAACTATTTGGGCTGTCGACCTTATCATCTGACACAAACACGAGGGAACAACAACAGTTACCCCACCTACATGGATCATCAATCTTGTGCTACTCAATTATACACTAAGACATCACTCAGCATTACCCCCACCTTATTGTGAAAACTAGAGTAAATTCTGAAGACTGGGAAAACAACAAAAAGCTAATTCATGTATGTTAGCATATGCACATGTGAGAAAAGCAAAATATTCCAATGAAACCGAGACATACATCTTTGAAAGGAGACTCCTCAGCTTCAAGCATGTGTACTATGTGCCCCATCTTCGGGCGCTTCTGTGCAGTAGGGTCAACGCATTTTAGAGCTACAAGAAGTACCCGCTTCAATGCCCTTGAAATAGGCTTCTCAGGCAACTTGGGATCCAACACTCCCTCTAGGTTCTTGTCGGTAACCATCTTCTTCAGCCAATCAACTAAATTCACCTGTCAATTTCTTTCAACTTTCAGCGAAAAAGAGAGGGTGGGAAATGGATGAAGTCTAGTTAACTGGCAAAAAGAAAAGATTTTCACAGAAGTTTTTTTTGTTCGATGGGAACTAGATAAAGATAAGTCACAAGATAATGCATACCTCTTCTGGAACGCGGCTATAATCAACAGGGTTTCTCCCAGAAATTATCTCCATGATCAGAATACCAAAACTGTATATATCACTTCTTTCATTGAGCATGCCTGTACTCGCATATTCAGGGGCTACGTAGCTGCAAAACCAGCAATAATGGCATTGAGTTCATTTTGGCTTCAAGAGAGAGATAGAAAGATTGGTAAAAGAGTGTGAGAAGTTATACAGACCCGAATGTTCCCATCACACGAGTTGTGATATAACTACTATCTGAACAGAGCAGCTTGGCAAGGCCAAAGTCTGAGACTTTAGGATTCCACTGCTTGTCGAGTAATATATTACTCGATTTAATATCACGGTGTACCACTTTCGGTTCAAGTCCCTCGTGAAGGTAAGTCAACCTGTATCCGTAGCAAGAGGAGTGTAAATCGTTAGAACCAGGAGTGCGGATGAGACAAATGCTAAACAAATTGTGTATGCTGAAGCTTACCCTTTGGCAGTTCCCAAGATAATTTTCATCCGTATCTCCCAAGTCAAAGGACTACAAGGACCGACATCCCCATGAAGCCACTGCTCTAAATTCCCATTATTGACATACTCATACACAAGCATCCTGTATGACAAGAACCAAGATGTTATTTGAAAATTACTTGGAAACCTCGCACCAAAGTTCGAATAATAACAAATCAAATACGTTCAACAATGAACGCACACGCCGAACCCCGCTATTGCAGCACATTTTCTTGTGCTCAACACGAGCAATTTAACCAAAGGAAACAAAGGGAGCGCAATGTACCTATGAGCTCCTTCAGCACAGTAGCCAAGCAACCTGACTAAGTTCTTATGCCGAACGCGGCCGATCGCTTCAACTTCGACTTTGAACTCCTTCTCAGCTTGCCCCCTAACATAGGAACACACGCACACACAAAAGTCCAGGATCAACCACTTCCTCTGACGTTCAAAAACAAGACAAAACATCCGCATTTCCCCAGCAAAAACCCAAACCCCACGATTCCACAAACAACACAACTGCCCGAAAGGCAAGATCGAATTTCACATAAAAAAAAAAGTAACAGAGATAAAATTAGAATGCACCTGTTATTAAGCAAGTTCTTGACGGCAACCTCAGTTTTGTCCTCCAAAAGACCATAGTACACAATCCCATACCCTCCTTCACCAATCACATTTTCATCAGCGAACTCGTTGGTAGAGGCCTTGAGCTCTCTGAGAGTATACCAATGCCCCCAGCCCAAGTGCGAGACCTCCGGCACGACCGCCGCCGCCTGATCGCCACTCCTCGGACCGCCCTCCCCGCCACTCCCGTGCGAGGACGACCCGTAGTACCTCTCCGGGTACGATATCCGGTGGTCCTTGCCGATCTCAATGTGAATCCGGTTGTACCCAATTAGGCTCTCCTCCTCGGGCAGCGGTTCCGGGTCGGGGCACGGGTCGGGCTGGACCTGGGAGTGCGGGATTTGGATTTCTTGGATCTCCTTGGAGACGACCGGGATGGAGGTGAGGTTGCCGGGCGTCGGGCGGGCGGTTCTTGATTTCCGGGAGGTGAGCCAGAGGGAGATGAAGAAGAGGAGGAGGACGATGGCGACGCCCACGCAGATGCCGACCACCACCCATAGGTTGAGCCCGAAGACGGACGTGGTGGCCTTGGACACCTGGTCGCTCATGGGTTCGAGCTCGGCGGCGGCGGCGGCGGCGGCCCCTCCTCCCGGCCGTCACGCGGCGGAGGGATAGCCGGAGCCGGAGCGCGGCGGCGCGAGGTGGGTCGGGTTCAAGAACGGCGGCGGAGGAGGAGTGGGGTTGCATGGGAGCGAGAGGTTCAGGAGATGAGAGGGAGCGAAGATGAAGCCATGAAAGAGGAGAGAGTGCGGGGGAGGGGAAGTAGCAGGAGAAAAGGAGCAAAGCTGGCATTGATGGGACCTTTTGGAATCTGTCCCACACCACTCCTTCGCCACAGTTCGAGAGAGACTCTGGTAATTACGCGGCTCGTTCTTTTGATCGATCCAGAGCTAAAGCGTGCTAGGTAAAAATCTCGAGCATATTCATGATGACGCATCATGGCTCTAAAACTTGGACAATGGGAGGCGATTCGAACGTTCAAGCAACGAAAGACTCGATTTTTAACACATTTTGTTTTCCCCGTTTCGTGTATATGATTTGCCGACTCAAATGTCATCCGTAATACTAGCTGAGAAGACCCGTTTACTGATCATCAAGGACGGGGAGAAGTTGGACATGTGTCGCGATTTGCAATCGCATCGGATGCCATCGGTGGCTTTGAGGAAAACATTGAATGATTAGGCCAAAGTGTTGGGTGACTCGCATTTTCCATTAGGGCAATTAGGCCGGCCCCCATCATTAAAGGTGGTCAGACCAAATTTGACTCGAGCTATTGCAACCACCCGCCTTTCCATCATCATCAAGCTGGCGTGTGTGTGTTTTTGGGGGCAAAGTCGTATTACCGTTGAGAAAAAATCCTCTCCCGGAAAGGGACAAGAGGATTTTTCCGATGTCAATGTTGTGGGTGGTCGATTTTTGCGTTTCGGACGTGGAAAGATGCTGGCGAGAGAGTGCCAGAGGAGTGGTTGAGTTCGTGATGTGAAATGTCATGGGGCTTGTTTTGTCTCTTCTTCTTGTTTCATGTCGCAGGGTTGTTGAATCTTCCGCTTCTCCGGCGCATTTCTTGCGTTTGGACGGACCGAGAGCGACTGTCGAGGGTGCAAATTCAGGCCGCGTCTGAGTTGAGAAGGCAAAAAAAATGAAACTTCGGGGATTAATCACGGCAGTGGCGGCAGCAACAATAACAACGACAATCAAAGCTTATTACGCTAAATCAAATCGGTCGTGTGAGCATTACCGTGCCGCTGCACTTGATCCTTTGTGAGGTTTTTTGCATGAGTTTTAAATGTTCCGTAGACTTTCTTACGGTTTCCTTCCCTGATCTTTTCTAGCCCCCACATCCTTTTTGACTAACATGTCCAATTCACGTTCACATCGTTTCACCAAGACATTTGAAGGCTTTCGTTCAATGCGGTCAAATTATTCCAGACGGCCGTCTTATCCACGATTGGAGTAACGGCTATTATTCTTTGCCGTTAGTTTCGTTTTTTAAGCTTATCCCTTCATCCGTCCCGCCTGTAATCTATGGGCAAGATCTACATCTATTTCCCGGTTTTTCAAGTATACTGCAGAATTTCCTAAATCGTCGATTTTCCGTGAAATAACTCGAGACGTTTTCAAATTGTCAATGTACAAAATATGATCGATGAATTACTTTACGACAGTGAATTTACGACTTTGATGCTCATGGCAATCAGAAGATATACTTGGCATACCGACAAAACAAATACAATGTATTTGATTTTTTTTTTTTTATTCTCTTTCGGAGACTATAAACAATTTGTCTTTCGCATAGCTTTAGGGAAACCGTACACGAGAATAATGTCTCAACAAGAATGGAATCGCATACGACGTCGTCAGCAAGGTCTTTTGGTGGGGCCCTCAACACCAAATGCTAGTTTACCACTCGTTGGTCGGTGGAGCCCACGCTAAGTTAAGTATATTGTTTTTGCGCACTAATTTATTTATTTATTTTAAAGAAAGAGATCATTGTCGTCTTCATGTTGGATATTTAGGCAACTTTAGAATATCTAATTGCTTCCCTCGAGCTTTAGCTAAATATCACAATCATAAGACACTGGTTTAGAAGCTGTGTGCTCACTGCAAGTTGGAACCAAAAACCATTTGGAGAATTCGACCGACATCGATCGGTTGTCGAGCGTCTGAAACTTGCTTTCGATGTCTGGCGATTTTCGCGACACGTGCCGTGCCGTGCAGATTAGAGGTATTGCGAGGCTTCTTTACCAATTTGACCGCCGGAGATGTAGACCGTATGGGTCGTGTGAGATCAAATATGTGCAAAAGTTTGACGAGCAATTTTGATCGATTGACTCAGATCCAGTTGTGTACCAAATAAACTTCTTTCATGCGAAACTCTAATAACTATTTTGCTGGTCCAAAAAGGATTAAACGAAAGGATTACTCTCTGGAAAGGATCATTAATGGCAGAAGTTGCTGCTAATTACTTTCTCTTTTTGGGCAATTGAAGATCTTAATTGCTCTCTTCAAGTTTCAATTAAAATACAGGTTTTGTTCAAAGAATCACTATCTTTTCTCTCTCATTCCTTTTTTTGGGGCGGATGGACCCACCAACAAAAGTCCCATTATTGATTGTCTATCATAATCCAAGAGAATCTGCATTAAGGATTGAATTTTATAAGGAGCACCTGCAATTAGAATCTAGTTGGACCTATTTGGGTACTTTATAACTTAATTAATATAAGCTCTAATTCAATGATATTCTTCATTCGGATGCAACATAAGATGTGAGAATGCTTGAATAAACTTAATCTCACCCACCCTTGTTCTTATCCTAAACTTAATCTACTTCCAATTCCTTGATTAAGCATGTCAAGGCCAAGAATGCAGACATTTCTTTTCTGGGGTAGCCATTATCTGAGTTTGTTCCCCAAGTGAGCCCACTTCATTAACTTATTTCCAAGAGCAATATAGTCTCAAACTTATTTGCCTAATTTAGAGATATTCTATGTTAAAATTAGGGTCAATACCACAAAAAACCCCAAACTAGTTTGCATGTGATAAATTTACTTCGAACTAATTTTTTAACTACGAAAAACCTCAAACTGGTATACCTATGACAAATTTACCCAAAACTAATTTTTTGACTATCAAAAACCCTAAACTGGTACACATGTGATAAATTTATCATCCGTTAAATTAGATTAATGCCACGAAAAATCATAAATTGATAAATCTGTGACAAATGGAGAGGTAAAATCCTAAACCGGTACACTCATCACTGCCACGTGTCAATCAACTCGGCAATTTGACAAGAAAATTTAATGGAATCTAACGGAGGGTAAATTTGTCACAGGTATACAGTTTTGGATTTTTGATGGCCAAAAAATTAATTTGGGATAAATTTATCACATGTGCACCGATTTAGGATTTTTTGTCGTATTAACCCTAAAAATTACCCTAAACTTTTTAGAATCTATTCAATTACATCCTTCACATGCAAGGAAAGGTAAAATCTGCTCTAGTATCAAAATATGCCCTGAAAATCATAAGCCCCTCGAGAATATCTCATTGTTTACCCTTAGTTCCATCAATATCTCATTTTTTTGCTCATAAATATGAATAATCATTGCAATATCTCGGCTATCAAAATTCAAGGGCAACTTGTTAAAATTTGTCATCTTTTGTTGTTATTTTTTTAGCTTTATTTGTTGCGTGCAAAGGACTCGCTAAACCTCATGCACGGTGCCAAAATATCAATCGCTAGTGTGATCAAAGGCACTATATAAATGTTTAGCGTAGAAGATTTGTGAGTGAGGCCCTAATAAAATAAATTGTTAACCATGAATCGCACGCTTTCTCAATCAAGTCCCAATTAACACCAAATTGCCTTAATTTCAACCCATCCTCCTCCTAAAACAAGACGGTCTTATTAGTGTCCATTTTTCGGCAACATTATGACCAGAAAAAGAAGCCTCAAGTGAAAAACAAAAAAATTGCATCAAGTCCCACCTAACACCAAATGGCCTTAATTTAAATTGCGTCACTTCTTTGAATGGTAATTGCAAGACCATTCGAAGATGGTGATCGGTCTTGGTAAACAAGAGAAGGGATTATAAGGAAAAAGAGCAAAAAAAAAAAATCCTCAGAACGAAAAATTGAAGAACCTAAATAAGACATCAGCTCTATTCTCTCTCCCGCCTTCCCACACATTGTCTCTTTGCCAAACCAAACTCTCTCCAATGGCTGGCATTTTGGTCCGCTTGAATCACTCAGAAAAAGAAGAAGAAAGAAGCCATGGCAGAACCTAACAAAGAAGAGCTTCTTTAATTTTTTTGGTCTATCCTATTTCTAGTTCTCCTCACTGTCACACTTTTACCCTACCTCTTACAGAGCGTAGGAGTCGAACCCCACACCTGTGATAGTAGCATTCTCACTCCCAATCTCTCCCTTTACGAGCAGGCCGCATGTCGTACCCGTGATACTAACGTCTCCACTGTTAATTTCTTTACCAATAGGGCCGCTTGCCTATTGACACGAAAGAAGAGCTTCAAGTGCCAAGCATTTTGGTCCAAATGCACTATCATTTTGCATGGAAAGTCCCACAGGCCTAGGGAGATATGGAGAGATTAATCAATCCGTGCATTACACGTGACTTGCACGTGCATTGCACGTGTGTTGCACAAGAAGAGCGGTGAGATTAACCTACCCGTATACACAAGTTAAGTATTTGTTAAGGAGCTAATGTACTAGATTTGTCAAGAAATTAAAAGAGTCTTTCGAATTTGCAATCATAAACTAATAAAAACACCATGTGATAGCTCTTAGCGCTAAGAGGGAAATTGGTAATCGTGTCCGTTCTGTGCAACTTTGTTGCTGCTTTGTCGTACACCCTCGTGGTCTCCTCGGCTGTATTGTACGTGCCCAGTCACTAACGTACGTGTTTCTTTGAGTCTTGAATTATTGCCGCCAATCTCCCTAACGGGTTTTGGCTCACACCTCGGAACTTCTTCTAGCCACAACAACTGGCAGACACCTTCAAGTCACGGCAACTCGCGAGAAGCGAGGACTTCTAGCAGGCTCCTGGCATTTAGTCTTCGCACCTACATCTTTGACACTTGACTAAGGTTCATTTTAGGTTAGCTTTTGGGCTATGAAGAGGATTATGTCTCGAGTGTGGTGTTCAAGGAACTGAGAGAAAGACTTAAGAATGACGCTTCAAGCGCAGCGAAATTGCTCAAAAGGCGGCTAGCAATCCATCTCTCTTACATGGCCATTGCTTCAGGAATGGTATATCCAAAATTGATAGAGATATGGGAGAGAGGGTTCGTGAAGAAGTTTTGGATTGGTGGTCTTGATCATACACAATTTTTCTGACTTCGTGACAATTGCTGTGAAGGTGGAGAGAGACAGGGAGAGAGGGACAAGGGTATCACATATGTACAGGTACGTGTGCATGCATGTGTCATGGGCCGATAGTTTGGGAATGACCCGTGTGGCAACTTAGGCTTCCTTGGATCGTTGGAAAAGAAATCACCGTATGGCACATGCCACACGTGGAGATGGTAGAGGGGGAGACGACGGAGGCAGAGGTGGAGACGGCGACGGTGAAGGCAACAGCGGCGGCGGCGGCGACGGAAATGAGCCTTATTTAGAAAAAGCAATAGATAACTAAACCAGGAGGAGCGGGAGGCGGCGGCTATTTGCACGGCTCCTTAGCCACCGCCAGAGGGTTTGGGTTGGCAGGAGCATTGCTAGGCCCACAACATATTCCGTTGGGAAACTTGGGGAAATGCTTCTTATTGTTTGGTTGATCAAAATGAAAAGGAGGACATCCTTTATATAGTAGAGGGTCTCGGATTACGATCATGGATGCTCGAGATCGCACCTTTCCGTCCACCCATCATCGGCATTTATACCGAGAACTCTCTAGAACCCGACGCAGTTACCATTTCGCCCATCCCTGGGAATGTTCCGAAAGCTCCATTAGAATTTGGACGAGTCGTTATTGAGGTTGCATGATCTTTGGCACACGAGAACCTCTCCCTCGTGACATATGCATATAATAGACCCATATTTTAAATACAGAGTCTTCCTTAATGATATTTTTTGCTATTTCATGAAATGAAGGTTTAAAATTCAAGATTATACATGTCGTCAATTCCGAGGCTACTATAAATGTAAGAGAGAGAGTAAAAGAGAAAATTTTTGGTCAAATAGAAAACATTCATAATGATGGGCGCACTTAGTAACTACTATTGTTCTTCTAACCAGAAAATATAATAGTAATTTCTGATCAAACACTGTAGTTTAATAAAAGCAAAGTAATTTAATTCAAAAGGTCAGACAAGGCCGACTTTCATAGAAACACATCCAATATTTCCCCAATGTCGGCGAAATCTCTTTGACTTCAAGTGGCTTGCATTTTGGTCCAAATGCCCTGTCACTATGCGGAAAGTCCCGTAGGCGTAGCAATCCACAGTTAATCTACCCATCCATTACACGTGTGTTGCACTAGAAGACCCATGCAATGCACGTGTGTTGCACGAGTTAGATATTTAAATTGCATCATGTCATAGTCTTGTAATTAGTAAGAGAAGGGGATTATATTTGTTAAGGAGTTAATGTACTAGATTTATTGAGAAGTTAAAGGAGTATTCCGTATTCCCAATCACTAACTAATGAAAGCATCATGTGATGCTGATAGTGCTCGGAGGGGATGTTCACAGGAAGACTTGTGCAACACACGTATGTTGCTCGAGTTAAATATTTAAATTGCATCACATTATAGTCCTTTAATTAGCAAGAAAATGGATTATATTTGTTAAGGAGTTAATGTACTAGATATATCAAGAAGATAAGGAGTCTTTTGAATTTGCAATCATTAACTAATAAAAGCATCATGTGATGCTCTTATTGGTTGGAGAGGAAGTTGGTGATCACATCCATTCCGTGCAGCTCTCTCAGTGCTTTATTGTATGCCGACCTCCTCAGCTGTATTGTATGTGCCCAACCATTGACGTACATGTCGCTTCAAGTCATGGATCCTTGTTGCCCATCTCCCTCGCGAGTTCTGGGTCACATCTGAAACTTCTTCCCAACATTGTAGCTGGTAGACACATTCAAGTCCCGGTGATTTATTGGAAGCACAAACTTCCCGGCAAGCTTTTGACGTTTAGTCCTTGTGCCAGCATCTCTGTTGCCTCCCAACTACAAATCAATTGGCTTCATTTCAGGTTAATTTTTGGGCTATGGAGAGGGTTGTGTTTCAAGTGTGGTGCTCAAGAACAGAGAGACTTAAGAGTGACACTTCAAGTGAATGACTGGAAAGCGGTTTCACGTCCATTGTCGAGTGTCTAAAACTTCCTTTAGATGTCCAACTATTTTCTGCAACACAAGCCGTAAATATAAATCTAAAGGGTGGCATGAGATCAAATACACGTAAAAGTTTGACGATCAATTTTGATCTATTGGCTCGGATGTAATTGTGTAGCAGATGAACTTCTTTCGTGGGGAACTCTATAACTATCTCACGGTCTAAAAAGAATAATGCCAGACTTGTCAAAATGGGTTTTACCTATTTCTTAACCCATATATCAATAAATAAGTGATAAATGGATTAGTGATATTTAGTAAATGGGTATAAGTATAATATGATTGTTAAATGTATCATAAATGGATCGTAAATGGGTCATAAATAAGGTTTATAACGTATTTAAACTCAACTCATCTCCTTTGCTCTCACTCAATCTCACACTCACTCACTTTGTACTATTATCTCTGTTTAGATATGAGTTTTCCTATATTTAGTTAAATATGGAAGTGTTTTAGCAACATAAGTCGGGTATGGACCATTAGATTTGCATTACATGGAAAAATGGGTCAAAACGGATTAAATGGATTTATTTAGGTCGGACCATTTTTTATCCAACCCGACCCGACCCAATTTGACTCGACTCACCCGTTTGACAGATCTAAAAAATGCTTCACATATTAAAAGAAAAAGGTTACTGTATGTAAAGAATCATCTATAGTAGAAGTTGCTCCTAATTCCTTCCTCTCTTGGGCAATTGAAGATTTTAATTGCACTCTTTTTTGTTTTTGTCTATAATTTTTTTTTGTTAAGGATGTTTTTGTCTATAATTGCTCTCTTCAATTTCAATTAAAATACAGGTTTTGTTCAAAGAATCACCATCTTTTCTCTCTTGTTTGGGTGGATCCACCAACAAAAAATCGCATTTTGATTGTCTCTCGTAATCAAGGAGAAACAACATTTTCAATGGGAAAAGTGCCAAAAAAGTCTTAAACCTTTTGCATTAGTGACGATTTAGTCCTAAACCTTTTTTTGGTGCCAATTCAATCCTAAACCTTTTGTATTGGTGCCAATTTAGTCCTAAACCTTTTGCATTTGTGCCAATTTAATCCTAAACCTTTTTTTGATGTCAATTTAGTCCTAAACCTTTTAAATTAGTGCCAATTTAATCCTAAACTTTTTGTTTTTGTGCCAATTTAGTCATTCCAGTCAATTTTGATCGGAATTTACCGACGTGAATGCCTCCCGGCCGGCGACTGGTCACCGGTGCCGATGTGGACAACGTTAATAATATTTTAATATTTTTTTGAATTTTTTTTTTTTTTTTTTTTTGTCCCCCCTCCTTTCTCTAGCTGGTGAGCTCGACCTCGCCGGCCACTGGTGAGGGCAACGGCCTCGCTTGGCAAAGGTGAGCCTTGCCTTGGTCGCCAGATTCGACGAGGTCAAGAGGTCGGGCCTCGCCCGACCATGGCGAGGCTTGAGCCCTCATTAGTGGCCGGCAAGGTCAAGTTCGCCGGCCTCTGGCCGATCGCCAAATCAGCGATCGGCCAGAGGAAGGAGGAGGGGACCAAAAAAAACAAGTGGAAAAAAAAGGAAAAAAATAAAAATTCAAAAAAATATTAAAATGTTATTAAAGTTATCCACGTCAGCGCCACGTCGACGCCGGTGAACGAGCGTCGGTTGGCAGGCGTTCACGTTGGCAAATTCCGATCAAAATTGACCGAAAGGACTAAATTAGCACAAAAATAAAAGGTTTAGGATTGAATTGGCACTAATTTAAAAGGTTTAGGACTTAATTGATACCAAAAAAAGGTTTAGGACTAAATTGGCACCAATGCAAAAGGTTTAGGACTGAATTGGCACCAAAAAAAGGTTTAGGACTAAATTGGCACTAATGCAAAAGGTTTAGGACTTTTTTGGCACTTTTCCCCATTTTCAATAAACATTGAATTTCTTTGAAGGAGCATCAGTAAAAAAGAATTTAGGACTACGAATAATAACCATTATGTTTCTATTTTCTGTTCCAAAAACAAGTTTGGAATAGAAATCCGTTTGATAACTCAATTTCTTTATTCAATTTCTAGAGCAAATTTTGATTTCAAAAATAAGTTTGAAATAGAAATGAGAAATAATTTTTTTTTTTTATTTTTTGAAAAATTCTTCTCATTTGCTTTCTCCATTAATAGTCGCCCAACCATTGCCCATTGCCGCCCACGTGCACGCCGCCGCCTCCCGCTATTTACTATCTTATCACCACTTCATGGCCATTGTCTTATTTGGCCGCCTCTTCCCACCGCCTCCCACTGTGGGTCACCGCCCGCTGTCCCATTTGTCCCTCCCCTGCCGCCCGCCGCCGCCGCCTCATGCTGCCGATTGTCGCCGCCTCCGCCATCGCCCAACCCTAGTCGCCGCCGCGTCCTCCCCCTCGGGGTCGTGTCGCTATCCTTTCGCCACCCCACCATCCGCCGCCCCTCGCTCGGTTACCATCCACTCTCCTCCCGCCACCGCCCTTATTCGCCGCCACCTGGGCCGCGGTCGCTGGCCGCCATCCACCGCCACCTCCCCACCGTCCCGGGCTTGCCGTCACGCCACCATCCGCCGCCCACCGCTCGCCGCCGCCACTCGCCACCGCCTACCACCACCATCCGCCGCCCATTCTACCCGCTTTGTCGCCCATTATCCGCCCACCATCCATCCCCAGGGCCACCCCGTTATCAAACAAATTTTTGCTTTGGGGACCTCATGCCGTTCTACCACCATCCGCCGAATAGAAATTGCCGTTTAAATTGATTTCCAAAACGAATAGCCCACCATCCATTCGTTTAACTTGGGTGGGCTTTTTGGAGAAATTTTATTCTTTCAAACAAATTTTTGTTTTGGGAAATAAATTTTATGTCGTTTCAAACGTCTTTTTGGCCAAAAAATTAAAATGAAATAGAAAAATTCTAGAAATTGATTTCGTTCCGCAGCTTAGGTGGGCCTATTTGGGTACTTTATTACTTAATTAATATTAGCTCCAATTAAAATGATATTCTTCGTTCCGATGCAAGATAAGATATGATAATGCTTGAACAAACTTAGTCTCCCCAACAACCCTTCTACTTATCCTAAACTTAATCTACTTCCAATTCATTGATTAGCACGTCGAGGCCAAGAATGCTGATATTTCTCGTTTAGGGTAGCCGTTATTTGAGTATTTTTCCCCAAATGAGCCCACTTCTTTAACTTATTTACGAGAGCAGGACCATCTCAAACTTATTTTCTTAATTTAGAGGTACTCCACATTAGAAATTACCCAAAATTTTTTAGAATCTATTTGATTATGTCCTTCACAAGTGAGGACAAGTAAATTCTGCTCGAAAAAATCATAATCCCCTCGATTCATCAATATCTCATCCTTTGGCGCATAACATATTACATATCGAACCCTTTTAGTCCTACTTATATTGCAGCTCGATCTTTCCTCGCGAATAATGATTATAAGCTTAATATTTCCTTACTTTCTTGTTCATCAATTTTTTTATTCATCTCAATTTGTCGTTAACACTCTTGCCATGGGGACGTTTTTTTTTTTTTTTTTGGATTCTTATATATAATTTTCAATTATTGAAGGCATAAATCTGAATAATTTTCCTTTACTGAAAAAAGAAATCTGAATAATCACTTTGTTCTATTGGCGCATTCAATTATCCTAAGAAATCATATTGCTTCAAATCTTTTTTTAACATGTACTTTTTCTCTAAAGAAAACACATGGACACGTTCATGGACAAACTAGACCCGTACTACACGAGAGGCAAGGACTCCCAAGGGGTTAGACAAGATGTCACTCCTTGCGAGCATTTAAAACGGCAAAAACGGTGAGAATGGACCCTGTCACAATTCAACATGGTGGAATGGTCCATCGACAAAGATGCGGTTTAAGGGAGGGAGAACCTCGGCGTCGGCGGTATTGCCGGCATAACGAGGCTCGGGACACCAGGGACGCAATCCGTTAGATAAATCTTTGTTATATTAATTACGAGTAATTAAGATCCATTTCAAATGGTCATTACTTTGTGTGCATACTGAGAATATTCATTTTGAGGACTTAGACATGAAATGGGCCAAGCCGTTACGAATTTATGTATCCATACATGTATAATAATAATTAGCAACAACGGCAGCAATAATGATGCCGGCGCCAACTTAATGTTTATCCATTACTTTGGTTTAGTGATTATTAAAATAAAAAATTCCGATTGAAATTGTATGTTAAACGAATTGTATTTATTGGTTATTGAGAATATAAAAAAAAATTCTAAAATGTAAGGTTCGAATGGCTCGCAGTGATAACGCTATATCTCGCGAATTACGTACATTTTGTCAATCAAAAATAAAAATTACAAAATCTGGTATATTTTTCTAATATATATAAAAAAAAACCATTACCAATGCATGCAGCAATGAATCTAACATCATACGTTAGTGTATAATCTTCTCTAATATACATCGCAATACAGTATTTTACTCGAACCGAAAATAAATACTCGACTTACATACCTTGCACTTGGAGCCGAGCCGAGCCGCCGAGCCGACACACCAGTCAAAGCTCTACTGGCGCCAAATCCACCCTCCCCTCCCGCCATTTTCAATCCCCCAAGAAAAAACCCTTCTTCCCCCATCTCCGCCGTATCTCTCCAAACCCTCCGTCGCAGAGAGAGAGCGAGAGAGAGAGAGAGAGAGAGAGATGGAAGACGAGCAGCAGAGAGCCGCCGGCCAGCGCCGGAGCCGGGGAGCCGCGGCGGCGGCGCGGCTGGAGGGGCTGCGGCGCCTCCGGGCCATCCGCGCCGGCGGCCGGAGGGCGGAGTCCGCCGCGCAGATCAAGATCGAGGATCCGATCTACGACGTGGTGGAAGAGGACGAGTACGATAAGCTCGTGGCCAAGCGCCGCGAGGAGGTCCGGGGCTTCATTGTGGACGACGGTGGCCTCCTGGGCTACGCCGACGACGGCGAGGAAGAGGACTGGACCAGAGCCGGGCCCAATTGCTCCTCCGACGAAGAACCAGAAGGTTAGCACTCCAGATGCCTTATGGGTTCGCTTCAATTGATCGTTAATTGTACGGCAGTCCTGTGGGTTTTTGTTGAATTCGTTGGTTCGAAACGGTCTCGCAGGAGAGAAGGTTAAGAAAAAGAAGACGGAGAAGAAGGAGCCGGTGGTGAGGAAACCTGCGCCATCTTCACTATCTGCAGCAGCAGCGTTGATGGGAAAGCAGAGGTTGTCTTCGATGTTTACGTCTTCGGTTTTCAAGAAGAACAGTGGTAGAGATGATAAGACAAAGACACAGTCTTGCGATACCATTGTGGATGATATAATTGCGGAATTCGCCCCAGATGAAGCCGATAGAGAGCGTCGCAGGATGGGGCATCCAAATGGGAGGGGTTCGGTATTGGTAGGCAATGCGAAAGTTGAAAGGGAGACCGTTGATTGCATTGGTTTCACAGATAAGCCTGATTTGGTGAACGTGGATGTTAGCCGTGATCTTGAGCTGGTTTCAGAGGATATATCGAATTCAATTCTAGATGATGAGTTGATTAAGGAGTCAAAAGAGGGAACGGCATCGACATTCCAGGAACAATTGGTGCAATTGGATGAGTCTGATAGAAAGGATAGACTAGTCGAGGATAGCATGCCAAGGCTTGTTGATGTCAAATCAGAAGCAGAGAAAAAGAAGGAGGAGATTCACACTCTGAATGCAAAGATCACAGAGGAGAAGGATCCAAGATTGAGTGCAACTGCAGGATGGAAAGCGGTGATAAGTGAAGGATTAGAAAACAGTGGCAGTGCTGCTGGCGCAATTAGAAATGGTGCAATCAGTGAGGAAAAATTGGATTTTGAGCTGAACTTGGATGGGACACTGCCATTTTACATGTTTGATCCACATGAGGAGATTTACGGTGCTAATGCTGGAAACCTCTATTTGTTTGGGAAGGTATGTCCTTGAGATGATGTTAGTATTTATTCATAGTAATTCTTACCCAGCCATGGGATTGTTGGCACCAGTTTTAGAATCTGATACTCACATGTCTGGCTTTCTGTTGAGGATTTGCTGCAAAGAATAGGTAGACAAGTCTTTTTTTCCCTGAAACGGTGATACCTACTTTATTTATGTATGCTGGGACTTCCATCGCTGCATAAAGTTGCTATTCAATTCCCTTTTCATTGCTTCTTCTCAGTGAGAAGCTTAGCTACACAAAAAAGTGACACAAGTCAATTTTTACTTGCTAATACATGCCTTACATTTACCCTTTGCACAGCTGCGTGTCGAAAGGCCCTGCGTATATTCTTGAATTGAGCTTTTCATCAACAGAAAATTCTAGCTTGTTTATTGTTGTTCATCTAGCTTGTTGAACAGGATCATGCATGATATTCAACAACTCCGCCTCACAAACCTTTTTCCATGAAAATGAATCTTGCTTTCTTTCGGTCAGAATGGAGTTCATTGTGCTGAGCACAATATTTAACTTATCTTTCAGTTGGTTGATCAAGATACTAATGTTGTGAAATTTCTTAGATGTGAATTATAAAGCAAATAATAGTCTGGCACTCATTTTGCTGCTTTGTAATGGGAGTTCTCCCTACATGATGCATTCAAGAGTTTAGCTGTGGGCAAATGATTTAATGAATGCTTGAAAATCCTAAAAAGTGTTCTTCCTGTGGCTTACTTAAATTTTATCGATATTGTCAGCCTGGTGTTTTAGCTTCTTTTATTGTCCTTGCTAATGCATTATTGCTTGCCGCAATCTATTGATGATTGCTTTATTCTATTTTACCCAAGAAGTTTATGATAACCTATTCTTTGCAATGTAACGGTCTTGGTATTTGATAGCTTCTAGGTCCATCTAGTAGATTGGTTTATATGTGCTTTAACTTTAAAAGTTTCAGTGCCATTCAACTAGATCATAACGCCCGATCAAAAAAAAAAAAAACTAGATTGCAAGTGGTCGAGGAACAACATTGGAGTTTACTGTTGTGGTCGAGGAGCAACATTGGAGTTTACTGTTGTTGAGAATGTGGTATGCAAGTGGCAGGCTTATCAAGTGGTACTTTGCTTCAAGCATATGTTTGAACTGTATTACATGTCGACAAAAGGGGTGCTGCAACCTCTACCAAACTTAATTTCCTATAATTGCCATAGCTTAAAAGGGTATTTGGTACAAGTTCCCTGCAACAACTATAGCTGTGAAAAGGGGTGCTGCAGCGTTTGCAGGCGGTTTAATTACATCTTATAGCTGTAGCACCCATTGGCTATAGTATCATACAGCTATATTTAAGAAGTTGCTCCACCAAGTTTTAAGATGGCGTAGCCTTAAAACACGTATGACTAATTGGATAAGTTACAAAACTTAACAGCACACAAAAACTATATTTCTGGGAAGGGTTTATCAAATAGATTCTAAATATAGTTCACGATGTTTCAAAGTGAGCTTTCATTCTTTCTAATTGTGCACATGAGTAATGATTTGACTGGGTTGACAGCACTGGTGATTTGAGATGTATAAGGACCAACAATTGGGATAAAGCATTTAGTTCGTAGTTCAGGAATGGATGCATAATGTAAGTTAAAACGTTGACAACTAATGACTGTGAAGCTTGACAAGCGGCAAAAACTTGTCCCTTAAAGAACTAAAGAGGCATCCTAATGTTCGATGTTGCTGCTTCAGCAAATTGTTAAGCATCCAGACAATGACCTTTTCTCTGCATGTGCCATTGCAATTCAGGTGAAAGCAGGGGGAACATACCATAGTTGCTGCGTTGTTGTAAAGAAGATGCAAAGATGTGTATATGCAGTTCCAAATGCCTCTGTTTTTGACAGTTACGAAACGATGAAGCTTGAGAAAGATGTTGAGGAGTCTCGGATTTCTCAAGCAGATTTCCATGCAAAGTTGCTTGTATGTTGGTCTTCACATGCATCTGTTTTTTGCTGATTCTCCTCCGATTGCATTTTATTTTGTTCAGTCTTGCATTCTGTCTCTCTCTTTTAGGATTTGGCTCCAGGACTGAAGAATGAAGTGGTAAAGCAATTGGTAGATCTCAATGTCTCTTCTTTTAGCATGACAATGGTTAAGGTGAGCCGATACAGTCTTTTTGATCTGTCAATGAGTACATTCTTCAACTTTCTTCAATTATGATATACTCATATTTCACTCCATTGAACGAGCTAGAGGAGATATGCATTCGACCGATCTGATATACCTCATGGGGAGAATTATGTCCTCAAGATCAATTACCCATTCAAGGTAATTCATCAAGTCAATAACATTTTGGCGTTATTAAAGAAATAAATATTTTTTCTCCATTAGTTCCTTTTTTTTAGTATTGATTGGTTGAGTTCCTCTATTTAGTATTTAACTGTGTTTGTATGTGCCACCCAAGCTGCCATTGCATATTCAGCTTAAGCATTTGCTTGCCATATCTTTCTGTAAGCAGTCATCATTCTACTGTTTCTGTGCTTAGGACCCACCTTTGCCAGCAGATCTCAAGGGCGAAACTTTTGCCACTTTGCTTGGAACTCACTGCAGGTATGAGTTGGAATTGGTTCCTTAGCACATGAATGCAGACACAGTTCCGTTTGGTGCATCACTCCACTGCATTGTTTATAGAGTAATGGATCAGTTCCTGACAAGAATTTGCCACTTCATTTTGTCAATCAATCTTGTAAGCTAGTATTTGCACATCAAGCATTATTTCTACTAGTATTAGCACAAATCTTTGAAACTTTTAAGGAGACAGCAGAATGCAGAGAACCAGCCAATTATAATTTTCTGCTTTTATACGTGGGGTGACAATACAGGTTGTGGAATTTTGCGTTTTCCTATATTCCAAAATTAGCCTGAGATTGCTCCCACTATATGACACTTTGCAATAGACTCAGCCTGTATCCCACATCCGAAAGAGCTTCTTACAGAAAATGGTTGCACTGATTTGTAGCATTTGATCAACTTATGTGGCCAATTGTTCAGTGGAACAGTCAGAAGAAAAATCTTTGCAGAATGTAACTAGCTTCTTAATGGGGTTTCCATTTCTAATGAGAACCAGAGGGTATAACATATAAAACACAAACGTTTCTACTCTCGTTGCATTTCTGAACTGTCTTCGAGGAAACGTTGTCATCAAAAGAGATGGTTTAATTACTTTACAAGAGCTGGTAAGTTAGTCTCTGACAATTAACTTTTAAACTGTTCATAGTAAATATGTTTCATGTGCAGTGCCCACGGGAAATGAAAATTTGTTTGCCTGATCCCATTAATATTCTTATGTTCTGGAGGACAAACTCTATGTTGCAACTGCTTTTTCTCCATTACCACAAGAAGTAACTAGATTATTCAAATTTTGCCTTGAGATTGCTGCTATGGTCTCTGTCCCAGATTCTCTCTTTTGTTGTTTCTCTTGCTGCGATTCTACTAACTTTAACTTATCATTATCCACTACTGCTTCAATGCATATTTATCCATCTGAAGAAAAGGAAAATGTATAATGTTGTGCAGTGCTTTGGAGCTTTTTCTAGTTAAGAGGAAGATAAAAGGACCTTCATGGTTGTCGGTATCTAATTCTTCTTCTTCTCCAGCCACTCAGCGGGTGAGGTTAATTTGTATTGTCTTCTTCCGTTGAGATGCTTTCTTAACCGCTCAAACTTTCTAATCCTTGGTTGCTTACACAGGTGAGCTGGTGCAAATTTGAGGTTACTATTGACTCTCCCAAAGACATAGAGATGCCGTCGTCTTCAAAACAAATGATAGAGATTCCTCCCATGGTGGTTACAGCAATCAACTTGAAAACAATTATGAATGAGAAGCAGAATGCTCATGAAATTGTCTCAGCGTCTATCATCTGCTGTCAGAAGGCCAAGGTTCTATCTGACCCTTTGCTGGCATTATTTATTCCCATTATGTTTTTGTACCAAATTTGAAAGTTATTTCTGTCTTGTCACTGGCCAATGTGCAGGAGTATTTCATCCTTGATGTTCAGCTCACCTTCTAACTGACATGGGATAGCTCAATTGACATTCTAAGATTATGAGAATTCTGTTTGAGGTCTTCCAGTATCTAAATCCATTAACTACATGCTTTAAGTTGTGTACTAATCTCATCCTTGGGAAGAACTTAAAACTACCTATGAAGTGTCATGTGGTAATAATTTAGACATCAGATGGCTTAGCAGAAGTTGAAGTAGTGTCTTGTATGAGTTTGGATGTCCATATACGGCATGCTTTTTGTAGAAAGATAATCTATTGCTAAGTGTCGCAGTTGAAACTCGAACACATCCTTTAACAAATGAATCTAATTTCAGACTCCACAGTGACTATAATTTCTAACTGTCTTGCTCTTGAGGGTCGCTTGGAACTCTGAGTCTCTGGCATCCAGACTTTCGTTTGTGAAAGAATCCCATATCAAAGCATTGTGGGAGGATTGTTCTCCAGTGTTGATGGGCCCTTTTACTGCTAGTATAGTTGGCCCTTCAATTTACAGTCCAGTACATTGCAAATGGATTAACAGTTGATGTTCAGATAAGCTACCATTGACCAGCTATCTATATATACAGATTGATACTCCCATGTTGGCCTCAGAGTGGAAAAGACCTGATATGCTGAGATATTTTACTGTTTTGCGTAAGCTTGATGGTGGCATATTTCCAATGGGATTTGCCAAGGAGGCTGATGAGAAGAACTCAAAGGCAGGAGCAAAAATAATAGGCTACGAAAGCAGGTCTTCTCCAATATCGTGTTTCTTCATCATGATGTTGGTTCAGTGATATTCAGATATTTATGCTACTTTTTTCAATGAACTTAAAAAAAATCCTTGCAGTGAAAGAGCTCTTTTAAGCCGTCTGATGACTGAATTACACAAGCTGGATAGTGATGTTCTCGTTGGACATAACATTTCTGGATTTGACTTGGATGTGCTTCTCCATAGAGCCCAGGTTTGAGTTCCGTCTGCAACTTTTGCATGTCTTCGAAAATATTATTTCACATCCTTAATCAATGCACAAAAGATGAGACATGAAAGTTGTGGCTTATCTGCCACTTCCAAAATTAGTGTTTAAGGTAAAAAAGAAAGAGGAATTACAGGTACAGGACCGATTATGGTTGTTTTTGAACCACGTGATATTAAAGCTAGCTGAAATTTATGCAGCAGAGAGCTTCAACACTGCAAGATCTAATTGGATAAGGGATATCTGATTTCTTAATTTAATGTATCAATAGGATCTGATATTGGAGCTACATAACTCAAGTGTCCGATTGGGAAAACATGACCTCCTAAGGTGGTCTGGAATTTCCATAATTACATTTTTTTTTGGACAAATCCACAGTTACATTTGCTTACCATTGATATGAGTTGTATATTCATTGAAGTGAACTGTTTTTGTGACATCCGTTTATAATATCATGCAGGCATGCAGAGTTCCCAGCATCATGTGGTCCAAAATTGGTCGTCTGAAGCGCTCGGTAATGCCCAAGCTTACAAAAGGAAGCACTTTATTTGGATCCGGAGCAAGTCCAGGGATCATGTTGTGTATTGCTGGCCGGCTTCTATGTGACACATATTTGTGTTCTCGGGACCTACTGAAAGAAGTAGACCACCTGATTTTTCACGCGTGCAATTCAATTACTTTATGCTGATAAACATTGGGTCTCATGCTAACTTAATCCTCTCAGATCAGTTATTCCTTGACACAACTTGCAAAGACTCAGCTCAACAAAGATCGTAAGGAGATTGCACCTAATGACATCCCAAGAATGCTCCAAACTTCAGAGTCTCTCATGCAACTCGTAGGTTACTTGAATTTAGTGAATATGCCTTCAAATAGGGGCAAACTGATATCCTTCGAGATACTGCCTTCTACAAAACATTTGTTAGACAGTTTTGTCTGGGTCAATGCCAGCTGTTCTTAATTAAATGGATTGTGTATCTGCAGCTGAGAATATGGAGGGTTAACATTAGTGGTAGGAATTCTGTGTTATCTGTTTATGATTGATTTGATTGGTTATGTGCAGCTATTTATTTGGTGTTATCATCTTTGACCTCTAATAGGTCAGGGAACTTACATATTAATTGCAAACTGTTTTGTATTGGTTATTATAATTTAGGATACAACCTGAATGAACTTGATAAGGTTTAGTTCTCTATTAGCATGAGAGGAAGATGGGCTTTTTAGTAGCATTAGAAGCAAGAAGACCTTTTACAGTAGCAGAAACATACTATTGGCTAGAGCTTCTTTCCTAACGGCGTTTTCGAATAGCTTTTTAGTGATTCTTTCATTTTATCATCGTCCAGGTTGAGTATGGTGAGACGGATGCATGGTTGTCGTTGGAACTCATGTTTCATTTGAGCATTCTTCCTCTCACACGCCAACTAACCAATATAAGTGGAAACCTCTGGGGGAAGACTCTGCAAGTGAGTAGCAAACTTTTCTAGTTTCCACTGTGTTCTGGCCTTTCATAGAGTTCCAGTGGAGATGAAACATAAATATCAATCCTTCTTTTTGTCATTTTCCCCCTCAGGGTGCCAGGGCTCAGAGAGTAGAATATTTACTTTTGCATGCATTTCATGCAAAAAAATACGTTGTTCTCGACAAAAATTCATTTCGTTCAAAGGAAAAAAAATTGGCGAAACGGAGAAGCAATCACGGTGTTGAAGACCAAAATGTGGATGGAGTAGAAACTGAAGAACCTCAGAATGATGAGCACGTGAAGGGCAAAAAAGGTCCTGGATACTCTGGTGGGCTAGTCTTGGAGCCAAAGAAAGGTCTATATGACAAGTACATATTGCTTCTGGACTTCAATAGTCTTTACCCTTCTATCATTCAGGTTAATGACACTACTAACTCCTTCAAAGCTCTCTCTCCCTCTCCTCTCCTCTCTCTCTCTCTCTCTCTCTCTCTCTCTCTCTCTCTCTCTCTCTCTCTGGTTATCTGGGTTTCAATCTTTTCTCCAACAATGTGAAGCTGCAAAAGTCTAGATACCACATGACTTGCCTACGCTAGGAATATTGACTTCTGCTATATTACAGGAGTATAACATCTGTTTTACCACGGTAGAAAGGCCAACAGATGGATCTATCCCCCGTTTGCCATCCAGTAAAACAACAGGAGTTTTACCTGAGGTATGCTTTTATTTGATTGTTGTGTTGAGATGTCTGAATGACAGAATATCTGTTCTAATGTTAATTAAATGAAGTTTGGTTTCCTCTCGGCTTTCTTCTGCTGCTTTGTCTTGGTAGGGATCCCCATTAGAATAACAATTACTGCTGAAGATGTATGCAATTAGTACTTGTTTGTTCATCACTCTTCTTTACATAATAGTCTAGATAACTATTACCATAATAAATTCATGACATTGAAGGCATACTGGCAGTATAACCTACTAATTTTCCATAGACTGACGACTTCTTGCTTATGCTCTGTGATATTCTGTGGGGAAGTGGCAAAGCCTCTCGTATAATAGTACTGACAGTTTGAGGTGATAAAGGATCATATTTAGGCCGAAAGCAGGGGTTGGAGTGAAGCTAGTATTGAAGGGGAAAAAATTGCAGCTACACCATATAACAAAAGAAAAATCATCAAATTCCAATTTTATTCATAACTACTTCTTGATCATTCTTTGACATCCATTTTTGTTTATAGAATCTTACTGAGCTGAACAGGACATCATCTGTTGTTTATGAAGCACAGGATATGACCATTTGTCATTTAACCCCACACCTTTCTTCTCACTCTAAGTTTGTCTCTGGTCCTCCTGTCTTTTATTCAGAAAAATCTGATCTGTCAAGTGGTCGTAGTTTCTGTCTTTCTAAGTACGTGCACTGGACATGTGACTAAGATTGTCTCATAGGAGTAGACGTAGATATGTGTCCAAATACCTCTGAACTGAGCTTCCAAGTCCAAGCTAAAGATGGACGTTGATTTGTTGCAATCCTGCTCTATGCAACTCACATTGAATGATGGTACTTTAAATTGCACTATTCAGTTTCTTCTTAATTTGGAAATCTAGTGTTGATTTATATCTCATCCTTGATAGATGATTGACTCAGGTAATTTCAACAAGTTTTCAGTGGTGTATTCTTCGTGTTTGTTTGTTTTCTTTATTTCCGAAGTTTCACTTGGAATAGAATTTTTTATCCGTTTGAAACTCTTTTGTAGTTGCTTAAAAATTTGGTTGAAAGGAGGAAGTTGGTAAAGCAATGGATGAAAAAAGCAACTGGTCTCAAGGTCCAGCAGTTTGACATCCAACAGCAAGCACTTAAGTTAACAGCCAACAGGTATTGCATTATTTTTTCCCTTCTCTCTTGCTTTTGGCATTATGCCTAAGGGCCTGCTGCTTCATCAACTTGTGCCACTTTTATCTGTCATCATGTAATATTCCTATTAAATGCAGCATGTATGGGTGTCTTGGATTTTCTAATTCGAGATTTTATGCAAAGCCTCTTGCAGAACTTATAACGTTACAGGTACGGATAGCTGTTGTTTCATGTTATGGAATTAAAAACGATTCAATCAAGTGGAGAACTCTCAGTTAATCTAATGAATAATTCTAAAGCTAAAAATATGAGCTTATCGCAGGGAAGGGAGATTCTACAAAGTACCGTTGATCTTGTACAGAATAATCTGAACTTAGAGGTTATCTCTTATGACTGATTATCAAGACCAGCGTTTGACTGCCACAACTATTTGTTAAAAGGAACTGTTGGCCTCATATTGTGGCAGGTAATTTATGGTGATACAGATTCAATAATGATATACAGTGGACTCGATGATATCAGCAAAGCAAAAGCAACTGCAGGGAAAGTCATACAAGAGGTGAGGTCATGAACCACCGTTACATGTTCTAGGATCTGGTATTAGTATAAACGAATCATTATTGTGTGAAAACAAATAGTAATTTAGAGTCTTTTGACGTGCTTTTTGAGAGGCTAAATCCAAAGAAAACCTGGTTTTGCACTGAAATGCATCAAGTGCTCGATTGGGACGATTGATGTATGATATGATTCCCCACTGTCCCACCACGCACCCGCCCACACACACACAGGGTGGTTGTGGGGAACCCTGAGTGTTGCAATCATAAATTTGGATGACTTGAAGCACATCTCTTGTCAAAAAGAGTAGGATGTGGATCTTTTGTGTCAGTTATTCCTTATAAACTCTACTGAGTTATCACTTTTAATGTTCATTCAGGTTAACAAAAAGTATAGGTGCTTAGAAATAGACCTGGATGGTGTGTACAAGAGAATGTTGCTTCTCAAGAAAAAGAAATATGCAGCTGTCAAAGTGCAATTCAAAGATGGAACTCCATATGAGGTATCCAGTAAAAACTGGCTTTTAATTTTTGAGTATAGGAAATAGAACACGTGCATGAAACTTTGCCTGGTGTAGGTCATTGAACGTAAGGGGCTTGATATGGTTCGCAGAGACTGGAGCTTATTATCAAAGGAATTAGGAGATTTCTGCTTGAGTCAAATCCTGTCAGGAGGGTATGCCAAAAGCTCATGCTTTATCTTAATAGATATCATTCTCTAGACTTTTTGTTATACCCCTTGGTGGATCATTTTTCTGCAATTTGTTCTAATGACAGGTCATGCGAGGACGTTATCGAATCAATACATAACTCCCTCATCAAGGCAAGTCATAACTATTGGCTCTAACTTTGCCAATTTTAGTTCTGATACTGAAGATGGAGTAGAAAGTGAATTTGATATCTGGTGTTCCATCTTCACTAGTTAATCCTACCATGTGCATATGACCAGAACTATGATACGAATAAGAATTTCTCTCCCAAAATGCTGCAAAATCTGTTTTAACGTGGATCTATCTCATTAACAAAACATTTTGAATTCTAACATTTAAATGCAAATGCATTGTTAGGTCATGCGTGTTTACAGTTGATTTACAGTCTACAGTGTATGTTTGATTTGTCAAGTCCTCGTCATAATGAGGTTCAAAGGCTATAGGCATTGACACAAGACAAAGTAGGTAAACTGTACAAGTAATAGGGAGGACAATTATCTGAAAGGACAACATGAAAATTTGCTAAGACATCATTATTGTACATTTGTTTATTCAGTCATTCTAAGTTACCCCATCAATCTGTACGTGAAGTTTGGTTTTTGAACTTACGTTACAGTAATATGCATCTTTGCACTGTCGAGTGTTAATTTTTGTGTCTGCATATTCAACAGGTGCAGGAGGACATGAGAGGTGGTCAAGTAGCACTTGAGAAGTATGTCATTACAAAGACACTGACTAAACCTCCTGAAGCCTACCCAGATGCCAAGAACCAACCACATGTTCAGGTAAAATCAGTAACCAGTCATAGATCAGTGACTTTCTAGTCTTATTGGATAGTGTTATTCTTATATATTTATGAATTTAAATGGACTGGCATTTCTTAGGTCGCGTTGAGACTAAAGCAAAGTGGGTATTCTACTGGCTGCTCTGTGGGGGATACTATCCCTTACATAATTTGCCGTGAACAGGTATTTAAGGATCATTTACAGCTGTGGCAAATATCATATGATGCTTAATTGTTGGGATTAGGATATTCAGCTGTATCTCCTCTGTACAGGCTGTCGAATCGAATAGCTCAACAGGGATAGCTCAGCGTGCTAGACATCCCGATGAACTGAAAAATGATGACGGGAAATGGATGATCGACATTGATTACTACTTGTCGCAGCAGGTTCATTTTCTACTGGAAACTCTGCGTTTGCGTTCTGAACAAAGAGAACCTATTAACTGGAATGTAGCTCATTTCTTCTCTTTTTGTTTTTACGTAGATACATCCAGTGGTGTCCCGTCTGTGTGCTCCAATTCAGGGTACAAGCCCTGAGCGTTTAGCTGATTGTCTAGGTCTGGACTCCTCTAAGGTACATGAAACCCTCCTTTGCAAACATCAATTAGCAAAATCCATTTCAATCGTATCCCTGACAAAAACTACGTTTCCAGTTCCAAAGCAAATTTAGTGAAGCCACAACCAATGACACTGCTGGTCCCCTCTTGTCAGCCATAGATGATGAAGAAAGGTGACTTTCTTTGGTTCCTTTATCTTCTTTCCATACGAATAAGTTTAGAAAATTAGTTTTTGTTGAAAAATGAAGCATGTGGTAAGAGATGCAGAAATGTTTCTGCCAATTGTATGCATCCCTTTTCTGTTTCTCCCACTCAGCGTCTATTAGAAATTGTCCCCATTGTTTTTGGTTGCAGCTGTTACTTATCCTGTAGCTTAACTTTGTGCATTCTTGTCTGATCAATTGTGTAATTTTTATCACAGATATCGGGACTGTAAGCCTTTGATCTTGTCATGCCCCAGCTGCTCGAGTACCTTTGATTGCCCAGCCATCTTTACTTCCATTTGTACATCCATTAAAGAACGTTCAACCCCTGATCAAGTGGAGCAATCTTCTATTAATTTTTGGCACACATTGAGTTGTGCTAAATGTCCGGCAGGAGGAGAAGCCAGTAGATTGACTTCTGCGATGATAGCTAATCAGGTACTTTCCTTTATCACAAAGCTGCTACCATAAGAAAGAGATTTTCTAAATAGGTGTAAGGCCTCTCGGAAGCCCTTTCCTTTTTTAATTTTTAAAGGTAAGATGGCCATGAACTACTTCTGCTCAATTTGGTCATCGATCTCTGGGATGATCCTTCTGAAGTAGAAGGGATAAGCAAAAATAAACTGTTTTTACCATAGGCATACATATCTTTACTTGTTAAATGCAAGTTCTACCACCAGTCCAAGGATAGACAAAACTATCCTTCTTTATCATCCTGGATCACATAATTGTGGAAGTGGTCTCTTACCGTCCATCTGGAAGATTTGAAGTCTATTTGCATAGTCGCTATTACTTTCTAACGCAGTATTAACACTGGACTTCAAATCTATTTGGCTGTTGGTTATGCAACATATAAAGGGGCATTCTAATTGCCAGAGAAGCCCAGGATAAGAGGTTTAATTCATCTGCTTTGGGAGGAGTTGACATGCAATGGCCATATATCATCTAGTCTTAGAACTAAGAATTTGCTCAAAAAAAGAAAGAGGAGACAAACTACTGCCCGTGCCATGTTATTAGCAGCGCTTGTCTGGTTATACATATTTCCCTCTAGCATTGGACATATTGTTTGCCTTGTCACGCTGGTTGCAGATCCATGTTGCTCATAGTGGGGATCATCTACATGGGCCATCTCTAACAGAAGTATGCTTTTGCCAGGTTAAAAGACAAGCTGATGGTTTCATTTCCCTGTATTACAAGGGCCTGATGATGGTAATATCTTATAACAATTAGTCGAAGAAAATGGATTACTACAACATCAGCAAACATTTCTATTAACATTTGTGGGTGGCTTATAATTCCAGTGTGATGATGAGACTTGCAAGCACTCGACATGCAGTCTGAGCCTACGAGTAATAGGTGACAGCGAGAGAGGGACTGTTTGTCCAGAATATCCTCGCTGCAATGGGCGTCTGATAAGAAAGGTTTATTCATGACTTCCCGCTCTTCGTTTAATTAAATATCACAACACAAGCTCAACCTCCTAAAATTCATGTGCTCATTTACCAGTATTCGGAGGCAGATTTATACAGGCAGCTTGCATACTTCTGCCATGTATTGGATACAGTATACTGCGTTGAGAAGGTTAGTGACCCCTCTCTCCTTCCCTCCTCAACTTCGCTTAGAATATGCTACGACCCTGATCTGACGAAAGCTATGTCTCCTTGTGACATTGTTCAGGTCGACTCTCGCATGAAAGCCCAAGTAGAGAAGGAGCTGATCAGAGTTAGGCCTGTGGTCGATTCGGCAGCATCAACTATTCAAAGGATTCGAGACCGGTGCGCCTATGGTTGGGTGCAAATGAAGGACCTATTTGTATGATCTCCTTTTGAATTATTAGCATGTACATATCCGACATCCCGAATCACAAACGCAACCAACTTGTAAATACAAATGCCTAGGATGTCCTATTGCCTAATTTGCCTTCTCTATGCATTCATTTGTGTGTTTTCTTCCACCAAGCTTGCTTTCATCTTCGTTTAGCTGTAGAATTCAGTATGGCCTTTCCTGGCACCTTCTTTAATCCTTCATTAGGCAGTCGGATTGGATAACATCGTGACGTTGTGTGTTTGAAGTAGTTTGTCGCATTTCTAATACAAAGTGTCAATTCTTGGCAGGCTAATACGTACTCTAGAAGGCTCTGTTTGACAATCTTATGTTGCATTTTGACGTGTCATTCGTGTCTCACGCGTATCTTCCGAGATTGGTCGTCCGTCTGTGTTAGTTGACCAAGGACCATTTTCAATATATTACTCATGATTGGATTTTTTTTTTTGGTCGAAACTCATGATTGATTTTCAAGGCCCAATTTATTGTTCTTCAGCTATAGTATGACAATCGTTTGTTCTGACTAGTTCATTGAGCAACTTTTTATTGATTTATGGCAAAATGATCGCAACTACTATGTGTTACGACGATAAAATTTGCGATCAAGTGAGTAGCAAGAAAGGCACCAGTTAACTAATGCTAGGACATAGGTCGATTGATTTCTAAAATCAAATCTATTATTCTGAGATAAAAATAAACTACGGAACAACAAAATGAGATACGTTATGACTTGTTATGATATCTTTCATGAAAAAGATTATGAAAATTTTGCTCCACCTACCACAAAATCAATGCGAATATGACGTTATATAACGTCAAGATGAGCAACCAAAATAGGAATCGGTGATCGATGGTTGATTACGAGTAGGTCATAGAAAACTCAGCTACAAAAGTTTTTCACTGACTTGCGAAACGGTGGCTACAATTACGACATGGTACGACCTAAAATCATGATTACTTTTTTATATTTACTCCAACGTTCATGAACCATGATAAATTTCAAATCAAGTGGGTAGAAACATGGCTGATTTGACCGATGCTTGGACATGGGTCCCACCGCCCTCTGCGGCTATAAATCCATTGTTTCAGACAAAAGGGTAATCGTGGTGCAACAGAATAAGAAATGTGACGACATGTTCATCGAATTACGAAGCATTTCTTCCTTTCATCTTCGTTGGCTAATTTCCTCACTTAGGCGAAGCGATGTTCATGAAATCTAACAAGTATGGAATGACCCATGAGTATGCAATCAAGCAATAACACTTATCCAATTTATGATATCAAGTAGCTCCATGAGTATCGTCCAGTTTGAGTAACGAGATAATGATGACATAATTTTGTCATTACTTTTTTTCTTTGCATGGCCATTATATTAATGACCCTGTTTTTCTCTTAATATTAATTAAAATTAGATTAAAAAAGTAAAAAAATTGCTAATCCCCCTCCCTCCCTCCCCCTCTAATTTCCACTTCTTCTTCTTCTTTTTTTTTATTTTTAAGTTTTACCTTTTATTTGAATTTGCTTGTCCACGCTACTCGTTTTAAATGAAGATTAAATTGCCGCGTCATGATTTTCTAATCAATCAAATCCAACGAAGCTTAATGAAGGGAGATTTAATGATACCGATTTGATAAGTTTTAAAATCTGATTATACAAATTTAATAATTTCCGCCATTCGATCGGAACTTCCACGATAAGTTTCAAGACTTCGATAGCAAATCCTAATGGAGACCTGAGTAAACAACCGGCTCTTGCCGGTCAGAAAGGGAAAAAAAAAAAAAAAAAAAGAGAAACCCGAGAAGCAAGGGGCGTCGGTCGCCATTCCCTCATATTTCCTCAAAACACACGAAAGGCAGCTCGGTCAGAGACAACCTCCCGATACTTCCAAAGCCGTAACGCAAGATGCAACCGGTGGAATCCGAAATTGGAAAAACGGAAAAAGAAATACTAGAAAAAAGAAGAGAGGGGAGGGGGAGAGAATTGGGGATTCGAAGCGTGTAAAAGTTCGTTAAGAAGAGTCGAATTTGGATTTGGATTCCCTCCCCAGATGAAATAAAAAAACGAATTAAATGAAATAAAACGAACTATTTAAATAAAATGAGAGTTAAAACAAATTGGCAAAAAAAAAAAATGGAGATTCTCTACCCCTGGCCGCTCCTTCTGCGTAGCAACACCATGACAATAATATGACCACATCTCCTTCCCCCGCCTCCCCTCCCGTGTAATAATAAAAAGGAACCGAACGTGACCGACGCTTTCCCTCCCTCTCTCTCTCTCTCTCTCTCTCTCGCTCGCTCCATTCCGTCGACCGGCCATGGGGATGAGGGCGGAGGAGGAGGAGGAGGAGGAGGAGGAGGAGGGGAGGAAGCGGAGATCGATCGCTTGCCCATCGACGTGCTGGCTCAGGTCTTCGTCATGATCCCTTCCTTCGCCGATTTGGCCCGGTACGTGTTTTCTTCCTTACCCGGAGGAGAGAAGTCCCTCCTCCTCCTCCTCCTTTTTTTTTTTTTGGGGTCCGTGCGGGGTTTCCGTGTGGGTGGGTGGGTGGGTGGGTGCCGTGGATTCTGAGCCGGGGGTCGTGAGCAAAGAGTCCGGAATAATCTTGTTTGGGCAGGGCGAGCGGGGCGTGCCGGAAATGGAAGTGGGGAGTGAAGCTGTCGCTGGGGCGGAGGGAGAGGCTGAGCTTCGCGGGGTTGAAGATGGACGACGACTCCGCCGCCCGCGTCGTTGGCCTCGCCTACACCCTCAGGGAGCTCGACATGTACTCTCTCTCTCTCTCTCTCTCTCTCTCTCTCTCTATTCGTGCTCTTTTGGGTTTCTGAACTCCCTTTTAAGCTGACTGAATCTGTCGCAGCTCGAGAAGTCGTTGGGGCTGCCATGTAACCGACGAAGGGCTGTACAGAATTTCGTTGGCGAAATGCGCGGGGAAGCTGACGTCCGTCTCTCTGTGGGGTATGACCGGGGTCACCGACCATGGTGTTGTTCAGCTGGTATGTTTTATCGTTTTCGACGTGACGATTTCGCTTCTGCAGATGTTATGCATGCTGGGCTTTGCTCTGGTTCTGTGGTTGGAGTTCATTTCTGGGTGAACGTGCCTTGATGGCGGTTTCTTCATTCGGAGTTCTGATCTTAGTGTTCCTCGGCGATGGTGTTGGTGTTGCTCGTTGGCCATTGTTTTGCAATTGCAATCCGAATGAAATCGCGAGGACTTGAAATTGTCAATGTACTCTGCTCTGTTGTTGATTCTCTTTTTCGTTCGCACGACACTTGTCAATGGGATAACTGAGCCTGAAGTTCTCTCACACTTTGTGTACGGAATGTGATCCAGTCCTAACTTTTTATCATCGAGTCCTTAAGTTACACAAGGCTTGGGAAGAACCTTTTTGCTTTGCCCATCATCTGACTTGTGGTAATTGGTATAGCCTGAGAGACCCACTCTTGAGGTTGGCGTAGTTTCGCAACAATTTGGCACCAAGTAGAACAATCACAATCCCTACTCCAGTTTTATTTTGTCTCCACGAATGCTCCTTGTCGTACATGTATAGCATCGATCACCTCATATGTATGTAACTATAGCTTCCTGATTGAGCCACTTCTGCAGATTGCTAGAGCTAATGCTTTGGAACATCTGAATATCGGCGGTACATTCATCACTGATAAATCATTATATGCAATTGCCAATAGCTGTCCACATCTGAAGGTGAGTTGTCGTGGGTGTTTTACTTCTATGTTTGGGAATGACTATGATGGTCTTTCCACTCCTCTATACAGCTGTTTACATTTAGTAGTTAAGAGGTTGGGATCTTGAAGTTCTTGTTGCTTGTATATGTTGATGCTTTTAAGTACATTGTGCAAGTTCTTTTCCTTGCAGAGCATTGTCCTATGGAGCTGCCGTCATGTGTCCCAGAACGGACTTCTTTTCCTTGTAAACAGATGTCGCAAACTTGAATCAATCAATGTCTGGGGAACAAGAGTTCCGATAGATTGTTTCGTTGAATTGCTAAATATAAATCCAGGTCTTCAGATTAAATAGAGCAAATATGACTATTCACAAGTGTTGAGATCGTCTTGCCTGGCCAGTAAAGTTGCCCATAATTCTTCCTGCTGGGTCGTAATTGCTTTTGTACAGATTTTGTACACTTGTAAATAAGATTCATGAGCCCGGTGAACTTGCATTGATCAGCAGAACTAAAATTTGTATGCGGATTTGTTCAGCTCTGCAGGAATAAAAGAAATTCTGAGTAAACAACTCAGGTTGAATTCTGCGATGTTCTCTGGCCACTGCTATAGCAGTATGTTCGTGGGCATTTTTGAGTCGAGAATATTGAAATCGTTGGACAGAACAACATGTTGAGTAATGTTTATCTTTGCTCTTCAATTTGTTGGCAGACATCAGAGTTTCCAGACTTGCTATAAGTTTAGACTGGCTTTAGCACTGGCAGGTCAGGTCTGGGTGACGTGGTTTGGCTAAGAAACGTTCTTGTGGGATAGTCTTTGGCAAAACTGAGTGATTGTATTCGATGTTGACACGTTTCTGTGCATCTTTGAAGCCGTGGGTTTTGCCATGTGAAGTCAAGGTGTACATCACTTGCCCTTTAAGTTTCCATTGCCGATCTCCTGATGCTTACGCTTGTGAGCATTTGGAGGATACTCATCTTCTCAGTGTCTTACCTGCCTATGAAACGTGAAAAGATTAGTTTACCAACCGTGTTACGGTTTTGTAATCTGAACTTTATACGCGTATGGAACGAGACATAAAACAGGTTAATACATCCATGGGACGATGAACTTGCACACATTTAGGTACATGGGAGTATCGAAAACCGCCAGCTCTAGTTGGATCATGTTCAGTCGCCATGTGCACATATAATCTAGCAATTCTCTCGTACTTGCACTTCCTTTTAGTTTGGCAAAATATCATGTTTTTGCTTGGTAATGTCGCTGGAGATTAAAAAGAAAACAAAGACTTCTGCGAGCATTTAGTATTGTATCGATATTAAAAAATCTCCACCCATTTTTCTTGTATTGTTTCACCTTTTGCTTTTTTTAAATGTTGTTGACGCACGTGCTAGACTCTACTTTTGATTTTGAAGGACCAAATTTTTCACAATATGTATTGACACATAAATTCACATATAAATTTTCTTGAAAATATGTATTGACACATAAATTCACATATAAATTTTCTTCGGAACCGTTCGACATGGCATTACCAATTTTTGTTGCAAGTTCATGATCGGATGAAATGCCTTACACGGTTACACCAACAACATTGGCAAGTTGGCGTAACGAATTTTTCCATTAATATGAACTCGATGGAAATCCAGTTCAGTAAAAGTTACTTACTGAGTTCTCATGTAGTCAGTGATCGTTGCAACTAACGGCTTACACTTCACACCACTTTTTCTAAACATTATAGTTACGATCCTATCGAAGATGATCAAGAACTTTAGCAATCATCGAAGTCAGCAAATTTCAGTACCGGAGAGCTGTCCAGCAAAAGGAAAACCTTCCCACAAGTTCTGATAAAAAAAACCGAGATATATCTCTAATCCATTCCTGCAGTAATTATATGCCTTGACTCCAGATCTATCTAACGGAACTAACAGCCCTTCTACAGATGCAAACTGTAGAGAACAACGCTGCGAGCATCACCTTGAACACAAACTTCGTCATGCAAGCAACGGGCATTGGGCAATTCTACACAAGTTATTAGCACTTACTCTTGACTATTTTGATCAATTACATAACCAACGATGCAAAGATTCAAATGCTTCCGGCGACTCCATAATATGTAAATGACACACATAGCATGCTCCAGCTCTTCTATATCAAACACATTAGGCGGAACCCCCAAGTTATATATAGTAAATTTATAGGCCATTACAAGAGGTTAGTCTGCCAAGGCTGGTTTATTCCTGTTAAAAATCCAGCTTCCGAGGTCAAACAGAAGGGCCTGTTTTAATCAAATATAATTTAAGCTGAGGACGAGGACCAAGATATTTCCACATAATATGCGATGAACATGGGATACATTTGCAACATTCGAACTGATGCAGTGTAATCTAGGATGTCAGCACTAAGGAAATATGAATCGTGGTCCCCGTCCCGTATCTGACTGTAAGTGAGCAGATGATTCAGTTAAAACTACCGTAACACAATAATCAATAGACCTCACGAACAATTGTTGCGTCTCGTGAATGTATTACATCATGTTTCCCTACTCTTAGCTTGAATGAAAGAGCATTAAATATACCTGCAAAAGCATAAAACATCAAATGCGCCATGAGCCAGAGCAAGGTAAAGAAGCACTGATCACATGAAAAAAAGATTACATGCACACTCACGACATATTCAATCCCGACACAACCAGAAATTGGCTGCAAAAATGACCACTTGGTCATACGGGAAGGCTACTAGACCTCTTCCTAGCTCCTCAACGGGAATTAGGATTCTGTTAATGAGTGCCCACTACCTTCCCTGTGGTATATGTGTTCAGTACATTGACATCGAAACATTTCATTATTAAGTGTACGTAACAAGTGCCAAGACCCTTGGATTTAATTGATAAAGCAGAGGTAAAGCCACCATACTCAATTAGAAGGCCTAGAATCTAGTAAGCCACTATAATACGTCTATTTAAAACTTGAAAAGCAAACATTTGACGGATTTAGAGCGAAGAAAAGCTGCATACCTAAATCTCAGGGGCCCCTGGTCTTCCTCAGCCAGTAACCACCGCAGCTTTTGACACGTGCCGTGTGATTAGCCTCAAAACCAAACTTGAAAGTATCTTCGCCCATATCCAACCTATAAATCTACCATCTTTCCAGATCATCAAACCAATATAACAGGGATGAAGTTTAACAGCACTGTACTGAAAGACTTTGCATACTAAAACGCAGAAGCTCAAGCCCTTCAGGTAAAACAAGACCGACTCTCTAGCCTAATTATCCAGCCACTTGCAGTTGCAACTTTCCGAGCAGAAAAACAAGAAGTGAAACATATAACGTGGAAATGATCAAATAACTTGTGACATGGACAGTTGTTGCAGAATTCGTAAACTGAACAGATCCAGAAAAGCTTCCAGCAGTATTCGTGGTTGGACTTCTAGTAGGTGCACTAATATTTTTGCAAGACCCATAGGGTGCTCCAGCCTGCAAAGATCATCACAAAAATATCTCCTTTCAAAAATACTCCATGATCAGACACCGATGCATCATTAGAATTATCCGCAGGTATTATAATCTGAACCAAAATTTTGATTTTTACTCGCATTATATTAGGTCATGTATCTTGACACCCGGTATTATGATAAGAGGGAGAGGAGGCAAAGAGGAAAGAGAAGAACGTGAAATAATATGCATTCCTAGAATCAATTTAGATCCAGCAAGCAATGTCATAGTTGATCCACATGTTCACGAGGGAACAATTCACCAAGGTGCAGAACTTGTGAGAGCTATTACAGAAATTGAGGGAAAGAAATGACTCACTGAAACATTGCCATAATGGTGTGTAATGCAGACATGCATTGAAAACATTAGAAAGACAGTTTCGTGAAATACTAACCAGAATTGGAGAAAACATTGTTGGACAGCAAAACTAGTCATAATTCAAGAAGGAAGACACAGATCATAATAAAACTATACAAGGAGTTTTTTTTTTTGGTAAGGTAAACTATACAAGGAGTTCATATTCAATAATTCAGAGAATGACAGAAAGTCTAAAGCACCATTATCATTTGTACAAACAGGAGAAATCCTTTTTAGTTGCGGGTGAATTTGATATAGATAATTCTTTTTAACTCATGAAAGAGCAACAAACCTGGCAAGCAGCAATAGTACTGCAGCCGCAGAGTGTCGGGCCATTCATTCTATCCAAGGCATCAAAAACACCTCCTCCATCACTTCTCTGCATCACTCATTAAATTTTACTCTCAATTAGGACCGTCAAAGTGAGGATCTCAAGCTTCTAGAGCACAGTCTGATTCAAATACAGCACGAGCACAGTTCAAATATAGGTACCATGTAAAAATTAACTGCGAGGAAGTTGGGCATTGTATTCCCAGCAGCTTTATAACAGGTAGTAACCATCTGAGCAAGGGGTGTCGAATGCTCTTTGCAAGCATCAGATTGCACTGGGTATGTTGGAAAGTAATTCTCTAGGAAAAGAGACACGCTCTTCGAACTTAGTGGTTTCGATTCTTTTCTGTTGGGGCAGGAGCCTTGTACAACCCCAGGATCTCCAGCTGAGAAGAAGAGCATTTTTATGTGATAACAACACTCTAATCAATTACTGCAGGAAAAGATCAAAAAATTATTGCGATGGTTTACAAGAACTTACGCTCATTTTCCACCATATACTTCCACTGATAAGCAACTCCTTCTTCTGCTTCTTTTGCAGCAACAGATGTGAAAACCAAAAGTCGGTAATTATTCTGCACCATCTCGGCCACAGTGGGCCAGTCTCCACCCTTTTTTGGCATCTTCGAGACAGGAAACCAGAACTTGTTTAAACCAGCATTTTTAAACAGATTTGTCAGTCCTTTTGGAGTATGCACATAGTCCTCAATAATAATCGTGACAATCTCTGTTGGGTTTTCGCTCAAGAATGCTTCTACTTCTCTTAAAGTATTAATTGCAGGTTGCTGCCAGAAATCCAATTCGGCAAATTAAAACTTCATCAAAAAGACAATTACACCTATAATGCAATTGATAAACAAGAGAACAAAGAATTGCTTACAAAGGCAGTGAAGTTGAAGCACTGTCCCCGAAACGAATGGCAGAGCCAGATATCATTTTCAAAATCATACATATCCAGCATCAGTCCCCTCACCCCATTCTAGCCGAAACATCAAACAAAAAGCATAAGTAACAGAAGGATAAAGGCGAACAGAATGTCATTAAAATATCGTGATTGATCACCATAGATTCGTAGAAGAAACCAAGAAACCACTCAATTTTAACATTCTCAACATTTTGCCCCCAGTGATAAACCCCCCTCCCTCCAAACTTGCTCGGGTGGAGGGAACGAAAAGAAAATAAGTGTGAAAGAATAGACAACAGAAAAATAGTAGCGAGAGATACACCTCTGACACTCAATTGTACATAATACCTGAATATGTACACTAGCAGCTATGCAAAACCAGAGGATAACAAGAGAGTTAATTCCCGGTCCCATATCAGAAGCAGCAGTATCAAGCAATCAACAACAGCAAGCTTAAGCAAGAAAATTGTGAGATTATGTGGGGTCACTACCAACTATTCTAAAAGCTTAAGGTGTTAGATGAAGACATGGTATAACATTCAATTACTCTATCACTCCCCCTCACGCTTTTTGACTAGTATTAAGCGTAGACATATTTAATTGGGGAGGCAATTGGGGCCTGGAAAGATTTGAACTCAGGATCTCCAGCTTTGATACCATGTGAGATTATGTGAGGCCACTAGCAACTGTTCTAAAAGCTTAAGCTGTTAAATAAAGGTGTGGTTTAATATTTAATTACTTTATAAAAAATAATAAGAACCCACCCTCAATTGGTTAGTCACAGTATCATCTTGATTGTAGAACGTCAACCTCTGCACCCCAGGCAAAGGTGGCGCATCCACGATGGAGAATGAATTATGCGTCACCAGCCACGTGTACTTGTTGAAGGGCAACCCGCCAACCTATGCACCAAAATTGCACATATGAGATCATCATCATCCCACCAGGGACTGACAACAAGAGAGCGAGAAGACAGATTGTCGTTGGTGGTTCTGCATGAGTAAAGCTTGATTTCTCCTTAGCTCAAATTGTATCCCCATGAAGGGGATGCTGAAGTTGAAAAAACCACCTAATTATCCGAATCCTAGTTGTGGCATCTATAAATCATACGCCCTCTAGTTGAATCAGAACAACTTACTTCAATTTTGCCCCTCTCCCCCCATAGTATACGTATAAAACTCCGTTGCATCCTTCATTAGGACGCGCCAGTGCCACTCATTCGTTAAAATTCTACTCCCCGAAACTAAAATGTAAACACCACAGTTTGCAAGCGAGTCCATTGAAGAGCGATTTCTCAAGCATCCATTTTGGAGAGTTCGGTTTATATTGGCCCACCCCTAGACTTAAATCTAACACACAAAAACAAAAAAAAGGTGAAAAGGAGAGCTTACGACGGAAGTGGGAATCGTGGCTTGGCCTCTGATGCAGATTGGCTGGTTCTGGCCAAGGGAAGGGCAGTTTCCACAGTACAGACCCGGCCCACAATCCGAAGCAGCTGCACAGGCGTCTAGAACCTGCAAGTTCCTCCACAATTCAGAAACAAAACCAGGACGACCCACAACAGATCCCGAGCCAAAGGAGCCGTTTTGTGACACCACGAGGGCTAAACCTGGCAATTCCCATTGGAGCAAGCGGAGGAACCAGCGATCAAGAATAGCAAGAGCAAGGGAACCCAGCAGCAGCAGCCGCAGCAGGAGTAGTAGTTGATGGCAGAGGCTCTGCGTAGCGCCGCAAGACACGCCAACATGGCACTTGCCTTGAGTGCCGGAGCTCGAGAAGGTACCAGCAGAGAACAACAGAGAGAGAGACGGAGAGGGAGAGAGAGACGCAGAAGATCAAGCGACAAGAGCAAAACAAAGGGTCCAAGGTAACAAAGCAAAGGAAAAGAAAAAGGCGAGTGTTCAACAGTGTCGGAGGATGGTGACATGTCAGGTTTTTGGGTGCTCATCGCGGGCTTTTCCTCTCCCCCTCTGTTTCTCTCTCTCTCTCTCTCTCTCTCTCTTCTCTTCGAGTTTTTTTTTTCTTCCGATTTCTCCTTATTTTTAAAGAGTGCTCTTTTTTTTCTTTTATCGGATTTTCGGTAAAAGAATAATGACACATATCGTCTCTAAACTTTAACTTAATATATAATATGATCTATAAACTTTAAATTTATTAAATGTGATCTCTAAACTTTAGTCAAATTTGCATTATTGTCTATGAACTTTTAACTTGTTTAATATGATTTATGGGGTTCTTGTACATGTTCATGAAAATGTTTAATGTTCTCGTTTAGTTAATTCAAGTTATGGGATAAGATTAATATTTTCAGACAATGCAATGACTAAATTGAACATTACCACAAGTTTATGAATTATATTGAACAAATTAAAAGTTTAAGAACGGCATTATACATTGGGCTAAAGTTCATGGATCATACTACATATTAAGTCAAAGTTCAGGAATCATTTATACCATTTTTGGATCTTATACTGTTTCATCGAGCAAGAGTAAAATGCTATAAAGATTGGTAATGAGGGTTGATGGTCATATCTCATTGATGTAAGACAATAAAAGAATATAATAATATCTTAACTTTTTAGGTTCTTGTAATGTGGATTAAATGTGAAAAGGTTTGATTAAAGAATCTTCTCACAATAGTTAAAGAAAATAGTAAAACATGAACTTTTAGATTCCTTGAAAAAAAAAAAAGATTATTAGAGAAAATTTAGAAGTAGCCAATGACACTATAATAATAAAAGAAAATGACAAAAATTTCTAAGAAAATGCTTAAAAGAAGCATTTCGCAGACTACTAGAATCTCTCATTATTCTTATGCTAATTGGCAATCTTCAACTGGTTAAAACAAATGGCATCGAATGAGATAAGCATCTAGAAGACAAAAGAGATCATAGTTGGAAGCAAAGATGAGTGGAGAATGTAAGAAAAACGCTCACCAAAGAATAATAGACATCTTGCAAATTAGAAGTTCAAGTGAGGCTATAGAGAGAGATCATCAATGTGTTGAAGCTTGGTAGAGGTGAAAGAAATTAAAACTGATTGATAACTAGATCTGACATAATCGCTCATGAGATTCGCAACCACATGAAATCTTTCTCCCATGACTCGGGACTTTGGATGACAATCACCTCACATTTGAAGTTTTGTCCAGGTTATGCAAAGATCAACGCTTTAAATTTCATGTTAGCAAGTTTTAGGAATAATTAATGGTGTACGGATTGAATCGATCCTCGAGGGAGCTCAAGGATCTAATCGGACATGATAAAGCAATTGAGGGATCGCCCAACTAGTTAAAAATATGTATAGAGACTAGGTTGAATATTGAGGTAAAAGTGCATGCTCAACTCATTATATCATGAACAATAATTAAAAAGTCAAATGTAGATGACTAGAAAGTCCAATTAGCATCTCTTCTTTTCTCTGTCTTTTAGGTTGACAAATCACTTTTTCAGCTTTATCTAGATGATGTTTGACGAAATGGTTGCCGCAATTCCATCCTTTTTCGAAGAGAACTATGATTTGTTAATTTTTCTTCGCAAATTCTTTTCACTGAATGATAGGGTAGCATCATATTTATAGGCCTATTTTTCTAAAAGAAAACTCTCAACTTTAAATTAAACCTCAAATCTATCTCGATATTTTTTGTTTGTCCAAAAACATTCACAAACTTTCACTCTAATCCTAAATCCGTCTTGTGTCAAAGCATAGTCATTGGTTTCTTCAAAATTGTCAACATCAGGAGATTGCTATTGTTCTATAAAAAGATAGGGATGCTAGTGAAGAGTGGGTTCTAATTATGTGATAATGAACTTCTAACTGGCCCTGATGGTGATAGCTAAAAGCGATTTTTTGATGTGGGGGCAGATTTGGGCTTACAATAAAATTCTTGATTTTTTCAAACAAAAAAACGTTAGGAAAAGAATTGAGATTAGATCTAAAGTTAGGATTTTTTTAAGGAATTAAGTCCATATTTTTATGTGAAAGTGAGATTTGCATGGTAGATTTAATTAGGAAAAATACCACTAAAAAGCCTAAATTATGCAGATTGCGACATCAATACCCTAATTTTTTTATCACAAAAACCTTCAAACTTATACATTGGTGTGACAAAATTACCCTTTGCCTATATAAAAAATTCATAAACCACACCCACTCAGACATCAATACCCCAAACCTTCTTGTGTCACTATCACACCAATACAACATTCAAGATATCCGTGATAAGAAAATAAAAAGTTTGGGGTATTAATATCGCAGCGGACATAATTCAGGATTTTTGCCATATTATTACTTTATTGAAACACTTGGTAGGTTCTTGTCATAATTTCTTGAACACCCAACATCAATCATTAGTTGAACACCAAGTAAAAACATGCTGCTATGTATTTAAGAAAACATTGGGCGGTGGTTTCTTTTCTTTTTCATTCTTTGTTTTGTCGTTAGGCGAGGTTTAAGGTCGAGTGCCACTCACATGGTGGAGGTAGGTTGGTTGCGGCTCTTAATGGAGGATACACATGTAAATACTCTCTCTTGGTCCGTTTGTCCAAACACAAAGCCATCAATTTCATTTTTTTTTTTTTGACATATTGTTCTCATTTCATTAAGATAAATGATGAGTAAATATAGGTGCAGGTTCAAAATATAACAATGCCCAAAGGACTTGAGGGGAATATAAGATCTGATTAGAAGAAAAACTTTTCTTTCATTGGGTTTTTGCAATTCAGTCCATCACCTTATTCGTCTTTCGATTGCAATTGGCCACTTTGAGATCTAAAGAAAAGCGGAGCTCGGCCTATGCTTCCTTCATAAGCACACTAACCTCCCAAAAAACTTCTTCTATGCCTGATAAGCAGTGAATCAGATTGGATTGATGTGAGTTCAGTTCAATGGGCAGTTGTTTGTTGTTCATTTCTGTCAGATAATGTGAAACCCTCCATGCTTGAGTCACGACGAGCGGATTAAGACTCGACCATAGTTTGGTATTAACACGAAGAAAAAATAGTTCATCATTCGGACTGGGAATGTGCCAATTACTCTTTTTTGAATTAGGTTTAAGAAGGGCTTCATCAAGAAGTAACGAAAGACAAGGAGCTAATACTAATACAAGCTCGATCCGTTCGAAAGCGTCACAATCAATCAAGTGACAGAGCCAGAATTTCAAACATACTTGATTTAAAAGATTTAATTACTATTGTTTTGCCATGGCTGGTGACAATTTGAAAGTTGTACAATGAAAGCATTAGTCTTAGGGAACAAGCTATAATTTAATTTAGCTTATATAAGATTACTTGTGGCGCACTTTGCTTAAATTTGTAAGAAATGCCTTGCGTGCTACATGCTAAGCTTGATGGTTAGGTCTGGGGAGGAGTGTTAATATGGTTTAACTCGTCGTAGCTCTGGAATATTTGGAAAACTCGATAGAGTTTGACATTTTCAATGCCGAAAGCAATAGCCTGCTTAAATCTTCGCCCTTGTATGATGTCACAAAGCAGATTAAGCCCCGGATTGTTAGTCTTTGCTTTGTCCAGAGAATGGTATGACTATATTTTGACTTTCAACACCATCAGGCTTTCCCATTTTCGTTATCATCTTCTTCGTTGAGGCTCAAAAAAGATGCGTAAGTATGTTGAGATTCTGGAAAGAAATTCGACGAACCAGACACAAATGGCTTGTCAATAACTCAATGTTAGGGGTAAGCATGATTCCAAAGTAGAATGGGAGCCTGAGAACTGGACTAATGGGAACCAATCTAGTTCTAGAATATGCAGGGTAGAATCTAGGGCTGCGTTTGGTCGTCCGTATAAAACTCGGGATAGGATATACTTTATCCTATCCCGTATTCGGTAGGTATCCCGGATAGTATAATGTCGAATATAGATGGGGATATAACTCGGATAAAAAAATTCGAGGGAAGGGGATAGGATAAGGTCGGATAGGATTTCTCCTATCCGTCACATAAAAGCAAATTTTTAGAAACTCTACCTTTCATTCACGCACTCTTCACCCACATGGCTCGTCAAGATGCTGAACTGGAAGGACCCACAGGAGGAGGAGATCAGGTGGTCATCCGCAAAAATACTGTTGAAGCTTGCTAGGAAAAAGCGCTTTTCCGCACCTCAGGTTCGTTGCTTCTTCTTCTTCTTCTTCTTCTTCTTCTTCTTCTTCTTCTTCTTCTTCTAGGTGCGCCGACTGCTCTGCTCAGTTCAACTTAGGTATTGTTACTGTCCTCTCCAGTTTCGCACCGTCATCAATGGCGTTCGTCATGTTCGTCGAATGGTATCTAGTTCTCGGTGGAGCAAGGAATCGGTGGCCCTTCTTCCTTGTAATTGCTAATTCGGTTTTGTTCGATTTGTCTGTTTCGAAAAACAATGCGATTGTGACGATGAAGAAACCCACCATATCGCTGTTTCGATTGTTTGTTTTGTTCTTGCGATGCTCTGTGGTTCGATGGAGTTGAGGTTTGGTAACTTGGAGCTTGTCTCTCCGCTCTTCGCAGCTTCAGTTGATGTCGAAAGATGGCTTTTTTATTTCACATTCGAGTTCTATCTTTGTTATCCCATTTAAGATGTTCTTTCGATGTTGTTATGTGTAAACCCTAGTATTTGATACTTTTGCAGATCAATGGGTGGCCTGGCTGTTAATAAGAAGAAGAAGGGTGCGGGCACGGTGAAGCCTCCACCTAAGAAGAAGCTGAAGAATGATTTGTTTGCGGAAAAGCGCTCAAAGAAAGACAATGATGACAATTTTCTTATCTTGTTTGTTTCTATTTTCATTTTTTTTGCAAAAAAAATTGAAAATCTAATAGAATGTCATATTTTCAAGTTTATTTGTGTATGAAAATGCTATTTTTATAGTAATAAGATCGAAATATTTCATGAGCATCATGTAGGAGTATATATATTCTTTATATTGATATACAGTTTCTACCAAACGCATGATAGGATAGGATATGAGAATATCCGACTTTAAATCCGTACTTCACCAAACAGTGGATAGGATATGGCTAAATCCCTAGATTTCCTATCCTATCCTATCCAATCCTATCCTGACCAGAAATACGGATAACCAAACGCAGCCTAAGTGAATGTTGTTTCAACGAGCAGGTTCCAAGTGAAACCTAGAACTTTAAACGAGTTTTGGTGTTCTCTTTGTTCTATGTTTTCATGCAATCCTGTGGCGTTCCATGGTGTCCAATGATAAGTGTAATCCAAAACCACTAGTATGAGATTCCATTTCATGCAATATTCATTACCAAAATTTTTATTTTGTTAATATTTCATATTATTTATATATATAACTATGAATTGTAATTAGTAGATTGTAACAAATGGTAATCATTAGAAGTAATGATTTATTACAATCAGCCAATTAAGAGTATAGATAGAAATTAAATAGATCTTGGAACTTGTGATAGAATAGGTTCTAGATTCCTGAGTATGCAAGCTAAATAACTAGATTTCAAAAATTAGAAAACCTATTCTGATAGATAGGTTCCAGGTAAAACCTAGACGGAACCTAAAACCATTCACCTCTACTCAGTATAGTCATACACTGCACTACAGAACTTCACGATACTTGAAGTAATCAAGATGCATTGCACAGGAGTACAGGACCCCAAACGAATGTATCGCAAAAGAGTACTTTTGCCACATCAACTCAGTCACTCTCAGTCACAGCAAATCGAAGGATATGCATAAGTAGGCCTGATATCAAGAGGAGAAGAAAGAAAAGGACACAAAAGTGATGCTCATTTCACATTGTACGTGCGCCATCGTTTAGAATGTTGAAAGTCTGAAAACAATGCACGGCAATTCAACTAATCAAAAAATAAAACCTTCCATTAACAACAATCATCCCTACAAAAGACATCGACAGAATGACAGCCCAAGGAGTTGTTAGCGAGATTGCAAATCCCTAAACGAATGTTGAGTTCGCCATTTCACAGTCAGATGTATGTACTTTTCCGTTTCTTGTTTCTTTTGCCCTTCCCTCCAAGGTCAGGACTGAAACTCATTTCTCACCAATGTCGAAGTGTCAACAGCTTTACTTCACAGGCTCGGTGAGATCACTTGTAAAAATTACTTCTTGAGGTCATCTCTACTTGCATGGACATAAATCAGGAAAGAATCACTGTTAACTATGGAGCTGGCAATGGCCACTCCAACAAAATAATCGAGAATCATCCTTCCTTTCCTCCACAGACAATAAGAATGACACTTCTACCTGTAAAAGAATGACAAAAATTTGGACTTGCAAGTTAAAAATGATTTTTTATGCAAGCTTCTTTGCCCGACCACTTGAAGGAGCACCTTCATCCTTTTTAGACCCGGCAGCCTCGGGCTTCCTTGCCCAGGCAGGCGCTCGGTCCGGTTCATAACGATAGTCATAAAATAGCTCCTCCCCAGCATTGATTCGTTCCTTGGCAAATATTCCCACCCTATGGTCCCCTGCCACCATTATAACCTGCAACAATTTCCAGATGCAACTTTACAAAGGAAATGATGTAGAATTTTTCAAAATGCAAGCCAGTTATCTCTACTCCACCAACAAAAGGAGCCAGTCTTTCCAGGTCACGCAAGATTTTAGTACGAAGAGCTCGAACGGCAAAAACAGTAAAAGCAGGTACCTTAGCATAGCAATTAGGATCAGGAGAGTGATTAGCAAACTTCAATTTGTCACCCTTTCGATAAGCATCAAGAACAAACTGCATGTGGTGAAGTAATGCAGTTCACGATAATGTATAATAAAGAGGAAATCCAGTTGAGTCTAATCAAAATCCAAAAGTAGAGGAACCTGATCATTCAAATTGAAAAGAAATGATGAGTTTTCACGGTCATAAATCTTTCCACGCTTATCAGCTTCCCTGTGTGAAATTAGCTCCCCAGTATATTCGCCAAGATATTCGTGTTTGCTGACACTATTCTGCAAGGTAGTCCAAGAAATACAATAAGACGCACCGAAGATCGAAAATGATGTTAGTATTTGAAACTTACCTTTAAGAAAGCTCCCCAGCCAGACACATCAGATCTCCCAAGCAAAACCTGAAAGTGTACAGGAGTCAAGCTTTAGTGTATTTCGTGAAACATAGCAATCAAACTCCAGTAGCTTCTATGCCTAGTCCTACCGTCAGTGTGCTGACAACATAAAGCCCAATTAAAACGCACTGGTTACCACCTCTAATGCTCTGAATTGTTACCGGACATCATGGCAATGGCAGGAGCTTTCCATTTCATGAAGTGCTGGAATGCCATCTTTATTGTTCATCAACTGACATTTTAGTCAATAACGCTCAAGGAAAACATGATCTAGTCACCGCCAAATTCCCAAGCATGGGATTGGTGACCTACTTATTGCGGGTGTACATATGCTACCATGAAAGGTCCACCACAATTGTCAATTTTTGTTTAAGACCTATCTTTTCTATTTTGTTTTTCAGACTTCAATTCTCAGAAAGGGGGTTATATCAACCATCTTTCCCATCTCCTCGGGGCATTATCCTTTCTTTCCTTTTGCTCCGCAAGAAAGAGAGAGAGAGAGAGAGAGTTTTGCCATTTACCCTTTGTTGTTGCTTAAGAAGCAGCTTCATGTTCCTACATTCATAATTATCACCTCTTTGATTAGGCACACCAAGAGTTCCATCACCACAACTGCAAAACAGAAAGGAAAGTCTTGGCATGGATTAAAGGACTGCTGTGTATACTATTATGACAAATGACACTTGCTTCCAATAACAAGTTAATATTGGTTGATCTTGCTAAGCAATTGCCTCCCCTCTAATGAATAATCCCAAAAAACCAAAAATTTTCATGGAAAAGAAAGATGGATCCTGCTGCAAAGACAACTCATCTGGAACAAACAAAAGTTCTTGTTCTCTCATAAAAGTCCAACAGGGTCATGCTCCCGAGAAAGCAGACAATTGTCCCAACTATTTAAATACCTTATGGAAATAGAGAATATTATAGCAGGCTTCAACCGTACTAAATCAGCATTAGCAACAGCATGACAGCAGGCAACACATGTAAACAGATAATTCAGAATTCTCGAGTGTGTATTTGGCTAGAGGCTTTACTAGACATTACAAGGACCAGAAAAAGTAAATCTTCAACAGTTAATATGATACTATGCATATGAGGTCACAGCAAAACCAGATTATTATATTTCATTGTGCTCAAATAAAGCCAAAACCATTGTTATGCGAGAGTCTTCTAGGGCATAAGGGCCCGTTTGGTTTGAAGAACACTTTTCAGTTTTCATTTCCCTAAAAAATGAAAATAAAACAGCTTTCTATTTTCTTGAGAAACATGTTCAATAAGTGAAGCAATCAAAACAACAAAAAGTTGTTTGCAGTTTACAGCTTCAATTTTTAAAAATAGTTTCTTATATTTTCATTCGAAAATTTTGCCAAAGTTGAGCCAAACACATTTTCTGGACTGTTTTTATTTTCAAATGGAATGAAAACAATGATAGCCGTTATAGTTTCCAATTTGGAATCAGTTTACCTTCTGTCAAATATAAATTGTTTTTCAAAATTCTGCCAAGCACATTTGCTGCACTGTCTTCATTCACAAATGAACTGATAACAGAAGATTTTGAAAACTTTTGCATACAAAACAGGCCTTAAGATTCCATCTCTCCAAACCTAAAAAGCAGTATAGAAAGAAACAGCGAAAATCAACAATGCATAAGCATCTAAATTCATACGTACCTGACCCAACAATTTCGGCAAACATCTGGATCACATTCCCTGTCAGCTGCAAAGCATGGACATTGCCGGCTACGACATTGATTTTTGGCGCAATGACAGCCTCTGAATCGATTCTTGCAACTTTTTGGACATCTGTTTCAAACCAGTTGACAGTATGAATACAACAAAGGGCCTGTAACAAAGGAATTATCTAACAAAACATCTATCCATAGTTCCAGGCAAGCAAGATATTACTTCCATGAGAAATTGCATTCTCTGTTCATTCTACTCTATCCTTTTACCTATATTGAGTTGTTATCTCCCCTGAATAACATTTCTGATAAGAGGATATAAAGAAAGGAAAAAAATAAAAGCATTAGTAAAGGACTCACCCACAGTACTTCTCACAGCAGGTTCCATTTAAAAGACAGGAACACTGCTTACCACATGCAGTTTGGCAGTTACATGGGTTATACTGCCGACATGGCTGATCCTTTCTCTCCGTTATCCTTTTCCTAATCGAATGATAGGCAGCAGACTTCCAAGTATATTTCAAACGGCGCACTCTGCCTCTCCTACGCAAAAATCTTGATCTTCTTCTTGGTTCAAGATGGACCTATAAATTACTTATCCCGGTCAAGGTTCCATTCAAGAAGCAGAGATTACTTGCAAAGCAACGGAAAATCCTAACAAACCAAGGCAATCAAAGGAAAGATACCAACCACGTTTCCATTACTGTCAAACTTAGGATAGCCTTCACCGAGATAATTAGCAGCATCACCACCTTGACATATTAGCTTGTTCTCAGAACAATTCATGTACTGAAAAATCTCCTGACATGTCTTCAAACCATTCAAGAGATTCCTAGCAATCAGGCAGCTGCATAGCAAAAGGGAGAAAGCAACAAGATGCTTCAGTGAGCAATCAATAAAATGCCTGCAGAAAATGTCTCTAGCACTACCTACAGTTTCCAGCAGCCTATATACCTCGCTTAGCAAAGTAGTAGCTCTAGTGAAAGAGACAAAAAAAAGGATGAAAGAATGGTGTATATCAAAAAGGCCGATTAATAGCAATAACATCTACAGACCTGTTCCTACCAAAAATCTCCAACCCTTTCTCATAAAGGCCTTTCTCAAGAGCTTTCCATGATCTATCCTCACTTAGTTCTTGTTTACATGTATTTTCATCGACAAACTCTTCTTTTCTTGAGGTATCATTATTATTAGTTGGAGAGGGATCGATAGTCATTTCACTTGATGGGGCATCGGGAACTTCACCCTGCACTAAGTTGTGACTTTCCTCAACAGTTACATCCTTCCTTCTTGGCCTGCCAATCACTGGAGACTTTAATTTCTTTTGCGAAGAGGAAGCAGCATCCTCATTCTCTTTCTGCAATTTGGATCTGAGTTTCATGTCTCCTGATAGAAGGCTTCCACTTGCAATAGAATCTGAATCAGAAGCCATCATCTTCTGCCTTTTACGCAAGCAAACTAGAACTCTCTCTGCAACTCGTTTGCTGTTCCTCTTACGAAGTCCGCCTTTTCCGGCACTTTTAGTCTTGCGAGGAGACAAAACACGTGCTGAAGCATCCTGCCTGGGTCCTGTCTCTGAATCGCTGCTTTCCGAGGCATTTTTTGCATTAGATGACGCACTTTCACTCTGACATTGTTTCAACCGCGTCCTATCGGATGAGCTGGCAGATTTCTTCCTAGTTAGAACATGAGACTTAGAGCCATTAGATGAAGGATTTGATTTTTCTTCGGGATCGCCAGACCCAGGGGAGCTCACTGGTGCACCTTTTACTAACTTCAAAGCCTGTAACAAAAAGAACTATGATGAACAACTGGACTATTTTCCTCTCATCATGCTAGAAACAAAGCATTGACATACTAAATGCATACCGATTTGTAACAACGAGGACCACATGGTATATTTTCTTCATCGGTTTGACTCCATGGAGACTGTTTATCCACCTAATAAAGAAGATTAACAATGACGACTAAGCTGTACTTTCGCTTAAACTAAGAATACTGGTAAAAAGATGATAAAAGATTCAGGAAAAATAGTTCCAAGTGAGTTTCTTACCGGTAACACAAGATCCTGAGAACATCCATGTAATCTGCAATCAAAAACCTGCAAATACATGAATAAAGAGACATCCTGAGCAATAGAATGAAATTGCACAAAGAAAGATATGACAAATGCAGGAGAGATCACTTACCAGACATCTACGACAAAACAGGTTGTCAAAAGAATCTAGAGCGGCATCAAGATCTTTATCAAGAAAAGAACTCATTGTCTGAGAGGTTTCTTCATTATCCCCATTCTTAGAGCCACCTACATCCTTCTCTTCCTTAGTAAGGACTTCATATCTTGCCTGTATAAGATGTTTGATGGTGTTTCATTTCTCTGTAAAGCCAGCAGAAAGCAAATGGGCAACAGCTGGACCAAAGTTTACACAATGACCAGTTTTTTTCATAATCACAAAAAAGAGAAGAACGATGAATGTAGAAAAACATCAGAGCACAGCGAATTGTTTATATTATTAATGCTCATACCTTGACTTCAGAAGGGCTTCTAGATAAACAACTTGCCAATGATTCCAGAACCGGATTAGATAAACCAAGTTCTTTGATGGTCATGCTGGCAAATTTAAAAAATCAGAAGAAGATATCAATCTCCAATATTTTTCCTATTTCATATCTGTTGGCAGAAAGAAGAGTACAATTCCAAATATTTAAAATGTAGCAAAAAAAATCCTTCCTAAAATAGGCGATGCCAATTAGATACAAATGTCAGCTGCTTAAAGGACAATCAATGTAAAATGTGATGAGCAGATACTAGGGAAGTTCATTCTAGCATCAAGATTTGAAATTTGCACAGACAGAAAAACTGAAAAAGAGATTCCAAAACCAATTCAAGAGTACAATTGGGAAATAATCTCCACCCAATGATATGCCATTTTCCATCGGAAGCAACTACCCATGTTTAATGTGTGAGGCAGGAGAAGCCATAAACGAAGAAATGGGGAATCCCAGTTCTTTAGCTCTCACTTAAGGAATTAAGACCAAAACAAAAACTTCGATGTTTATCTCCATGTCCATAAATAGGGTTAATACTAAAAAAAACCCCAAATTGGTATGCTTATGACAAATTTATCCTAAACTAATTTTTTTACCACAAAAAAGGTCAAACTAGTACATTTGTGACAAATTTACCCGCCGTTAATTTGCGTTAAATTTAACCATCAAATTGCTGAGTTAGATGACACGTTACAGTTGACGAGTGTACTAGTGTCGAGTTTTATCCCTTTGCTTATCACAGATTTACCAATTTATGATTTTTCGTGGTATTAATCTAATTTGATGAAGGGTGTATTTGTCAGAAGTGACCAGTTTGGGGTCTTTGGTAGTTAAAAAATTAGTTTGGGGTAAAATTGTCATAGGTGTATCAGTTTGGGGTTTTTTGTGGTCAAAAAATTAATTAGGTAAATTTGTTACAGGTATACCAGTTTGGAGTTTTTTCGTGATATGAACCCTCATAAATATTTGAAATAGCGAATATAACAGTCATCCACAATAAATCATAGGACGAATTGAAATTCACGTTTCCGAGATCGTTTATTGAATAAAAGCCACAGCTAAGCTAGAATCCCATCACTAAAATCAAAAAGTTATGACCAAAAGGCACAGTCAACCCAATAAGGCAATTAGTCTTCTCTAAACATTGTCAGAGTGGGAACAAAAAAACAAAAGCCGACAAAACACTTTCCATGCAAAAAAAGAGCCCGGAAAGATGGAGTGAGATTTGTATTTAAAAAACCAAATAAAGATGCTTTGGTGAATTATGCTATGATACCTTTGAACATAAAATGAGGGTACTGCTTAGAATTGACATCTTAGACACTCGGTCTGAATAGATCCAAGTATGCACCTTGGAAAGCTTTTTTTGGTCTTTTATAAATTAAAACTAACAATTATATAGAGAAAATACCATCCTAGGATACTTGCCCAACCAGACAACAAGGCCAGACAGACAGGGCATCCAAGTGAATGAGGTTTCTATATATGGGAATCAGATGAAGGTCAATGCCTGAAGTCTAAGCCCTGCAACATAGGGAGAATAATTCCCGAACTAGCCAAAACATAAATTCCAGAACAATTAGATAACTTAATATGAACACAGAAGAAGATGACAGAGAAAAACATTAGTTATACCAACCGAAGAATATAATCTTCAGAATCCACAAACTCTCGCTTTTCCTCTTCTTCATCAATTGCCTCCTCTTCACTATCACTGCAAATAAGTGCTTCCCCGCCATTCTGATCATAATAAATTCTTCTTCGACCCACAACCGACTGATCCTCGGTCATTCTCTGATTTCTGCACTAGAGTAAACAAGGTAAAGAAAGTAATCTAAAAAATGAGCCAACAATTAATTTTAGCAACTTCACCAAAGAGGGGGTGACTAGAGTGTCTATGGAATGATGCCAATTGATGTTCAGACTTAGAAAATGTCCAGCCCTTTTAATTACTTTCTTCTAATACAGAATCAATTGAGGATAACCCAGAGAGCAAAAGCCTTATTATAACTTTATTAAACTTAGGAAATGGTAAAAAGCCATACAGTTTTAGCGCATGTAGGGTGGAAAAATCAGAGAGGAAGAAATCCCAGACAGGGAAGAGAAATCACAATCTCACTAACCTGTCCAGAAAAATCCATGTTGTGTAAGGCGGTAATCTTTTCACTTCTGGGAGCTTGATCGGACGAACAGCATTCTTCACGGGAATACTAGATCCAAGAAGAACTGCTGTAGAAGCATGAGCATCCTCCAGGTAGTTATTGCTATCTCTATCACCATTGCTTGCATCAATACCATTTTGCATGCCAAGTGCATCTGCTTGCCTCTTTGTCAGTAGGTCTACACTATTACTAGTGATGTTATCGCATGTATGATCATGTCTTTGCTTAGAAGAATTAAATATCTGGTCTGTAACACCTGCCAGCTCCCGTCTGTTTTCTTCAATTCTTTTCTGGAAAACAAAAATAGGGATAGAAATTATGTGGAAATCATGTTGGGTTTTGCTAAAGAACATAATGAGCGAGCATAATAAAGAACAAAAATACTATCACGGCGTACCTTTACAATAACAGCCCGGTCAGCAGCAACTTGTTTCTTGAAAATATCAATAACATTTGCTATCTCCTTGACAGCCGGAACTGTTTCAAGTGGCCTTAGAGCCTGCGGAAAACCAAGATTCGTGCAATGCTCAATGTACTGAACAACAATAAATGGCTTGTGGGTAAATAAATTCTCAGTTCCATCTATATGATCAACACGAATAAGAAAACACAGCAACATTACTTACCCTCCAATTGTTAACTTCTCATAGTCATTATATGGAAGTAAGCACCCAGATAACAAAGGGTGGAGAAGGGAACAAACATACACACCGCAAAAGAAACGAAGAAGACTAAAGAATACAAAAGTGAATGACATATAAGTAAGTCTCCAGCTGCAAGACTTCATCTGAACAAAAAACTTTGTACTTAACAAACAACTCAGCCCCTTAAGGAATTAATTTGCCAGGCATACCAGCTGCACCCAGAATAGCATATTTTTTGTTTCCCACTATTTACATGTGGCTCTTGTAGGCTTAAGAGCATAATTCAACGCCAAGCCCCCATGCTACAGCCTCAACTACCAGGCCGTCTAAACTACGTCGAGAATGCAATATCGAGGTTGACACAGAGAAGAAAAAGGCAAAAGAAAAGATGCGATAACTAGTCCACCGCCTACACAATCCCCTTGAATTATCACAGAGATTTCCTACTACTTCAGTATCTCAAGCTTACAGACTCAGAAATTTCCCACATCAGGCGAGCCGCAAAAAAAAAGAACCCGAATGATCACATTCACCCCAATTCATACGTGATCATCACTGTGACGCGGGGAATTGTCGGGTCAACGCCGCTTGCTCGATAAGAATCAATTTCGCTCGTCAAAAATAAAAATAAAAATAAAAGACAAAGAAAAACAACCAATTTCCAAAACCTCGAGGAGATGAATTTCCACGACAATGCAGCCATTATCTCTCATCATAACGACCTACATTCTACTGAAAAGCCCAAAACCATCACGAAAAAAGTCGCGAACTCCAACTCCAACAAAAAAGTCAACGCAAGCCCGCTCAGCTAATTCCGGCCAAAATCAAGAAACGGGAAGAGGTGAGCCAGATCGCCGGAAGAGCGCATCGGTGCAGGTCCCGGAAAAACCGGGACGACCCCGCATCCGCATCCGGCAGTGTCCGTTTCTTTTCCAAACAGTCCTCAGATGGACAGAGCATAGGAAGGGAGGGGGCGCGCGCGTACCGGCGGATCCGCCGGGGCGTCCAATCGGTTCGCGGAGGCGGAAGGCGAGGACGCCTTCGACGCCATCGTCGACGGAGCAGCTGATCCGGGGCTGGGGCGGCGGATCCGGTGCTGGGATCGAGATCCGAACAGGGACCCGGGCACATGCAGGTCGGCGGTCCGCGGCGGCCGGCTGTCCGCGGTGGCGGGCGGAGGGAGGAGGTCGAATCGGCGGGCGGGTCGGGCTTGGGGAAACCCTAACGAGTCCACCACCGTGACGGCACCAGCACACGCATCATCCGGGCGCGCTTTGTTTGACGAGGGAGAGCGATTCGGATTTTTTCCTTTTTTAAATCATCATTATTTGCATTTATCGCTCCGGAAAAAAAAACAGTGATTTTTTAATTATTTTTTTTGGGGGAACCGGCGGGGTTTTGAGAAACGTGCAGGAGAGATTGGAGAAAGGGAAAAGATATATATATTATTGACCCCCGGAAAAAGGACGAAATTAAGAGGGAAAAAAAAGGGAGATTAAAAGCGGGAGAGAAATAAAATATATTTTTTTTGGGGGGAAAGGGTGACGTGGCGGTCGGATTTTGAAATTTGGGGGGGCGAGTTTTGAAGTTTTGAAGTTTTGAATAAGGCCCGGACTGTTGGGGGGACGGCGATGTCTTATCTACTTTCAAACGTACGGGGGGCGGTATCTTGTCTAAACGTGGACGTATCCGGATTGGACAACGTTCTTGTCCAAATTTAATGTGAATTGTTGTTTGACTCTTTCGGATTTCGCGATTCGTTCTCGGTACCTTGAGGCCGGTTGCGATGGGCCCCCGTGTTAGTTATGTGCTTCTTGCGCGACTAAGGACGCGCATGGTAATATTTTTATTTTATAAATCAATTTTTGGCCAAAAATAAATTATTTTATTTTTATTCCGTATACGAGTTTTTGAGCAAAAATACGTATTTGATAACAACACAAAATTTCCATTTCCAAAATAGAAATTCATTTGATAACAACACAAAATTTCTCCCTTCCCAAGCGTAGGAGGCGAAAGCGATGGCCGATGGCGGCGAGAGGTGGTGGCTATAATAATAATGGCGGCGGACCAACGTCGGGCGTGGAACATGGGAGAGGACGGTGGTTGGCGGTCGTGGACTGAGGCGATGGTCACACGAGGTGGCGATGGGGAGGCACCCACAGTGGTGACGAGCAGCGGGAGGAAGCGATGGCGAAAGTTAAGGCTGGCGTTAGGCGGCGGCCCAGTAAATGGCGGAGGATGGTGATGGGAGGAGGCAGTTGGCGAAGGGCAAGCAGGAGGCGCGCCAGCAGTGGTGGGAGATGGCGGCGACAATAGTAAAGCGATAAGGGGTTCTTGGCTACAAGCGAGAGCGAATTATAAAAAAAGTTTTTATTTCTCATTTTTGTTCCAAAAATAGAAAAGTAATTTTTTTAACTTTTGATTTATATTCCAAGCCTATTTTTGGAATAGAAATTTATTCCAAAAATAGAAAAATGAAATTTATTTCTCATTTGGCTACGCATGACAACCATTTTGTGCCCGGAAACAGATTCTAAACAAAATGATTCTTTTTTATTATATGCCCGGGAACTGATTCTAAGCATTTGAAGGCGTTTGGTAACGGCCCAAAATTCAATGCGAGAACAGAAATGCGTTTGGTAACGGCATAAAATTTCTTTTTATTAATAATATTTTAATATTTCTTTCTTTTCTTTTTTTCTTCTCCTCTTTCTTGGCCATGGCCGATAAAATATTTTTAATTAATAATAATTTTATTGAAAATAATTTTTTTATTTTTTTGGCCATGGCCGGTAAAACATTTTCTTATAAATAATTTTTTATAAACATTATACTAAAAAAAAATATTTTTTTTTTTTTTTTTCCATGGTTCGGTTCTTGGCCATGGCCAATCAAATAATTTTTTATAAATATTTTTTTTGTTAATAATATTTTAATAAAAAAATTTTTGTTGAAATTATTATTTTATTTTTTTTTGCCATGGCAGTCAGTGGTTGGTAAAATATTTTTATAAATAATTTTTTTTTATAAATAATTTTTTTTTTTTTTTTGCCATTGAAAATATTTTTTTTTTTGGCCATGGCATGGCCGCTAGCCAATAAAAAATTTTTTTTATAAATATTTTTTTTATTAATAATATTTTAATAAAAAATATTTTTATTGAAATTATTTTTTATTTTTTTTTTGCCATGGCCTGGTCGCTGGCCATGGCTGGTAAAATATTTTTTATAAATATTTTTTCATTAATAATATTTTTATTAAAATATTTTAATAAAAATAAAAATTTTTTTTATTTTTTTGCCATGGCCTAGTCACCGCCATGATCGATAAAATTTTTTTTACTAGTAATATTTTTTTTTTCGCCATGGCCTAGTCACTGGCCATGACCAGAAAAATTTTTTATTAAAATTTTTTATTAAAATATTTTAATCTCGCTAGATACGGCGAGGGTGGCCCTCGCACCGGACATTAGAAACTATATTAAAAATCAAGAAAAAGAAGAAGAAAAAAAAACTGATTCTCATTTTTGTTCCCATAATCAAGAAGCTACTTTTTTTTATTCTTAATTCTACTCCAAAACTGATTCTGGGCACAATTTTACAAGAATTTGCGCTCGGAATCAAAAAATTAAACAAACGGATTTCTATTCCCAAACTGATTCTGAGAACAAAAGAACATAATCAAATACTATTTGGTAAGTTATCATGCGCAACCTAAATGGATTTCTGTTCCAAAACATTTTTTGGGAACAGAAAAATAGAGAAACAAAAATGATTTCATGCGCGCCCTAATTAATTTCTCTTACAGGGGGACACGTCTACCTGGTAATTTACATTCAATGCTTCAGCATTTGTTGTGAATCGCGATTTGGCTCTTTGAAGTTTTGCAATTTTTCTCGTAAGGTTTTCGAATCAATCGCAGTGTCCTCCCCTAATGTGTCTTGCAAGTGATTAGATTCTTTTGCAATTAGGGGTGATCCGATCCGGCTCCAATGTGAACCATGAGCCAAATCGAGAGGATCGGTTCCCAAAATTGAGAACCGGGGACCAGACTAGTTGGTTTAGTCTAATAGAATCAATCACTTTTTTTTTCCCCACTACTTGATGTATTTTTTTTGTGTTGAATTAAGTGATATATATATATATATGCAATGATTTTCAAATTGAAAAGACGAATAAAAGAACGTGCTTTACTTAGGGTGCGCATGGCAACAATTCTATGCCCGAGAACTGATTATGCTCAGAAATAATTATTTTTTATTTTATGCCCGGGAATTGATTCTAAGCATTTGAAAGCATTTGGTAAATGTTTAAAATTTCCAATCCTGAAATAGAAAAAGAAGAAAAATCGCCTTTAGTAACGGCATAAAATTTCTTTTTATTAATAATATTTTTGTAAATATTTAAATATTTCTTTTTTCTTTTCTTTTTTTCTCCTCCTCCTTCTCGGTCATGGCCTAGTTGCCGGCAACCAACTATAGGCGAGGGCGAGGGCTAGACCCTCGTAGTTTAGGGGAGGGTCGCTCTCGCCAGATCCGGCAAGGGCAGCCCTCGTTGGCCTTTTCTAGCCCTCACCCAAGTCGGCGAGGGCTGCCCTCAAGGCTCGTAGCTTGGGTTGGAAAAAGCTGGTAAGGGTTGTGCCGGTCCTCGTTTGTGTCGTTGGTCAGCGGTCGCCGGTGGTCAATGGTCGGAGAATGAAGAATAAGAACAGAAAAAACGAGAGAAAAGAAGAAGAAAAAATAATAATTTTTTTTTCAATTCTGATTCTTATTCCCAGAATCAAGAAGTTACTTTTTTTTACTTCTTAATTTTGTTCCAAAACTGATTAGGGAACAATTTTTTGTAAATTTGTGCCCGGGTATAAAAATTTTAATAAACGAATTTCTATTCTCAAATTGATTATGTGAACAAAAGAACAGAAATTTTCACTATTTGGCAACTTGCCAAACGGGTCCTTAGGGTTTTGTTCACATTTTACTAATTTTTTTATAGAAATAAAAAATAAAAAAGTATTTATAGTTGGAACCAAGAGCCGGACCGCTCGAACACGGTTCCATTTTTAGGAAACGAGAATTGGACTAACACTTTTCGGAAGCGGACCAAACCGGCTGATCCGGTCTGGGCGGTTCTTGGTTTGGATAGTCCATTTTGCACACTCCTACTTACAATGGGCAAATTTGTTTGGCAATTTGCACCCAAGTTTTGCGACTTGATTTTTTTGCGTAATTTGGAGTTTGCATCGCCTCCACGACGTGCATGTTTTGCACCAACAACCCTAGAAATGTAAGTAGCAAATTGCAGCATATATAAGAGAGCTTACGAATGGACATGTGCATATGTACAAGGGGGTGACAATCATTTAAAGAGTGCCCCGAGAACTTCATTACGTCGAATGGAGGCCGCCTCTTGTTAGGAAATTCAGAAGAAAATATAATTGATCAGATTTCGGAATATATATTGATCAGATGATTTTATGTGTCGACGTGTAAAATAGTTTGATGATCGGATTGTAATGTTTAGGAACGTGGATTTAACTCACATTAGAAAATATACATCAATGTGTGTATACAACACACATTATGTCAAATGGAGGCCGCCTCGTGTTAGGAAATTTAGAAGAAAATGTGATTGATCAGATGATTTTACGTAAACGAGACAGATATGTCGACATGTAAATAGTTTGTTGATTGGATTGTAATGTTTAGGAATATGGATTGAACTCACATTAGCATTAGACACGGATCAATTCCAGTACTTTGCAAATTCTTCCACAAATAAAATTCTTAATTGAAGGGCTTACTTGAAAACTCAAATCTTTGGAAGGGTCTAATTTGAAACTTGTAAAATACGACCAAACCTAGGTGAAAAGCTCCAAAGGAAGCCCCACCGGCAGCAAAGAAAGTAGCCGGAGAAAATGCTCCGCAGAGCTTCACGCGCCGCCGCCGCCGCCGCCTCCCGCCGCCCTCCGCTCCCCTCCACGGCGGAGCATCGAGGCTTTGCCGCTGCTCCTCCGTTTCTTCTTCAGCTCCAGACGATGCGGCGCCTACCCCAGCCGCCAATACTGGTTCGTGATTCGTATGCTGGCGCTAGTGTGGTTTTGTAGAGTGGTCCGTTTCGTTCGTTCTCGATCGTTCCAGTTCAGTGGGTTGTGATGCGATTTGTTGCTTGAGTAAGTTTGGATGTTGCTGTGGTTGCTCAGATCATATGGGCTTCATCAGAGACGTGGCTGCGATTCAGCCTCCCAAGCTATTGCCTGAGCTGCTGCGAGTGCTTGTGGAGAGAGGTCAGTGAGTCCGTAATGCGGTTCACATGCATTTGAGGGTTCTTCCTTTCTCTCTTCTTTGTTTATTTGTACTGTAGTGTACGACGAAATGGATTGGATCAAGTGTAGTGGCAAGTGGGGTCATTTTGTATCTCTCTCTAGAGTGAAAGGTCTCTCTTCCTGAGATTGCAGTTGTCGTTTTCAATATGAGTCGAATCAATTAATGGGGATCGGATAGAGATTGGGGCTTTCGACTACTTGCGATCACCCTGTCATCGTTCGACTAAATGTGTGTTTTTGGCATCAGAGCTAAGTTTAAGCAGTATGGCTTGCTTTGGATTTTTTGTTGTGGAAATAAGTCGAACCAGTATCTACGGCGACTATTGCCAGTCGAACTGGTTCAGTTCAGCTTTGGACCGAACTGAGCTGAATATTCAAGTTTGAATGTCAATTTGTGTCTCGCTTAAGAATCGTATGTAACTTCATTGAGATGGTTTTGATGCAGTCATTTTCATATGTAAACTCGTGTTCTTTCCTACTCTCAGCTCATATAGTTAATACCAGAAGACCTTTTGCAAATTTCTGAAATGTCCAAATCGCATCTTTAGTATCATCTGCTGCATGGGTGTTTGTTATGTGAATTTGTAGGCATTAAACTTTTTTGGTAATTTAACGGTTATAGCTATTTTATTTTACACAATCCAATTTCATAATTGTAGTAGTTTCATGAATTGATTTTATGCTAAGAACTTTTCAGCTTTTACATTTTGACTGTGTGAATTTCTCTGATGAATTTGCGATTTAAGTGTTGTATACACACATTGATGAATAAAAAATAAATTAATCAACTTAAGTATGCAGGGTAAATCTTTCAATTAAAGTAAGGAAAATGCTAGTGTTCCCAAGGCACTTGTTAAGAGTCGATAATTATGCTTTGGGATATGACCATTTGTATTTGGAACATGGCCGCTTTTTTGAAGTATTCTGTCTGCACTATAGGAAGAAAGGAAAACCTCAAGCTGAAAGAACTTGCAATTTCTGCTTATCTGGTTTCTTCTTTTCCCTTCTAAGGTGATTTATTTAGAAGAAGTTATGCAGCAGTTAAGGTAGCTCCATCCCCAGCCCTTGGCTTAGCTTAGTCACACATCTATCTCACTCGTAACTACCTGACATAGGCTATTAGCCTATTGAGATTATACGGAACCAGAGTCGCCAACAGCATTCGGTCTTGTGTGCTAAGAGAAAGTTATGCAGCAGTAAAGCTAGCTTGGGCTGTAGTTTTCCAGTTTGTCTCTGAAATGCAGACTTTGCAGCATACCGGGAAAAAGAGGGATATTCATTTGGAGACTGATAATTTTTTGCATGACTAACAACAATGTGCATGCCAGAATGGTGAGATCAGACTATGACAATCAATACATACTTATAGATCCAGGAAAAAAGGGCTTGACTTATTTAAATAGGGCACTTGTGTTGTTGACTGTGTATTGTGGGCCATAGGGCTTTACTTCATTGCTTTTAGGTACAGAGGATAACGTATTATATGAGGAGCACCTTACTAGCAGAAGATGCATGGGTGAATTTTAGAGTGCCTACCTAGCCAGCAACCCTCTTTGCGTAGTAATCCAGCTGGCTAAAAACTCATGACAGCAAACATGTCCTTGTTACTTCCTGAGGTTCCTGTTAACGTCCAACTATAATTTGGATTTTTATTATAGGGTTTCTCGAAGTTAAATTCTTTTAGTCTCCTAAGGGATCATACTTAATCTCAAATACCACATAATGATTTATTGTTTACGTGACTTCTGACAGTTAAAGCAGCCATGAAAGCTAATTGTATTTTCCTTTATACGTGACCAACGTACATTATACAACTATGAATGACATGTCTTTTGCTTAAAACATATCTTTAAATAATATATTTTGCTAACAACATGACTTGGTATGTATTTACAGTCTGTGGGAAGTGGCTAATCTAGTCCTAATGAATTTTGCGGCAAATTTTGTTTGCAATAGGTGAAACAATAATTTCTCCTGGATCCAGGAAAGGGATGGTTCCCCTTGCCATTCCTTTAGCAAAAAGTTGCTCAGGTACATATGATCCATCTCAAAGAATTATGCATTTTGAGTGGCAAATACAGTTTCACTTATGACTTGCTTGCAATAGGGGCTATTACTGCACTGCTACGTTGGCCTGCAGCTCCATCTGGGTAAGAAAATGAACATTGGCGATGTCTTCTTTTTGTGGATTATTGTGATTGCATTACCATAGTGTATTGTGTACAGTATGGAGATGCCAGTGGTTGAGGTTGACAAGCATGGAGTGTACCTATTAGCTAAATCTGTAAGTTGAGCATATGGACATAGGCATAGCTGGATATGTTGTTACAAGCATCTCACTTGCATGTGCAAACTGTCCTTTGCAAACCCAAGTATGTCTATATCTCTCTTCCAGATCGATGGCATAGTTCATGCATGTATCTGCCAGATAATTGGCATATTAGTTTTCACGATTTAAGTGCGACTGCCCTTGTTCCTGTTTGAGCTTTTGCTCAGGGCTTACTTTTAGACCCCTCTCTCTCTCTCTCTCTCTCTCTCTCTCTCTTCCAGATCGATGGCATAGTTCATGCATGCATCTGCCAGATAATTGGCATATTAGTTTTCACGATTTAAGTGCGACTGCCCTTGTTCCTGTTTGAGCTTTTGCTCAGGGCTTACTTTTATACCCTCTCTCTCTCTCTCTCTCTCTCTCTCTCGCATGTATTTATAGGCATATCCACCAATACACCGGAGTAAAACACCCATGTGCATATACTGTCTATAGCTGTAGACATACAGGTTTGGATAGCATATTCCAGAAATCATGGTTGTTCTCTTTCGCTGAAGTTCAGGTAGATCATTTTCTTCATAGAGTTCTCCTTGAAGAAGACGCCCTTGGTTCTCTGGATGCAAGCAACAAGCTACTTCATGCTTCAGCTGGTGCTAGAGGAAGACTTTATAAAGAGGGAGATTTCACTAAGTCTAAAATCTCAAGTTTTGATATCTATCTCCTCAAAAAGGTACTAATTAACTTGATTGCTCTAAGTGAGCTCTGTGAAAAGGTATGATGAATGGATCAATTTCAGGTTGGTTTATTTCCAGATATCTTGGAACGCAAAGCACTGAACCACTTTGAGAAAGGAGACCATGTGAGCATCATCTATTGCAGTTATCTGTATGATTCTTTCAGCTCAATCCAAGGGCTTTCTCATCTGTAATTATTCGTCAAAGGTTTCAGCACTAGTCACGGCAGAGTTCTACACGAAGAAGGAGAACTTTCCAGGATTTGCTCGGCCTTTTGTTTTCAATGCAGTACTTTTACTGAAGTTCGTGAATAATCTCTTTTTACCACTTCTCTTCATTAAACTTACATAAATGCTTTGAGAGGTGACCGCTTGCTCAGAAAAGCCTTATGTCCATTTCTAAGGGTTGGCCGTTTCCTTGAAGCCAAAGACGCTGCAAGAGGGGCTCTAAAACTGCCATGGTGGACTCTGGGTTGTAAATATGAGGTATACTCTTCTTTCATCACTATTCCGCATGCTTTCCTGCCTTCCACCGGTAGTTAGGTTCTTCTCGACTTCTTCGCAGGATGTTGCTGAGGTAGCAGAATGGGAGGATGAGCAAATTGAACGCATTAAAGAGAAAATCACAGAAAGGGGTAGGGAAGAGGACCTGATGAAGGGAAAGCCACCCGCCCAGGTACTATTTCCGAGAGTATCTGTCAATCTCCATTTTATCAATCTGTATATGCATGTTTATATGGAAGGTTGAATTGCAATCCTGGCTTATAGATAAAATTAGGGAAATGTTCTTCCCTATCAATGTTATGCCAACAGACTTCTGCATTGCACTTGTAGATTGCATTGGATGAAGCTGCTTTTCTAATGGACTTAGCTTCAGTGAACGGGACTTGGGATGATTCTGTTGATAGGATAGGGAAATGTTATGAAGAGGCCGGACTTCACGATATTGCTCAATTCGTACGATATCAAGAGTGAGCATAAAGCCAAGGTGGTTATTGCTCATCTGAAACATAGTTTGATTAGTGTGTTCTGTCATTGCCAACTATCCTCAATACAGAAGAGAAAAGTCTTCCGGTTCTTGAACTTTGGTCTTTTGCCGCTGCCACATTAACTCCATTTCCTCCTAGAGCGGATTCTTTCTGTATACTATTAAGGTATGAATTTAGAGGGACTTTGCTCAGAACCATGACAAAACTTTCTAGGAAAAGAAAGATCTGTTGTAATAGCTCATCTTTTTGTCATAGTGATTGTGTACCAAACTTTGTTTAGAGATTATAGTTCAGTGACGATGGTGACCCAATAATTCATAGGCTGTCCAGTTCACCATGAACGCTCTGCTTGACATCATAGAATTAAGGATTAATGACATGGGAGGTCTCCGAACTTTTTCGACTTGTGCAATGTAATTTCAGTACCTTTTTTGTGTGCAATCGAGTCCTCAAACTATATATTTATTTGTTCATGTTGGTCCTTCTGTTAAAAAACCAACAGGAATGGTGACTTCGCCATTAAGTGCCACATGCACACTTACGTGGCACTGACATGGCGCCTATGTGGCACAAATAAAAAAAGTTCAGAGACCTCTCATATCATTATCCCAAGAATTTACGTTTGCAGGTGTTTATCTGGTTGAAGTTTTAAAATTATTGTATTATCTCAGAGGACATTTCGGTTAAAACTGAAAATGATTGATCCAGAATGCGCTGCACGCATCAAACAAGTTCATCTGCATTTCAATACTCTCCACGTTACTTCCAAGGCGAGTCGGTTTATGCTGGACTCCAGCAGTGGCTTGTGGCAGTGATGAAAATTCAATATGGTAAAGAAACCAAAGCAGCCAATCCATTTTCCATTTGAATCAAGGTTCATGTAAATCCAATTTGCCCGAGAATAGTTGGTGCATTTATTTGGATATGTTTTGAACGCTGCGACTGCTCTACTGGTTCCATGAACAAAGATTGCTCAAAGGTATTATGTCCAATGTCCTATTATCCTCTTGTTCAGCCATCTGAAGACACTATTCTCCCAAACTGCAATTGAAAAGAGATTTGGTTCTCACGGCTTGTGCACATCAACAAAACAAAGCCACGCCTAGAAAGTTTCGTATGTTTTGTGACATTCTGACAATTTTCATGGAATTCAAGGGTTAAATGCTGATATATAGGAAGTACACGCCACAATAGACATTTATTGGACAAGCATATTCATATCAGTCACTACAAAACTGGGAGGAGAAGTGAATATACAACCCACGGCAGCTAGCTTACTCTTGAACAAATGACAAGCCCTTCTGTCAAGAACCGGGTGAACTTCCACATGTTAACTATAGGAGCTTGCACTATGTACACAAGCAGTGCAAACAAACCCAGCTCTCTGCGAAAGCGGTCTTATTTACTCCTCTGTTAGTCATGAGAAAGAGGAAAGCAACTTTCCGCTGGACTTGCATGGTTTTCAATGGTCAAATGGAAGAGATGATTTCTTGCTGCTAACTCTCCTCTTTCTCCATAGAAGCTTTCTCCAGAGACTCCCACCTCCCCATTTTTTCACTGGCGTGATGGCCATTGAAGGCTCCATCAACCCACCCAGGAGGATAGAACAATCGTTGTTCTCTCCCTTCATTTCGGAGGATTTTAGGTTCGTAGCATTGGCATTATCCTCTGCAAGCATTTTGTCCAACAAAGAAGAGCGACGGGCCATACTCTTGTTCTTGGGTGACTCTCGCATCATTGCCCTAGTGCTATCGGTAGCAATACTGGAGTTTGCATCTGTTGGAGTAAGGACAATCTTATCAAAAAGAGCAGCGTCTTTCGGTGGAGCCAAAGCTTTCAACTGCTTCCCCAAGTTCAAAATGGTTTCTTGGCACTCTGCTAATCTTTCAGAAGCAGCTGTGATCTCCCAGTTCTGCAACAAATACTCTTGCATCATTGACAAAGGATCTGCATTTCTTGTCCCTAAGCAAATGTGTCTTGCCTCAATTACTCTGAACTAACAGCTTTTTAAAGAATCCAAGATCATTTAATGCTGCTTCAGAATAAAGGGCCTTTGACTCTCACTATCCATGTTGATATCCAGATCACAAATTCAACTCCGTCTGTTTAACATTCCCCACTTTTCTTACTTAGGAAAAAAGTTCCAGACCATGAGAAGACATTGAAAACTAAAGTCTATCCTCAACAACTTTTTGCAATAAAGAGAGAATCGTAATGAACCTTCATAATGCCATTTTTATTCCAAGTCGCTTCATCTAGTGTACACTGAAATGATTCAAAGAAAGCGTGATTAGAAGGAAAAAAGAAGAAAGAATGTGTGTCCCTGAAAACATGCCTGGGATGAATAGGTAATGATGGTGTAATTCTTATGAGACAGGATGGAGAGAAACTATTGAGCCATCTATAAATTTCTCTCAAGCGACTGCTTCACATACAGACCAAAGAATTTGGCGACGGTATCTAATTTCAGGATTTGAGAAAGCAAACATTGATGGTGACTTACAGTTGGTAATTGCTTTCCTTCCTGAACGACGTTGTTTTTGGGACTCTCAACCTTCTTCGTACTGGAAATGACATGGACATATCCGTGAGATTCAGAAATCCAAGTGATTAAGGAACTCCGACTAATTACAGACATATAGTCAAGCAAGGATATGATCACCGAGGCAAGAAATGACGATCACCTTTCAAGCTGCAATTGCAAGTCAAGACATGTGGCCTCCAGTTCGTCACAGCAGCTGCTTTTATTCTCCAGTTCCACTTCTAGTGAAGAGAACTGTTGACGAGCCTCATTTAGTTCAACTTTGGCCACGGCAAGCCGTCTATCAAGATCTTCATAACTCAACTTGCGATTTACAATCTGGTCCTCAACCAAACCCTTCGATTCTTTTAAGCTGTTCAATTCCATATGCAAGCTCTCAATAGTTTCTTTGGATGCTTCAAGTTGATTTATCAAAGATTCATTTTCACCAACAGCAGACTGGAGCTGACCTTCCACACTTTCCTTTGCTGATTCTAATTTTTCCAGGTTTTCCTCCAATGTTGTTTTTTCTTCTTTCTGATCAGATTGGAATTCTCCCAGCTGAGCCATATTGTCATTGCCACTTACAGAATTACTAGGGATACAAAGTTGTTTGATGGGATTATGCAATTTATCTGCATCAGATAGCTGATGCATAATTCCTGCTCCAACTTCATCTTCACTTCGTGATTCATCCCAATCTATATTTTGCATAATCTCATCCCTCATGCTTGAAACATCTTGAAGGGAAAAGCAGTGGTTCAGAACCCATTCCAAAGCTGAAGCTAATTCTTTAAAAAAATTACAGAGATCTGCTTTTTCATTCAAAAGATCATAACAAGTACGGAGAAAGTGCTTCAAGACATCACCAAGTTCAGAAGTTTTCCATTGAAAAACACGAACCATGTAGCCCGTGGGTGTTTCTGAACTCTTATTGGAAGAAATATTCCTCTCTTTCTTAAAAGAAATATCTGGATCTTCGTAGTTTTGAGAAGGAAGACTAATACTCTCCATAAGCTCAATTATTTTAGACATTGATTTGCTCAAATCTGGCTTGACCTTCTGATTGCTCTTTCCCATTGAAGAGAAATCAGGGTGACCAATTTTATGAGATAATCCCAGCCTCGAAGTACTATTAGAAGGCTTAGAGAAGTTAATCTCATTGCCACTTGCCCTTTCCTTTGTATCTCCAAACTTTCCAGGGTTTTGACGGTGTACATGTGCCAAAGCAATTCTAACATCCTCAAGTATTTCATCTAGGTGTCTTTCAGTGGACTGATGTTGCTCTAGAATCACTTTCAATATCTGTTGAAGCCATTCAGGAACGTTAACGAGGATTGTACCATTGGAATGGGCTTCCTGGTCTACCGGGCAGAAGCCAGATTTACCATTTGTCTCCAGGGGGTGAGCAAGTGCACTAGCTTCCTGAGAAAGCATGTCATAATTCTTTGATGTATCATCTGTGGAGACAATTGCTAACTTCTCCATTTCAACAAAGTCGTCCATCAAGCTGATGTCGGAAGCTCCAATTGCTCTGGAGGATACCAACCGCCTCTGTTTCTCACTACGGAAATTCTCCAATTCTGAAATTAAAGCAGTCGCCCATGATTCAGCACAACTTACCTTATCATCACTGCCAATATCAGATACTGATGCCAGAGATGGTTCGTGTGACAAATGAATGGTCCTTGTCAACTCCACGCCTTTCTGACCTTTTAGTGATCCTTCAACCTGTGAATCAATCTGTGATAATTTGGAACCTCTTTGAGCATTCAGGACCCTAGAGATATGGAGTTCACTTTCTTTCTTACTTAGAGCTTCTCTAAGAGTTTTGTTCTCTTCCTCCGTGACAATTAACTGCTCCGTGAGAATGCCGATTCTCTTACTAGGTGTCTCAGGACAGTTCTCAACTGCAAAGTCAGACATGGAACCTATTTGCCCAGTATTCGTTTTCCTCATCCGGGCTGAATCCCTTCCAAGCATGTCAACCTCGTTTTTCATTTTAGCTACCGCTGCCGGTCCTGGTAACCTTTTTCGAACTAATAGACGTAACCTCTGACATTCTGATTCTAACTTTGCGATTTTCTTTGCACTCTCTAGGTGTTGCTTGTGAGACACATCAGCTGTCCTACGGTTGAACTCTCTCTCCTCATTCCGAATCTCAAGCTCCTTCTCAAGAATACGTACCTCATATTTGAGAGAAGCATTATCTTTCTCACTGGATTCGAGTCTAGCCATTAGACTACCAATATCTGCCTCAGCCCGCTTTCGCTGTTTATTTAAGTCTTCAACCAATTTTTCCTTGGATACTAGAGATTTACTGAGATGAGTATTCTCAATGCCCATCTTGGCAAGCCTTTTATTTGTTTCTTCTAATTTCCCTTCCAAAACTACTTGGGACTTTTCAAACTCCTTTGATGTCTTCATAACAGCATCGTGAATTCTTTTTTCCTGCTCGTCTCTGACAAAATGCAGTTGCCGCATACATTCTTTCAGAGCCGCATCAAGATGTGCAACTCTCTCTTCACCAGCTAGTCTCTCCTTCAATGATTCCTCTAGCCTCTTTTCTAGAGAAACCACTTCAGTTTCCGTTTGCTCCCATCCTATTTAGATGATGAATTTAACAATGAGTAGATTGTAGGTGGACAGGTAGAAAATGAACAGAAGGAATAGAAATATCCAAGCAGATGTTCTGTCATATAAAATAGTTGAGAAGGGGAAAGGCATTACCGGCAATAGCTTCTTGGGCCATCTTTTCATGTTTCTTTACAAGCTCGTCTTTGGTATGACATTCAGAAAGAACATAAGAAAGCTTATCAGTCAAATGTTTCAATTCTTTCTCCAATTCTGATTTATCAGTTGAAGCCGTCTGTACCTGTCAGATGAACATAAATTTTTGTGCATCAATCAAGGATGTATATTTTAAACATGTCTAGCATATGCACCCGCAATTGTACCACAGGCAATAATATACATATGAGAGAGAGAGAGAGAGAGAGAGAGGAGGGGCAGTGGGAGCAGCTACCAAGTTCAAGATTTCTGGAATAAAAAGAATATCTGAGTGCTTCAACAATTCACAGAGATCACACTACAATAAGTTACACGCCTATCTCCATGTGAAATTCATTTTTAGATGCATGCTATACAGCTATGAGTGATTATACTTGTCCATTTTATTGTTGAGTTTATCTGGAAAGTGATTTCCAGTATGGTATACACCTATATGAAAGAGATGCTGTATGTTCTCCTAAGTTTATAACATATTTCCATTGAATGAAGACCTTGCACAACATATTAACAGATCATGCATGCAATTTCAGCAAGATGCGGCTCCAGAAGGAGTACACGATTTTCTGGTCTATCCTGTACAAACTTCATTGTCATCCATAAACCAGTCGCTGACCCTTTCCCCTTTCATTTAGAAGCCGGACATAAAAGTTTAGAGTAAAGCAGCAGGTAAGGAAGTCTATGTTTAGTGAGACTACCAAGCTATATAGTCTTACACGAGACACAGGTCATTCAATTGATTAAAGGATGCACACTAGAAAGCCGTTAAACTTGTAAATAACCTTAATGGCGATATTGTCAAGCATTGCCACCTCTTATCTCATTAAAAAAAATAAGAATCTGGCAACTCAGATGCATGAGATACAGAATTTTGTATGCAAATAAACCAAAAAAATGACAATGTACCGAGACTTCAATTTTGTGTAGTTTGGCCAACTATTTTTTATTGTAAGGTTCTTGCATCATGAGGGGCAAGATACGAAAGATGGTCTCAACAGTTGCCTTCACTCCTCTTAAGTACCCATTAGGCATGAATACCCCATCCCTGTCTCCTTGGGGTTGCACCAAGCAAGCTTCCCTTTGAAAAAAGGGCCTATTGCTCTTAAGTGACTAGCCACAGGGGAAAGCATATAACAGCATCAGGAAATTGACAGAAAACAACCAAATTGGCTAGACACCATCGAGAAAACTTCATGAAGAAAGTTTTACCAGCAATACACTTAATGGATAGTAGTTAGCACACGAACTATTTCCAATAGGACCACAATTACCTGCTGCTCATTGTTTCCCTGTAAGGGGAGGTCAACTCTATCATTTGCAATGGTCTTCTCTGCAGATTTCTTTTTCCAAAGCCATGCTTTATGGTCCATCACTCCACAAAAATGTTCTCTCTGAAAGCACATCAAACAAGACAAGGTATGTATGAAGGCAAGTGCAAAAAGAAGAACAATTTTTGCGTGAAGTCAGAAGCTACAATCAGTCAATTCTAATCCAGGAAATAGCATGCGTCGTGAACAAAGCATTCCCTACAAAAAAGTCAAAGAAATGCATAGATGAATTGCTAAATACTAAAATCACTTCAGATAAAGTTTAGAACAATTGGATAAAAAAGGTTTTTTTTGCATTTGTGCATTATAGATTCTTATGCATCACTTCATCCTTGATTGAACATTACGGGGCATTTTATAATGTAAAGTACCCTTTTCATCAATTAATGTTCATTTCCGCGTCTTTCTGCACATAGGAATTAATTCTACGGTATCGCATTGGGACACCATTATTTCCCACACTCAAGCATGTGATGTAAAATTGGTCATAACAGCATCAGAATGAAACTCTGTACTACATCAAAGGCAAAAAAAACTACTTAAAATGGAAATAGAATGCTGACTGATTATAGCAGAACCTCGTTCCCCATCAGAGTATTCATGTCGGGTACCTAGCCAGAGCATCTCGAGTTTTCATAATCGCGGAACTTCTTAACTAAACAGCAAAGATATTCCAGCCTATAAGCTTACCTTGCTATTAAGGAAGATATGACACGGATTAGAGAATCTTCTTTTGCTGGAAAGCTTGATGCATATCAAAACATATGTATATCAGGCTGGGATAAACCAATTTCAGCAATGAAAGTTTCTACATTAGGCAAGTAGCCAAAATATAACACCAATCTCTGTCTGAACAAATTGTATATAATCAAACATTGACGCGGATTTGAGCCTAGGACGAGTTCCATCAGGTTTCCAACTTCGAAGATAGTCTGAGCACCGTGTCTAACAAGGTCGAGTACAGACAGCACCCGAACAGCACGATAACGGTGCTCGCATGCAAAAAAGAAAAAAAAGGAAACCACAGACATTGATCATCGTCCCCATTGCACCGCGTCGCGAAGTGCGACCTCCGAGCAGCCAACGCGAGCCGCACAATCCACTCGCAACATTCCGAACGCTACAGAACCACTCGCCGAGCCCACGAAACCGGGGCCGAGCGAGGTCAATGCGAGCACTCAGAGTGGGGGAGGCGGAGCTCGGGGAACTTACGCGGATCGATCAGCAGGCGGCGGCGACGGCGCGAGGTCCGTGAAGCATCGAGCTCGGGGGAGAGCGAGCGAGGGAGGAGGAGGAGGAGGAGGAAAAGAAAGGGCGGGGTCGTCGTCCAGTAGGAGACGGCGATCCAAATTAGTAATGAACGGCCACGACGAGGGATGGCGAGATCTCACCGACAACCGCGGTGGTGGTTGCAGACAATGGACCTCCACGTCGCCGGGGTAGCTGTCGAGTAAGAAACTCAACCAAAGCGAAAACCAGAAACTCAGACAGAGATAGGAGGAGGTGACGGGGAGGCGGCTGAACTTGGCAACGAGAGAGAAGAAGAAGAAGAAGGAGAAGAGATGAAAGTGACGGGATGGGATCGCAGGAAGACGCGAGGTACGGCCTTTTTGACAATTCGGCGACATCGCGGGGACCATCCATCGACCGCGACCACGCCGCTGCCTGGTTAAAAAGCGCTCTGCTTTTTAGGCTCCAACGGTGCGGTCGAATGAATCCCCCACGCCCTCGTACGTACGTAGCGAGCCAGCGATGGCGCGTCGTCCCCGGGCGAATTGCTGTCCCCGTTCGGACCGGACCTGCCGACCGGATCTGACGCGGGGGTGGGTCCCCGCGTGTAAGATTCGCACGAGCATTAATCGGCGATGGAATGCAGCGAAATGTTGATGACGAAATATCTGGCGATGTGGCTGCAGGGCGGAGAGGCGGCGCGTGGGCTCAACGCGCGCGGGGTGTGGGGTCGTTGCGGCCGGACGCAAAGTGGAGCGGGTCAATGGAAACTTGGTGAAAAAGTTCGGTTCCGGGTTTGGTTGACTCTCTCTGTCAATCGCTGTCGTTCGCTTTTGCTTTGATCCAACGGACCGGAAGAGCGCGGGCGCTTGTCGACGGGACCGCGACCCCTTGCGTGACCGTCCAGATGCGACGGCGTTTCGGAGCAGCGTCTTAAGCTTTTTGCCTTATCGACCAAAATTCAATTTGCTATTTTTGACAAGAAATTAGCAGTCGTGCCAAAAAAAAAAAAGGTAAAAATATCGACCGATGAACAACATGGACGCTTGGTAGTTAGTTACCTTTTTTAGGATCCACCGTCTAACGTATATATATATATATATGTATATATATTCGACCAAAAAAATATATTTATATGTGAAAAACTTATCGATGTCTATCTCAAAACTCTACGCGAACTCTCTCTTTATTTGTCTGTTTATTTGCTTTACCATTTATTCGTTCAGCAGTAAAAAAAAATAAAATGGAAGGTCTTGAGGTTGTTTTGGCCACACTCATGATATAAAAGAACTGGAGAAATTGATGAATCATAAATAGAATTGACCTCATGCAAACTAGTCACGGCATTTCGTTTGAAAAATTAGATGGGGGGATATATATATCTGTAAAGTTTAATTAAATTGAACTATGCTAATTCATCTCACAAGACTCCGTGTAAATACTAAATGGAACCGATGATTGTCGCGATATAATATTCCTACAATGATGTGCTCACGAACCAATGATTGACGTGTGCTTGCGGTTATATAATGTCTGTAGCAATTGCATTTAGGTGGCATTTTCTGAAGAATCATGCTTCGATTGGCGGGAAACAAATTGGCAATAATCAAAATCTCCGCCGAACAATACTGACCTATGTTGTGATGAAGTCTATTCAGTATTGGGTCCATTGCAATTTAAGAGTAATCAATAGTAGGACTAGACTGACCTATCTAATCGAAGTCTATTTAGTTTAAGATAAGATGCCATAAATATCCCAAGAATCCCAATTTCAATTACTAGGGTCGTGAATGTTAAAATTCATCTAAAAAATTACTTTGTCAAATAACTTACCGACATATAAATCCATACTTGAATAAGTAAATTATATAGAAAATTTACCAAGTAACTCAAAATATTGACATAGTGGGCACTTGAGGATCCTGTTGATGAGTGCTCATTCATCAAGAATACATGGATTTAGAATCATGCAATTTTCAAGCATTGATTGTGCCTAACACGAGAATCATCGGTGCATTCAAAACTGTAAAGTTTCCTTAATTGGTTACAAGACACTCGTTAACAAAATCATCTTTAAAAAGGGTCTGGTCAAATAGCGTCGATGGACACTCGTTAGCATGACCCGGTTAATAATTACTAAAAAAAAAAAAAAAAACTCAAATCCCATCTCTGTTTTTTTTTATGACACTATAACTAAACGAGGGAATGCTCATGACTCGTGATTCTCCTGGTATTCCATTCGCTCATTCTATCAATGAGTCCAGCTCAAAAGTTCCCAATCGTGACACCACTTTCATTATAATTAAAAAAGCAACCCCAAAGAAAATTATTTGCAGTACGGTCCACGCTCAGACATCGCGGTTGCTTCTAGCTCTTTGACCAATTTGTCCCTAAGAGAATCAATAATTCGGCAGATAGACTGTCAATGTCCTTTCTTTACAACATAGCGATGCGAGGAAACAGAAGGGCAACCCGTATAATACATCACGTTCCGTCGTCCGATGGCGCCTCCACAATTCGTACCCGCAGATCAAAAAGACCAAAATACTCGAAGAGACAAATTCGAGTATAAACTATTATCGATTCATCGAATAAAATAATTAAAAAAAGGCGGCATGATCAAAGTACGGGCCGGATTCTTCTTCTTCTTCTTCTTCTTTTTTTTCCCAATTTTGGACATTTTGTGGCAAAATATTGCTGCTCATTGTCTCGTGCATGTTCCATTTCCTTTATAAGCCTGGGATGGCTGTCAACCACCGAAAAGAGGACCACCATTCAACTAAAGATCTCCATAAATCAGACCCATCATCCCCCTTTTTCTCTGTTGCGTTTAATGGGTTGTCTACGATATGTCGATTTAAATGGATAGGTCGGTCCAATTTATTGCGATGATTCGCCACGTGATGGGACGAAGAATGCTATGGCGTTGATGGCATTGATGGCATTGGCCTACTGAAGTGGCGCACTCGTGAAGCAATATCCCCCCCAGCTCAACCACCGCCCCCCTCAAATCATATGATTGCTTAGCGGTCCTTGTTCGCTTAATTCAGCGCTACTTTTTTTTGGGGCTACTGACAGCCACGCCATAACCACTCGTGGACGTTCAATTTATTAATGGAATGAGACGTGACCCATTAATCGGGAAGTATGGCTTGAGAAGGGGTTATTTTTACTTCTCGGTCGGTTTAGATGCGTAACCATGTTGCTTATTAACAAGGTTTTTCTGATAGATGGTTGATACAATTAAAAAATCTCAAATTGGTATAAATTTACCCCGATCTAATTCTCGTCTCACGAAAGAACTCACACACCGATAACCTCCACGGCGCATTCGCCCCGAAACTAATTGTCGTCTCATCCCCTAACACAAATCCGCCATCCGTCGTTTCGTTAAAACGCGTACGTTTCAATATACATGAATATTCTACGTCGAATCTGTCATTCTCCACATCTGATATGTCTTGTGGGTCAGCTATCATGCGTTTTAACGCATATTCATTTCGACAGAATATTAAACGGAACACTAATGGAGCGAAAATTTGGTTCAGGGCACCAGTTCGAGGATTTTTTGTAAGGCGATAAATTAATCCGGGGTAAATATGTTTTGAAATATCGGGTGAAATTTTTTTTATGAGATGAAAATTAATTCTGAAGCGAATATATTAAGGGTGCTAATTTGAGATTTTTAATGATATCATACTAATCGTTTCGGTAAATGAATCTAAATGTACGGAATTCGAAGCATTATTAGAATGGAGTTGGTGGCTCCCGAACCAAAGGAATCACGAAGTTTTGTCTCGTTTAGGACAGGGTCGAGAAAGCTGCGGACTTTGTTAACGTGAGCAAAGCAGTTGGGAGGAGTAATTGCTAATCGAGTGCGTTTTGACTTTTGCGGGGCGTGATCGCAATGGCCGTGCGGGTCATTATTGGTCCCACGCAACTCATTTGCTTGGACCACAATTTGGTGATGTAGCGCGGGTCGTTTTCCTAGTTCGGATTTCTTAAGGCATGTAGGCGGGTTCGAAGCTAACAAGCCAAAGGAATCCTAATGATTGCTTAAGAATGATGCCTTCTGTTTCGTTTTTGTTTTGTTTTTGTTTTTGCTTGTGGAGTTGGGAAGTGTTCAGGTCAGTCTACGCGGACCTCTCGATCGGTGCGCTTGCTCGAAAGTGTTGAAATTGATGTCTTGTATTCTATTATCAAAAAATTATGAGGCGGTTTAAAAGCTTCCCGACATTTGAATAACATGGGGGTTTCACCCAGCTCCCAGTGAGCGGGAAGGGGGTCTGGGGGCTGCCCCGAGGGGGTGGGGGTTTAGGCCGTCGGGTTTTATATGGGAAAATTAAATGTTTTATGTTCAGTTATAGAAGGATTTATATGGGAAAGTTAAATATTTTAGGCTATATATATTTAGGGCGAAATAGGTCTAAAAAATAAAAAGTAGGGTGTGAGAAAGAGTGACTGTGCATTTTTCTACGTTATTAGTGAAACGGATCTGTTCTCTCCGTGGACATAGGTAGGCGGAACATCTCATCTGTTGAACCATATAAATTCTTGTGTTGTGCGAATTTTGATTACTTTCTTGCATCGTTGATAGGATCGAATTTAAATATTCGATAGAAAGATCTAAAGAGGCCACTCCCCCACATTAACTTCATGAATTCGAGTTCTTACTCATAGATAGCCTTGAATAAGATTTGAATCCAATACCTTGGGGAGATGAGGAAACTCTCTTGCTCTCTTACTATATAAATCGACGCCTAGAACTTATAAAAATGGGTTATGTTAATGAGCGGCTGACGGGTTGTGTATGTTTTCATTGTGAGAAAGGGATCCTTTGAGCATATTTAGTTCAAAATAATACAATTTTCAAAATATCGATTTTGCATAGCATAAGAATAATCGATGCGTTGGAAACTGCAGAGTTTTCTTAATTGATTGCTTAACAAGTGTTTTTAGGGTGCTTCTTAATAATATCTTTTGAAAAAAAAATGTTCGTTTAGCAAAACAATGAGTAGGTATATTGCTAAAAAGTCAATATATTAGAAAACACAATCTTCTTTATAAGTTTTTAACAAGTGCTTCAAGGGTATGGCATTCTTAATAAAACCCAGATGAATTTGTGTAGTTCTTTAATAAAATCTAGCGAAACACAATGAACGTAGGAAAATATTAGAATATTGTGTGCATTATTTCACGCACCGGCCCTCCGATGTCTAAACAACAAGAGAGTCTTTGGACGAAATTCAAACTTGCGCTACTTTTAGTGAACGGAAAATCTTTGCTCGTGTAACTCGATGACCAGTCCAAACCTCCAAGAGGAATAAATAGAAGCACTCGATTGCACATTCGAGACGATTTCAAGACGCGATAGGCTAAGAACGAGAGGGGGCTTGGTTGCAAAAATGGACAGAGCGAGGGCCACATTGCAATTGGCCAAAAAAAATGAGCAAGAAGAAATACGTAATATTGGGCCTCGCTCCTCGGCCCATCTTTAGCTTTTCGGGGAAGAACAAATTGGGCTCCTAACGAGAAAGCCCACGGCCCATTCGTCATTCGTCCTCCATCTTCTTCGCTGGGCGATCCTCGCGCTGGTTCGAATCGCCGCGACTCGCCGGTTTCGTGCGCCGTGTCCCGGCGTCACATCTCCGCCTCGCTCGATCACCACCGGCAGCATCGATCGTCTTCCCTCCGCAGCGATGGTGCAGAAGCAGCACCACAAGTCCAACGCCAAGAAACAGCCTCACGTGAGCCACGTCCTTCGCTTCTCATGGTTGAGAAAAATTCGGAATTTTCGATTGCCGTGATGATCCGTTTGTTGCGCCGATGCCTCTGGATTGAGCTTTGTCGGACGTGTTTTTTGGGGCTAAGTTCTTGGTTGGAGTGTTCGTTGGTGCGGTTGTTTTCAGAATCTGGGTAGACGTGAATGTAGTGTGCGGTTGATGGGCAGGTCAAAAAGCAGGGGAAGCAAGCTGATACCACGCAGTTCCGAGCTCAGCTGGATGCTCTGGGCCTGAAGATTGTCCAGGTGACTGCAGATGGTAATTGCTTTTTCAGGTCCGTGTTCCTTGTTGGAAAAGATCACCGACTTGTGTTCTTGATTTTTGAATGTTCCGAGGGATTGGTTTGGTCTGTAAGATAACAGTTTTTCTGTCTGTTGTAGAAGGTTAATGGTGTGCTCATCGCATTACCACTCTGGTCGTCAGAACACAACACAATTTGCATTTTATGGTGCACCGGTTCTGGAATACTATAATCAATGTACTTGGAAAAACTATTGCATTTTCGTAGGATGCATCATTCTGCCTGATACACTGCATCTGGAGACATATCTTGAAGAAGAGCTCTATCTGTCGTGCATTGTAGATATTCTACCTTAGTCTTGAGGATAGTAGATTGTCCTTCCGAGATCCAATTTAGTTGCTTTGTAAAATTATATTACTATTGTACAACATCCTAGACAAACAAACCATGTTCCCCATTCCCGTTTTTTCGTTCCATGTATTTGAATGATCCATCCTTCAGGTAATCATACTGCCTTGTATGGAACTTTTGTTTATAGAAATGCCTTTGCTATGGTTGGAATTTTCATAGTTGTCCACCCTTGTTAATCAGGGCCCTTGCATATCAGTTGGAAGGCAATGAAGATGAACATGGAAAGTATCGGAGTATGGTTGTTCAGTACATATTGGTATGTGGAGTACTGATTTCTCTTTTTCAAGTGTAGGAATTATGTTATCAAGGGTTTTTTTTACATGGTGATGTTGTCCTCATTTGTATTACTGCTCAGCGATCCAAATCTGAACTTTTATTTGGTGCATTTTGTTCTTGAACTTATTTTGTGAGTATTGATGGATTTCACACTTATTTGAACACTAAAATAGCATGCGTTTGGAAGAAAAAACCAAATTAAAATGGGTATAGTATATGGAAGCTTACATTTCTGCTGCCAATGGTTATTCCTGATAATATTCAGCTCACAGTCACAGTTGCATAGAGCTATACTAACACAAGGATCACCTGGGCAATTTGACATTCTTAATTTACTAGAGAGGAAAACCTGTTGAGTGTTAACTGTGATTACGATGCTGTATCTTGGCCTAAACTGACAGGTATAGGAGAATGCTGGACTATATAGTTACCTTCATTGCCCTAGCCTCCAGGAACGTGTGATTGCTACTTTAGGGCGGCAATTTTATGTGAACTGTCATATTTTTCGGAGGAGATATTGACAAAATTGAAAATGAGAGAATTGACACTAATGTAAAATAAATCAACTTTTTAGAGTGTATGATGAAATTGTAATGTTTTGCGATGGCACAAATTGATGTTTTTGCTTGATTCAAGTTTCAACAGAATCCTTTATTTTTATTGGTTTTTCTTATAGTGATGTATTTAAGGAAATAAAATCCTTGTTTGAAGAATGGACCTGATATATGCATCTAAATTGGGAATTGTTAATGACAGAAAAATCGTGAAATGTTTGAACCATTTATCGAGGATGATGTGCCATTTGAGGAGTATTGCAAAACCATGGACAATGATGGCACTTGGGCTGGTCATATGGAATTGCAAGCAGCTTCTCTTGTTACACGGAGTAACATTTGCATTCATCGGGTAAGACTGACAATGATGTCATCAACCATCATCTACATTAAGTTTTTGTGGTTAGGGTCTTTTCATTCCTTCAGGGAGACATCCAGACTAAATAAGGACGTCATTAGACTCGTCAATCTTCAACCTTGCTACTGGATTTGAAGTTTCCCTGTTTAAGCATGCATCCTAGAATTCGATGAGCATTGAAGAACCCATGATTATCGGTTTCCGGACTCATTCTTCACTTCTTCATATAACGGCTTTCTTCCCCAACATGGCCCTCCTTTATCTGAGAAGTTATTTCCCATTGTTGTTAAGATCAAAAGACCACTTAGGATGTTGTTGTCGTAATGGTTATAGCTTGTTCTTTTCTGTCTGGTTATAATTTGTTACTCTTTAGACTGAAAAGTTGACTCATCTGCAGTGCAATGATATCCAGCTTGTCTCATGATGTCTATTGTGGCAAAACATGTGAAAGGACCATTGGTGATGATGTGCAAAAGATTTTTTCAGAGATGGATTGCACCTTTTAGCACAAGGAGTACCAAATGGGTGCATATAATCCTAATTCAAAGAGGACTTGATATATCGAACTTGTGACAACATTGCTCGCTCATCGAGTGTTCTATATGTCCTTGATGAATCTACACATTAGCACTAATTAGTTTTGATACATGCCGTGCATGCAAATATTTGTTTGTTGACCCCAGATGGAACAATTTATCTCACTCCTTTCTTGATGCAGAACATGTCGCCTCGGTGGTACATACGCAATTTTGATCAGCCTGGTGCTCGTATGATCCATTTGTGAGTATTCTGAATGTAGAGCCTGATGTTATTTTTAGCTAAGCAAGTGCTCAAATACTGGGATGAGATCTGGCTCTGTTTGTGTAAACTTAAATAAATAACCTTTTCTTACATTTTACTTTCCCTCTAAAGATTTGAAAATGAAAAATGGTTTTAATTTTTAAGAGATTATGAAAGGATTACATATTTCTCCAGGTCAATTTTGTTTATTTAAAAAGGTTTTTAGGTGTTTCAAGTTTCTTAAAAATCAAATTGCGAGAGCCGTAAGATTTGAAAAAGATGCTATAAGTACAAGTCGTCCAAACAAACCGGTCATTACATGAAAGAAGGTACTGCCACTTGTTCAGGGAGACTGCTGATTTGTGAAAATATTTTGGCATGCAAGTACAACATCTTGTAAGTTGCAGATATGAGTGTAGTTGCGGTGTTGTTAGATTTAACCATGGAAGTTCTTTTGCCAGTCTGAGAGATGTTTTGGTGTGGTCACAGGGGTATAAATTACTGGCTAAGCATACCTGATAGGAGACCAAAATGTCACTTTAGCTTTTTGTTTCTTCAATAGTTTTTTTATTGAAATTCCCATTTATAGATCCCCTTCAATAAATGGCATGCCAGGATATTCTAAATTAAGATCGATTGGCTCCGTCGAGGTAGCCATCGTGACTTTGGATTGTCACGAGGGTCATGAAATCTAGTGGATATGTGATATTCCACTGTTTACTATCCTTGATAAGTGTCATCATGCGAAGCAAGTAAGCATAAAAAATGTGCATTGTGCCCTTATTGTTTTGTGGATAGGGAAAATCTTTTAGTCCTTTTGTACCGATTGGTGTTTTTATGTGAATTTTTCTAACTTTTATATTTTACTTCGTTTTATTAGATCTTATCATGATGAGGAACATTACAACAGTGTGAGGTTGAAGGAAGACACCGGAGATGGGCCAGCTAGGCCAATTACAATCAAGGTTGCTACTGGAATTTAATTTTAGTTTACTAAGTTAGTAGGAAGTTCAACAAATTTGTGAATTCAAGTATATGATTTGATAATTTCTTTTGCTGAAAGGCTGATTCTAATCTCTCGTCATCGTCTCGCCAAGCAAAAGCTGGGTCAAACAAGTCTAAATCAGGAGCTGGTAAGGATATTACTGATGCAGGATCCATCAAGCTAGTCATGGCAGGAAGTGGTTGTGAGAACATCGAGAAAGTTGAGCAGGTTATGTCCTCTCTTCTTCTGCTTGCATGTTTACATTAAATGCTTACCTCTCATTTGCTGGGTGAATCTAGATTTTTTTTTTGGTCGAATCTAGAATTAGAATGCAATGTTTTGGACCCTTTTCTGATTTCTGTGTGACATGTGATACTTTTACAGACATTGCTGCAAATGTATGGGGATGTTGATGCCGCCATAGAGTACTTGATAGCAGAACAAGGCATTGGAGATTTTTCAGAGGAAACTGTCCGGTCTCCCTGCAATGCAGATGCTTCTCATGGTAATGGCTGGTCAGTATTTATCTCTCTAGATTTTCTTTAATATTTTAACTTTGCAGTTTCAAAGATACTGTGTTAAGCTTCATGAGGAGCTTTGTTTGGAGTCATTTTGATGAAGTGGTACGATTAGCATACTTTGTCTTGTCATCCATGGATTTTTGGGGTAGTCAAACACGCTATACCCAAAACTATTTCATAATTCTTTTTGGTATTTAGGCGATGATGCCAATGGAAATTCTGAGGAACAGAGAGAAGAACCAGGGAAGAAACCTATAAAGAGAATCCACCTAGCAATAGTGCTAAACGGACTCATGATGATGGCAGTGCCCAGCGAGAAGACAAGGTTTCTGCAAATGCTGATCGTGTTACATCTTTTACCATTCTGGCTTAAGCTAAAAAATGAGAACTGTTGGTGATGCGCCTCTTCATTTTTATTTGCTCGTTTTATTTTGAAATGCAGAAAATCCCAAGAAACAAGGCTTGTCCATGTGGTTCAAAAAAGAAATACAAGTCCTGTTGTGGGTCGGGGACAGGGAAAGTCTCTGCAATTTCAAGTATTTCTCGTTTACTCTGATCTTTATATCTAGTTATAGTTTAAGCTTGTCTTTTGATTTAAGTATCTTTCCTGTTTCCCTGTGATTGGAGTTGATACTTATGAAAGCTTTATGGCATATCTATCCAACATGTTATCAATTACCTTCCTTAAGTTCAAATCTGGAATATTTTCTCACTCCTACGCTTTGTTGAATAATGTGTACACTTTGGAAAAAAGTTCATACATGAGTAATTTAAATTTATACTTACAAAAACAAAGACAGCAGTGAAGACTTCTCCTTTTTGGTCTAATGTTGTTTTGCAGTGATCAAGCTTTTGAATCCAGAAAAGTAGAAAGGAAAAGAAGCGAGGCAAGAGAGGGTCTGACACATCTGCACTTTCTACTGGATCTGATGGAGGGCCACCTGATATGGGGGCTCTTTGTATCTGATCTTTTGCCGAAGTATATGCGCCATCATCTGTTGAATATCAGTATGTGTGCAGCCTTTCAAATATTTGATTAGATTATACACAATTTTTTTCTAATTATATTAGCATGTATTTGATGCATCCATCTCTTCATTGATCTTCGGGATAAGTGCACTTTCTAGTTTTCCACCTGTTGCCAAATTTAGAAAGATCTATAGGTACAAAATTTTCAATGGAGTTAATTTTCTTGGATAGTCTGCTCGTCTGATGCATTTTGTACTGGCAACGCATAATTGATGCGCATGCACATAACACTTACCCCGATAGATTTGTTGGCATTGTCGTAGGTGAGTTTGGTCAGCAACCAAAGGCAGAAGGAGATAAGGAAATTCAGTTATTGCTGTCTTAGCGCTACACCTTTTCATGAATATAAAAGAGATGTTCACATGAATTTGACAAGGAATGGTTTAATTTTTAAATTCTCTTTGAAAGTATTGGTTTTGCTGTAACTGTAGTTTGGGGTTCCTGTGAAGATGTTATTCTTTTTCCTTTTGTTTCTTTGCCAAGAAATGCACTAAGCATTTACGGACGCACTTCTTCTAATTGATGAAAGACGTGTAAGATTCGAATTGCACGTAAGCTCCATCTACAAGGATCCGAATGCAATCCATTTGCAGTTGGAGATGACATAGATATTACATAGGCTAGCTCTTCCATTCAAATCGGTGCAGATTTCTAAGATTAAACAACTTTGACTGACAATTATCTTTGGTTAATTTGGCAAAAAAAAGCGCGTCTTATAGATCTTTTGTTGGTTGTCATTAGTTGTTATGTCATCATTACATCATTTAGATGAACTACTGTCTCCAAAGCTCCTAAGTGATGGATAAGTGTAGATACCATGAGCATCCGTGAAGTTTTAGCTAGATTTTCCAGTTATCCCACAATTTAAATCCTGAATTTTTTTCTCATTGTTTTTATGGAATTTCATTGTGTCAGATGTGGCTTGTCCAGTCCTCAAGAATCATGACAATCTTGCGGCTTCATCATTGCATCCACGAGGGAGTGGGGAGAGAGTCAAATTGTGAGCAGAAAACTGATGCTGTAAGAAGTCTATAACTCGAGCTTCTCTCCGGAGCAATTTATAAGGTTACTTATCTTTTTGTTCTCTATTAGCAACAACATAGAGCGCATGTTAGTCTAAGGTTATCCTGTGTCTTCAAAGGCTGGTACGGTACCTTATTAGTCTTGTATACTACTTTGTCCCAAAATGGGGAAATAAAATATCCTTTCTTTTTGATCTGACAGCTTAACAAGTATTGAACCTTACATGATGATGCTGCTCTAACAATGTAGGGAGTTAAGCGATCTGTTAAGCTATTAAAACACGATGTGTAGATTCATTTATTCCATGTAAGAAGCGAAAAACACCTGCTACTTTTGCAACAAAGCACGGCGTGCGTTGTGAGCCCCATTTTCATTCAAATGGTGATCTAACGTATGGGAGGGCATTATTGCTTAATGATATGGGAGAATGTAGACATCACGAGAACTTTAATGTGATAAAAGCATCTTGGCTTGCCCTACGCCGCGATGTTCCGTGGATGTCTAGGCCTCTAAGTGAACTATTCCCATCATGTGCCCTTGTTGAACGAGCTCGGTCAACCTGCATCTTCATTGTCCTTGAGAAGGTGGTCTGTATAAGCCAGTAGACCAAACCTAGGTCCCTTTCCATGAGATAAGTATAATAGACTCTTTGTTTCTCTACCAAAGAAAAATACTTCGATAGAGTTCCGATTTACAGTAATTGATTTAGTGGATAGCCATGTATTTAAGGTCTATCTTGTGGTTATGTTCAGCCACGTAAATACATGATGTGTTATTTTCAAATCTTTGGTCCATTGATGGCTCCGCCGGGTTCATTCCAATCAGAGTAGTGAAGGGCCAGTATTAGATCAACGATAGTTTAGTTGGAATATAAGGTAGTGTAAGAGGATGGTCATTGAAGAGTGCTAATCAAGTTCAGAATCACCACAGAAAGATGTGTGTCGGTACAAGGGACAAGGCCACGATGTTATACCATGCGGTTGGGACGTGTGGCGCCGCAAGCAAATCAATCTCAAAATTTAAGCGTCAAGTAAGACAATCGGCATTTCACGCGATCAATTTAATGGGCTGATAACATCACGTTGGTAGTCGGCAGTTTGACCGCCAAATAAAATATTTTTTTCTCAAACGAGGGGATAGTTGCACCTGGCCCCCTAGGGCTTTTGGGTTTCTGCTAATTTGGCACCGGTGATTTCAATTTTGCAAGAGTACTCGTTGAGAAATATCAATTGTCGGAATACAAGGGAAACATACTAGCCATTAGATCATAGAAGTAAATTTACTAATGATATAGGATAAGAAAATTTTTGCGAGGAACTCAGATAGTTTGTGATCTCTCGAAAAGTTTTGAATGCTAGAACTACCGAACTTACGAGAACTTTGAGGAAACCTCCTCCCATTGAAGAAATGCTACTCATCATCACCTAAAGTTGCAAGGATTTTCCATGAAGCACCAATGTTGATATGCACTTACTAGTCACTAAATATACATTCCGTCACTCACGAGTTCGGTGAAGGAATTTACCGTGCTGTTGGATAATTACTAAGTGATAGGATCATCAAGATACGAACTCTACGATCAAATTGCTAACCTTAAAAGAAAGTTACTAACTAAAGGCGTAGGGATGGTCATGAGGACTCCACGGGACTTACGACCGATCGGAAAAATTATTGCGACTCACAAACACTATCAGTTACAAATAGAGAGGAAAAGTACTGTATCAATGGAGAATTGCGAAATGATAGCACCGTCAAGGTAAGAATAAGGGAAAATTTCAATTAAGGACCCCAAGTGGGGTCAAATTCTCAAAAAAGGTCCAAAGTGAATATTGTGTCAAATAAGGGTATGAAGTACCCAATTAGTTTCAAATAAGGACTCGAAGTGCCTAAAAAGTCTCAAATAAGGACCTAAGTCCCCGGCTGGCCAAAATACCTATCAGCCGGTGAGAAAGTTACTGTTCTGGTGCCGAAACAGTAACTTTTAAATTTTTTTTATTATTTTCTTTTTGTTTTTTTTGTTTTTGTTTTTTTTTTTTTCCTTCTCTTCCTTTGCCGGCCATAGCGGAGAGGTGGAGGGAGGTTCTTGGAGGTTAGGCGGGGCGACCTGCCCTAGCCTAGGCGTGGGGTGGCCTCTAGCCTCGGGCGAGGCGACCTCCGCCCGGCCTCGATTACCTCCGGAGGCCTCGGAGGAAGAGAAGAAAAAAAAAAAAGAAAAGGAAAAGGAAAAAAAGGAAAAAAAAAACTGAAAAGGGAAAAAAAGAAAATAATAAAAAAAATTAAAAGTTACTGTTCCGGTGCCGAAACAATAACTTTCTCGCTGACCGGCAGGTATTTTGGCCAGCCGGAGACCCAAATCCTTATTTGAGACTTTTAGGACACTTCGAATCCTTATTTGAGACTGATTGAGCACTTCATGCCCTTATTTGACACTATGTTCACCTTGGACCTCTTTTTTGAGAATTTGACCTCACTTGGGGTCCTTAATTGAAATTTTCCCTAAGAATAATGAAGAGATGTTCGTGATGGAAAGTTAATTTAACCATAGGCGCAGTAATAACTTTCGAGGATTTCAAGTGATTTACAATTGTTTAGGAATATTTACTCGGAAATTTTGTTATCTCTTACTACTATTTGATGAAATTTACTATATTAATTTTAAGTTTACTAATGACGAAGATTAACATAGGGGCATAACAAAGATTATTTTCGGCAATGAGCAAAGATTAACGTACGGCTATAACAGGAATATGTATAGAAACATATAAGCAGTGTCGCAAACCTTATCTGCTTCATCTATAATTTGCACAAAAAAATATGCAATTACCCAAGTAAAGGGAAACAATACTGGGAAATGAAATAGGAATACGGTTTCTTAAGGGATAAATACTTTAGAAGTCTTAAAATTTATTGTGAAAGTACAATCAAGTCCTAAAACTTATCAAATTAATGCAATCAAGTACTTCCTTCAACTCTGTCCAATTTGAGTAATAGAACATCCAGACATGTCATCTTTCGGTCTGTTTCAAGTACACATGCCAGAGATACTCGAGCCAGACATGATGCCCCGTTCTGATGAGTTGAAGTGTCTCGCGCGCCAAGTCACCTTCTATCCGTTCACATATATTTGAATCGGACATGAGAGATTGAATTGGACGCCATCTGTTACTCCATCAACAAGACAGATGTCCCGGGGTATCAAGAAACATATACTCCACTCCAAATTTGTTTCGCTGGTGTAATGACAGCTTCCTTAAGAGCTGCAAGCCAATACTACTTCACTAGCCTCGTACGACGTTGTTTTTCAAGTGCTTCCACTTCGTCCATTCGGCGCGGTAGAAATTTCCACAAGAATGCTCTTAACTCTGTTTCAATGAGTGAAGCTGGATCCACTGATCGATTGTCTTCAAGCGCAACCTTCATATCATCATCCAGTTGCTCGCATCTTAGCACATATCCCAACTTTTCCATGGTTCCACCTGATACTCTGAGCGTAAGGCCAAATCGTAAATAATCCTCATCAAATTCAAGAAAATCAACCGCTCCCTCCAACACTCCCCATAGCACATTTGGTTTGAGGTACTGGATCCACATGTGATCAGAATCAAATGAACCGAGAGTTCCCGATAGCGCATTCCGTCTTTGGTTGTTAATATGTGGCACGATGTCGAAAAAAATTTCCTTTTCTCCATCTTCTACACCGAAAACAACACAGAGAGCCAATCCTAGGCACTTGTCATAAAAGTCTTGTGAAACCATGAAAGATATGGTACTGCCTTCAACAAGGACGAACTCCTCTGGCATCTCTCCTTTAGGGAGAACATCTTTGTAGTAAGAAGGAATTTCGGAATAGCGATACTTCTGTAGTACGGGTAAATTGTTAGAAGTACCCAAGTTGGTAATTAGTTCAAACAGAAGAGTTTGATTTGAGAATTTTTCTTGTAATTCAACCAAAGCTAGAGTTCTATAATAGTTAAACATATCGATCCTTCCTTGCCTTGTATGTAACACTCATGAAATCATTCACCTGCGAGTGTTGTAGCCATCCCTATTACATGTAATTGCAGAATCACTTTATGTTAGATTTGCTTGTTTGTCTAGAATTTTTAGCTTTTGCATTATACAAACACAGCGCGCCCGACATACACTCCAAATCAACAACACACACACACGAATGTGTGCACACAAAGAGAGAGAGAGAGAGAGAGAGAGAGAGAGAGAGAGAGAGAGAGAGAGAGAGAGAGAGAGAGAGAGAGAGACCTCAACTGAGAAGTCAGCCATGATAGAGTCATCTGCTTCACTTAATCTGTCTTCCTCGTGGCTTGTTGGATTATTAGGGCTTGTTGGATTATTGTCTTCATGCTCTAGCCACCGCTATCACATATAGGTGCAGAATCACCATATATTAGCTCGTTTTGTTTACTAGCATTTGCAGCTTTTGCATTATACAAACCACACAGTGCACCCAACATAGACTCTGTATCAATCACACAGACCACAAACAGAGAGAGAGAGAGAGAGAGAGAGAGAGAGAGAGAGATACATCAATTATTGAGAGGTCATTGATGTTTGACTCTTGGTGGATTAAGTTACTCGAACTATTTGCCTCTGTGCTAGTTTGACTATCTAGGAAATCTTCTGTTTTACTTGAACTTTCTTCCTTTGTGCTCGTTTCACTATCTTCATGCCAAATCTCATAGAGCAAAGTTGGATCTAGCAACTGGTCTTCTTGAAGCAAAACCTCCAAATCATCCTCTAGTGGCTTGCATATTAGCCGAAATCCGCACTTTTTCACAATTCCACCACCCGATGCTTTAATGCCAAACTGGAAAAAACTCGAGTCATTTGCAGCAAAAACTTCTTCTCCCCATAGGTCCTTTGCTTCGATATATTGAAGCCACACATGATTTGAATGCAATGAACTGAATGTCCATGGCCTTGTAACCCTGTTTTTGCCATTAATGTAATACACATGCTTAAATTTGACACTTCCTTTTCCTTCCTTTACTCGGAATACAACGCTGCAAGATAACCCTAGGAATTTCTTATACAAGTCCTTTGAAGCCATGAAAGATATATAACCGTCTTTATTAGGGAGCAACCACCGTGGCATCTCTTCTCCAGGTAGACAAACATCGCTACCAAATCCGTGATCAAACTGCTGTCATAGATGTAGATTGTTAGAGAGTTTTTCGAAATTGACACCTAAAAAAGAGGAGTTTCAATGAGTTAAGTGGATAGTCCTAGCGTTTAGCAATAGCAAGCAATATCATTACAAAGATGTATTGAACTTAATTGGTGGAAACAGGACATTTATTGTTGAAGATTTTGTAATTGGATGAACTTATATTGTTGAAGTTTTTCATTGGGCGATCCTTGTAATTCCACAGTGAGCTAGAGTTCTATAAATAAAGAGAATATCCATTTTGTTACCTTATAGCCACTTCTACTACATATGCATGCAGAATCACTTTCTCCATGTTTGCTTTTCTTAATTAGCCCACAAATCTAATATTTTCAGCCTTACGCAATATAAAACAACACTCAGTGCAAACCAACATGTACTAGTACTAGACTCCATATTAATCATGGAGAGAGAGAGAGAGAGAGAGAGAGAGAGAGAGAGAGAGAGAGAGAGAGAGAGAGAGAGAGAGAGAGAGAGAGAGAGAGAGAGAGAGACAGACAGACAGAGAGAGAGAGACTAACCTTAGGCATAACCTCAGGCATAACCTCAGGCTTGAACAAATCATTCATGGTGAACCCATTACGGACCAGTTCATGACATGAAGTTAAGTAAATATTTTCAACGTAACATATGTCGGAGGGAATTTTACTCAGAGATTCACAATTAACTGCGTATAGAGAACTCAATTGCCCTGGAATCTTAAGGATCTCCTGTAGTTGTCGGCATTCCCTAACATCCAACGCTACCAAATTATGTAGTTGCCCGCATGTAGGAAGGTTAGTAAAATTGTTTCCCGACAAAATCAAAGCTTTTAAGTACGGAAAACAGGAATGATTCTCCAAGAACTCTACTTCTAATAGATTGCAGCCCATAAGGCTTAAAATCAGTAGCTTAGGAAATCCTATCTGGCTATGGAGATCACTCGAATCCTCCTCCTCCTTTGGAAACTTGATTAGTTTTGAACAACCATCAAGCCGCAGGCTCTCAAGATTTGGCAACCTGTAAATGCTAGATGGAAGGATCGCCAGTTTCTTGCAATTAATTAAACTCAAACACTCCAAAGAGACAAGATTTTCTATGGATGCAGGTAGTTCCTCGATTGAAGTCCCTTTTAGATAAAGTTCTTGCAAGCCTTCAATTTTATCTGGAATATCAGGGAATCTTTGCAACTTTGAGCAACCAGTAAGATTGAGAAGATGAAGATTCTTGGATTGGAGCACATCGGGGAGATGATGAAGGTTAGAGCACCCTTTTAAATTCAACAACTGTAACTTGGCGTGATATGCAACTGATTCATGGGCATGCTCCAAATTTTTACACCCATGGAGATCCAATTCCTCGAGATTTGGAGTCCAATCAAGGTTCGGCGTACAAATCACCAACGGACATTCACTGAAGTTAAGGAACTTCAAATTTTTAAAATCCTGCAAGAAAAATCCAGACGAAAACAAATGGAGATAAAAATATGTTATAAAAAACAATTGATCATCATTCAAGCCACGTGTGATCAGAATTCAGTGGATCATATGGTGTATATAGAGCACTCCCTCTCCATTTTTAAATATGAGTTTAGTAAGCGATCCTTGGAAATTGGCCAAAAGAGAAGATAAAAAGAATAATAGTCGTAATTCCACCACCCACTAGAGTTTTATCAAGCGACATAGAAGAGAAATCATCCCAATGCTAAGTGGCCTGGCCACTTCCAATGCATATACGTGCAGAAAAAAGACTCGTAATTCTGGGAGAAAGGGAGAGTGTGCAACCTCAAGTGGGACCACATGAGCCACGGATAATCCTTTGCCAACTACTAATTCATCACATGAATTTAAGCTAACATCTAGAATCTTATGTAGAGACTTGCAACCTGCCGCAAAGGAGGTGGAAGCTCGGGCATCTCTCGTGTCATCACTTATTAGGTCATGGTGGTTGGCTGATCGATTTTCAAGAATCGCACATTTTGTACCATGTAGTAAGACCCTTGATGCATTACTTGTTGCTGAACTTTAAATTCGTGAAATTGTGCACCTACATGGTATTCCAAAGACAACCCCTTCTGATAGCGATGTCAAGCTTATTAATCACTTTTGGCTTACATCACGAAAAATGGGGACTTAACCTCGGTTTGATTCCGCTAGCCATCTTATTAAGGAGTTTTATTAGAAAACATGTTGAACAATGGGATTTAGTATTGGTTCAAGCTGAGTTTGCATATAATAATTTGGTGAGTGAAACTATTGGAAAATGCCAATTGGAAGTTAAGTACCGAAAGTATCTTTTAAGTCCTTTGGATCTTATACCATTATCCTCCACTAAGTGTCAATTTAGTGGAGATGCTGAAGAAAGAGCTAAGACAATCAAGGAGTTACATGAGGAAGTGAGGAAGAGAATTTCGAAGCAAACTGACAAATATCCCCGTCAAGCAAACAAACATAGAAAAGCCTGCTATTTTTAAACAAGGTGATCTTGTCTGGATTCATTTGAAGAGAGCACTTTCCACCTAGTCGTCGTGCTACGGACGGTTCTTTTCTAGTTTTGGAACGCATTGACAATAATGCCTACAACAGCGAGCTCTGGATAGAATGGTGTTTCCGCTAATTTCAATGTTGCTGATCTATCCCCATGAAGTTGGCCTCGAGGACGAGTCTTTTCCAACGGAGGGAGAATGATATGGGAAATATTTCAAATCCGTATTCAAAGAATTTCAAGATCCTCTCTTGTGAATAGAATATTAGGGATAGAATATATTTTCTTGATCTGCGAGTTTGTTTATAATTTTTAGGATTACTTTAGTCTCAATTACAATTTAATAATATTGTTGCCTGTTTGAATTTCGTATCTTTGGTACGTTATCTTTTCTTATCCTCCATAGTGGGGTTTTTCCTCTTCAATAAGATTGAAAAGCCCTTTTTATTTATTTGTTCGTTCAACACATTCCGACGTCAGTGTGGCCAACGACCATGACAGCAAAATTGAAAGCCAACAAAGTTAGTCTCATAGGAGGCATTTGAAGAAGAGTATAAGGGGCGTTTATGCATATAATACTATGTTTTTTACGTGTTAAATGTATGCACAAGATATGAAAAATTGATATTTGAAAAATTGAGCAAAATCACCAAATTAGAAATATTTATTGGAAAGAAATTGTCGTTAAATACACAGTACACAATTTTGTAGGATAGAAAAGATTAAAATTTAGATTTTGAAACATGTGAGAGATTAAATAAACTAACTAGTTTATGCATCTCTCTATGGATACAATATTAGCAAAATAAGTAATTGATGACATTTTGGGGAAGCAATTAAATTGAAATCCTGTGGAAGGTCACCTTGACTTTGTACAGTAGTATAAATATGAATATAAAAGTAATACATATATAGACATACATACATATATAACTTTAGATAAGATTTAGGTTTAAATATATTTAAATTAGCGAAGCAAGCCCCCCTACTCACTTCTCTTTAGAAAGCCTTATTAGTCATGCATGAAAGCTGCTGCGTGCTACTAGCGCCCTAGAAATACCACACTAGCGCCTCTATAAAGTAAGACTCTTCTATAGAGTCGTACTCCGCAAGCCTTGTTTTAAAAAGCAGGAGAAGGAATTGGATGGTCAATCTATCTCCCCTACTGTTCTACAGCTAGGCGAGAAGACTCTCAACGTGGGGATGTGAAGAGTTGCTTTTCGTCCGGTGATTTCTTACTTGGGAAGAAATGGAGCAAGGGCGCTATCGGATGGCTTGATTGAAAGGAAAGGAGGGGAACGAGTTACATATTTGAAAGGAGAAGGAGAGATTTCTTGGAATAGATTCTCCCAACTATATTTTAAAATGAATATTTCATCAATAAAGATAAAGAAAACTTTTTTGGAGTTCCGCTTCTTCTTCCTTCTAAATAGAAGTACTAGTCAGAAATCCCCAATTAAGTTGGCACAATAAAAAAAGACAGGAGTTTTGAGGCCGACTTAAAGTAAAGACCAACTTCCTTTATAGATCCTTTGCTACACCGTTTCTATATATCTCTTTTCATAATCGGCTGCATGCTATTTGAGAAAGAACGGGAGGTTCAACCAAAAGCACTTAGCGCACACTCACTTCAATGATAAAGCAAATAAGCAAGAAAAATCTCTTTCTATTTCCATGTGCAATTTTGAATAGAGTATAGTCAACTCGTCTCTGATATAAAATATAGAATCATTGATAGCATTTTCATTATCTATCATTTCAAAGGCATACAAATTGAATCCTCAGTTCATGTTTATAAAAATACTAAGCACATTCATCATTCAATTGTTAAATTATGTCACCAATAAGTTCTTGTTCCGATTTTCGGTATTAAAGTTTCTGACTGTTTAAGTTCATTCTCCTTGTAATTTCCGCACTCGCAACATTTTGAAAATGAGACTGGACTTTTTTTAGTGAATATATTTTGTTCGAATCAACATTAAGATTCACATAGGAAAGTGTTTTTATACTCCTCTAAAACGGGAAGAATCCACTTATGTTGGTTCATGCAGTAGATCGACATCTTGTATTTAATGCTTTAATCAGATATAAGCAATTTAATAGATGCCAATGTTTCTTAAGCACATTAACGGGCATCATCAGAGTTAGTTATTGTTGCATTCAAAGTTTTCAATAAGACATATACATATCCATAATCGTATTCATACAGATATAGATATATAAGAGATAAGTGAAAAAGGTCAATTCATTTAAATGCGCACCTTAAATTGCTCCCTCACTACTGGGATGTTGCTTTTGTGGAGATCAAGTCCAACTAACTTCTTTGGACCAGAGGAAAATTCGGGAACCCAAGGAGGACATTCAGGCCATTCAAACCATCTCAGTTCATTAGGAAGACAGATAGGACCTTGGAAAGAGTTATGCACATTAATCATGATGAGCAGCCTTAACCTTCTCATGTTTCTGAAAGCATTGGAACCTATCTGTATTGCTTCTGTCTTAGGTAAATCCAAAACTATGGCTTTTACTGCATTTGTTCCCTGCATTTATAGAACTTGCATTGCAATTAATATACGAAGTCAGAGAACAAGAGAGTAAGATCAGTGTTTAAACCAACAAAACTTACCATATCCCCCCACAGAACATCACAAACATCTTCCCAAAGCCATAACCTGCTGCGTCTTCCAGGATCATCATGACATTCTTGTTTGACAATATTCATTCCCATCAATTGCATCAAGTCATGCATCTGCAGGATCTCTTTCTCTTCAATTATCAAGCATTTCTCCACAAGAACTTGTACTCCAATAGTTGTGTCAAAGTCACAACTGTCAAGAACTTTTACAATGTACTTTGTGTGTCGTCCCTTGAAGAAACATGCAATATCAAGGAATATCTCCTTTGCATAGTCCTCTAGTCCATCATAACTTAACTTAAGAACATCATTGATGGTTTTGTCAGGACTTCTGGCAAGTTTATTCATTGCACTTTCCCATTCTCGTTCTCTTCTACCACGTAGGAAAGAGCCCAATACCTCGAGTGCTAAAGGAAGCCCACCAGCATAATGCAAAGCACTATCCACAAGATCCTTCCTTATCACTATTTCGTTATTTCTAAGGAAAGCATGTTTATTGAAAAGTTCAAGAGCTTCCCAATTATCTAGAGTTTTAACTTCATAGATATGATCTTTATCTATCCCATGGAAAGTTAATAGATGGTTATCTCTTGTGGTGATGATGAGTCTGCTTCCTTTACCAAACCATTCACGCTCTCCAGCTAAAGCATTTAACTGTTTTCCGTCATCAACATCATCGAGAACAAGGAGAACTTTTTTGTGGCAAAGTCTATCTTGTATCAAATTAATACCTCCATCAACACTAAACACTGTTAATCCTTTTCCCAGTAATATTTCGGACAATAATTTTTCTTGCAAAGGAATTAAATCCTTGGAAGCTTTTGAAGTTTCCCGAACGTTTGCCAAAAAACACGAAGCATCAAATCGTCTAAAAATATCATTGTAAAGGGCTTTAGCTAATGTTGTTTTTCCTATGCCTCCCTGTCCCCATAATCCTATCATCAGAACATCATCGCGAGACTCAAGATTTAACATTGATTTCAACTTTACAACTTGTGGATGTATTCCAACTGGATGCTTGGCAACATGTAAGGGTGTTCGGTCTAACTGAATAGAGATCTCCTTCACAATTCTCTTTATAAGATCTGCTTCATCTCTAACAAAATCCAGAAAGGTCCTTGACACATTAATTTCCAAAGATAATAACTTTCATGGGAAAAAAGAAGAAGAAGATGCGATTCAGCATATATAAGACAATAACAAAGCAGTGTAACATCAATCCCTTCTTAGTACTTACTTATCGTTCAAATCCCATCCGGATAAGCTACCGGCATCAAAGAGAGCCTTCTTCCATCTCTTCACTTTCTCCGAATCTTTCCCGAACTTGCTCTCATGCTTAACCATAGCTACTTGGTAGCTCTCTCTTGGTGTTCTCACTTCTCTGGGTTCCACTTTATAAAACACCGGAAAGACCATGAGGCCTCTTCGCTCCTTGCACTCCATGATTTTCACCACCTCTTCCAAACACCATGGCGAGGAAGCATAGTCCTCAGAGAAAATGATGATTGCGATGCGCGAGTCGTTGATCGCCCTCATAAGCACCGGCATTATATGCTCTCCTTTCCGGAGCTCCTCGCTATCGACGTAAGTGTAGATTCCTTTCTGGTCAAGAGCCGCGTAGAGATGAGCGAGGAAGCTCTTCCGAACGTCCGTGCCTCTGAAACTTAGGAAGACGTGATAATTCCCTTTCAGATTCACAGAAGCAGCCATTAGAGGAGATGAAGGTTGATGTGCTTCCGCAGAATGTTTACTGTCGGGTCGGGTTGCAGCTTTATCTCTCATTGTCGCGACCTAACCCTGGCCAAGAGATATTTGTCGAAGAATTTAAACATTAATTGATTTGCTTGAAAGACAAACCAAATAATTCATTAATCCAAAGACCGAGGCACTCCCAAGACTCATACTTCACGTGACGAGAATTGTCTAAACTAAACATTCAATTAGAGTCGCCACTAGCCATGATCAAAGATTGGCTAGAAACTCTAATCGACAAGTGGGAGTGTCGTATCGATGCATGAGAAAACCAGATATTCTAAAGGATCGGAGACTAGATTACGCTAGCACCCATGCCACAAAAAAATCATTCGGTCCCCATTTTGGCATTTCGTCGAACATGGGAGGGGCGAGCTCAAAACGGTGACTAATGCCTAAACCCAAGGGCTGCATTTGGTCAACCGGATAAGAGTTAGGATAGGATATGTTTTATCCTATCTTGTATTTGGTGGTGGTCTAGGATAGGATAAGATCGGATATAGACCGGATAAAAAAATTAGGGATCCATACAAAAAAAAAAAATTCGGGGATGAAATAGGCCCGGATAGGATTTCTAATGCTTATTTTTCTAGAAATCCTACGCTCCACCCGCCGTCATCTTCATCCCCACACCTTGTGCGCTTTCACCAAAAAAATTTCTCAGCTTTTTTTTGTTCATTGACTCCTCCGGACCCGTGAATAGCAAAAAAATAAAAATTATCCTATCCGACTTTAAATTCGTAGTCCACCAAACAATAGATAGAATATGAAAAAATCTCAAGATATCTTATCCTATCCTATCCAGTCCTATTCTGTTTAGAAATCCGGACTACCTAAGGCGTGTTTTTTTTTTGTGTTCAAACAAGATACACAGAGCTTAAGAAGGTCATGTTTTACAATAAAATGGTTCTGACTCACAGTAAAGTGTGAGAAAACGTCGCAACCAGGTTCGGGGTTTTAATCTCACTCTGCTTCATTGAAACATTTTCCACGAAAGGGTGGTGTGTGACAAAAAGGAGAGCTTCAAGGCTGATTTCCGTGAGATTTTAAAGGTTGCTTCTCGCGAAGAATCATTCAAGAACACTCCTTGGGGAAAGTAAGGGACTATTTTCCCCGTTCTGTGATGCCGGGCAAACACCGAATGAGCTCGGTGAGCCCGGCATCCGAGAGGCAGAGCAACAGGGGGGGGTCAAAACAGAGTGGGGATAGGAAGACCCACCCGGCCGGTGGCGGCTGGCCGGAGCGTGTCACGACGGCTGGAGGCTCGGCGGTGGCTCGGGTGTCCCTCCGGCGAGCAGGCGAGGCTCTCAGTCTCTGATCTCGCCCTCAAGTTCTCTCGGTTCCCTCTCCTCCGGTAACTCTCCGCCTCGGTTCCTCTCTGCTCTCCGTCTCACTTTCCCCCCGGAACTCTCGGTTTTTTACGCTCACCCCAAAGATCTCTTTTTTTTTTTTTTTTTTTTTCAATCTCCTCTCCCGCTCTTCTTTTTTCTCTCTTTCTCCCCTTTTCAGCCTTTTCAAGCCAGTGGCCCAGTAATAAAGAAAACCATAGAAAAGAAAACCAAAGGACAATGATTGCACGCCTAATTTCCGCGGAAGGTGCATGAAATTTGTGCGTGCGCTTTTTCTTTATGACTTGACTTGCTTTTTCTACTAATAAAGAAACAGAAACGAAAACCGACGATCAATTCTGATGCTCCAATAGATCGGAAAAAAGCTAAGAATATCCATTTTGTAACCGAAAATTTTTCTTTTTTTTTTTTTTTTTTTTGTGTTCAAACACGATGTGAAGTTTAAAAAGTCATGTTTTACAATAAAATGGTTCTGATTTGTGAGAAAACAAAGCGATTTTATTTTTCTATTTCTTTGATTTTAGAAAAGTGGACAAAAAGAAATAGATTTGAGATCTAAAATTTTTGTTCTCAAATAAATCATTTAAGAAAATTTTCTTTCTTTATTCCTAGAAATAGAAATAGAAATAGAAATAGAAATAGAAAGGTCCGGTCCTCAAGCCGCAACCTCAGGCTCCTCCTCCATCCTCGAGCAGGCGAGGCTCTCAGTCTCAAATCGCCCTCAAAGCACCGGGTCCGATCCATTCTCGGTTCCTCTCTGCTCTCCATCTCAGGAAATTTTAAAAAAAAAAAAAATTAATTAAATTATAAAAAATTCCAAAATTTCCAAAATTTCATAAAAATCAGAAAAATTCTCAGAAAATCCATAAAAAAATCAGAAAAACTCAGAAAACCCATAAAATTTGTAAAATTCCTAAATTGAAAAAATTTTTAAAAAATTCATAAAAAGCTTTCGAAAATAAAAGAGACAAATTTCGGGAAAGTAAAAAGTTTTAATAAAAAATTTCCCAAAAAAATAAAAAATAAAAAAATTCACATAATGGCTTAGAATAAATTAAAAAATTCCAAAAATTCATAAAAATTATAAAAATTTCAGAAAAATCCCATAAAAAATTAGAAAATTTAAAAATTCCTAAAATTCATATAAATCAAAAAAAATTCTCAGAAGATCCATAAAAATTAGAAAAACTCAAAAAACCCTTAAATATTTACAAAATTTCGAAATTGAAAAAATAAAAAAAATTTCATAAAAAATTTTCGGAAAAATAAAAAGAAACGGATTTAGGGAAAGTAAAAAATTTTAATAAATTTTACCACAAAAAAATATAAAAAAAATTCACATAATGACTTAGAATACCTGTAGCCACCCACTTTGAATGAAATTTAAATTTTTGAGGTGCCCAAGTAGTAGTTTTGAAGATTTCTTAATTTAGGGATTAAAAGGGGTTTTAAACCCCTAAAAAGGATTAAACAAACCAATAAATCATGCTTGTTGGTTTTTTTTTTCACTTATAACTTGCACTTATAATTAAATAAAAGATATATATTTGAATGCAAAAAATTGGGAATAGAAATTTTATGCAGTTATCAAACGCATTTCTGTTCTAAAAATAGAAATTTTGTGCAGTTACCAAACACATTATTTTGCTCTGAAACTCTTCCAGAAAATAGAAATAAAAAAAACTATTTCTGAAAAGAAATTATTCCTAAATAAACGTTTTTTAAATTTTTTTGCACTCTAAGCATATTCTCCGCCAACTTGTTTAATAGAAAGCAGATAGCGATAGAAAAGAAAACCAAAGGGCAATCAATGCACGCGTAATTTCCACGGCATTTTGCAGAAGGGGCGTGGAGCCATCCCTCTGCAGTGGCTTCTTGACTTGACTAGCCCTTTTCCCATTAATAAAAGAAATAGGAAAGAAAACTAGCAATATTCCCATGCTCCTGGTGCTATTATACACGAGTCAATCGCACAAGAGATTCTAGGAAAGCAAATACCAAAATAAATTTCCCTCGATTCTCAAACTAAATTTCTCCGTGCCACCGTATCTTTGCCGAAAGATTATTGAGTCATCACCTCCTCAGTCGAGTCACTTTGATCACAATCCTTAAAATTATTTTTTGTTTTTGACATTTTATATTTATTTTGTACTTTCAATGTCACATTTAGAATTTCTCAGTTAACAAGATCGTGGAATACTTTTTTTCCTTATTATTTCATTTTTGTCGAATCTTCTATTCCATGTTGACTGTTGACGCTCTTTTTTTTCTTAACATTTTAGTAAATATTATTACTTATTCATCCGAAGGTGTTTGTCATTAGCGATAGGATATTATGAAATGAACCAACTATATTACAATATCAGCTTTATCTTCCAATCAAAACTGGAGCCTTACGCCTTTGAATAGCAATGACATGTAGAGGATTCGTGGAATGGGATCTTCAGCTTCAATGTCTCAGTTATATTATTTGTGTATGTATAGCTGCCTTTCCATGACGTTCTCATTCAGGAGCTTTTGGACACTTCTTGCGATAAAAGGAATGTGAAAGGTGGGGATTTCTATTTTCCATGGGTTTTGACTCGTGGATGATGTTATGAGAACATGCAATCTATGAGTGATTTGCGTTTTTTCACCTTTCATGTCAGATGAGACTTACTAAATCCTTTGGCATAAAGTTTGTGCGTTCTCTCCCTTGGGTTGAATTGCTGAATTCAACTAGTACTATTATAGTATTTTGGTGCTCCGTAGAGGGCCTTATGGAGAGTTGAGATGTGGCTCATTTGACGGTCGCCACCTCACTTTCGTTTGCTTTAATTTATTCGTTCCTCCTTTTCTCTTCATTTCCAAGAAATGGCTTATTAACAATAAATAGTACTTTGTCTAATATGTGGATGTTGAGATGCACGTGATGAGTTATGTTAGAAAGGTTTTATATAAGAGAATTTGTATGTTGTTGAGTAGTTAATATATTATAGTTAATATATTCTAGTTAGCTCATAACTCGTTTGCTCAAGCTAATGAGTGAAACTGAATCAATTAGACATGTTGATGGGTTCTGACTTGAACTCTCTCTTAGTGATCTCTCTAGTTGAAGGTATCCGACTTTTACTACGGCTTAACAAATGGTGTCAGAGCTGCTGGTTGATTGGTGGCCTACTCCCAATGTATATTAGTGTATGGTGCATATCTCAATAAAACACTACAAAAAACTGATTTTTTTCCAACGAAATTTCCAACGAAAAATTTGGAAAAATTGTTGGAAAGGGAATTTCATCTAATTTTCCAAAAAAAAAAAATTCGTTGGTAATAGCTCGTTGAAATTTTTCCAACGAAATTTCAATTTTCGTTGGAAATTTTGCGACAAATTTTATTTCGTTGGAAAATTTGTTGAAAAATTCGTGGCTAAATTCGTTGGAAAATTTTTTTTTAATCAAAAAATAGTGGAAATTTTTTTTCTAACGAAAAAATTTTCGTTGGAAAAATTACAAATTTTTTTGTCGAAAAATTGTGAAATTTTTTTTTCCAACGAAAAATTTTTCGTTGGAAAAATTATAATTTTTTTTTGTTGAAAATCGTGGAAATTTTTTTTCCGACGATTTTTTTTTTTCGAAAAATGGCCCTCGCCGCCGGCGAGGGCTAGCCTCGTCGCCGGCGAGGGCCGAGCTCGAGCTCGCCGGCCATGGCGAGCTCGGCCCTCGCCATGGCCGGGCGAGGGCCGGGCCGCGCCGCCGGGCGACGGAAGCCCGAGCTCGCCCAGATCCGGGCGGACCAACTCGGATCAGCGGAACAAAAAAAAAAAAAGAACATAACTTTCCATACAATTCCTATACTATGATCGGTTCTATTAACCACATCATCCATAAATCAAGTGGGTACCCATCAAATGAGTGTCCAGAGATAAGAGAGCAGAGAGTTATGAGTGTCTAGTTACGTTTTTCGTTTTTTTTTTTTTTTTTTGTCAGATTTTTTTAATTAAAATTTTAAAAAATATATATTATTATTATATCACCGGTCCGGTCCAGGGTGGATGGGTGGGCGGTTCCACGGGGAACAGGGGAACCGGACCGATACACACGGTTTCAAAAATTGGAACAGGAACCGGACCGGTCCCCTTAGGAACCACCGGTTCCGGTCCGTCCTGGGTGGTCTGGGCGGTCTGGGTTTTGCACAGCCCTAGAGCCACCCCTCTGCAGTGGCTTCTTGACTTGACTAGCTCTTTTCCCATTAATAAAAGAAATAGGAAAGAAAACTAGTAATATTCCCATGCTCGTGGTGCTATTATACAGGAGTCAATCGCACAAGAGATTCTAGGAAAGCAAATACCAAAATAAATTTCCCTCGATTCTCAAACTAAATTTCTCCCGTACCACCGTATCTTTGCCTAAAATAATTTTTGAGTCATCAAATTTGTCAAGCCACTTTGATCAAATCCTTAAAATTATTTTTTTTTTTTTTGACATTTTATATTTATTTTATACTTTCAATGTCACATTTAAAAATTCTTTGAGTTAACAAGACCGTGGAATAGTTTTTTTATTATTTCAAAAAAAAATCTTCTATTCCATGTTGACTCCAACTTTTTTTTTTCTTAACATTTTAGTAAATATTATTACTTATTCATCCGAAGGTGTTTAAAATTAGCGATAGGATATTATGAAATGAACCAACTATATTACAATATCAGCTTTATCTTCCAATCAAAACTGGAGCCTTACGCCTTTGAATAGCAATGACATGTAAGGATTCGTGGAATGGGATCTTCAGCTTCAATGTCTCAGTTATATTATTTGTGTATGTATAGCTGCCTTTCCATGACGTTCTCATTCAGGAGCTTTTGGACACTTCTTGCGATAAAAGGAATGTGAAAGGTCAACAAATTTTTCTATTTTCCATGGGTTTTGACTGGTGGATGATGTTATGAGAACATGCAATCTATGAGTGATTTGCGTTTTTTCACCTTTCATGTCAGATGAGACTTAAAAATCCTTTGGCATAAAGTTTTTTTGCGTTTCCCCTTGGAAAATTTGTTGAAATTCAACTAGTACTATTATAGTATTTTGGTGCAACAAATTATGGAGAGTTGAGATGTGGCTCATTAAACGGTCGCCAGGAAAATTTCGTTTGCTTTAATTTATTCGTTCCTCCTTTTCTCTTCATTTCCAAAAATGGCTTATTAACAATAAATAGTACTTTGTCTAATTTGGATGTTGAGATGCACGTGATGAAAATTTAGAAAGGTTTTATATAAAAGAATTTGTATGTTGTTGAGTAGTTAATATATTATAGTTAATATATTCTAGTTAGCTCATAAACTCGTTTGCTCAAGCTAATGAGTGAAATTTCAATTAGACATGTTGATGGGTTTCGACTTGAATTTTTTCTTAGTGATCTCTCTAGTTGAAAGGTATCCGACTTTTACTACGGCTTAACAAATGGTGTCAGAGCTGCTGGTTGATTGGTGGCCTACTACCAATGTATATTAGTGTATGGTGCTTATCTCAATAAAAGAATCTTGTAACTAACGTGGTTTCCATATAGTCTTCATGATCCACTTTGGTGAAAGAAACTTAGAGTGAAGGTGAGTGTTGTGGTATTGTCATGCAGTTTCGATGGTAGCTTTTGTGGTTCGATCTAGAGAAAGAGACTAGGGATGAAGGGGTTGTTGGAGATTTAAGTTGAGATATATTGAAGGATATTTGAATCTAGGGGGAGTAGACCTAATATTGAATTCACATGCGAGGGGGATAAGAACACTGATTATTTTCGATCTCTCGGAAAGTTTTCGAATGCTAGAAGTCCCAAACTCACGAGAACGTTGTGGAGATCAGCTCCCTTTGGAGAAATGCTACTAACGTTGTCACCCAAAGGTGCCATCGTTTAATATGACTTGCCCGTTATCAAATAATATGCTCCATCAACAACACAAATGTCTTGGGTATAAGAAAATGTTAAAATATGTCTCGAGTTTGAGTTCAAAACGAAAATTTGAATATTTCGAATTGATATTTTGTGGACATTCGAAATCGAGCGAAAGGAAATATTTGGAAGTTTACTTTCCTAATGATCAAGAGTTGGCAGCTAACAAAAGAAGGAAAAAAATAAAGCAAAAGGAGAAAAAGGAAAGTTGACTTGGGCTGCGTATGACAACTTGCCAAATAGTGTTTGATTTTGCTCTTTTATTCCCAAAATCAGTTTGGGAATAGAAATCCGTTTGTTTAATTTTTTGATTCTGGGCACAAATTCTTGCAAATTTGTGCCCAGAATCAGTTTTGGAGCAGAATCTAGAATAAAAAAAAGTAGTTTCTTGATTCTAGGAACAAAAATGAGAATCAGTTTTTTTTCTTCTTCTTTTTTTTGGTTTTTAATATAGCTTCTAATGTTCCGGCGTGAGGGCCACTCTCGTCGTATTTGGCGAGATTAAAATATTTTAATAAAAAATTTTTACCGGCCATGCGAAAAAAATAAAAAAATATTATTAATAAAAAAATTTTATTAGCCATGGCCAACGACTAGGCCATGGCGAAAAAAAATAAAAAATATTATTAATAAAAAAAATTTTATTGGCCATGGCCAGTGACTAGGCCATGGCGAAAAAAATAAAAATATATTTTCAATAAAAAAATATTTTTTATTAAAATATTATTAACCATGCCAACGACCATGGCAAAAAAAAATAAATAAAATAATTTCAATAAAAATATTTTTTAATTAAAATATTATTAATAAAAGAATTATTTATAAAAAAATATTTTACCAGTTATGGCCAGTGACCAGGCCATGGCGAAAAAAAATAATTAGTAAAATATTTTAAAAAATTTATTAATAAAAAATTATTTATAAGAAAATTTTTTACCGGCCATGGTAAAAAAATAAAAAAAATTATTTTTAATAAAACTATTATTAATTAAAAAATATTTTACCAACCATGGCCAAGAAGGAGGAGAAGAAAAAAAGAAAAGAAAGAAATATTAAAATATTATTAATAAAAAAAAATTTTATCTGTTACCAAACGCATTTATGTTCTTTTACTATTTCAGGAATAGAAATTTTGGACTGTTACCAAACGCTTTCAAATGCTCAGAATTAGCTCCCGGGCACAAAATAAAAAAGAATCATTTCTGACCAGAATTTGTTCCCGGGCATGGAATGGTTGTCATTCGTAGCCTTATTGACTGAATTTTAGTGGGACTCCTCGGCCAAGTGGACTCCTTGCATATATATATTATATATAGAAATTAATGTTTTTGTGTCCAGTATGACAAAGGATTAGGAAATTTTTGTGCCCAGTATGACCCTCTAACAAAGGATTAGGAGATTTTTGTGTCGAGTATGACCCATCTTTTGAATCTTTTGAAAATCCAAATGCTTAGGAAAATATTTTTCTAATCTTAAACAAAAGGATCAAAAGAAATCTTATAAAAATCCCTATAAGAGGAAATTTGATAAGAGGTTTTCTAAGAAAAACGAGAATGAAAGTTTTGATCAAATCAAGAAAATTTTAAAAACATTACTTGCTATAATTGTGGCAAGAAAGGCCACACTTCTCAATATTGTAAAATTAGTAAAAAGGTTAATGAGTTAGGTTTGGACGAAGAAACTATTAATCAACTCAACCAAATAATGGCTAAAACTGACAATAGTTCTTCTGATGAATCTAATTTTGAAAAATGTCTTCAAATTTGTGATTTAGAAACCTTTTCACCATTGACTTTAGAAATTGAAGATGAAGAAGCCATCAATTTTAAAATAAATGTTTTAACAAAAGAAGAAGAAATTCTTTTGCAAACGGTTAATCAAATCAATTATCCGGAAACAAAAATAAAATATTTAAATAGTTTCCAAAATTCCAAGCCAGTTTTCCATTCTGATAATCCTTATAATATTTTTACCATACTTAGTAAGGAAAAGAAAACAGGTTTTAAACCTATTTTTATAAGTGATCTTAATCGCGAAATCAATAAATAAAAGCAAGAAATCCAAAATCTCAAAGCTGCTCAGATAATTATGCAATGAGAAATTTTAGATATTAAAATGAAGACTCTAAAAGGAAAACAAAAGGAAGAAGATTTTGAGGAAAATAAAAATTATGAACTCCTTTCTCCTTATGATACAAACTTCCTTTTGATGCTTTCTGAAATAACAACCAGAGAAAATGGATTATTAATATTACTATAAAAGTCCATAATGAATTTATTTTGAAAACAACAGCCCATTTTTTTACTGATGCAGATCTCAATTGTATAAGAGAAGGTCTTATACCAACCAAATATTTTGAAAAAACTTCCTAGTCCCTCAAATCAGCATCCAAGAATAAGCTAAATATAAGCTTTAAAATCCTCGGGCCGAAGTTATGAAAGACCAAATTTCTTATAAAACTCATTTTCTTCTTGTTAAAAATATCAAACAAAATGTTATTTTGGGGTCATCTTTTATTAATTTAATACAACCTTTTAAAGTTTCTGAAAAAGGAATTGAAACAAAAATATTAGGCAAAAGGATATGTTTTGATTTCATTTCAAAACCCTATACCAGAAATTTAAATACCCTTCAAGAGCATTCTATTTCTGAAATAAATTGTATTATTCAAGATAAAGAGACTCATCTTCAATTTCTTAAAGAAGATCTTAAATACAAAAAGATTGACAAAAATCTCTTTGAACCAAGTCTTCGGAAAAGGATTTCCAGTCTTGAAAATCAAATCAAAGATTCTATATGTTCAAATATTCCCAATGCTTTTTGGTCACGAAAATGCCATATAGTTGATTTGCCTTATGAACCAGGATTTTCAGAAAAAGACATTCTTACTAAAGCTAGGCCTTCTCAAATGAATCATGAAGTTCTAAATTTCTGTCAAAAAGAAATACAAGAACTTCTCGAGAAGAAGCTTATTAGGAAAAGCCAATCCCCTTGGAGTTGCTCAGCTTTCTCTGTCAATAAAAATGCTGAACTAGAAAGAGGAGTTCCAAGATTGGTAATAAATTGTAAACCTTTAAATACAGCTTTAAAATGGATAAGATATCCGATACCTAATAAGAAGGATTTGTTGAATAGACTTCATGATGCAAAAATCTTTTCAAAATTTGATATGAAATCAGGCTTCTAGAAAATTCAAATTAGAAAAAAGGATAGATACAAAACAGCTTTTACTGTTCCTTTTAGACAATATGAATGAAATGTTATGCTTTTTGGATTAAAAAATGTGCCTTTTGAATTCTAAAGGATAATGAATGATATTTTTAATTCTTGTTCTAATTACATTATAGTTTACATAGATGATATTTTAATATTTTCTACATCCATAGAAAAACATTTTAAATATATCAATCATTTTATCAATATTGTGAAAAAGAATGGTTTAGTAGTTTCACCTACTAAAATATCTCTTTTCAAAACAAAGATACGCTTCCTAGGACATTATATTCATCTAGGAACCATCGTACCCATTGAAAGATCGATAATATTTTTTGAAAAATTTCTTGATGAAATTAGAGACAAAAATCAATTGCAAAGCCCCTTGTTTCTGGTGATTTTGACACTGTTCATCCGGTTGGATGTTCTTCGATTCTGGGCTCCTTGACTGATGATTCTTGCTGTTCCTTGGTGTTGAGCTTCGCCAGAAGGTGTAATAATTGGATTGAAGGATTTCGCTGTTCGTAGGCCCTATTATTCAGGTAAGCAGATTTGGGTTTTGCTTCTTTCGCTCTTCTCAATTCCTGTTCTCTCGATGGGTCTCTTCCTCTGATCCTGGTAGTTTAGTTCGATGAATCTTGTTGACCCTTGGGCTCGGGCTACAATAGCTGCTAATTTGCCTCTTGTCTGAAGGATTTCTCTTAAAGAGGCCTCTAGTAGTTGGGTTTGCAGATCTGGATTTTTCTGGATTTGGCTGCTGTTCTTCAGCTACCATTCACCCGTCTGGGCTCTCTTTGATTCGGATTACTTAACTGGCATTCTGGGTGATTTTGGGACTAAACTTGGCTAGTTGCTACGGTGTCTCTTCATTGGTGGTATTCACACATTGTAGCCCCTATTTTTCGGTGGTTTCCCCCTTCGATTTGCCCATGGCATCTATGTTCCTATCTTGACCATGGCTGGAAATCAGTGCCTTGAGGAGTCTATTCTTCAAACGAAGGCTCCTATGGAATTGCCAGATTCCGTGAAAGGCAAGGGACATTCAAAGACCCCTAAGCACCCTTTTGGCACTAATGCTTTGGATCCTCTGACCATTCCAATAAGTGGCCCCTCTGTGGAAATGTCGAGAGATGGTATCCCTGATGCTCCTTTTGAAGCCGGAAGTTCCGCTGCTATGGTCCGTCTTTCTCATCGCCCCGGGAGTCGAGGTCAAAGCAGTGTTCGACATTCGGCCAACACTAGTCGTTCTGAAGTTGGTAATGGGAGAAATCCTAGTGGCATGGTGCCCTCGAAACTCAATTCTGGGCCAGCTGACCTGGCTGAAGTGGAGACCACAAAGTCCGCCCCTCGTCCAAGAAGGAATGCAGTCTCATGCTAGAGATTGTAGCCATGGAAGGTCTATCCCTGTGTTGTCTCAAAGAGATCCTTCTCTTAGTCGGGCAAACCAAGGTAAAAGAGCTGGTAATCGATAAGGTGACTCACCAACAAGCCCAGCGTTCTTGGGCGTCCATTGCAAAATCTGCAGAAAAAGGGTATTCTCTATCCTACATTCCCCTTTCTTTGATTGATGGGAAACCGATAGTTAAAATTTCGGATGAAATCCTTCAAAACTCTGATCCTAAGTGGAAGGAATGCCTAGTTGGATACTTCATTGGCAAAAAGTTGCCTTTCAAATTGACGGAGAATACTCTCAAAGCCATCTGGGGAACACAGGTCGTGGATGTGTTAGCTAATGGTGATGGTTTCTTTTTCTTTCATATCCCCATTGACTATTTATTTTTTGGGTGTGCAACCACTGGTTCCCTAGCTTGGTTCTAGGCTAGAAATTGTAATCTCACTTGGCGTAATAGATCGTGGCAAAAAAACCTGCAATAGGATGTCAGATCCTTAAGTGGTAACAGCTTTTGTCAGCGTATCGCACGCTTTTCTCTTGGAGCGTTTTGCCATATCATTTGGTTGGAACATAACCATATCCTCTTCAGGGATAAATCCCTATTTTTGCCGGCCCTTCGTGCGCACCTTTCTAAGCTCGTTAGGGACAAAGGGTTGTCCTTCAAAACTATTCGTGACTCTCCCCACAACAGGAGGATCCAATCTAATTGGGGGATCCTGCCTTCTATCTTGATGTAACCTCCCTGAGGTGGCTAGTTTTACTGTCTTTTCTCTTACTATTGGCCATTGTTTGGCCTTCTTTTGCAATGCTGTTGTTGCTGGTTTACGCTGACTGGTCGACACACCCTTGCACCCATTAGGACACCCTTTTATGTCCTTTCATGTGCGGGGTTTTGTGTTGGACCTCTCTTTGTACATTGTGTTGAAAAGTTATACCAATCCTTACCTTACCAAAAAAAAAAAAATCAATTGCAAAGATTTCTTGGAAGTTTGAATTATATCATTGAATTTTTTCCACGAATCAACATAATTTGCAAACCGCTCCACCATAGGCTCAAAAAAGATCCTCCGCCATGGACTCAGTTCACACTGATATTGTAAAACAAATCAAGAAGACTGTCAAGGAACTTCCTTGTTTACGTCTTGATGATCCTTTTACATTTAAAATTGTTGAAACTGATGCTTCCGACATTGGTTATGGAGGAATTCTCAAACAATCCAAAGACAATAAAGAACAAATTGTTCAATTTGTTTCATTGGAATGATTGTTAAAAGAATTATTCTACTATTAAAAAGAAAATTCTTGCTATTGTCTTTTCTATTTCAAAGTTTCAAGGAGATCTTTTAAATCAAAAGTTTTTGCTAAAAATTGATTGCAAATATGCAAAAGATGTTTTGCAAAAAAGATCTTCAAAATATTGCTTCTAAATAAATCTTTGCTAGATGGCAAGCGATTTTATTTGTTTTTGATTTTGATATAGAATTTATAAATGATTCTTTGAATTCTCTCCCAAACTTTCTCACAAGAGAATTTTTATAGGGAAAATGTCTCCTAAACCTCCTAACAAACCCACTAGGAGAGATAAAGGCAAAGAAATTGCCGAACCATCCTTAGAACAAAAGCCTTTTGGGAAATTAACTAACATCAGGAGTTGGCTTCAAGCAACTCAACCATCGTTGAATATCACCACCATTTCTAACTAGGCTAAACAAGAATCAGGTACTTCTTTTGATATTACAAAATTGTCCCATGAAAAAGCACTGTAACTTCTTCAACAGGCCTTCAATAATCAGCCCTAGCCTTTCATAGCAATGGTAAGTCCTGATCCTTCTCTTATAGCCATTCAAAAGGTGAGAGGAAAAAGAATTTCTAGTGAGGTGGTCATTTAATCGACACAGGCAACCTCTCTAACAACCAAATTCTTCCATAAAACGATATTCCAAAATATTTGCAATGTTGAAAATTGATTTTATAATGAAGACTCATACCTTTTTGCAAAAAATATGTTTTCTGAAAAATTTAATTACACTCCTCATGATATTTATAAAACAATGGAGTTTTATGAAAAAATTTTGACAGAAACAAAATCTGTCATCTTTCGACACTTTTCTGATAAGGGTCATACAAACTACTCTACGGCCATAATCCATAGGGTCATTCACCCTTCTCAATGGAAACCTGATCTATTATCCTTGAAAAAATTCGATATCAAGATGGCTAAATCTCTACCGTACAGGTCATCTTTTTTATACTTTGACTACAAACAAGCCTAATGGAACACCTTCTAAAGACAAAATGCCAATAACTGTCATACATGGTTATTTTTCTTCCGAAAATTTTGATATTAAATAAGTTCCATACTGGTTCATCAGATGGTGGGAACATCTTGGACCCACTGATGAAATACTTCACCCAAAAATCCAGCCCAATTACGAAATATTTCTCAGTAAATTTACTTCTCTTCCATATGAGAAAAATTTCCCTAAACTGATGCTGTTTTTCTACCATTTCGGAATATCATGGGTTCTCGAGTTGGCATTTCGATTATCGAAAATCCATTGAAACAGGCATTCCCATTTTAATAAGAAGATTCAAAGTCAAATGGTGGAATGGCTTCAAATTCTTTGATAAAGTAACTGAACAAGTCGTTACCTAATGGCTTATTTCTAGAGGATCGGAACCTATAAAATCTGATGATATTACCCCATTCTTACATAATAAAGGGTTTGTTTTGTCCAAATTAGCATCTGCTAAATCCCATCAGCAATTAGCAGGAATGCTAAAGCATGCTCTTTCTCAAATTGAAGATTTTAGCTCTTCTCATTCTCATCACAGTGAAAATTCCAATGAGGATGACTATTATGGCATCCCAGGAATACTACCTATTCCATGGGGAGATGTAAATGATGAAGAAGAAGAAGAGGAGCCACCAGAAGATCTCTCCAGATTTTCCTAGACAAAAAGTACCGAAAGATTCCTACTCATTTCATAATTTGATACAAGATCGAAAGGAGTCTATTTGTCCTTTTACTTTTCTTTTCATAAGCTTTCATAATTGTGTCTGTTCACTGTAATACTGTGCACTTATTACTATTTACTACAGTACTATTCGTGAACCATTTCTACAGGATGCCAGTCTGCCTATATATTCATACATCATTCCTTGGTAAAAGACACACAATTCTTCTCTCAGAACTCCATACCGCTCAAAAACCTCTTCAATCTTTCCAGATCTCTCCAATCCTTCCTCGAAGAAATAAGAGATCATTTATCTCATAATCTTTCCATATCTCTTACATAACCAGTAAGTCTTAATACTTCCTAGAGATTCTATAACATCCCTGACTCACCTTATATTCCAGATCTTGCTCATGATCTGAGAATGCAAAGGCTTTTATTTACTTTTGTACTTGTACTTCAATATCTACATTTCAGTTGTAATCTTTCAATACTGTTATTGTAATCTTTCCATCTTGTTTAAATAATAGCAATCTCTTCTTGATTTCTTTCTTGCAATTGTAATTACATACCCCACAATCGGTGTCGAACCGCCTGTGGTTGGTCTATCTTTTACTTTAAGGTAATTTACTGCATTCGTTATATATCCTTACTTCTTCTTACTGTTTTGCCCTTTTCATTTTTGCTTATCAATACCACCTACATGGTTGGATTAGTGATTCTACTTCTCGTTTTATATATTGCTTATGGTCTCTATATAGCTTATAATGCTCGCTATTTTATTTAATTTCATTTATGACATAATCTTTTGTGTAGAAATAATCACTTTTATATTAGAATTTATTGTTTCTATTGCAAGATCAAGAGACTTATTTGATATTTCCATAAGAATTTCTTAATATATAGATTACTTCCTCTATCTAGAACGTCGTTTAAGTGATATTTATAAACTCCTTGTACTCTTCTATTTCTATTTCTTCCTCCATTTATAATCGCCCAGATCCTAGGTCATTTATGGTATCAGAGCCAAGGGGTAGATAAAGGTATTCTTTATAAGATCATTAGTAGAAAAGGTGATCTCCTTCGTGGAGATCTTTTCTATTGATCTGTGGATGTGGTCTCGGCAATGAAACCCAATGGGGTGGTGAGTCCGTTGGTCAGCATCGTCGAGATCAATTGAAGAGAAGAAAGTAGTTTTTTGCAATGAACTTATTAAGAAGATCTGAGTCTTCATTTAGTTCTTTATCACAAATGTCCTCATATCAAGAACCTATAAATAGAGAAGAAATTAGCATTGAAGATTTTAATAAATCTATTGAAAATTGGATCATTCCAAAAATCAAGCTTAATCAAATTTATAAGCATTCAAAGTTTAAAATTTTTGGCCATAATGATTATGTCATTGTTACCGAAGAAAGAGACGTACCACTTTCTAATTCTTTTGCTTCAATACAATTTTTGAATAAAGATTCTATAAAGAAACATTCCCAGAAATGGAATTATATGTATATAGGTTTGGTACAGGTTGATGCAAAACCTCTTATTAAAGAAGGTTTAGATACTTCTTTGCTCCTTATTTTAAGAGATGCAAGACTTTTAAAATATGATGAATCTATTTCGGAGCCGTAGAAACAAGTCTTTGTAGTGGACCAATTCATTTTGATAGTCATCCTGGTCTTACCGTTTCTCTCAAAGACAAAAATATTTTAAAATCTTTGACTCTTCAAATTAAAACCCATAATTATTCTATTATTGAAGGTTCTATCCTTATAGCTCTTATTTACAAAGTTTATTACAAAGTAATGAATTCTGCTTTTGGTAGCATACCTTTTAAATTAAATTCCAATGGAGAAACTCTTCTTTTACAAATGGATATTTCTAAAGCAAATATTACCATTCCCAGGACCATTTCTCGGAACCAAATAACTCTTTCTGATCAATGGGAATTAGAAAACCGAATTTCCCAGCAAATCATTCAAAATTCTGATCCTACTAATATTATTCAACACCCTGAAGGAAGAGTAACTATTTAATTTTCCAGAAGATCTGTTGATATTCCTAGGAGGTCTTGTGACATCAGATCAATTCCTTCTTGGCATTCCACTTCTTCTCGAGGATCTATAGATACTATTCCTAATGTTCCTTTGAATAATCCTGAGGAAGCATATGTAAGTGCTCCCCTCTTCTTAACATTAGTAGAATAGATGGCATGTCAGGAATTTCCAGGCCAATTTATCAATATACTCCTGATTTCCCTGATCCAACTTTTTCTGAAATGGAAGATCTTGAAAACAATGTTTTAGAATTGGTTTTTGAACCAGATAAAATAATTTTAAATCAAGAATTTAATTCTTTTGAAAACAAACAAATCAGAGAATGGTTCTTTGAGAATTTTTGAAACCAAGCACTCAAAATCAAAAAAAGAGTATTATGATTACATGTACCGACATGAAATCCAAGTATTCTTCTTTGATTGGTTTGAAAATAAATTTCTAAAAGAAATTTTTTTTTTGTTCTGGACCAATTTTACAAATGGAGATTAGACAATGACCAAGTCATCGAGTTTAATTATCCTCCTCTTAAGAAAATTAAATTTGAACATCGAGAAACTGAAATAATAGCTTCTCCTTTCAAAATGGCTTCTGAAATAGATGGCATAGGAATCAAAAAAATTATTGAACAAAATAATTTTTCAAACCAACATCTTCATACTATAGAAAAACAATTAGACCGAATAGAAAATTTTACCCAAAATAGCTTTTCATCCTCTTCTATATTAACCCCAAAAAGGGATTTAAAACCACCACTCTTTAAGAATTTTGAACTTCCAAAAAATCCCAGCCTTGAATTTGCTAAAGCTTTAGAAGATAGAAGAAAATTCCTCAGAGGAAAAGCAGTTTTAATTCCTAAAAATCCTTTGATTTTAGATACTCCTTTAATCCAAAACTTGAGTGTCAAAGACACTCCTGATCGTATTGAATCCTCTAATCAAATCAATCATTTGGATAAATCTGATATAGAATCAATTCCTGAAATGAATCGTATTAGTTGGAAAGAGCCTAAAAAAATTATATTATTTTCGTGCTTCTCCTCTTGACATTCTTACAGAAGAAACTTTTTCAAAAACCCAAAATAAATATTCTTCTGGTGCAATTTATGAATAAAATATAGATGGTGTTTTTGAACAAAACCTCATAAACTCTGACTCAAACGGTTATACTTGCTAATCCTTATAAAACTATTCCTGACACTTCTGATCATTATGTTGCCTGTTTTTTAATAGCTAGATTTACAGGCCAGCTCAAAGGATGGTGAGATAACTACTTGAATGATGAGCAAAGATCCCAAATTTTAAATGTTTATAAACTTGACCCTTTTGGCCAAAGTATAGTTGATGAAAATGACTAATCCATTCAAGATGCTGTTAATACATTAATATTTTCTACATTCCAACATTTTCTAGGAGATTCTTCTCGTATTCTTGATAAAAGCCAAGATTTTTTTATCCAATATGAAATGTAGATCTTTAGGAGAATTTAGAGAATATAAAGAAATACTTTTATCAAGAGTTTTCCAAAGAACAGATTGTAACCAATCATTTTGGAAAGAAAATTTCTTGCTGGTTTACCAAAACTCATAGGAGAACAAATTCGCAATAAGATAAGAGAAGAATATGAAAATCAAATTCCATATGACCATATTTCTTACGGTGAATTAACTTCTTATGTTTATAAAATAGGAACACAATTATATGCCACCCCTTATTTGTTTCGCTGGCTTAATGATTTGCTTCCTCAAGAGCTGCAATGCAAGTCAACACTACTCCACTTGCCTCTTCCCATTTAATCTGTTTCACCGTCACTGGCTTCCTCTATTTCCTCTTTTCAGCGCGGGAGAAATTTACATAAGAATTCTCTTAACTCCGTTTCACAGAGTGAAGCTGGATCCACCAGTTGATCCTCTTGTTGCCTGTATCTAATCACATATCCTCACCTTTTTCACGGTTCCACCCGTAAATAATTCTTCGTCAAATTCAAAAAATTAACTGCTCCCTCCAACACTCCCCACAGCACATTCGGTTTTGAGATACTGAACCCACATGTGATTTGAATCATATGAACCAAGAGTTCATGACAGCGCAATAGTGAGATTGTGCCCCTCACTGCGACCACTAGCACAGTTCTAGGGGATGAACTGTGCAAGCGTATTTTCTGGACGTTGGTTTACTTCTTGGGCAGGGGTTCTGGTGGTAGATGATAAACTTGAACATTTTTTGAAAGTCCGTCGTCATATTCTTGAGTCTATGATGGCCATTCTGTTAATTTATCAATCCTTCATCAGCAGGTTCTCTTGAATAGTATCCTGGTTTACTTGCATTAGCTTACCTAGCTGACTCCAGGAGATGAGTTGCGGATATCATGTTATATCCTATGATTCATTTGAAATGTGTTTTCTAGCTGCAGAGCAGTTGTAAGTGAAGGGATGTATCGAGAACCGAAATAGAACGATCACGCAGAAACAGAGAAAATAGACGATGCACGAATTTACCCAGGTTCACCCTCGATTAGGGCTACGTCCTGCAAAGAGATTTCACTATGTTTTTCGGTTTACAGCCACTCAACTCGTTACAATGATCAGAAAAACGAGCAAAATATATATATGCCCAAAACGGGCCCAAAACCTAAACCTACATGAAATCTCTTAATTTCGCACCATACGGGCCAGCCCAAACCCGTTGAGGTTTGGGGGCGCTGCCCCGAGCCCCCCCGCCACCGGCGGCTGGGGCAGCTGTCTGACCGGGCAGCGGAACCCCCCCCCAAGGGGCGCTGCCCCGAACCCCCGCCCGCTGACCGGGCAGCGGGGCACCCGTGTCGGGGGCGCTGCCCCGAACCCCCGCATTCCGCACGCATGGGTCATATGTCATTGGACAACACTTCAGTTTCCCTAAGCTCACGTGGGCGTAACTGGTGTGAGAAACAAGGGTCCCCGAAGTATTCGCCAACTCCAACAGTAAGATCGACAGTTTATCTCTCTCAAGAGGTGACAGGCCGAGCTGTACAGGGAAAACGTCCTTCTGCTAAACTCGAAATATGATGTAATAGTTTATTTATTTTTCACTCTCTCGTTATCAATAAGCACGAAGAGCAGGCTCATGATGTGACCAAGGTTAACGAAAGGATTCACAGGGCTGTGGCAGCGGCTAATAGGGTAGCAAATGCAGCTTGAGTTGCAGCAGTGAAGGCCATCTAGAAACAGATCTCCCCTGAAGTAGCGGTGACAACATTCCCTGGCCAATTGTGTGAAACTTCAGCATAAGCATTCGCAGATGATATTTATGAAGTGAAACAAAGTGAAATTGCACACCATAAAAAAAGCTGGAAAGCTCCTGTCATTCATTTGAAATCACCATGAATTGCCTGGTAGACTCAACAAGTCAAATGAGACAGGTCGGATGTCACTTAACAATTTTTGGTTCAAAACTACAAACAAACTCAATATTATTTCAGTTCAAGCTCACACCAAGTTTTTGAACTACATTTTCCCAACAAAAAGATTGAAGTACGGCTTCCACATGCCTTCTTTATCAAGCTGAAACGGAAGTACAGGGTGAGGCAATTACATACAAATGCTCCTTTCTTCCAACTGTTACACTGAAAACTTCAGTCACGTCGAGTTGTTCCGGCACTTGCCTGTTTGGTAGCTTCCAGCCAAAACCATATAACAGTGATGCTAGTATAAATTCAACGCTGGTTGTGGCAAATGCCATGCCTGGACAGATCCTCCGACCAGATCCAAATGGAAGAAGCTGATAGTGCGTTCCCTTATAATCCACTGAAGATTCCATAAACGTCTCTGGCTCAAATTTCTCCGGATCTGTCCAATATCTCGGATCTCTTCCTATAGCATATGCGTGGGTAAGGACTGTCGCATTCATAGGAATATCGTATCTGTTGATTTTGCTTCCTTGTCTCGGTGCTCTGGGGATCAATGGTGTTGGAGGGTGCATTCTGAGTGTTTCCTTGATAATACACTTCAGGTAATTGAGTTCTTCAATAACTGATTCTTGAATGCGGTCCTTTCCCTTTAAGACCCGCTGTATCTCATCTTGTGCCTTCGCCATCACCTTTGGGTTCTTAAGTATTTCGGATGGGTGATGATTCAGTGCCAGCAGATATTAATTCCTGCAAAGATTGCATGCATTAAGAAAAAAAAGCGATGGATGGAGTCCATTAAAAGGATCTTCGCTTGGGTGAATTTTCTTGAAAGAACCAGCGAATCGCTGGCAGCGATATGCCTTGAGAAGTAATTAGATGACTTACGAAGATGATGCCTTTAATGCTATCAGTGGAAAGATGAAATCCCATCTCGTTGGACTCTCGAAGACGTAATACGACATCGACTAAATTTTCTTTATCTGGCATACCTGCTTGGCCGCCAAGGTGTTCTCTTTGCATTTTGTGGTCAGCAAGAATAGTGTTCAGGATTTCATCAAAATTTCGATTTAACTTATCTATCTTAAGTTTCGCCCCACTGAGGTAAATAAGAATCCTGAGTGAAGGAAAAACCTCGGCTAGGCCAAACCTGCCCGCCACCATCAGCACTTCGTGAAGTGATGAAATGAACCCATCCTGTTGTTTGCACGTCTGGCCGAAACAAGCCTTGGAGACAATGCGGTTCATGCACGCAGAAATCCTCTTGCTGAGATCGCAAGGGAGGTCGGATGAAGACTCAATGTATCCAATGAGATTGCTTACCTCATCCTGTCTTATTGATTTGAATGACCGCACAGTTTTCACCCCAAGGAGTTCTAGTACCCAGATCTTTCGGGCTCGCCTCCAGAGTTCTCTGTACGGAGCAAAGAAAATACTCGAGTTCTCGTAACCCATCATTTGAGCGACCGGATGCAATGGATGGTCCGAGAAGGCGAGCTCTTGGGTCTTCAGGACCTCCTCGGCTGCATAAGGGGCTGTGATTGTTATGATAGGAAGCTTACCGAGTTGGAGATAGAAGACCAGTCCGTAAATCTTGCCCAACTTGTTCAGGCGATGGTGTGGCAATTCGCCAATCATCTGGTGCAGGTTTCCGATGACCGGCAACTTCCTCGGACTTGGAGGTAGCTTAAGATTTGAGCCTTTTGTTGCGAGTCTGCTGAGGATCACTTTACTAATCAATATTGTTGAGATATATATGTGAATTGTGTTAAAGAAGTCCCACATCAGATAATTAATGTGGTATTGAGTAGTTAATATATCTAGTTAGTTCATAACTCATTGATTTAAGCTTTTGAGTGAAAGTAGGTCCAATTAGATATGTTAATAGGCTTGGACTTAAGCTCCCTCTTAGCGATCTCTCCAGGTGAAGGTATCGGACTTCTGCTACGCATTCCCAACAAATTGTATTAGAGCCGATGGTTGATTGGTGGGCCCCCTAATCTGTTCAGGTGTTTGGTGAATATCTCAACAAAGAAATCTCATGATTGACGCTTGTTTCGAGTGGAAATTGTCATCATGGTTGGTTTGGCGAGAAGTGACCATGGACAGTTGATCTAGTGATGCGAGATAGAGACCATGGGTGATGTGCATAGTTGGAGATTCAAGTTGAGATAAACTAATGTAGAAGAATACCTAAATTAAGGTGTGCATAGTTGGAGATTCAAGTTGAGATAAATTGATGTAGAAGAATATCTAAATTAAGGGAGAGCAAACCTAACACTGAGCCCACACGTGAGGGGGAGATTGTTGATATACATGAGCTGTGTTAGAGAAGACTCACATCGGATAATGTATATAGTGTTGAGAAGTTAATATTCATAGTTGGTTCATATCTCATTGGCTTAACCTTTTGAGTGAAGGTGGGTCCAACTGAATATGTTAACAGGCTTGGACTTGAGTTCCCTCTTAGAGATCTCCCTAGGTGAAGGTATCAGATTTCTGCTGCATATTCCCAACAAATATCAATAGAAAGAGAGAAGAAGGAAGGATCAAGGAAGAGGTAGAGAACTGAAACATCATTTGGAACTTTAGCAAACATTGGGCTTTGTAAGAGATATCGTAGGCAAGAATATGGGTTCTATGCCTCCCTATTTATTGGATCCTTGAGGTGGCAAATCATCCATTGTTGTTAGAAAATTGTTTCAAGTTGTTAGGAAGTCGATAATCTGATAGTTGACTTTGTTTTTTCAAATAATTTAGAGGCATAAGCATAGAAAGCAATTATAGGAGGTTTATTAAGGGTACGCGTGACAACGATTCTGTGCCCGGGAACTGATTCTACTCAGAAATGATTCTTTTTGATTCCATGCTCGGAAACAATTTCTAAATATTTGAAGACGTTTGGTAACTGTCCAAAATTTCTATTCTTAGAATAGAAAAAGAACATAAATATGTTTGGTAACTACACAAAATTTCATTTTATTAATAATATTTTGAATATTTTAATATTTTTTTTTTATTTTTTTTTCTTTCTTTCTATTCCCTTCCTTGTCGCTGCCCTCACCAATCGCGATGGTGAGGTCGGCCTCGCCTTGGTTGGGTGAGGCCTCGCCGGCCCTGGCCTATAGTTGGTCGCCAGTGGCCGACAGCTGGTCGCCGGTAGCCGGTGGGCGATGGGCAAAGGGGGAGGCAAGAACAACAACAAAAAAAAAAAAAAAAAAGAAAATAAAGAAAAATTAGAAATGAAAAAATTGTTCCATAATCAAGAAGTTATTTTTTTTTGCTTCTTGATTTTGTTCCAAAACTAATGGGAACAATTTTTTGCAAAATTGTGCTCAGGCACAAAAAATTTAACAAACGGATTGTTCCCAAATTGATTTTGTAAACAAAAGAACATAAATTTTTACTATTTGACAAGTTGCCAAACGGGCCTTAAACATACTTAAAAGTCCCATGAACCGGTTCATTCGCGTCCCTTGACCTATGTAGGCGGCTCTAACTTGATTCACTGTAGTTTGTGGGGCATTGGGAGAACTTGAATAGGCAATCTCTAATTCCCGAGTCAGAGATATCTAGCTCTCCAACCAATTTTGACTTTGGTTGTAAAGTTACTGACAATTTCCTTAAATTTATGGAAAAATTACCAAAATAATCCTAAACCTTTAATTCTGTCCTAAATCATTTTTTTGTGCTACAATCTTAAACATTTTGCATTTGTGTCAATTCAGTAATTTTGGCCGACTCACACTAACGTGGACGCCTGCCGAGTGACCGACTCTGACGCGGCATGTTTTTAATACTATTATTATTATTTTCGAATTTTATTAATTTTTCTTATTTTCTTTTTTTTTCCTTTTCTTTTCTTTTTCCCCTCCTTTTCCTTTTTCCCTTCACTTCATCCTCCAACTCTAGTTGGAAAGGTCGGCCCCGCCGGCCGCTGCCGAGGGTGAGCCTCGCCAGGGGCAAGCAAGGCTTGACCTAGCGAGCGACGGCGAAGGACGAGCCTCGCCATGGCTGGGTGAATGGCGAGGCTCGACTCACCATGGGCGAGGGCGACGCTTGTCCTTGTTGTCGCTCGTGAGGTCGAGTCTCGCCAGGGGCGGGTGAGGCTCACCCTCGACAGCGACCGGCGGGGCCGACCTTGCTGGCCCCCGCCTCTGGCTTGAAGATGAAGTGAACGGAAAAAGGAAAAGAAAGGAAAAAGAAAAGAAAATGGAAAAAGGAAAGAAAAGAAAAAATAAAAAATTCAAAAAAATAAAATATATTATACAAAAAATTGCCAAGTCAGCATTGGCCGCCCGCTCGGTATCCACGTCAGCACCGGCTGGCCAAAATTTGTCGGATGGACTGTGTTGACATAAATATAAAAGGTTTAGGACTGAACTGATACAAAAAAAAAGGTTTAGACTGAATTATATATTTATGACTGTTTTGGTAATTTTTCTATAAATTTACAGATGACACTTACTCGGATGTCATTGTCTAATCTTGCAGCTTGGTTTGATCCAGGGCACAGAATACGATTGATTCATCCATGAACTCTCTTTAAGATTTCAAGTAAACAAAAAGAAGAGATCACATTATTTCGTCCAAATCAGTTGGCATAGAATAGAAAATTCAGCATGTAGAACTCATGATCGATAATTGTCTATAAGCGTGCACAATAAACTTTTAGTAGAAGTGATGCATGAAAAGGATTGCGCCCCGCCATCTTAGAAGGGAGCCATGGTTGAGTTGATCAAATCATCCCCGTGCGCGCGTGTGCGTGTAAATGATATTACCTGTGCATCTTGTGCCATGTGACTTGACCAGATACGAGCTTTATTTCATTAAGTTGTTTTCATTTTCGCCGTAGCATATCCTACCCAACAAATTCATTAGGGCGTGCCCTGAATTTCACATCTTCGATCTTTACTAATTCACGAATTGATGTTCCCAAAGATTGTAACCATTTGAAGGTATCGTGGATGAATTAAAGTAGTTTCATGTGTATAATAGAATATGTTTCTCAAAGATCGTAACCATTTCTTCTTACCCTTATAATGCATTTGCTCCGTCGCCTTTGCTTAGGGCGAACAAAATTTCTTACTCTGTTGCCTTTGGTACGTATTTGTTGTCTTGATAGCAAAGGCAACGAACGATTTTCCGCTTTTGTAATTTTTTTGTTGCTTTAGGTTTATTTTTTCGTGCTAGGCATTGTGATGAATATTTTTATTTATTTATTTATTTTGTCAACTTCTATATCGATTGTTTGTTTTTGATTGAAATTTGATTGTAATCATTTTTCTACAATTTTTATATTTAAAGATCACATAATACTTCAGAATTTCACTGCATCAAATCAAATGTGTATAATATGTTCTTCAACATAAACACAACAGAAAAGAAAAAAAAAAGATCATTGTAAGTAAATCTACCGAACGTACTCTCAGCGTATTTGCTTCTGCATGCATTGCTCTCGCTCTTATGCATCCTGTATACTCCACTAAAAGATTCGACGATATAAGTATAGATTCCTTTCTGATCAAGAGCTATGTAGAAATGATCGAGAATTTGTTGCAGATGTCCAGGTCTCTGAAACTCAGGAACACATGGTAGTTCCTTTTCAGGTTCAAAGAAGTAGCCATTAAAGGAGCTGAAGGTTGATGCGCTTCCGCAGAATATTTACTATCTGATCGGGTTGCAACTCTACCTCTCATGAATATCTACGTCAGCAATTCTACCCCTTTCTGGAATAACTAATGACATAAGGAGAAACCAGCAGTAAGGTTCTTGAAGCGACTGGACAAAACTGGGATTTCATATAGCAAATTGCAGCTAACTGCTCTTGGGAAACGTATACTTAGAGGAAGCTCTGGAATCTCTTGTAATTGCTTGCATCTATTAACATGAAATTCTCGCAAACTGACATGTTTTTGGATGCATGTTGGCAGATGAGAAATCTTGTTTTCCGAAAGATCTAAGCACATAAACTTTGGAAAACTGGAAGAAGTCCCAGGCAACTCTACCTTTGATGTATTGCAGCCATTGAGGATTAGCCAATCTAGATTGTGGATTCTTATCATCATTAACCGTATTGTTTGGCAACGTGCATGAGCTTTTTCAACCTATAAATGCTAGATGGAAGCCATAAATAGTTATCACTATTTGTTAAATCCATATGCTTCATCCAGATAAGATTTTCAATTGATGTAAGAAGTTCTTTAATAGCTGCGGCTTTTGGATTAAGATATTCAGAATTTTCCATTGTTTCTCGAACTTGAGGGTTTTAAGAGAATGACTTGAGCAGGCTAGACAAAATGCTAAGGTTCGAACAGCCATCTATTTCCAAAATCTTTAGCTTTATATGAAAAATACAAGATTGATCAACCTCAACCAATCTTTTACATCCAACAAGAAGAAAGCTTTCGAGATTTGGAAGTGATGAGAGGTCAGGAACGCTAGCCAGTGAATTGCAGCAACTGACAGACAAGTATTTCACTTCTCTAAAATGCTGCAAAAAAAAACGAATGCAGTCGGTAAGCCTGAGATGTCCTACAACCATGTGAGTGTAAACATGTTCCTCGTTTGATATGACTAAACTTGACATCGAGTTATTGAATTTATGTTTCGAGTTTGAATCGTTTACAAAATGTGACTCACTTGGATAAATTTCATATTTATCGTGAAGATATATATATTTTTTTGGAGAAAATATTCAAAATTGCCTATAAAAGAAATCCTACTGATTAAACGTAAAGTGAAGGACGTCTTCAGCAGAGAAGGAAAACTGGTGGCCCTGGTCAAAGTTATTCTTTGTTGACTCTTGGAATTAAATAATAAAATAAAAGAGAAAGAAGGGGCACACATATAAAAGGCATGGTATCTTCTTCGAGGGTTTGAAGCTGCACACGCATAGAACCGCACAAGCCGAGAACGCCCACGAAACTCTAAGGGAAGGACGCCGTGTGAGAACAAATATAAAGTACGTACTACGTTCTTGATTTTGATCATACGAGAGCGTTTCACTTTGGGCTTCAACACACGGAGATTTGTACAGTGAGTTTATTTTGTCCAATTGATTTGTTTATTCATAAACACTTTCGCTTTGGGCTTAAATCTAGGTGTGGAAAACACTTGAGCGTTTGAGCGATTTGTAATTTTAATTCTCCGATTATAGTGGATTATTTGTTTCTGGCTCTCCCTGTGAATGTAGGTACCGATATTCGGACCGAACCACGTAAATCTCTGGTGTCCTTTATCATTCCTCGTTTATTTGTCTGGTATTTTTGCATTGACTTAATTTGCAAGATCCTGTCGTTTTCTCGTTATATTACAATAGTGTAAAACAAGCTTCTTCAGACTAGAGCTGATTCTGAGTCATTGGGCCATCCAAGCGATCTTAGCTTGTTGGGCAAGCATATAGGTTCTTGCGAAGAGAAATGCAGATTTGATGGAATGAAGAATCTCAACCTTTTCAGGTTTGTGAAAGCTCCAGGACTGACACTTATCTCGTCTGGTGTGAAGGTATCTAACACTATGGCCTCTGCTGCATTGTTCCCTAGGCCACAATAGAGAATGTCAATATTGTTCTGTGTAACACAAAATATGTGCAATGATTTACACAGCCGAGCCATGTATAATAGTAACATTGCAGTTAACTGGTTTTACGATGTCTTCCGACAGAATGTTGACAACTTCGTCATAAAACCATACTCTATTGCGTTAGGCAGGATTTTTTGGGTCATTCTTGCATGACAATATCCTTACCATCGACTGAAGCAAGTCATGCATTTGCAAGGTCCCATTCTCATATTATATCAATGACCTCACCCTGAGAATTTCTATTCCTATAATTAGTGTCTATTAAGATATATGTATGAGTTATGTTGCAAAAGTCCCACACAGAGAATTGGTAAGGTCTGGAGTAATTAATATATCCTAGTTGGCATATCTTTATTGACTTAAACTTTTGAGTGAAAATGAGTCTAACTTGACATGCTGTCGAGCTCAGACCCATCAGCTGAAGCAAGTCATGCATATGCAAGGTCTTGCTCCCATGTTATATCAATATCTCTATCTTAGTTGGCCCATAATAGTGAAGGTCGGTCCAACTAGACATGGTTTTGGGCTCTTTCTTGCAATCTCTTCGGATGAAGGTACCGTGTTTCTACTACGTTCCTAGCAATGTCAAATCACAACAGTGAAGAACTTTCCTGATATAATCTATACTCTTCCCCTTGAAGAAGCAAGGGATATCGAGGATAATTTCCTTCTCATTTTCCTCCAAACCATCAAGGCTTGTCTCGAGAACTCGATTGATAGTTTGTTCTGGAGAAAGCAAGTTTACCCAATGTACGTTTTCATGCCGCCTTGTGTCTCTTGCATAAGAATGTGCTCGACACCTCGAGTAGTTCTGATGGAAGACCGTTAGCATAATGCACCACACTTTCTGCAAGATCCCTCCTTATTTAAACCTTTTCGCTATTTGGACATGCGCTGACCAAAAAGCTCAGTTTTTGGTGGTCTCCCGGAGCTTTAACTTCAGATACACGTCCTATGTCATGACAAGCTAGCAAATGTTTCTCCCTTGTTATAACATTGATTCTACTTCCTTTGCCAAACTCATTGCCTTCTCTAGCTAACGCATTTAGTTGATTTGACCAATCAACATCATCTAGAACCAAGAGAACTTTTTTGCGGCAAAGTCTTTCCTGCATCAAACTAATTCCACCATCGGCACAATACACCATCAACTTTTCAGGCAACAAGATCTCATATAGTTGTTTTTCTTGTAGAGGAACTAAGATCTTTGCATTTGTTCCAAGTTTCTCTTCAGTTATGCCCAGAATACTTGAACCCTTGTAATTGTCTCCATATAGCTTTCTACACAGCTTTTGCGATAGTAGTCTTCCCTAAGCCTCCAGTTCCCCATATACCTATCATAAGAACATCATCATCAAACTATCTATTCTATTCCCGACGAGATATTTTGCAACATTTAAGAGCGTCCTGTCTAGGTGAATTGAGGTTTCCTTTATGATACGTTGCATAAGTTTTGCTTCAACTCTGAAACAAAGTTAGAAGAAGCGAAAATATTGTTTTGCAGTTTACAAGCCATAACAAGGCATAAAACAGGAATTTACCATCTTAATGTCATAACAGGATTAGCGTCATAAGTTATCATCACATGCAATGAAACTATCAGGCACATTAAGTGCACAAATCAAGAAAGTTAGATGACTCATAAAATAAAACTTAGAGGATCAAATCGCATTGTTGAGAAAAATCCCTAATGAGTTTTGAGGAATGACAAAACTATTTGTTACTAGATTTACTTTTAATCTAATCTATTCTTAAGTGTAATTAACGGCCTAATCAATGATTAGGTAGTTAACTCCCCGTATAATGGCGAGTTTAACGGCGACGGTGGTGGCACGGTGGCGGAGTCACACGAGAGCGTTCCAAGGCACGAACCAACTTTGCGGAACGTGGTGGAAGAGCTAGATGGTGGTTGATGAGGCTCGGTCCGGCACAGCTTGAGGCCTGGCAAGCGGTGGCTAGCGACGATGACGACGTGCAACTCACGGTGACGGTGGAGGAGTGGTGGCCAGCAAAACACTAGAAGAGAGGGAGAGAGAGTGAGAGTGACCGAACAAGAGGGAGAGGAGAGAGAGGGAGACCAAAGTGAAAATTGAGGGAAATGAGTGGTGAAATTATGAGCCAAAGGTTGGAAATGCAAGAGAGGCTCCTCTATTTATAGGCTTCTTGTCAACTTGCTAAAGAAGTTAGTCAAGCCAACTTGCAAGATAAGTTATCCAAGCTAAGAACACTTGATTTATATCCCTCCTTGGTTAAGAAGCTTGAATGCTTGGCTAGTAAGGTTCCGTTTGGTGACACTCCTATTTCTTTATTTTTCTGTTCTTTTGTTCCCTGGAACAAAAAAAGAACAGAAATCCGTTTGGTAACATCAGTTGATTTTTCTACTTCTCAGAATAGAAAAGTGGCTAAGAAATAGATTTGGAGCAGAAATAAGAAGTAGAAAAAATCTACTTCTTTGTTTCTAAAAATAGAAATAGAGATAGAAATAGAATCAAAGAAACAAAAACAAAAACAGAAAGGTAAAAAGGAAGAGAAACAGAGGACCGTCGTTTGCAGACCGTCTTCTTCCCTTTCAAGCCGCGGCTTCAGCTCCTCCTCCGTCCTCTCGTGGGTCTGCAGACCGTCTTCGGCCACCACCCGTCATTGGATGCTTGATCGTCTTTTGTTCTTGTCTTTGTTTGATAGTGTGGCGATTCTATAGGGACGCCGTCGAGCAAGGGCGGCCCTCGCACCCAGATTTGGGCGTGAGTGTGCTTGCGCCTAGATTTAGATGATCGGCGAGGGTGACCCTCGCTCGGCCGGGTGACGGCGGCCCTCGGCGCCCGGATTGAAGGGGTGGTTCTACCTTCTGCTTCACTGATTGGATGCTTTTCTTTCCCTTCCGAGCCTCTCGCGTGTGCTTGTTTAGATGGTGCTTGGCCTTTCGAGCTAGGGTTCTTGTTGGTGTGGATTGGGTTGGAGTTGGATTCTGCCGCTTGAGGGGTTTTTTTTGTGTCGTGAAGTTGGTTTGGTGAACCCTTTTAGATGGAATAGTCTTGTTTTTTGGTTGTGTGGGTTGTCTGGCTATTCGGTAATTGATCAATGTTGATATTTTAGTTGATATGTGGAGTGTGTGTCCGGATTCGGATGGATGGATGTCATTGCAACTTCTTCTATGTGAGAATAGATAAAATTTTCGGAGTTTGGTTTCGCTTGAGTGTTCAGCAAAAACCCATTTCCTCAGGGCATGAAATGAAGCCACGAGAAGCAATGCTTCAAAGAATCGGGGAAATATTAGGTCGACCAAACCAGCCAAAGCATTTTCTAGTTTGGGTACATAGTCAATTTTATTTGAAACTTCTGTGAGAATGATAGTTCATATGATAAAAACTTAGGTAGTGTAACGTAGGGAAGATTTTCTATGAGCTCATGTACAAGCATATACTGCCAATTCAATATGAAGTGATAGAGGACAAAGCAGAGGGAATTTCTTTGGAAACACAAGGGGTTGAGTTTGTATGACCTGGTGCTATCTCTTTGGTTTGCTTCTTGTAGTATCCTATGATTTAAATCGCGTTATGCCTAGGTGGCAGATGCAAAACAAGTCTCAAGGAAACTTGGGCAAGTTGTTGCTAAACCCCACTGAACTTCCTAGTTTTAGATATAATTGCTTGATATTATGTTATTTGATCATTGCTATAGTGGTCCTCTCACTAGTTCTGTCATGTTCTAAATTTTGTAATACTCAGCACGTCTTCACTGTTGTTGGTATATCATATTCTAGGATTGAGTAATCTTTCGATTGAAGCTTGTGTTACCTTGTCATTCACTTTCATTTGCCTATAAATGGTTTTTGTGGGTTCATGAATTCACTCATGACCCTATATTAAAGGAACGTTGTCCCTCATGTACTTACTGGGATTGAACATTCAATGAGGTCCTGACCTCCAGAGATGAACAGTCCAGGTGCTCTTTTAGGTTTAGGAATGGAGCTTCTTGTTCTTATTGGAAAAAAACAACACACCTAGTGGCCGATAGAAATCTTTTTGAAGCCATCAGTATTTCGTAGGATTTATAGTTAATATGTATGTTGCTGGATGAAGAATACGAAGTGACAGCAGGATCTTATCACAATGCTGAAAATATTGCAGTATGTGAAGTCATGGCTCTAAGCCATCGGTTCTAAGCCATCGGTATTCCGTAGGATTTATAGTTAATATCTTATCTCTTGTGTTCTTGCAGTACTCAATTTGCAGAAGCTACCCCAGAAGCAATCTATTGTTTAATTGGTTTCAATTTTATGAAGGCGTGGATCCTCATATGTATCTTCCGTTAACTTGACAGGTACCCTTATATCGATGATAGGGAGGGGATCGAATTGCACTATCTTAAGGTTAGTATTTTATTTTCGAGTAATGCCTAAATACATGTATCAACTTTTTGTGGCACTTACATTTTTTGGCTGCCAATAATAGAAATCCTATTGATGAAATTCACTTCCATTTTGATTCCTTTCTAGGGGCAATTGTGGTAGCCAATGTTAATTGATTACAATGTTATGATTATGTTATGATTTAATGTAGTATTGCATGTTATGATTATGTTATGATTTAATGAGAGACGACCCAGAACAGCAAGAGAATTGTTCAACCATAGGCATTCTTCATTAAGGAATGTCATTGAGAGGTCATTTGGGGCATTAAAAATCGCTTTTTCATTTTAAGACACGTGCCTCCATTTACAATTTGAAAGCAAGCATGTATTGTAATTGCATGTTGTGCTATCCATAATTATATTCGTGATCAAGACAGGATGGACAAAAACTTTTCCCTATATGGAGATCCGGAGTACCCATTTGGACTTACACAAGTGGAGGATGCAGATGAGTGGCATGAGGAGGCCGTTGAGATGAACATGCTTAAGAAAAATATTGCAAATAAAATGGCAAGAGATCACAATATGCCTAAGATTCCATGACTTTGTGTTTATGACTTATGTAATGTTGTTTATAAATATTTGGCAACATTTTGTTAATTAGCGGGTATTATTATTGTTGTATTTTTCAAATCCAAAGCCTATGTAGCTAAATTGCACCAAGGAATCTGAGTGTGCTGAAGATCATAGCAATAGATTTTGTTATCAGCGCATCCGAAAACCAACAGATTAGTCGAGTGAGGAGAAAACTGAACAAAGCAGACATTGGCTGGGTTCCAAATGGTGCTGACCAAGTTTTTCTGCAGAAAATCACATTAATGACCTCATTCTTCCTTTTTGAATTAGAAAATCCTCACATAAAATTCCACGACGATAAATTAACTAAAAGTCAAAGCAAGAATTTGTGTCTACGCTGCTTTAACTTATGGTTACGGCTTAAATAAATATTAATGGGGCTTTCAAAGGCCAAGAATGATCAACTGAGTTCATGAAGTATACTGAATTTCCTTGCCGGTCTGATTCCCCTAATGTGACTCAGTCCAAACTTCTTTTCTATGGAAGCTTTCAATCATGCATAAATTGTAACTAGGGAGAAGATTATGTCCCTTTTTCAAGAAGATATTATACTATTGTATGGGAAAAAGAATGTTAAAATAGATACAAGAGATGGCATGCCTCATTGATTGCCCACAGGTTCAAAGAACAATCATCACTGCCGCTCACAAACTTCGTAGGGTCTGCTCGAGAGAAGTCAACAGAACAAGTCCTCTTATGGTGCTCCATATGTTGTGAAAATCCTTGAGCAGTGCCCACATCCCATATCTAGGTTTAAGCAATGTTAAAGTAATCATATGCAGAATTAGGATGGCGTATAACCAGGACCAAGCATTTTGATTGCTGTTCACATCAGATCTTTTTGGAACTCACAGCACTAAATTTTGTAAGTCTAACAACTAGAATGAGTTCTTGTTTTGTTTATTTATTGGTAATAAAAACAACTAACACATGGTTAAGATGTAAGCATTCTTTTTATGTTTTGGTAATTTAATATGAGAATAAATAGTATTTATAATAGCGGTTGTGAAGAAACTTTTGAAATAGATAAATATGGTATTCAAAATAATAAAAAGATTGAGAAAATTAATTTTATCCATGAAGAGCATGCTAAAGATATGTGTGTGTGTGTGTGTGTGTGTGTGTGTGTGTGTGTTAAAAAGGATTAGACAAACCAATAAACAATGCTTATTGATTTTTTTCACTTATAACCTGTACTTATAGTTAAATAAAATATATAGACTTGAATGAAAAAAATTAGGAATAGAAATTTTTTTGGTTGTACCAAACACATTTATGTTCTTTTTTCTATTCGGGAATAGCTAGAAATTTCATGCGATTCTAAAAATGCTTTTTTATGTTCTTTTTCTATTCCAGAAATAGAAATTTTGTGCAGTTACCAAACGCATTATTTTGCTCAAAAACTCATCTAAGAAATAGAAATAGAAAAAACTTTTTCTGAAAAGAAATTATTCCTAGAAGTAGAAACGTTACCAAATGCGCCCTAATTGAACTTGCAAGCCAAGCTTATCAAATATCACAAATTGCATTAATATGCAAGAAACAAAAGAAGAGAAGGGGACCATCTTGGCCTTGTCTTCTTCAATTGAGCGGCCAACAAAAGAGAGGGGTAAAAAGACAACTTTGCCTCGAAACATCTTCAATTTGCGTAATCCCGATAATAATCCCGTCTTTGATTTCTGCTCCTGAAATTAGGGTCGAAATGAGGATGTCATAATTATCATTCGTGGGTGTCTAAAAAGTTCAATTATGGTCAGGTTCTTAGGTTTCAAGTTTTACCCTGAAATTATGCTCACCCTTACTTGTGTGTAGTCTGGATTATTATCATTCACGAGTTTCTAAAAAGTTCAATTAATGTCTAATAACACCCGCCAATCGATTATTTGTCAATAGGAATGTACAAGATAAACCTCATCTTCTCAAGATTTAGCAACGAAGATAATCGGACAAGATGAAGATACTTCTTTGTAATTAGGGTTAATACCACGAAAAACCCTAAATTAGTACACTTGTGACATATTTACCTCAAACTATTTTTTTTATTATAAAAACCCCAAACTGGTATACCCGTGACAATTTTACCCCGAACATACCACAAAAAATCCCAAACTGGTACACATGTGATAATTTTACCTCGAACTAATTTTTAATATTATTTTTTTTATTTTTTGAATTTTTATTTTTTTCTTTTATTTTTATTTTTTCCATTTTCAAACTTTGGCCAATTGTTGGTCCGGCGATCGGCTAGAGGCGAAAGCCGTCGGGCAAGGGCCGCTTTAGATCAGGAGGGCCGCCCTACTTCGACTGTTGGCAAGGGTCGCCTCGCCGGATCTAGCGAGGTGACCCCGCTTTGGGTTGGGCAAGGGTCGTCCTTCGCCTTGCAAGGGCTGGGGGGGCAGGCGACCCGGGCAGCTCGACTTAGGCGAGGGCTATCCTCGACTGCGTCGGGTGAGAGTCGGCGAGGGCGGCCCTCGCCGGCATCCACCCTCTTGTCGGTCAACGGGGATAGGCGACCAGCCAAAGTTTGAAAATGAAAAAAAAGAAAAGAAAAGAATAAAAAATAAATAAAATTTTGAAAAAAAAAAAAAATAATATTAAAATTTTAATTCATGGTAAAATTATTATATATGTACTAGTTTGGGATTTTTTATGATAAGTTTAGGGTAAAATTGCATAGATGTATACTAGTTTGGGGTTTTTGATGGTCAAAAACATAGTTCAGGGTAAAATTATCACAGGTGTACTAGTTTGGGATTTTTATGATAAAAAAAATAGTTTGGGATAAATGTGTCACAAGTGTACCAGTTTAGGGTTTTTCGTGATATTAACCCTTGTAATTATTCTTAAAGTCAATTGATAAAATACACAAGCCAATCATACACCAATTTTGTAATTTTTGACATAAAAAAGCTGAATAATCAAAAGGGAAAAAGTCACTAAAAAATCCAAAACTATGCTCGCTACGACAGATTTACTCTCAACTTTTTTCCAGGACACCAAAATCCCAAATTTGTACTTGTGTAATACATTTATTTTCCGTCAAGATTCCGTCAATGAACATCGTTAAAAATTTATCTATATAGATGCCGAAAAGCAAACGATATTGACAGGCGTTTATGTGACTTAAGTGAAATAAAAATAACTTTATTTTGATCGAAAAATTATCTAACAAAATATTAAGGTAAATATATCACATATGTACAAGCTTGGGCTTTTTAAGTCATAATTTTTTTAATAATAAATGTGTCATGGTGAGTATAATTTGCGACTTTTTATGGCTCTTTTTCTAATTAAAATAATAATCTTTTAACTGTGCATCCTATACGGGACCATCGGGTCTACTAATACAACGAAAGCAAGGTAGAATTCGTGCATATAATGTAATCAATTGATAAGCCCCGATAATTACTTGTCATATACGTTGTGTATCCGTCGTATCAAAGTCGTAACTTTCGGATAAAAAAATTGGAGGCAGCATTGGCATCGTTGCCACCGCATGGTTGGCCGTTAAGACTGCGCATGGCAACCATTCTGTACTGGGAGCAGATTCTGCTCAAAATGATTATTTTTGATTCCGTGCACGGAAATAATTTCTAAGCATTTGAAGGCGTTTAGTAACTGCAGAAAATTTCTATTCTTAGAATAGAAAAAAAATAGAACTGCATTTGATAACTACACAAAATTTCATTTTATTAATAATATTTTAATAATATTTTGAATTTTTTAATATTTCTTTTTTTTTTTTTCTTTCTTTTCCTTCCCTTCCTTGGCCATGGTCGATCGCCGGCATCGGCAACCGGCCACAGGCCAGGGTTGGCGAGGGCATCGCGGCCTTCACTGTCGCCCTTGCTTGTCGCGATGGCGAGGTCGGCCTTGGCTTGGCTGGGCGAGGCCTCGTCGTCGTGGCCGTAAGCTGCCCTCGCCTAGACGACAAGGGCCACGATGCCCCGCTTAGCCCCAGTATGTGGTCGGTTCTGCCGTGACTAGTGGCCGACAAGCAGTGGCGAGTTGGCTGGTGAAGAACAACAACAAACTAAAAAAAAGAAGAAAATTAAAAAGAATTAGAAATGGAAAAATTGTTTGAATTAAGAAGTTGCTTTTTTTTTCTTTTTGATTATGTTCCAAAACTGATTTTTGGAATAATTTTTGTAAAATTGTGCCCTGGCGCAAAAAATTTAACAAACGGATTTCTATTCCTAAATTGATTATGAGAATAAAAGAATAGAAATTTTTACTATATGATAAGTTACCAAACGGGCACTAAAAATGTCATTTTTTTTAATCTCGGAGCGAAAAGATAAACAAAAATAACCAATTATCATAAAACAGGAAAAACAAATACAAGAAATTTAAAAGAATAAAATCATCTTCCTCGGTGCTGCTGTCCGCTCTCTCCGGTTTCTCCGAACTCCGGCGAAAACCAGGGAACCCCTCTCTCTCTATCTCTCTCTCTCACTTCATCGACGGACGAAGAAAGTAGAGTCGCCGGCGAACGATGGACGCAGTACTCTCTCCGTCGCTCTCGCCGTCCCGCCCTCGCCTCCGCTCCGCCGCTAGCCTGATTCGTCCGCCGCCGCCGTCCGTCGTTCCGTCCTCCGGGCTCGGCCGTCTCCTCCCCAATCCGGCTTCGGTCTCCGCGAATCGGGCTCCAGGTCTCTGCAAATCCCCGCCGTCGCCGCCTGCGGCACCCTCACGGCTAATCCCGTGCCGGTTCGTCGCTTTCTCTCTGTCTCTCTCGCGCTCTCATTTTCGTGTTTCTAGTACTCCGCGCTTGCAATCGGTTTGGAAATCTCTTTGATGTTTTTTTGCGCTTTGTGATTGTTTGGTGGAACGTATTTGTAATATCTCTCGGCGAGGCTGTGTTTGCGACGTGCAACCTCAGATGAGTTTGACGGCGCTGGTGTTTGTTAGGAAGTCGAGTCTCTTGTTCCGGTTATGATCGTATGACATTGCATTCCATGGGATTAGTGAGTCTCATGTTGAGCAATCGGAAAAAGTTTGTTTCCGCTAGTTCACTGAGCTTGGCTCGACTTTATCCGGTAAAAGATTTGCATCGTCAGTATTCCAAATGACTATACTAATTTTCTCTTCTGACCTAGTTTAGTTACTCCTAAGGTTTCTACTGTGTAATTTGCTAGGACTGCAAGTGCTTTACCCTGAATCATGGTCAGCTTTCATGGATGAGTCGGGTTTCGTTATCCCCCCAACACCACTTTTAGAGGTGATTTAGTGGCAATGTCGAGGTGGGTCTCCTCTGGTAAATGTGGTCTGCAGTTGCTGTGCCGTGATAGCTTTAGCAGCTGAGAGCAGGAATATTTCTATATTGTACATTGGAGCACAAATAGAACAATTAGCTACAGTTGATTTATGTATTCTTTGTGATCAATTCCAGAAGCTTTTTGCAGCATGCTTTGGTACCGCACCAGAGATTATGCGTATTTTTTCTTGGAGGAGGAACAGAATCGGTTGAATACATCAGTGTATTAGTTGCAGAATTTAGGACTATCCCAAGCGGCATTTCGTTGATCTTGTGAATGATTGAGCTGCCAGCTTGCACAGTTTTGCTAGAAATCAGTAGTTCGATGCTTTACTCCAGGTCCCTCAAATCAATCGATCATGTGCATAACTCACCTGGGTTAGGTGTTCCTTTTTTTTTTTTGTTCATGTGATCAAGATGGACGCTGTGTGTCTGCGTCCCTTTTATTATATTATGCCTGAGATTCTTCAAGGGATACATATGTTCTGCTTGTACCGTCTTTGGAAATGTAAAGTTATCTTTTATTATTCTCCGTGACATCTTGTTACTGAGAAATCTCCTTCTGGTTTGGTTTGTTATTTTAGAGCCCCCATTGCTCTTACCTTTGGCTTATTGGTTGGAGTTGTATCTTCAAACCTTCTAGGCATCAGTCAAGTTGGGCTTCTGAACCTTAGGTTGCGGGAATTGTGTAGAACTACCATAGTACCATGCATGGAGAATTAATGCAGAACTTAAAGAGTTGAAAAAAATTGGAATATAGTTTTCCGAACACTCATTAACCTATTAAAGAAAGAGAGTTTTCAAAGCATGCATCTTCCAAAGAGGCATCTTGGATTATCCATCTCTAGCTTTCCCATAATGATCTTCATAGTTTCATGAAGCTAGTTCGTTCATGCTGTTCTGTGCTAGGATAAACTATGAAAACAGGAGAGATATAGGAATTTTCTTGCATCCTTTAGCTTTTGCAACATTTGCAAATGTTTTTTTTTTTTTGGGTAAAACATTTGCAAATGTTTGTGTATCATAATTCCATTTTTATCTTTGATGGTTACTAATGCATGAGTAAAGGCACTATCCTGCCCGTCAATCTACCTTGTGAGTTGTGACATGGGAAAAGAAGTTCCGCGACTAGATGAACATAGCGAATCTCTTAATGTTTTGTATCTGGTCCTCTTTCTGCTAGATATGAATGTTTTAATTCATATGAAGTACACTACATTTTCGGATTTCATATGGTTTCCCATGTCTTCAACAAGTGCATTTTAGAGTCATACTATTTAATAAGACGGCTTATGTCATGCATCATCCTAGAATTTCTGCATAGTATTTACATATTTGTTTTCCTGTTTCAATTAGCCAAAAAGTAGCGTATACACAGTTGGTGACTTCATGACAAGAAAAGAGGATCTGCATGTGGTAAAGCCATATACAACTGTAGATGAAGGTATTTCTGAATATCATGTTTCTGGAAATTTTGAAGATGTCAGGATTTTTACTCATCTTGTTTTATCAGCATTGGAGATGCTTGTGGAGAACAGAATCACTGGTTTTCCTGTAGTTGATGATGACTGGAAATTGGTATGCTTCTTGTTCTCTCCTTCTTGCTAATTGTGGCCTTGTTGATTTGAATATTGCTGCTCACTGGTCAGAAACACATAGCCATATGATTTTAGAAAGGCAAGTTTTGAGATGCTTTAATCAAACTAGAAATTGTGCTTAGTTGGTAGGGCTTGGCACCATATTTTCAGAGGGAGCAGAGCGTGGTGTATATCCTGATCTTGTTGACCCGCATGCCTACTGGTTCTGCTAGCTTAAATAGGCTTCAAACATCGTTTATTTGTTCTCTGTACCCATTTTCTCCCCTCATTTCCCAAGTATGGCCTTAGCTGCTAGCTTCTTCACAGCAAATCTTCAACTTATAATTATTGATCTATTTCCTTCTTTTATTGTACTTAACAATCAGCACTTTTCTGTGAGTCTGCTGTTTTGCTACTATGTCGATCTGTCATCCAAGTTTGGTTGCTCATTCTGTGACATCTGTTCCCTGTGATGGGTTAGTCATTAGATTCCCATGATAAATGCTCATGAGTGGCTTTTTTTGGCAGGTTGGTCTTGTTTCTGATTATGATTTGTTAGCTTTGGACTCTATATCAGGTACCATTGATATTTTTTTGTTGCCTTTATTAGACATTTTAGGAGACTTCTCGAAATTCATGTCTATCATTAGCAATTTCATGAGGTCCTTCTTAGTTGTTGCCATTCTGTGTTTTCTCTCCTTATGTTGAACATTTTAAATCTGGCAAGTGTTATAGCACAAACTGCATTTGGCATCGGTGGTGTTATGTCAACTCAGTATTGAGCTTCCCATTTTTTTGTAATAAAACATTTTAAAGTCAACAGTATTTACTAAAAACTCGGTTGAAATAGATTCAGAGAACGTAATTCTTGCAAAAAGAATATCTGAAATTGTATTGTTCCTGCATCCATAATGTTTCTACAATACCTATACCTTAATTTGATCAAAGGAAAAATGGTAGGAGGTAATAATGCTGATGTGGTATTCAAGGGGACTTGGTGATATTCTTAAGTTAAGAGAGAGAAATCAAAGCCATGAGATGATCTGCAAAACTATCAAAATACTTGACCTACTAGTTCCTCTCATATGGTTGTAATATTTGTACATCTCTATGGCCGTGCATAGATGCTCTCTCTTTGAGTTGGGAATGATTCTGCTGGACTTCTGCGATTATTGTTATTGGTTCTTAGTTTTTACTAGTTTTCTGCCCTGTTGTAAAAATCGCCTGATTCACAATTCGAATGGCATGATTCGTTTGAGTGCACCCTTCGAACAATTCGTCTTGCATTCGTCAATCATAAGAGTGCATGATCGTAAGTGAATTGTACTATTCGTCTCTGATACGATACAAATCATAGGATTATGCAATTCTCTACAATTCAGGAGAACAACCATAATTTGCACTATTAGGTTTTATAGTAGAGGTTTGGCTCAAAAGTATTGGGTCCTAAAGAGAAAAATTTTCAAAAATTGAAAAGAACAAGTGAAGAGAAAAAGATAAGAAAATGTGCAAACACGCCAGAAGACCTTTGTTCTCGCAGCCCTCTGGGTAGCGTAGGAACTTGAAAAGCTGCTAGACTGCTTTTCGTTGGTTCTTGACCAGCTGTCACCAGCTCAACGCCAACCGTTGCCACCTCTGGCGATGATGCCAGCCGTTGGCACCTCCGGCGTGGCCATCACGCCTCTGACCATCCTATTTTACTTGTTTAAATCGCGTGCTTGGACAAGAGTCACAGATTGAGTATCTAGGATCAGTCTCGTCTTTTTAGCTGGCTTCGATAGACTATAATCAAGTCCTGATTATTTTGTCTACGTTGAGGTTTTTAAATGTGGTTGACAGTTTTTTTTCCTTTTAAGTTTTTGAGGCCTTTTTTTTTTTCATTTTGCACCTCTGTAATATTCAGAAGTTAGAAGTTAAATTGGGTATTGACAATAGAGCAGTGTCAGTTTTGGGTATAATTTTCTCAACAGTATATACTAAAACATGCTTTTTATGTGCATTTTGCAATAAGTAGCATAATTTTAGTAAGAAATGTTTATTTTTTTGGAGTTCTTTTACAATTCTTACCGAATGTAATGATTGACAATCCAGAAAATGAGGTTTACGATTCACGATTCGAATTTCGACTTGGAAACAGTGGTTGTTTTTGGAAATGCTGACTATCTGTAGATGTTTCGATGCTTCATGAGTTTAACGAGTGACTGATGTCATATGCACATCTTCATTAGGTGGTGGGCGAGCTGACAACAGCATGTTCCCTGAAGTTGACAGCACATGGAAAGTGAGTAAGAGCTCTTCTTTTAGAGATGTAATTATGTAAGTTTAAGCATATAACAGTGTAGGGTTGTGGTAGATGTGAAATCTTTGCCCGGGCGGGGAGAGCAGATGAAGATTTTGCAATTTTTTAGTCCATTAGGCTAAATAAAGAAACTTAGCCTCAAATTTCAGAGTAGAGTATTTAATTATAAAATTTTAACCGAGCATCTAGAAGTCAGTTGTGACGACTGCCCCCATCAGACCTTCCGTGGTTCCATCAGTGATGTGGGGTATCTAGGAAGCACTTTTGGAGCAACTGCTGCTGCTAATATACAGAAAAACTGTCTTTCATATTTGCCTCGGGAGTACCTGATGATGTACATACATATTGACAATGATCTTGCAGACCTTCAACGAAGTGCAGAAATTGCTCAGCAAGACCAATGGGCAAGTGGTTGGTGATTTGATGACACCGGCTCCTGAAGTTGTCCGTGAGACCACAAATCTTGAGGATGCTGCCAGGTTCTGTCTATATCTTTTCCTTCGATCCTGCCTCTTGTCGGTGTTCTTTCCCATTAACTTTTCCCCCCATGCATTTAATGTCAGGATATTGCTTGAAACAAAATATCGTCGACTTCCAGTTGTGGATGCTGAGGGAAAGCTGGTAAGAGATCATTTGTTGCCTCTCAATAAGTTGTATCGATTATGGTTTCTGGTTTTATTAACCCAGTTTCTCATTACGAAGGTCGGCATCATCACAAGAGGGAATGTTGTAAGAGCTGCCCTTCAAATAAAACATGCCAATGAAGCGTAAGCTAAGTACCTGTTGATCAATTGAAGCATTTGAGGAAACTTGGGTTTCTCTCGCAGGTTGAAAAGCAATGCTGCTTCTATTTATCAAGTTTTGCTTTGTATGACAGGAACTGACCTGATTGGAATCGTATAAATATATATAAGAGTATCAACCAGGAATTGATTAGTGTTAGTCACTGCGTTCAGTGTTCTTGGTTAGTATTCTTGAAAGACAAAAAGAAAGGTGAAGGAAAGAAAATGACAGATTTTAGCTCGAAAATGCTGCAGAAGTTGGCAGGGGCTGAACGGAAATAGGACTAATCGATCTTCTAGCCTCTGTCTGCTTGTTGAACTTAGGCATGAGATTAGCGAAGTGGTTCTGAATCTTTTCTAAGTTCAAAGATGAACGACAGATGAATTTTTTCTCCAAGTTTTGAAGATCAATGAATTCGTGGAAGTACTTATGGAATTGGGAAATGTCAGAACCTAATGAAAACATGAGTCCATTATAGTTTATAGTTCCTAACACTGTTCAAACAAGAAATAGGGAAGGAATAACAATAGCGGCAATCCGATTAGATTTAACAGTCCATTAACAACAAAAACACATGAAATCGCTAATTAGCAACTTTAGAGCAAATCATCTGCCTGTTCTTTTATCCACTTCTTCATCGAGGCTGATCCTAAATCAATCTAGTTGTGAAATCATAAAAATCTCACTGTTCTGCACATTTTTCCCGATTTCAACGACATGACCGATCGTGATTTGACAATGATTTGACTAATTTTTTGATTTCGAGTACGAATGAAATCCTTTTGACCAAACTTGAGCTGTAAGTTGTATGATTCCATGATACCTTTGACGACATTGGTAAAGACCGGAAATATGCTGGTTGATTGCTCTGGGCCGTAAAAGTTTGGCAGTCTTCCATCAAATGACCAAATTCCCTAGGAAAGCACAAACTTATGCGTTTGGCCCCGCTCCAAATTCAAATGTGCCAAAATAAAGCGCCAATTTCTAGTCGAGGTCTAACCTTGGCACCTGCTAAAGCTGCTGTCCATGAACGTCAAAAAGCTAACAACCTGTCCTCGGATGCAAACTGTGCACCTCATGGACGTTGCTGACGTGCACTATTGGGCTGGAGGCTGGCTGTCATTTCTTAAAACTACAATGGGACTGTAAGAGATAGATTGTTATCTTCAATCCTGGAAAGAGTAACGGATCACCCAAATCCATAATTCTTTCTTGAATTTTCCCCCCATTGGCCTAACCGAAGGGCCTCTTGGAACGATGTGGTCGCCTGCTCAGCAATGCATGTCAGCAGCGTCCGTGAGTTGCTCGGTGCACACCAGATGACGGGTCGAATTTTTAATGTCAAAAGTGAACGGCAGCTTAATAGTTGCCGGCTTTGGATCTTGACCGAGAAATTGATGCCTTTTCTTCTCAGCACATTAATCATAAGTTGATGCTCTTTCCAGGGAATTTGTCGTCAAATCTATCGGAGGGTGTCATGATATATGTTCCCATTCGTAAGCATTCAGCGGTCGGTGGTATCAGATAATGACAATGCTCCTGTTTCAAACACCTGCAACTAACAACAGCACTCTGATCACTCGCACAGTATGATGCAAATGCTTGGATGAAACCTTCCAAACTGGTCCGAAGCTATCCATTGTCGAAAGAGAAGAAAAACATTTGTTGCTGCTGTCAATTTCGAAGCGAACAAATGACACACCAAAGGGGGAAAAGCCCGTTGTTTTCTTTAAATTATAAAAAATGATTCAATATTGCTTAGGTATAATGCGTATTAAAGCAATTGCTCTTCATTTAAATACACTTCGGTCTTCTTTTTTGGTGTCGATTACACTTCTTGAAAGTAGAGGTTTGTCTCATACCCCATGTTGATTCATACTAAATACAATACCCCGAAATTTCTGTACAACAGCAAAAAACAGCCATAAACTTCTGTCACAGCTCAAGTTGTTGGATCTTCCCTCCAATTTAATATGTGAGTACACACACTTCTCAAACATATTCTGAGAAATCAAGTAAATTAATACTTCCAAGGAAATGTAAGGTTCACATTGGACCCCATAGCAGAAACATATTAATTCCGACGTTTGTTATAGTGCTATGGTGAGCTCAATCACAATCCTTTCCTTATATCTTTCTCCATATCATTTAGGTCAAGTGGCCCACAACCCACCCATCTGATGTTGCGATTGCCAGAGCTACATCTTCTAGGCATGCCGAGTTTTCAATTCGAGCAATGCTATAGACATAAAGACATCACGGATCAGGTCGCTATGGTAAATTTTTCGTTTTCAGTGTTCATATAGCCCGGTTATTCAAATTTGGCAGACACTCATCCCCTTCGCAAATAGGTCAAGAAACAAAAGAAGACAGACAATCTGGGGTTTGCAGTAGGAAGACAGCCCCATGCACCAACCAGTGCCCACAACTCATCATTAGCAGCAGTTACAAAAGGTCTTTCTCACATCCTTTTCTGCTTTAGCAGTTTAAGGCGTGCCCACTTTGCTTCCAACTGCTCCTTAGTAGGCCATCTCTCTCTCTCTCTCTCTCTCTCTCTCTCTCTCTTAGCTGATGTTTAGTCATATTGCAATACCGAAAAGAAGGAAGAGAGAGAAATAGAACAATACAATCTAAAGAACTATGTACCACAAACAAAATTATGATCAGTGAAGAAAGAGAGAGGCATAGGAAGAAGATGGCTCTGCATCAAACCCAACTGATTAATTTACATTTCACCTTCTTTTTACTCTTACACCATCGGAAATCTTTGATGATCAGATTCCAAAAAGCTAACTCAAAAGGGCTAATAAGATTAATTAGAGGTACTATGGACTATCTAACTCATCTGGTATAAGCCTCATCATTTCCTTAAGCCATTCACACAACCCAGTGAATTACTAGCAAGTAGCATCTAAAGCCCGTTGCAACCGCATGCAGAAGGCTGACCTGAACCGAGTGCATGCACCCGCCATCATAATTCGAGAGAGAGAGAGAGAGAGAGAGAGAGAGAGATCATCCTCTTGCTCTCTAACCCCAACACACCCTTTTGGTGATCATATTGAGTCCTCAGGATCATCAGGCACCTTGTTCAGATCAACCCTCTCCAAAACCCCAACACACTTCTTGAACTGATCATCGCCCCCCTTATCGTTACCCTCTAGCTTCAACTCGCGGCTTATCAGCGCGGCATCCACCCGAGCCCCGACCTCTGCTGCCTTCTTCCTGATGGTAGCCGCCGACATGTCACCCCCTCCTCCCGCCTCCTCCTCCTCCTCCGCCGCCGCCTCCGCCCCCGCCACGAACTCCGGGAAATTCAACCTCGCCGACGGGCCCCGGAGGTAGAACACCGCCGTGTCGTAGGCCCTCGCCGCCGCGACCGGGGTGGAGTACGAGCCGAGCCAGATCCTCGACCTCTTGTTGGGCTCCCTTATCTCGGCCACCCACTTGCCCCACTTCCTCATCCTTATGCCCTTGTAGGTCCTCTCCCTCTCCACCGCCACGCCCCTCTTCCTCTCCCCGCCTCCTTCGGCTTCCATTTGAAAACAGCTTCTAAAGAAGAAGAAGAAGAAGAAGCAGAAGCAGAACAAGGGTCTCGATATATATCTCTCGCTGAAGGTGATGCAGAAGATAGAAAGGGTGAATTTTCATGGAAAAGAAACGGCAGAGAGAGAGAGAGAGAGAGAGAGAGAGAGAGAGCTATCAAGAATCAGAGACAGGCCTAGTTAAGAGGGCAAGGCTTTTGTTTTGGATTTCCTGCCATCTTGGCAACTAAGGTTGTCTTCTGGGTAAGGCTCCACGTTGAATTCCACGAACCATATCCCCTCATTTTCTTAAACAAAACAAATCGGGCTAAACCATTAATCAAAACGGGAGGGGGAGGTGCGAGGTAAACCACGCGAAAAAAAAAAAACAAAAACTTCACCGACAGAATCTCGGCGATCTCTGTACGAACGGGGGGGGGGGGGGGCGGCTCGTGTTCCCTCCCTTTCCCTTAAATACGCGAATAGCGATCGACCCTGACAGATCGTGTGGTCACAACAACACGGAGGAGGAGGAGCAGTTGGAGGGTCTCCGGCCTCGTGCGGACTCCATCAACTCTTTCTATCTTTTTTACAGCAGCGAAGTTGTTATTATAAAAACGGGGGCGTGGCGGTGGTGGCGGTGGCGCTGGTCCTTGGCCCTGTGCGGCTCCAGTGATGTGGAAAGATCGAGAGGGTTTGCGGGGAAAGGAAAGACTCCAAAAAGAAGGGTCGGGTCAGGTCAGGTCATTCGTCATGGGAAAGGTAAAGGAAAGAAAGGAGGAGGAGGCCAAGAAAAGAAAAAAAGGAAAAAAGAATATTTTTTTTCCCGGGATATTTTCTGCGATCTCGCGCGATTTCTTTATTAGGGTTTTGATTGATTGACGCTCTCCCTTTCCTTTCTCTCTTTTTTTTTTTTAACTTGTCGTTTTTAAAACTTTTTAATATATTTTTTTAATATATTTTTTAATTAAGGACAAGGGAGGCAACGACAGATGTTGGGCAGGTCGGTGGTCGGTGGATGGATACCGTTAGGAATTGACTTTTCCCCTCTCCACGCAATAACGAGAATCCCTTTCTTTTATTGCGCCGATATCCCTCTTTTGCCCTTCGCGGGGGTGGGCCCGCCCGGGGGCACGCGAGGGGCGGTTCCGTCATTCCGCGCGGCGGGCCCCGCCCCCCACCCCCATCCCCCCGCACGTCGAATTTCTATGACGAGGTCCTCTTTTTGCTAATGGTCCGTCCGGATGATAATTATTGCGGAGGGTGGCGACATACGGACTGCTAATCACCAAAGGAATTCTCTCTTCCGTGTTTTTTTTCTTTTCTTTTATTTTTATATTTATATGGTTTTCGTGGGGTTCACATTAGATTGCCAAATTGATGAGCAACCGTGTGTGGAGAGAGAGGCGAGGAAAATGTATCGAGATGAAAGGGATTGCTGACATAAATGGTGATTCCGACGCCTTCTAATTAGGACAAATCGGCCTCGGGCCGCCCTGGCCCCGGGCCCCGGTTGTTTAAAATCGATTTACTTTTTGGGATAAGTACGCTGGAAGTCCCGAGACCTGATATGAAAATGCAATCGAGTCATAAAACTTTATAAAAAGTGCAATCGAATCATAAAACTTATCAAATTGAGTCATTTATTAACTCGGTAAAACTTGGCTAACGAAAATGCTAACGTGGATTTTATTAAAGATTTTCTCTCTCCTACGTGATGATGACGTGGCTAAAATGAACATAAGGTTAAAATGACGTCGTTTTGATAAAAATATGATTTTTAAAATACTTTTTATTTAACTTTAAAGTAAGCTAAATTTAAAATTTTAAAAAAAAAAAAAAAAAGGAGGGGTTATGATACATATGACGGAGGGCCACTAAGCCCTTGCGTCGTCGTTGCCCCACCATTGCTAGGAAAGGCTAGAGAGGGTAGAGGATGGCTGACGGGGGTCGCCGAGCCCTCAGCAGCCACATCATCGTCTCATGGGATAGAAAAAATAATAAAAAAAAATCACCTCTGTATTTTCCATTAGCCAAATTGGATGGAATTAATGGGAGGACTCGATCGAATCAATTTGATAAGTTTTAAAACTTAATTGCACTTTCGTAATAAGTTTTATGACTTTCAATATACTCATCCCTTATTTTAATGGAAAAGTTCAAAAAGTTTCAAATGATTTTCCTTCCGAATATTGGAAATGGTATGGGAATTCCTGAAAAACGTTCGTTCAATTAAACATGAATGAAGTACAAGTACGCTTTCAGACAATTTAAAAGAAAAATTACGCTTAACAGTGTTTTAATGACTATCGCAAAAGTTACGATGTTGAATAGATTTAGTGTCTTAAGCGTCGTGTCCTTTACCATGATTAGGATGATGGAGAGTCGTCGTCATTGTTCTCTTGTTCGCGTTGGACACATTCGATCGAAGTCAGTTCTGGCAAAAACCAACGATGCTTTTCGGCAACCATTTCTAAGTTTTTCGCAAACAAACGACACTCATTGTCGTTCAAGAACTGCGGGCTACTTTTGAGCTTGGACTCTAATGGTACCATAGACGCTGATGGGGTCAATAAGTCACAAAGAATCGGAAAAAGTTGGAGTCCCTCTTCCACCATTTCCAAACATCGCCGTTATCTTTGCCAACTCAATGTAATTGGAGCATTTCATTACCAAGTATGTCTCCAACTCATTGGCATAGGAAGACAAAAGAGCTAGCGGAAGGCTATAAGGTGTTCTTCTTCAACGAAGTCGAGACCATACATATTTCTGGGCACTGTTCGATGAGGGCGCCATCCTCGTTCATAAGATGGAACTCGTTGTATTGAGTCGACTAGCGTATGCAACATATATCTTCTGGAGCCAATTCCTCACTCTGCTCCCCCTAAACCTCCATACACCTACCACAATTTTAGTAATATGAAACAAGGAGAGTTTCAAACATATTAAACATTTGAAGTGAAAATAATAACGAAATTTTATTATTGTGAAATTTACATATGATTTTACGTATTAATATCTGTGTATTTTCAAATTTCAAACATATTAAACATTTTGCATTCAGTAAAATCAATTTGTGTTGCAAGATGCAAAAAGAAGAAGAACAAAACGAAAATAAAATGTAAAAGTCTAATCATATATTGAGCTATGCTAGCTCAGCTTATAGCTAGGCTTCTCACAGTGAGCTTGATTTTGTCCTTGGGCATCGAGTCGCATCGATTTTGAGCTTTAAAACATTGATGCGCTTTAAAATATTTAATTTGTTTAGTCTGTGAATCTCAATTCAGCTCGTGCTAAAATGAGCTTGAGGATGTATGAGTTTAACTCGAGTATAAACTAAAATTGAATTCATTAACTCATTTACCAAGTTAAGCTCGTACTTGGAAAATTTAACCCGATCAAGTTTGGGTGAAGTACCAAATCATATCTCTAAATATAGTCATAAAATCTCATAGAAAGCATGCATGACAGGTTTCCTCTTGGGAAAGGGTTCAATCCCTCTCATCTCCAAATTGTTCTCATCAACATCGGCCATGTCACGTAGGATAGCTGGCGTCCCCGTTAACAATTTCCAACTAAAATTGACCGAATAGATTCAATTGATAAATCGTAAAAAGGTTTAGGACTTAATTGACAAAATTAAAATGTTTAAGACTGAATTGGCCAAAGTGCAATAGGTTTAGGACTTTTTGGACGATGTTCCCTTTTTGTAATCCACCGATCAAGAATTGGAGGAAGACGTAGAAATGCAATAATAAAAAATAAATGAAATGAATATTACCAATCACATGGTTGGTTTAATGATCTAACATGTGGTTTGCAAGTCAAATGTCATAGGTCCTGTTCCCCAGTCCATCACCGATTTTAGGCTTTTGATTACTCCGTGGATAACAGGCTTTGGTTTAGGTATACTGCCGGTTTTGGACTTCCCCACTCATACTTGGTGAGGCTACGGCGAGACGGCTTTGCCAAGTGGGCAGCCGGTGCTTCGTTGGTGCCTTGAAGCGATCTTCCCAGTAGCGAGTGAGATAGGTCTCAACCTCGTCTGAATCCTTTTTTTTCGCGAAAAAGCAACTTCAAGAATATAAAATGAAATCGATAGCCACCTTCACATAGCATGCAACATCAAGAATATGAACAAACCCAAGAAAAAGAATAAATATGAATAACAACAAAAACTAGAACGGCAAGACAACCGATGTAGGATTGCAGCTACACTTAAAGATAAGTATTGCATTAGATGAAGACAGAAAACCTGCTTTTTTATATAATCTAGGTTTTCTCAATCATGCATCCCAAGATTCCCTCCACAAATCATGTGGACGTGTTTGGTTACTTTGACAATCTTTTTTTAATGCATTTCCGAGGATTCGAGTTTCCAGCCAAACTTTTGTCCGCAATCAGTGACAATTGTTAATCAATTCCTCCAACAGCGAAAGGGGAGAGAGAGAGAGAGAGAGAGAGAGAGAGAGATTACTAAACAATTCCTACGTCAAATCAGTTCCCTCCACGTTTCTTTGCTGGTTAATCTGTTTCGCGGACATCTTGCTAAAGCAAACTCGTTTTATAACACATCAATGAAACTCATGTTTCCTACAGAAATGTAGACAGGATAGTGTGTTGTACAGTTCTTGTACTGGTGAGTTTGTTCACAAACCATAGAACCAATAAGTCAAACTCTTCTGTGCAGCTGTGTGCTATGGGGGTTGAACTTTCTGTTGCTGCTGTCGACCAAGAAGATTACTTCTTCTCATTAGAAGAGCAACGTCAACTAACGCGATTCGCAATGTTTTGTGCCGGAAGGGTCGGGACCTTTCATATTGCTATACGTCATTCGTTGAAAGAGGCACTTGCATCTCAAGGAAGGTGAAAAACAAAAGGAAGAAAAGGCGCATGATGACAACGGCAACCCATTAATATGACGTCGGAAATAATGATGAGACTCGATTGCTTGACTGAAGAAGTTACTTGTCTTTGCAAATGGTCTTATATCTGATTTTCTCTCCCCATGTTCCTAAGTTTTGTTTAAATTTCTGGTTGGTGATTCTAGACAGAATTTACACTCTGAATTGAAGACTTTGCAAATGTTTTCATACTTCGTTCGAGTCTTCTATGAATGATTTGCATACAAGAACGAGACGAGCAGTCACTTACTTCTTCGAATGTGACTTCATAGTCAACTTTGGCATGGATTTTTTTTGGAGAGTTGTGGCCTACAACAATAAATAGAGTGGTTGGAAGTTGGACGGGAGTTTAGTTGGGCAAATAAGATTACTTGAATCAGTGTGTGCTGATTTTCATAGGTTGCAGCTTAGACTAGCAACCTGGAAATTTCATTTATGGCTAAGGATATGAGATGATGGATTCAGATTTTTGTCATGCAGTTGATAGAATAGTGAAGTTTTTCTGGGGTTGTTAAGCAGAGACTTTGAAAAGCAGAGACCAGTCAGCAGAAGGAAAGTTTTGTACTGATGTGCATCGCTTTTTCGTTTTCTCGATGGGACATTTCTCTTAAATATAAACTTAACTATTGAACCAGAAACTAAAGAAGATAATGGGTTTCTATCTAAATGCCACATCTAAGACTCATGCCAATGCAAGTCTGACAAAACAGTGGGAAAGAGTTCAAGCTGTGACGCTCAAAGTGAAGAAACCTAAGTAATAATAGCCTAATTTCAACCTTTGAATGCCCTGTTGCGCGAAGCTAATATACTTAGAACTTGGGTCAATATGAGTGATATTGGAGCACAAATTCTGGTGCCTCAAAAGTCATGTAGCACGTATATTTTCATATACAATTTGACAGCTTGAAAATGTGACAGCTAGCATAATCGATTCATATCATTAATTAAAAATACACATCTCTCACATCATATGCACGATAAATTAAAACTAGCGGGAACCTGAATGGCAGCGTAAATCTCGGTGGCTTGTGACTCCTTAAGTCAGACATCATCGGAGTGGACACGAAACATGGAAATCTGGTGTCAAATAAGGCTGGGCATGGTTCACAGCTCTACAGACCCGTGGAGCAAATGAACCCACGCAATGCTAGAGTCACAGGGAATGGCAGCATCTCTGGTACGACGGCACATGGGGGCAAGACTGATGATCAATTCCAAACCATTTGAAACGACATCTTGACTAGAAACCGAGTCATGAATGAACGTGGAAAAAGTGAGACATAATTACTGAGTTTCTCAAATCAGATCAGCAGAAGAAAAGGGTTAGATGCATGAACGCATCCCCCGAAAGATGCGATCACGAATCACAAGTAAGTATCGCCGCGCACTAATTTGGTTGAGTAAGTCAAAGTAGATTTTGTTTGCTAACGATGATTATGATATGTGGACTTTTCTGTGTGGTTTGACTTTCCATCAACACAGCACCACTGCGTTCATTGACACTTGGCTGTCCTCTCCTTACGGATATCGAGGAGAGCACCGCTTACAAGTAACCAAATCATGTCCTTAATATATTTTTAAATGTAAATTTCAAGATTTGAAATAGCTTTCTTGAAGAATAGTACTATTTCATTTTTTCAAGATGTCTTGGCAAAGGAAAGGTAGTTCTTAGTATATTACGTAAGTGCACACAACATGAGATTTAAACATGTGGAATCCATGTGAAATTCATTATTGATGGTGGCAATTATCTTGATCCCCGGTCGTTGTCGTTGGATATGTTTATGTATCATATTCCTCGGTAAGCTTTACAGTTTGAACCACGGCTCACTAAGTTATCTTCCCAAGATATGCAATGCTATAGCTTTTCATCTCAATATCGGTTTAAGCATGTCGCAATCCACGGGTAGCCTGCAAACATGGCATATTAACTTGAGTTATGACATGATCTCTTCAATACTAATTTGTATATAGTTATTCAAGTCTAACACTGGAAAAGGAACAACGTCAATTTTAATCAAGTTTTGCAACTATGATCAATCGATCACCTCTTCTGAACATATTTTGGTTTAATAGGAAAAAGTTTTGCGTGTATAGTATAATACTTCATTGCTCCTTAAACAAAATGTGCACCAATACGGTAACGATCAAGAACAGGACAGGCGCATGAGGCTGTAGTTTGCATACTCAAGAGCGAAATAACATGCCCGACAGATCTCGTGTTGCACTTTGGAAACCTAAATAATCAACAGAAGAAGGTAATGTCTTTACAGATATAACCACAAGGAGGGGCACTTTCGCTGCGAATAACTACTTAAGGATCATCCAAAGGCTAGCTTCTCACTACGAGAAGATTTGTATCTACTTGTTTCTCCCTGTAAAGAGGAGAGAAGATCAAAACAGGCACTCAATATATCCCTGATCTCCAAGCAATCAATATCCTGTATAAATTTTAATGCATAAGAAAAGGAAGCCTAAGCTCAGAAATCCTAGATTAGCCATTTCCGACATGGGAGCACTGTGTCGCACTATAGGCCAGTCAAAAGCTAAAATAATTACGAGCATAATACAACATAACCAAAAGAGCATGGCGAAGAAACTATTAGGCAGACGACAGTGATTTTATCGATGTGCATCCACCAACTTGACGGAAGCTCCAAGAAATCTAGGCCCTTTGCTACTTCCCCTTCCTGCGCATTCCCATCCGTGATTTCGCAAACCTGAATTCCCTATTAAGGAAACATTTCATGCAGTAGAGTCCAGCTTACTGAAAAATAAGGAGGTTTACCAACCTAGGGGCAAAAAGAGAAATTAAAGGTGCAGGAAAGAATAGGATGGAAGCAGCATTTAGAAGGATACTCCAACCGAATGCCGTCTCCAGCTGGTGAAGAAAGGAGAAGCGTGCCCTGAAGTTGATTTAGAGCTTGAGTTGAACAAGCAGTGTCCTGCACAAACAAACTACGCTTTAACACAATCGATAGAGGTGGTGGCAAACTCATTTGCACGATATCCTTTGGTGGTTTCATACTGAAAAAGTTGCTGATTTATCATACAAAAACACTTCGGTTATAAGAACTCCCAAGCGTTAAACAGCACGCAGGTACCAAGGGGCAATAACTTGGAAAAATAGATATTATGCAAAGAATGCATCTTTTCCATGTATACAGAGGTAATACCAAAAGTTCATTTCAAGGAAAAACACATTGGCAGCAATAGAGTTACGTAGTACCTGAAAGTCCACAAACGCAACTGGAGCACCATAAGTACTCTGCATCTTCAATTTCAAAAAACCAGAGCATCTGGTAGAAATAGGAATACCAAAAGGGAATTACAACTGTCTTCAGAAAAACCAACATATTGCATGTATAGATCATATTAATATCTCTTAACTGTGAAAAGACTTGAATAAGCTCCTGCTCTGTACATCTTGGCCCCAGATTAGCCACAAAAATTGTTGGGCATGGGGGTGCAGAAGAATTACCCTGTTAACATACAAAAAGAGAGGATTTATCAAAAAACCAAAGAAGAAAGACAAAACATTTCTTAAGCGCAGACTAGAATGATCGACAAAAAGGCTGTAAGTCAATAATAAGGCAGGTTACCCAGTCTAGAATGCGCAACATAACTGTAAGTGGAAAGATTGTCAAGGCAGTGAGCTCCTCAATGGTTTATGTGCAAAGGGGAAATTGCGATGCGATAATAAACTCACTTGGGTAAAACCCACAAGGCATTCGAGTTCCATACAATATAGAAGTTGAGTAGAACATCTGTCTTAACAAAGATCACCTTACTTAAGTAATCATTAACCACACTTGAAACCAATAAGTATATGGCTGCTTAGTCTCTATCTGTTTAGTGAAGTGCAAGCGGATGACTGCTCATTCTACTTGCATGCAAGCAAAGAACTGGACAAGATGTCTCACAATTCCAGCAACTCCTTGAACGTTATTGTGTTTTTGTCAAACACTAGATTGTTTGGTGAAATGTCAACTTCATCCTAAAAATATAGGAATATTATCTTCATGATGACTGTTTTTATCACAAGGACTTGAAAGAATGCAGTCACGCATGCATGCACGCACACACGAGCGCACAGATACAGACAGAGAGAGAGAGAGAGAGAGAGAGAGAGAGAGAGAGAGAGAGAGAGAGAGAGAGAGAGAGTAGATTTCTATTAAGTTATAATTTATATAAGTGGCTCAAGAAGCCTTCGAATATAAGTTTAGGCTACAAGAAGTGTCTAAAAAACCATGTTACTTTGGGAAAGAACATAAATTCTGACTCAAATGTTAGAGCAGATATCAGAGTAACCTTACCGTTTTTGCAGCTGTTGTCCCCTTTATGCCTCGGCCATCAGAACTTCCATGACTGGACATTTACAAATTAAAAATTTACACGACAAGATGACAAGGGAACAGACATGCATAAGCAAACGAAAAAGAAAAAGATTGTGCTCCAACTTGCAGGGAACAGGGCAAGCAGTAATGGCTTCTACGAAGCCCTCAACTTTTCCACTAGAGGCAATAATCTCATCTAGTGATTGCTGAAGTATACGATTTCAAGTAATAAGAATGTGCTCAAGTAGTGCCAATGACCTTTGTGTAGATGGATAACCAATCGTGCTGTAAGCAGAATTACCCATTCCAGGCATGTGAGTGCTGCCAACACCTGCTAGTGTCCAAGAGTGCAAAACATGTGCAATGTGAGCTCTTTCAGGAACATGTGCCTTTGAAGTGACCATGATAAATTGTACCAAAATAACATAACATTAGATTAAGCAAATCAATGATGATAACATCCAGAATAAAGGATTTAAGAGTGCAACTGCAGCTTTCTGCCTCCATTAACAGGTGAATCCATAGTCTTCTTACCAGAATCCAAAGCGCCGAAGGAATATGGGGATGATAATCTAGCTCTCTTATCTGGTCCATGTCTGTCTTCATCTGATTTTCAAAATCAACAGGCCATAAAAAAATATTAAATCAAGCAGACTGACCATCGACAGTACAGTTTACACAAGTTTAAACCAATCATTATTGTACCTCTTGAACGTTTAGACCGGGAGTTGGATTTTGCAAGATCAATGTATAGTGTTGATCCCTTCTCAAGATCAAACACCATCCCCTGCATATAAGGTTGATAAAAGCAATCAGAGGACCATGTCATAACTTCCAATATGCAGCAGCCAAGCATTCCCACTTGATAAACATTCACCATAGAATGTGTCATAATTCTGTTTGCAATAATCCAATTCTCAGATATGTAATTCTCTTTGAACATATCTTTCAATTGCAAGAAAAATTATAATTTCTTATATTCCTTTAATCATGACGTAACAATGACAGGATAAAACAAGGTACGGATTACCAACTTCATTATAGCAACATAAACTAGAATTTGATACAAATACACGATAAGTTCGAAGATGAATTCATAACACGGAAGACTAGTTTTCATTCCTGAATATTACAAAATTATGCTTGTGCAAAAGCCCTAAAATTTTTAATAAAAAAAGTTAAAAGATTAAAGGTCATAAGCAATAGCAGATTAAACAATAGAAAGAAGCAATGCTATCTACTTCATTTACATCAATTGTGCTTTTCCTTTGAAAAAAATGATGTGCACGCATAGCATCATGTTGAAAGGTTCAAGGAACAAACATCATAAATTGGCTCAAAAGCTCCAATTTATAGTCGAAGTAAATTGGTGGCTATTGTAAGTCAAAGAATCAATATAAGTCACAGTAAGGTATGCCAAGGAGGCCACTCAACATCAGCTACTTTGGGCAATAGTAGATCTATTTTAAGGAGAAAGCATTGTCAGGATGGCTCTTGAGATGATATCAATAGACATCAGAAATTCTCTCACTGTTCAGAAAGAAACATTATAATTAAATCCAATAATCCACCACAATTATTCACAAAAGGGTATGCCTGTCAAAAAAATGGTCACTACACTAGACGAGTTCCCGAAAAGTTATTCCAATGAGTCAGGCCACAACACCGAGGGCCACAAACTGTGGAAAAGCATATAACTATTCTGCACTGAATGCATGGACCTTGTTTGCCAAGACACTAAGAAATGTCCTTTTATTCCACCAATGGATTGGAAGCTACCATTCAAGCAAACATTAAAATGGCATACCAAATAAATTTCCACTTCCTTTATTATGTTTTGTTTTTTTTTTGGTAACCGAGGTATCCGGGTCAGCTTATGCACACCTCGACTATTCCTCGGGAAAGGCTAACACAGTAACCCACCACCATGACCCCCCACTTAAATCACAAGTGCTCAGCTGGGGAATCGAACTTGGGACCAGTGTGCCTAACCACACAATCCCAAGTACGCCCTAACCAACTGAGCAACCCATGAGTGGATGACTTCCTTTATTATGTTAAAGACTGAAAATTTTTGAAATTTTCACTTTGAATAGGTAACACATGAAAAATTCAAGTTATGCGCCATAAATGGCATTAAATACCAGGTCAGTTCTCAGAAAGTGAGAGTCATTACAGGGATATAGATTCTCACTACCTACACAGTACTTAATTGATAATAAAGAGTAAGTATCAAGTAATTTGGCAGAAAAAACCAACCATAAAGTAGAAGACAAAGCACAACAAGGAAGGCAAGAATTCTTACATTCAGTGCATGCATTGCTGCAACTGCAGATTGCTGATCTGTGAATACAGCAAAAGCAAATGGCTGGCATTACAAGGATACCATATCAGGATAGAGCACTTCACATAAGAATTTACTATTTTTATTTCAATAAGTACACATAAACACAACCACAATGCGCTCATGCATACACTCAACACACAAGCAGATGCGTATAACCACATGCTCAATCATGCATATATATCTATGAAGAACCAAGATCTCAAATGGGTTATCCTTCCATCAAACAGAAGCTCGTCAGCTTGCTATTATGCAGTCTCATTGTTTATGAAAAGCTGCAATTCTTCCTCAATAAGATATTATATTGCGGAAATAAAACCATAACAGCCTTCGGGGAGAGATGTAGGAGACTAGCATACGACCCAACTAAATAAGAAATGAAAAAAATGTTACATCACAGCCGACCAAAGAGAGTCATTGACCAGGGTGGACCAAAAACTAAGGCCTATCCTATCGCTAAAATCATTTCATCTTCCACGAGTTTTTCTTCAACACATTTCTAGGCAGTAGGGCCAAACCGATGCTTATGCGTAAAAAGATTTTCGAGCCAGTCCAAACCAGTTCCAACATTTAAATAGATTTTTCACTGTTCATGCATAACTAACAAAATACTCTCAAAGGAAGGTGATAGCATCATGGAGACCTCAAGCATCAGAGTCATGGATCACAGAAATGTTATGGATTCTTGAAGATTTAATAGCTGTAAATGTTATGATATTCTTGAGTTGCCTTTTGTCATTATTTTGAGCAAGTGAGAAGGAAGCTGCTTAAACACAGAAAGTGGCCGCAGCAACAGCATTAGATTTTCAATCCATTTCCAGGGAAGTTTGAATTTAATCATCACATGCAAGACTTGAGAAACTGTTTTTTGTAGTGTCCACTAAGGTTCATTCACCAGATTGCCTTTAACGATAAGGACGTAGTTCCCAGGAAAACGGCAAGCATAGTCTACGACCACCTCAACAGAAGTTGAAGCTTCGGAAAAAACATCTTTTTCAAAGGCTGCTTCTTTCCGCTACATAGCTTTAATCATTAAGCTTGATCTAAATTTTCAAACTTACAATTCCAAAACCCCCTTAATTAGATAGAGAAAACAAAAACCACTGTATAAAATACTACTGATTGTTTAAACATAATCCCCTCAGGTTCTAGTAAGGCACTGATAGATTCCAGTTTACCAAAGGGAATCAGTGTCTAGCTGAGGAAATCTTGATATCCCACTAAACACTCTCCTCCCCATCAGTAGAGACTACTCCCATCCTGACCTGAGTGAGTAGACTGTATACCTCGACTTGAACAGACAAAAGCACTCAATTACCAAATCCAAAGATATCCTATCAATTCCCATTCCATCCACATACAGCACACACCATACGGTATCTACTCTGATCGTACGGCTACTTAAGTCTTTAATTGGATTCAGGATCAATTTATCAAAATCCATTCGAATTTCATCGAATAAGCTCCATGGAAACAATAGAATAAGCTCAGAATGAGTACAGACAGATACTCCTCATCAAAGTTCCAACCTTTTCGCCCTTCACAACAGAGACAGTGGGATAATCACAGCTGAAACATCTCATAGACATTGTTTTTCGTCACTCCCATGTACAGACTCCATCACAACATTCCACACAGAAAATAAAGAGCACGCATTAATCCAATCACCCAATCTGCTACGGCAAGCATAAAGTCACTCACCGTTCATTCACTTCAATTCACGCTCGCAGAAGAAATCAAAACTCAATCACACAACAACAGCACGCCAGCAGAAGCTACCGCACCTGGGAATTCTTGCTAGGGCTCCTCAAATGCGAGGACTCGTAGCCGGGGAACTCGCGGAACAGGTTGTAGATCTCGCGGGCCTTCACGTCCTCGGGCAGGCCGGCGACGAACAGCGTCCGGACCTCGTCGTACGCGCCGTGCGGGACGACGACGGCGGGGGCCCCGTAGGAGGGGAAAGGAGGCTGGTGATGGAGGTGCGGGAGGTAGGGCTGAGGCGCCGCCGCCGCCGCTGCCGCTGCCGCCGCTGCCGGAGGCTGGGGGGGAGGGGGCGCTTGGTAGTAAGCGTAGGCGGGGAGGGTCCCCGGCGGCGGAGGATAGTAGGCCGCCATGTCGTCCATCGGAGACAACCAGCGGCGACGGAGGAGGAGGCCTTCGGCTTTAGCAGGAGGCCGCTGCTCTTCTAGCGATCATTGGGATTTTGGGCTTGCGCGCTCGCTTAGAGCAAAAGATTAGGGGGGTGTGGACTAATCGTTCGATTAGTTCTAATCATCTTTGTAATCGAAATTTTCACAGAAGAAGATTGAAATTAATAAGCCCTGCATTTTTGCTATGAAAAATGGTGTGTTTTTTTTTTTTTATGACGATGAAAAATGTCCATACCGATGTTTCGCCACAACAATTGATGTTCTTAGAATGAAAATTTCTCCAAATCGTTAGGAAATAAAATTCATGCCTACCTCTAAACAAGCCTAGCTTGTTATCGTGGGCCCTTACTATAATGGCCGTAAATAATAGGCGTAATCGTTTTCAGTCCGGTCCGGTTTCACTCAGAAATCAGGAATTGGATTGGTCCAGTTTGGTTCTCGGGTAATCCAGTGAAACCGGTCGAGTATTACTGAAACTGGGAAGATCAAGCACTAACAATTAGGATCAAGGAAAAGGAAAATGAAAAGGCAAGGACCGTAGAATCAGTCACCTAATTTCTTGTCAGTGGAAGAGTCGTCGCAAGAAGCCGTGGCGCCAACGGGACCAACAAGGGTCGAGAGCGAAAGACGGGATAGAGAGGGAATGGGAAACACCACCAAAGGCGATGGAGAGAGAACGGGGGTGATGGAAAGACCAATTATCACACATGGGATTGCATTTGCTGTGCATTTTATAGACAAAAAATAAAATGAGCAATTTTTTTTATTATCATATTTGTATTTAAAAAAATAAAAAAATAATCGGTTAGGGTGGTCCGATTTGGTCCGATCTCCTCCTTGGAATTGAAACTGGACCGCTCGGACACCGGTTCCACTTTTTAGGAACTGAGAATAGGATCGGCACCCCCGAAATCCGATCCGATCCGATTGGGCGGTCCTCAATTCGGTCGATCAATCTTGCTTACCCCTAATAAATAAACCTAGATAATATCACACGTGAGTAGGAAGCATTGTAAAAATTGAGAGAAGGAAGAAAAGAGATCGGTCTCTGGTTTTTTCTTTTTTATCGGTCTCTGTTGGAGTGCCCAAATGTGAGTTAATTTGTGATAATATCACACGTGAAAAGTTTTAACATGTCTTAGGATAAATATCTTATATAAAAAATTTATATTACCTTTTCTTTTGTCTATCGTTCAAATTTAATAAATTGAAAGCCACGTTAGCGGATTTCGTTAATTTAAATTAACGAAAGGAGGGTATCGAACTTCTTCATATAATCCAAAGATTTTATTAAACATTTAGCGATAGATCATGGACCACATTATATAAAATGATGGCATTATACATTGGACCAAATTTAGGGACTATTAGTGTTGGTTTTCCATTTCATAACTTATGCACTTTGACTTTTTTCTATTTCGAAACACTCCAAAACTTTCATAATATATAAATATTGACTAGTAAATATACATGTAACTTTTTTTTTCTAATTTTTAAAATTTAGATAATATTTTAAATTTCGACATGACCTTTTGCTTTTGCTGAAACGTAAACAAACATGCCGGCGATATTGATTTATTTAGATTGAAAGTGGATTTTTATCTCCCTATTTTTTCCGTTCAAAGTGATTGGCATCACCATCATAAAACAAGGCAAGTAGCATCAAGATGCAACCCGTCCAATCGCCTTTCTACCATTGCTCGAGCTAACAATGTTTCATATCACAAGCATCATGATCGACAACATCTGGACCCGGTAAGGAGTATTATCGTAGACAGAACGCGGTGCCGGCTGTTTCTTTGCCATGTTTGCTGGCTGGCCTATCCGCGCATAACTTAGCTTCACCAAGCACATGCCTGATTCGGTATCCGTTGAAGCTCTCTGCCAGTGTCCTGCACTCCATCAAAATGCTCCAGATCAGAGGATTAGCAGGAGAAACGTCATGCCAACATTTGATAAGATTTGTTGAAGTATCTGTTCCAATCTTAAGGTTCTCGATATTGCATTTTAAGGTAAGCATCTGAAGATCTATCTGAACCAGAGTACACAGCCCAATGGGAAATGTACTCTTCGATGGACATGTGGATGATAATACCAGACTTTTAAGGAAGCAAGTTTTCTTGATCCACTCAAGTAGATGCTTGTTGAATGATGCTTGAAGCAAAGAGGGATTCAGATTTCATCCCAGAAACTTCTTGCTTTAGGACAGTCCTTAATACATGCTCAATGGATTCTTGTCCTTGCTGACACATGTTGCAAGTGGTGTCCGATATTAAAGTCCTCTATAACAGAGCAATGCCCTCTTTGAGACATTTCCAGATACTATGTTTTGTTTTTGGTGGCGTCTCCATTTTCTAGATCCACGATCATATCACCCTAGAAGACCTGTCTAGACTATCTTCGCATGCAATTTCATCTGCTGATTCAAATCTCCATTCGCTCTATCATTACAACAAAAGGGGTTGGCTATGTCTCCCGTTATAGAGTTCGGCATTAAATTGATGCTGTTGGGAACCCCTTCCAGGAGAACAAAGGGGAGATTTGGAAGATCATATATCTTGCAACGATCCCAAACCAGCCCAGTCACGTTTCCAAAACAGCACATTGTCACTGTTCTGAAGAAGGTGTCTAATGCTTGTCTGAGAAATTCTATCTCCAAATTCAGTTTTATAAGCTCTCAGCGAAAGATCCATCACTGAAGTACTTGTGGCGGATTCTACATTTCTTTGCAGACCTGCCACCTAAACTTGGCGAGAAGAGCTTCTTGGCGGGTTCGGCCCTTGCAAGGCCGAGACCCTCGTTCCCTCTTTACTTCCCGCGAAGTTTTCCGAAGCAAGAAACTGCTTCTTTTGTTTCTCATCTGTGCTTCACCGCCAAAGTCCTTGTTTAACTTATCTAGATCAAACACCTCAAAGGGTGACTTCGTATCAGCCACCATCTCAGGGCAAAAATCCTTCTTGTGCCCAACCATTCTCCAATGAAGGCAAAGCTTATCAATGCCCTCAATGTTTGCTTTTTTAAAAAGGACACGGCACAGTGGTAAAGAAAACAACGTTAGATAATTTAATTATCCGCCTAATCAAACTTATTAATCTAATTATTAGTTCACCATGATAGTTCACAAGAAAGGACCGCAGAGTGTACAATTGAGAATGCACAATTGGTGTGTCATAATTGTTTTGTATGTCGGAGGCATTCGTATTTCGTAGTCAGAAAGCGAAAGCATTTGCCAATAATGTTTTTATTAATCAAAAACGAAAGTTAGGGGCTCGAAGACGATCATATGCCATCCTAGTCTCAACCACAAACGATGCCTGATCATCATGCCACATCCCATGCACTCGGCTACGATGCTCAGGCATGATGCACAGCCATGAACAATGGCCGGGCACACTGCACGGGCAAGACGCTTGACCACGAACAATGCATCAAACTGGTGTTGGTATGAAAAGGCATAAAGTTTATTTTATGTGACAGAGAATTGAATCATGACAAAAAGCGTGTAGATTCGTGTCTCTTGTGACAATACAAGAGATTATATGCATCTTTCATGTCTTGTCATGTTCGAGTTTTCTCTACACTATTCGTGATTTCCCTCCTCAGGTCATGCACACTGCAAACCCACCGTGTCTATGGATCTAAAAGACTAGAGAGTGACGGTCGCCCATTCTTACACTCACAAATACTGACTTCTCACGATCCTATGAAAGTAATTCGAAAAGGAATAGCATCAAAAGGGACTTTCCCTTTGGAGATCTGTCACGATTGGGGATTTTCGAGGGATTCAAAAATTTGAGAAGTACGGTTCTCTATATGACTAGAAAGTCAGATCAATTGTGGGCATTGGATCTACATGAGCATTAATGTAAGAGCGGGTTAATGTACTCTGTAGAGAAAAATTCCATCTTTTCGCAGGAGGAGCTGGCTGTATATGATGTGCAACACATGGAATTCTATCGACAAAATTGATAAACAAACGATATAAAGAACTCCCTTGTAGCTAGACCTGTCAAATGGGTCCAGAACCCATTTATGAACCCACGTTTGTTTAAATGGGTCGCTAATGGGTCATTTTTTTTTTTTCCAGATCAGCCTTAATGGGTTTCAAACAAAAGAAGGCCAAAATATATGGGTCTTAAATGGGTATATTCTGAATCCATTTACGACCCATTTGATAACCCATTATGAAAAGCCTGGCTGATGTCTCCTCCCGCTTCACGATCTTCTCTCCATCTTCTTCGCAGCCACCTCCGCCGCTATGGCCAACTTTGCGCCGACCCTCTCCGGTGCACCGCCCATCTCCGTCATAGCCGAGGTTCTCCGACGACTCAACAACGCCCGTCCTGCACTCCGCGCAAACCCTAAACTTCGTTTCTTGCGGCTAAATCCCTCCGATCACCAATAGAGGTGTCAAAATAGGTCATAAACCCATATATGACCCATTTAAAAATAAATGGGTCATATATGTGTCACTTTAATTTTAAAGAGTCGTCTTAAATGGGTTTTAAATTTTAAAACTTAAAGATAAATGGGTCTAAATGGGTTGAGTTTGGAACCCATGTCAAATCCACCTACTAGATTCATCCACACACTTTCCCTCTTTACAAAAATATTTTAAAAAATCGAAATTTAATTATTTTTATTTTTTTCTTTTTCTTTTATTTTTATTTTTTTTTCTCTTTTTCTTTTTCTTTTTTTTATGAAGTTAGGTGGTTAGGACCATCGATGAACTCGGAACGATTGAACCCGGGAGGAGAATTTCGAGTCGTGGGCTCGGCGAGGCTTGGAGCTTTCGACCTTTCCAGCGGCGTTGAGCGCGCAAGTTCAGAACATCATTCGATCTCCCTTGTTGTTGCTAGCATGAAAATTGTTCTCGTCTGAGATTATATCAATAACTGTCGATTCAGCCTTGATGATCTTGTGCTGATTTATTGGGTTGTGATTCTCACTGTCTCATTGCTGCATGCTGCCATTTAAGCGAATGCACATTAAGTGTTTGTTGAAATGCCTGAGTCGTGTTAGTATAAATACGAATCCAACTGAGATCATCTTTGTCTGCTTAAATCTAATTGACGTTCACTTTTAAGTCCATTCCCGAAGAGTCTCAGCCTTGATAGGCTTGCGGAGTTCTGAGGCGATGAACTTGACTCTTGTGAAATTAGCTGAAAATGTTTGATGTGCTGAATTGTAAATACTCGTCGATGGTCGTTGGTGCGTTCATTGAAGCACAGACTGATTTGATGAGATTTTACATGTCTTTTCTAACCACTTATCTTTGACACTTTAGAGCCATTGCCAAGGGCTTAGTTGCGTAATTCATGCAAAAAAACCAGAGAGAAAAACCCAAAAAAGAGACAAAAATATTATATATATAAACTAATGGTGGGGGGGGGGGTTTACGTCAAGGCAATAAGATTGTTCTCTTTGCGTCTTTTGAATTTTAATTTTTAGTGTCCTCTTCGGTAATATATTTTGAATTATTATTCGACGGATCGATGGTATCGAACGAGACATGTGTTTACAGTCAATGAATTACCTCAATTTTTCTCGTATATCAGTCATAATCAATGACGGATAATTATTTCTTTGTGTATCGTGAAATTCAAATAGAAATTCACGACATAATTTTATTTTGATGCTTTAAAGATAGATGATATTAATTAGAAGTGAGGAAGTGGAGGATGCTTTAAAGAAACAAGTATTCCTAGATTAGGTTAAATATAAAAGTGTTTTAGCAATATGGTTCAAGTCGGGTATGGGTCGGGTCGGGTATGGGTCAAGATATTTACACTATGAATAAATGGGTCATAAATGGGTTAATGGGTCAATTTGGGTCAGACCATTTATGACCCGACCCGACCCACCCGTTTAACAGGTCTAATCACCACTAAATTCTTGAGGACCATCCGAGCCTACGACTCCGACACCACTGCCTCGACTCCCGCCGTCCCAAGTGCCTCTGGTATGTGCTCACGAAGTTCGCTCCTTCGATGACGAACTAGAGATCCCACAAACTAATAGAGATCCCAAGTTCACCAATTTTGTCGAGGTGAGAATGTTCGATCTTTTTCCCTACAGTTGCTTTCTTTTGCTTCGCCGATCCTTGAATTCTGTCGCTGAAGTTAGGAGTTAGGACCATCGATGAACTCGAGTTTATTGAACCCAAGGAGATTTCTTCAAACCTTCCACAACTTGGAGCCTTTGACCTTTCCAGTTTTCGTTGAGCGTGCAAGTTCAGAACATCATTCGATCACTCCTTGTTGTTGCTAGCATGAAAATTGTTCTCGTCTGAGATTATATCAATAACTGTTGATTCAGCCTTGATGATCTTGTGCTGATTTATTGGGTTGTGATTCTCACTGTCTCATTGCTGCATGCTTCCATTTAAGTGAATGCACATTAAGTGTTTGTTGAAATGCCTGAGTCGTTTTAGTATAAATACGAATCCGACTGAGATCATCTTTGTCTGCTTAAATCTAATTGACGTTCACTTTTGAGTCCATTCTCGAAGAGTCTCAGCCTTGATAGGCTTGCGGAGTTCTGAGGCAATGAACTTGACTCTTGTGAAATTAGTTGAAAATGTTTGATGTGCTGAATTGTAAATACTCGTCGATGGTCGCTGGTGCGTTCATTGAAGCATAGACTGATTTGCTTTACATGTCTTTTCTAACAGTGAATTCCTTTGGACCATGTCTTCTCTGCGAGTGAATGTGAATATGTGTTTAGCGGAAGTAAAATGCAATGCGAATTTGTGTTTGCGTTCATGCCGGATCGGGGTTGTTGCTTGCTGGTTATATGATATCTGATAATGCTGAGCTATCACTTGCGGCTCTTGCATAAATTTTCTTGTTGGTTGCTAGATTAGTTTATGTTCGATTGAAGCTTCGTTAAGGGCCCGGTTTAATGGGTAAGAGTAGAAAATGGAGACGATCGATGAGTAGATTTGATGATGTATTTTCGCTGAGTATGAACGAATTGGGTTTGGTGCCTGAGGAAGATTAGCCTGGCCATGAGCAAGAAAAAGGAAGAAGACGAAATTGATTCACCTAGACAACTAACTTGAATTTGTGTTTGGGCGTGAGAGTAAGATAAATAAAAGGTTCAAAAGGAAAGGGAAAAAAAATTGAACTTCGTGGTGGTCTGAAAAAATGAAAAATATATATAAGATAAACTAAAAAATTAAATAAATGATTAGGAAAAAAAGGTCTTGATTAGGTTGTTTTGTCTAAGATGCACACGTACTATTTACATGTTTAACTTATTTTTTTATCAGTTTGTCACTTTCTTCCCAATTTAATTGTGGTCCAAACTCCTAACTTCAGCTCTTACGATCCATACCAGAGGCGCTGGGTTGCTAGGTTTCTAGGTTCATCAGTTGGTGGTCAATAGAGATCCCAAGTTCACCAATTTCGTCGAGGTGAGAATGTTCGATCTTTTTCCCCACAGTTGCTTTCTTTTGCTTCGCTGATCCTTGAATTCTGTCGGCTCTTTTGTGCAAATGCGCTGTGAGCTCGGTGTTATGTGGGTCATTCCCATTGATTGGTGTGGTCACAGCGATTGTTGGTGGACTGGGTTTCTGGATTTTCTAGAAAACCTCCATTGGATGAGCTATTTTTTCATAGTTTACTTTAGTTTTAAATGTTCCTCTCATATTTGACTTTACACCGAAAGTCTCATTTGTTGTTGCATCCACTCACTATCTTAATGTTCCTCCATAAGGTTGCTGTTATGTGGGTCATTCCCATTGATTGGTGTGGTCACAGCGATTGTTGGTGGACTGGGTTTCTTGATTTTCTGGAAAACCTCCATTGGATGAGCTATTTTTTCATAGTTTTCTTTAGTTTTAAATGTTCCTCTCATATTTGACTTTACACAGAAAGTCTCATTTGTTGTTGCATCCACTCATTATCTTAATGTTCCTCCATAAGGTTGCTGTTTGTTTGGAGCTTTTTGTATAGTCTTATAGGATGGGCAGCTGGATGCTGTAATTTTTTGATGGATAGTGGAGACTTGGGTTTTGGGGTTTAAAATTCCAAGTGACTCATTAATTTAATTAACATTTTCATGTATGAACTCAGTCTTTACCCTTTTATGATATTTCTACTTCTCTTCTCTGGAGTTAGATATCCCACGGCGAATTTATATTTTTATGGAGTATGGCATATTCAATTTCGTTTGATACAAGTAAGGGATGTTGAGGATGAAGCTATTAGTTTCATGGCTATGGCAATGTTCAAAAAGTTTGAAAAATATTGGAAGTGTTATAGCGTTGTGTTATCTTTTGCAGCTATATTAGATCCTCGCTATAAGCTACACTTGTTAGAGTTTTGCTATTCGAAGTTGGACATGGATGAGTATGATCCTCGCTATATTAGATCCTTGCTATAAACTAGTCGAGGTAACATTTCAATTGAGAACATTGGGAACATTGGGGACGACATTGATGAGTATGATTTATTTGAGAGTGAACATTTTGGATCGCAATCTACTAAGTCACAGTTGGATTTGTATTTGGAGGAGAATAGGCTTGATAGAAAGAAGTACGTGGATCTCAATGTACTTGATTATTGGAAGACTCATTCTCATCGGTATCCTGAGTTGTCTCTCATGGCACGCGATATATTGAGCATTCCTATCACTACCGTTGCCTCAGAGTCAGCCTTTAGCATTGGAGGACACATTTTAAATAAATATCGTAGTTCCCTTTCACCTGAAAATGTAGAGGCCAAGCTGTGCACTAGAGATTGGTTATTTGGAGTTCACCTTTGAGGAAGAATTGGATGAGGAGTCTCTCATCGTCGACTTTCAAGACTATTTACATGAGGTACTTTTTTCATCTCATTCTTAAGGTTTACTCATATGATTTAATGCACTTGTCTTCATAATGATGTATTCTTTGTATACTTGGTGGTGCTATGACTTATAATCAGAGTCAATGCTTTTCTTTTTCAGGTTCTAGACTGGGTGTTGGGTCATAATGAGGAAGTATATGAAAAGCTACACTTTTCCACAAGATTCTTGCATGCAGATGGGTTTAAGAAAGGAGTTGCATCTTGATTTTCTCATGATTCCTTTTTCATATTCACGATTTGTGATTATGATTTCTGAATGCTGGCAAGAGAGGTGAACTCACTTATGATGAGACCGCAATCATTGGTGGAGCTCTAGATTTGACCGAGTAGGTTTAGAGCTATTAAATCTAGACATCTTATTTTCTTCTTCATGTAAATTATAAATTCTTGCTTGGCTAGATTATTTCTTTACCTCGTCTGTTGGGTGAGAATCTTTGTTTCTATTTGTACTACAACAGCTAACATTATAGACATTGTGACACCTTTATGATATTTGATTGATCATTGCAAAACTTGCATAGTCTGTCACCATGGTGGCCATAATCTAGCAGTGGATGAAGGATTCAAGAATGCCTTCGCACCAGGAAGAGGAAGAGATGCGGCACAAGAACAAGTGAGCACTTAAGACAAATATATTTTGGCCTTCTTATTTTTAAAACCCATTATGGCTACTTTGAAAAAAAGGAATGACCTATTATTGACCCATTTAAGCAAACATGAGTAGATTTTGGACCCATTTGATAGGTCTATAATGTATATGCTTTTGAACCTAAAACCTGATTTTATGAATTTATTATTATAATTATTGACTTTATTATTTTATATTTGTGCACTTCTTTATGGGCAATTAAAATTAAAAAATATTATGTCAAATAATGTATTATTAAACGGGTGTTATCCGACTAAAAAAAACAACAGGTGTTAATTTTTTAAGATCTCATTTATATTTAATTCAAAACTAAAAATCAAATCCATTTTAGGATTTGTGAAAAAAAGAAAGAAAGAAAAAGAAAAAGTTCAAAAAATTAATTTTTAAAATTATAACAATTGTCCACAAATTAGCAATATAATTTTTTTTAAATCATAAAAAATTATATCGAGTTAAATATGAAAGTGTTTTAGCAATACGAGTTGAGTCGGATATGGATCGAGTATGGATCAGGTCGGGTATGAGTCAAGAAAATTATATTGCGTATAAATAGATCATAAACAGGTTAATGGATCAGTTTGAGTCGGACCATTTATGACCCGACACAAACTTGACCCAACTCACCCATTTGACACCACTACTTGTAGCACAGCCTTACATCGAGTGCCAACGTGAGTCAAATCTCGATTTACAGTCTTCTTGCTTAGAAATGAAGACCGAGTACCTAAGCCTTTGAGACAGCAGGTCGGTGAAATCTCTCTCTCCGAGTTTGCTGATAATTCCTCAGCAAAAGTAACCAACTTTGCTATCTTTCTCCCACATGGTGCAAAGCCATGCAAAATATAAATTAGTCAACCACATGGGAAAAAGGCATAACTTGTCTAGCGAAGGCAATAACATATTTGTCATAAATCGTTCTTGCATCTATCATAGAAATAAAGTTCTCCTTGAAGCTCATTGATTCTCATCCATAATGAGATCCACTAAGCTAGACAAGGAAGATCTTCCAACATTTGATCCAAAGACAATAAAGCCACCTTTCACCGATGTGAACAGAATGAACAGTTTGTTTATAGCAGTCATCTATAACAGTTGAAGCCCCAGAACTATGTAAAAAGATGATAGAATGGTTCCGAAGTACCAGTCTAGATATAACGGTAACCAACAATTACCAAGTACAGTCAGTCTGGAGTAAAAAGCAGACAAACATGGGCGAGAAATTGACAGAGATCAAGAACCACCAATCACCAGAAAGCAGGCCAATGTCAGATAAGTGACGGATATTGCTTGGCCTGATTTCGAACTCTCTTCTTGTACTCGGTGGCATCCTGCAAGAGATCAAATACTACGTTGACAAAAGTTGCACTGGCATAACTAGAAATCAACTCCTTAAGACCAATTTTCCTCAGAAGGAACAAGTAAATACAGCAGTAAGAGTAACAGATATCCTAAGAGCATCATCAGTCATATGTAGAACGAAAGCATATTCCTATGTATTTCTTGCATTATGCTTTATCAGGAAGAAGGGACCCACACTAAAGGACTTTTCTATCCTCTTATGAAAGCATATATGGCCTCTTCAAATAAATTTTCTTGTACTATGTAGTATCTGAGGTGGTTCAGACGAAGGTTTTGCCGGCATAGAAGGGTGGCGTGACCAACTGTCAAGGATCTGGCAGTTATTTACAGATTGGTCAAAATAAAAAGAATTATAGGAGAATACCTGGATGAAGAGGTGATACCCTTCAGTCTGTGCAGGATCTGCAGGATTTGGCTGGTCCAGTAAGTCCTGAATGCCAACAAGAATTTGTTTCACTGTGATGGCCGGTCTCCAACCCTGCACATAAGTTAAATTATTATATGAAACTAAATGGAAAGTCGTGACATGGTATATGGACATTTACATGAACTACATTTTGATCAAAAGAAGCAAAATGACTCACGCTGTCTTCATTGAGGATTGATAAGCAGACAGTTCCAGAAGGGTACACATTCGGGTGGAAGAACCCTTGAGGAAATTTACACTTTGGAGGTTTGCTTGGGTAGTCTTCACTAAAATGAAGTGTAAGCGGGTAGAAACCGCCCTCCCAATCAGTCTGCAAACAACAGATAGAAATTCTTCATATCAGCTACCAGATATAAGTTCCAGAAATAACTTCTCACTGTCTGTCACGTTACTTTTACAATATAATATCTACTATAAACCACAATGAATAGAGCTAACAATTCTCCTTTACCATGCAGAGAAATATTTCCCCAGTATAAAACAATGTCAAAAGTGACCTGACAAAATGCATAAGCATATGAACTATATTAGCAACCTAAGCTACATCTGCAAATAAGTTACAACAAAGAGCAGGTAATTACTTACTTAACCGACAACTTAATTCGATAGCTTAAGCAAAGGGGGTTCTTTGTAGAGCCTAAAAATTCTTGTAGAAGAGGTTAGTGATCAAGTGGATGCCCCTAGACACCCCATACTATCAAATAGTATAGTGTTCTTTAAGAACAAAGATACATAAAAGAATGAGTATACTATCCGATCCCATGCTTTCAGTCATGTCACTCATAGTTGAATCTTTTACTGCTTAATTGTGTTTCCTGCTATTGAGAGTGTATTAGCTTTGCAGATTTGTAGCAATCTAGATGTGTAAGGAAGAAATGCAATTTGAAATATGCTAAAACTTTTCTTAGAGTGTGCTTGTTTCACTAAAAACTTTATGATAAAGAAAAATATTTTCCATGGAAATCATTTTGAAAGAAATAGTTAATTTTCATTCTTTTGGTGACTCATAGAAAGTGATTTCCTTCTTGCCAGAAGGAGAAGTTGATTTCCCCTGTGATTTCCTTTTTGCCAGAAGGGGAAATTGTTTTCCCCCAAATCTAAGCTTGTTGATTTCGATCCATGGAAAATGTTTATCGTAGATCAATTAGTTTTCCGTCATCCAAACACTAGAAAGTCAGGAATAATTTCACCAAAACAGTTTTTAAAAGAAGTTACTTATGCATGTTTCTGATTATTACAATGATCTGCTGTTGATTGAATGAGGAATGAATTTATCATGTCTTGAAAACCATGTTTTTAGCGATAGTTCGAGATTGGTAGAGTACATGAGGATTTTTTGCATGTTTGTGGAATGGAAAAATAATGGCAATTGAACAGGTGGAATTTCATACAATCTTTAAGAACATAACAAACATCTAACTCACTGCCACAGGTCTAGAATATCATTAAATTAATCCACATAACCTACAAAATAAAATATTTTAATGTTTAAAGCTTTGGTTACAAGCTAAATGTCTCTTCCTAGCCAAGTCACAGTGGATTCATAGAAATAAAAGCTCACTTAAACAGGTGTTTGGTAAAAATGGGTGATATTTCAATGAAAAATCCAACTTGACAATATTCGCACTATGGAAAACAAAAATCGGCAGAACTTAAGAGGCAGATCGACCAATTCACAGTCGTGCTCGCCCTGGATTCTGCATCAAGATGGCAACACAAAAAATTCCTCCCTTTCCCCCCTTTCTGTGAAGTGTGAACCTCCTCAAACGTGTCATTTTCCATCTGATCACTCCCACAGGTGCTACTCTCTAATGAGAAGCAGTGCCTTACCCAACAAAAAAATCAGGTATGCAACTGCATCCTATCAAACAGCAGTGCTCCACATATCGCATCCTAATGGTACAGGTCCATTCAAACTGACAACAAGAAAGCCCAATCACAAGCAAACGCCACCAGACTCCAAACTCCATTGACAAAACCCCCCCCCCAACACTCTGTCACAACACGAGACATCACAGCAGCCGATCTCAACCAAACACTGCAAAACCGGAGCCCGCGAAAGAGATCGCGGAACAACCACTCACGATAATCCATTTCGCATCAGAACAAACGTCACACGATCACCCCCACCCCATCCGCCAAAACAATCGAACGAAACCGAATCGATTCGAATCAGCAACCCCCCGCTTTCACTTCAATCCGAGAATCGAAAGGCGAGAAGCGGCACTTACCCCGGCTTTACCAGGGATCACGCAATGCCACGCCATCAGATTGACCGTGCCATCGGGCAAAGTCTCCGGCTTCGCGACGAAACCCTAGAACACAAACAAAACCCACAAAAACCCATCGATTAAAATCCGCACGAAAAACCGAAATCATCGAGCAAAAACACCGATTTCAAGGCGAGAATCGAAGGGGCCCGGAAACGGGGGGGGGAAACCCCGAAAAGGCGTACGGACATGGGGGTGGTTCTTGCGCCACGCCTTCCGCTCCTCCGTCAGACGGCCTCGAGCAATGCCAGACATCTTCTCCTCCTCCCTCTTCTTCTCCTTCCTCTTCCTCCTCCCTCCTCCTCTTCTTCTTCTTCTCTGTGCTCCGTCACTTGCGTCCTTTGTCGCGCTTTTGTTTTCGTCTCAGCAACAGCAGCGGCAGCAGCAGCTTCCCTCGGTGGGTTTTGCTTGCGAAGAGACGCGCAGGAGGACGGGGGAGAGGAGGGGATTTGGAAAAAGAAATTTGTACGGCCCAGATTTGATCGGGTACGGGAGAGGCCACGGGAAGCGCCGACGGTGTGGAAAGGAAAAGGAGGGAGAATCATTGACCGGGGGTAGTCAATGGGTCGCGCATTTCTTTTTGGTTTTTTTTATGTTCCGGTACTCGCGTGGCGCAGACGCTAAGGTTGTCCCTTTTTATTTTATATTTTTCAATCTTCGGTTTTTCTGGGGGCCATCGGAGAATCAAATTCCATAATTGATGACAGGGAAAAAAAACAAACACCGGTAGTACATCGTACATCTCTAATCTATGGAGGGACAAGAGGTCCTGGCATCCTGCATCATTTTTGGCTATAAGAACTTTAGCAAAAGTGAATGGTGGCTGGTGGGTTTTGGATGCCCCAATCCCAATATAGCCGCTTATTAAAATTTGGCTAAGTATTGGGCATGGGGAGAAGGAGAAAGGAGATCGAACCGAAGATGTCGATCCAAGATTAAAAGATATCGAGCGACGGTTTAGTGATGTGGTGGCCTCGAGGGTTGTAACCGCTTGTGGATAAAATCGTTGTGCGGATGGGAAGCCCGGAACTTTGGAAGTGTAGTTGCAACCGTACTGGCATGATAGTTGCTAAGGGGCGGTTAAAATTAAGAGTTATGGCCGCATGTAATGGATCTATTATCAGGAACGCTTGTTTTTGATGTAATTTGATCAATTCATTGATGTTAATATCTTTTCGGTTTTCATCATTTGTAGCCTTTTATGTTTAAATTTATTGTTCTTCTTTCTAGTTCCGCCAATTGAATCCACTAAACCCATGTCGTAAAAGACCCACGATCGACTTTTTGGTGAAAGATTCGTCACTGCTTGGGTCGACACCCCATTTTTAGTGAAACAACTTAACAATATTTAGGGACTTCATCGAGTACTACCGGTTCGATTTGCCGAGGAGGATGTTTGACGTTCATTAAAGCCGCTTTGACCGCGGCCTCGAATCAGATTCCAACTCTAACACCCTGCAAACTGCTTCCTTAACAGCATAAGTTTCAGCCTCAGTATCTTGGCCAACTCCATCAATTAGTGTCCCAGCTTCATCTTTGACCACAATCCCAGTTGCAGCAACATTACCTTATTCATGAAAAGCACCATCGCAATGGACTTTTAACACTTCCAGATTGTGGCTTCTTCAATTCTTCTCCCTGTGATAACTGTGTAATCTTTCCTTCAGTAACTGACTCCCTTAGCTTAATAATTTCCCCCAACGCACAAGTCTTCTAGCAATCTAAGTAGGCCTTGGTTCCTTCTTTTCATGGACCGCTTCATTCCCATCATTCCACATATAACAGCATTTAAAAGCTACTTTTGTACACATAATTCCCGTTTTCCTCTTTACTAAGACTAATAGCTTGCTTTAGGATCTGCACTAGCCATCTATCAAAAGAAGTCACGTTCTGCCTGTCGATATACATGCACATTATTCCAAACCACACACACTCTGTCTGTTGATACGGCAACAAGAAGTGTTCTTCTGTCTCTTCCATCCATCAAAAAGGACATGTAGAGGTCTCCATCACCTCCCCTCCTTTAAAGATTTTTTAGACGAGTAAGTGCCTTGGATAGCACTCTCAGCCAAAACTTCATTTTGGCAGACGGTGTATATACCAATCACCAGTCCAGACTTCCCTTCCAATTGAATATGATGAGGAATGTTTCACGTTCCAACTACTACTCTGCATATCATGTACCAAACGGTAAGCAGATCTTACAGAAAAAGCACCACTCTTCTCAAAAGGCCACACAACTCGTATCTTCATAGAAAAGAAAATCTTCTTAAGGGAATTCTCAATATCATCTCCTTGTCTTCATCCTCCACCAAGCTACTTGCTAAAGTCAAATCCCACCATTGCAAATTAGGATCAATTAACTCAGGAACTTTCATAGTTTCATTGACATCTGCCCCACATTTGACCTTCACAAAGTTGCTACCGTGGTCTAGAATCCACACGTCATTCCAAACATGTATATCCCTTCCATTCTTCACCGGCCACAACATGCTTTTTTCAACCACTTCCCTCCCAATCAATATGCTACTCGAAACCCAAGAATCTCTACCTCCCTTTTTAGCTTCCAGGAAGTTCCGTTGATGGTAGTACATACCCTTCAACAATTGAGCCTTGTATGCCTGAGGATTTTGTAGCTATCTCCAGGCAAATTTAGCTAGCAAAGCCTCATCAAAACCTTCAAGCAAATTGCCACCCTCCACCATAGGTATGGTCTCTACAAACTCTCTCCAATGCCTTACTCCTGAAGTAGTAAGCAAAGCTTCATAACATTCCTGAAACATTAAAAAAATCTCCCTTTCATCCTCTACCCAATTTCCTTCAGCATCCTATTATCTCAGAATTTTATTTTTTCTCCTTCTTTGCAAAGTTCTCAGTATAATACCGCAGGTGTAGAATGGGATCATTGTCTTACTTAATAACTCAGCTCGTGGTGTTTGGTAGTAGCCTCGAAGACTTCATTTACTCTCCATTCTTTTCCTGACTTCTTTTCTTGTAAGGGTCAAAAACCTATCATGCACAAATTCTGAAGATGCTCATATTGTCTTGAAGAAGTCATCGCTTTTAGGACTTATCCATCGGGTGCTTGCTTTAATCTTTGAAGCATTTTAAATGAACATACCGAGGGCATTTCTTTGCCATGCTAGAACTACAAGGTTTTAAAAATTTAGATAATTCAGTTATATGAATCGAACCGCTATACCTTGGATATAGTTTAACCCATTGCCTTCGCTTTTCCCTTTTAATTTTACCATTTCTGCGCTCGCGTCTGTGGTGTTGCAGGTGGCAGGCAGTGTAGGAACTTGACAGCAATTTATATTATTTGTCCAAGCATTGCTTTAGGCCAAGTGAATGTCCTGAAGTATTGATCTCATGATAATCTTACCTTCCCAAGTTTGTTCATAATTAGAAAGTTCTTACTGCATGAGTGCATTGATTGGTTTTGTTTGTCACTATCCAATTTCAACTTTTGGAGCTGTTCTGGACATGGTTTACAAATTACAATCAGGTTATATTTCTCCCTCTCATAATCGATATGTGTGCAGTGCTACTAAAGTTATTGTTTTTGTTGAAGTGTGTCCTTAGTACTAGAAAGGTCAAGTGTTGTTCTTTGAAACCTTTTAATAACCTTTTTGCTTGCTCGATTGATCTTCTCGTCAATTCCAGGCGAAGCACTGCCTGTTTAATAGTAATTCTTTCAGAGAAGTACTGTTAATTCAACCACCAAAATCTCCTTGGCTGGAAGAAAAAGGGAATAGCGAAGTGTCTTTTTCTGATATTTTCTGCTGCAGATGTTTTATTAAGTAAACTAATCTGCAATTAGCGGAAGCACCGGTCTGTTAGGTGGATTTGCGTGCAGGCCTTGTTTGATTTTCCTGTTATTGCTTGCACTAGTTATCGCCAGCCATTGGCTCCAAGCCTCCAAATGTACTGGTTATTCTTCTCAATGTGGAATTAATTGACATGTTTTATGGCACTCCACGACTACCGCTGCTTTAGCTGAATAGTGAATATTCAGTTGTTGGATTGCAGTACTTTCCTGTCCAGGAATGGTAGTCTTAAGGATGCGAAAGTTGGCATTAACTGGCTTTTCAAAGCATATTACGAAAACGAATGCTCATGGCATATTGATGCGTGGCATGTAAAGTACTTTGATAAGTTGGTGATTTCGACTTGGGAATTAGGATAAATCATTTCTCAATTTCCTGATTCTTAAACTAAATGTTATCGGTGCTCTGCATTATTCTGCCTGTTCGTGTATAAAAGCAAACTGAAGGTTTAACGGATTTTCCCAGTAAAGATCAGACATGTGACAATGTTTCCACTTTGTGTGGAGGCATATGCACTTGTCTCTATGTCCGAGTCTTGTTACCATCAGGAGTACTCTATTTATCAGACTGTCCTTCAATTACAAACGATCATTGAATGAGACAAGCCCAACACTAGACTTTGCGATATGTCTGTGATCTTGTGGGTGATACTATCTTTCATACTTACTGCATTGCAAGTTTAAGCCTTCCTAGGTCTCTTGTTTCCATCAACTGCCACCCGCAAATGAACCAATACACATACCAAGCCTCGCAAATTTAAGGCATTTTCTCTTATACTGTGAGTTGTAGCTTGTGAGATCAGTGCAACAAGTCCGATGCCCGTCTTGAGGGAGCTGACATTTACTACCTTCACATAAATGTGACCAGTTCACTTTCGTTTTTTCGTTTATCTAAAGCATTGTCTCATTACAGCAGGGTACCATTTGATTAGGTCGTCTTGAAAGGGAAGGCCCTGAACAACAATCTTAAAAATTCTCAGCTTGGAAGGGATTTGTCGTCACGCGCATGCCACGGCAACTTAGGTCGAGTTGATTTAAAACTTTTATATTTGTTTTTAATTGTGCAGAGGCTTTCATAAACTACTCACTAATCTACACTGTGACTTAATGTGGAAACTGGAAAATTGCTGTTGAATGAAGATGGTGCGAGTTGAGCATGTGGGATGTAGCACAAGTAGCTACTTGGCTACAACAATTCACCCTGTCTTTGATGTGTGTCTCCGACTACGTTCCTATTGAATCTGTGTGCCATTCGATGCAAGATGTCTCGCTTCCCGACTACGTTCTGCGGAAAAGGTTTATACACTATGTCACTTTGATAGCTGCATCTGCCGCTGTTACGAGTGAAAAAAATGGAGAGTACTGCCAACCATGTCGAAACAGCACATAAAAAACGGCAGTTCTGCAAACTTCCCATGTATACTGATCACAAACATCAAAAGCGATGCACATGAAAGCACATAGGGTGCGTTTGGTTTAGCTTTTGAGAAAAGACTTTGGGGAAAGGCAAAGGACTGCGGTTTTGAGAAAAAGCAAAGACTCTTTTGCTAAATTGTATTTTTTTTTGTAGTCGAAGTTAAACTGTAATTGAAAAGCGCTTTAGAAGCAACTTTAAGAGAAAGATTATCTGCCAAACATATATTTGGAAAATACTTTGGTGTGATCAATTTAAGTATTTTAATTTTGATGTATATAAGAGAAAGGCTATTTGGTAAACAAATGCGTTGATGATGGATTTTAGCTGAAAACACAAATCCAATCTTTCTCAGGCATTTTTAAGCTGCATAGGAAGCAAAGATTGAGTCTTTGTCTGGCATACCTAAAGCTGCGTGAGAAGCTCCTAACGTCATGCTAGTAATCAATGGACGGATCAATACACTCTTGCCGCAGGTCGGCCCACCACCTCGACAATCATCGATCCGCCTCACCACATATCGGGTCGCCACCTCATCGATAATTTATATCATCGGACATCGTCGATGACCCTCAGACCTTACAAGAGATGCCATTCCGTGAGGTCCCGACCTTGGAGCGACAGTCAGGTAAATTTAGAACATTAAATTACTATGGCTATACGTGACATGTCGAACACACCAAACATTCCCCAACCGAAAAAGAACATTGAACTTATCAAGCTGTTCCCCGTAGACCCTCATATGCATATCCTTCAATTTATCTCCAAAATTGAGAGCATGCTACATCTTATCAAATGAGTTACTCTTATTTGTCATTATATTCATCAATGACGTGATAAAGTCATCATCCTTACGTGCCTATAGATCTCCGCAGCAAACCAACCTCATAAACTCGCGTTCAGCACCGCGTTCATTACCGGGCCACCCAAGTTTGTCGTCGCGTGCCTTGGTTGAACACCACACAGACAAAAAGGCAATGCCTGAGTGGTCCACCAAGACTCCACCGCCACCATCCCCGCCAAAACATGGGACGCCCACATCATGTGCTGCTGCTTCTTCACCTTTCATTGCCATGTCCAACACTCCCATTGTCCAATCCCCTCCATTTCTCTCCTTTTTCCTTCCAAATCAAAGAACTTTTTGACCTTTCGCTTTTGACAAAGTTGTCTCATTTCCCCAATTTTCCCTCTCATTTTTGCGAACTCTTCACACTTTGATGTCAAATGGATCGTATCCCATCATTAACCTAAGTCTTATCTAGTTAGCTTTGTTCTTGTATGGTTGCTTTCGCTTTTTTTCATCTTTCCTGATCCCCGAGGAAATAAAGAGACGACCACAGCAAGTGAAAAGAAAGTTTTAGCACTCTTTTGTTGTGAAAGTTGATGAGAAACATCCGGACACGGCTCTGTTTTATTAAAGCAAAGCGAAAACTTCAATGCCTTTCGTTCAAAAGAGAGACACGAGAAAAGACGAGACCAGTTTTGAAGTTCCAAAGCCAGAGGACCACACAAAGTATTTAACTTTTACCAAGTGGCAAGCACATGTATTTATGTGCCTGCACGAACTTCACCTGACGCAGAATAGTTACCGACTAGGCCCAATTGCAAGCCCGGTGAACTGGGCCCTCCCGAGCCGAAACAGTAAAGGGACGAGCTTGGGAAAGTACTCTACATGTCAAAACTCGACCCTCTCATTGATCATGTCTATTACACACTCTGCAGAGTATGCCTATATCCTGAGTTTAGGCTATGCAGAAAGGACCTGTAGAAGAGTATGTGCACAGTAACAGGTCCATGTCGAAGCACAAAACTCCAAATCAGGGAGAATGTTGTCTATGATACAGATCTAAATAAAAGTGACTCAAAATTAATGGAACTTTACTTATCTACCAGCACATGGGCACGGCAGAAATCTCAGTGAGTCAAAACATACCCCTTAATTCACCGGGCAATGATATCGAATATCTTTCATAACATTTACCTCGTCCACCCGTTAATTTTTCTAACAAGCTGCTAATGCACACTCAATCCCTACTTCCCGTGTTTTCTCATCTTGAGAAATCTTGTGGACAGACAAAAACCTACTTATATCCAACAGAAGCATTATCCTCCATCATCACATTCTCCTTTATCTCCTGTATCATCTTCAAAACTTGCCGCATCACCGGCCTCTGTTCAGGGATGTTACCCTACACACAGTAGCTACGTCAACAAGCATCCCGAGTCTCTTATCCTCACCGTCTTCTTCCCTCATTGCCCTGACCCAATCCAGCATTTCACTAGGTACAAGGAAGGGATGTTGCAACGGGTGTTTACCGGTCAGGAGTTCCAGTAAAAGGACACCAAAGGAATACACATCGGATTTTGGAGTGGCTCGACCGATCGACTTTCGGGACTCGGGGGCTTTATAAGCAGCAGAATCTGGATCTTCATTTAAAGGGCATTCTGCGAGGGCTGCAAGGCAATAATCTGTGAGACAGGCCTCAAAGTCTGTGCCGAGAAGAACGTTGGTGGATTTTAGGTTCCCATGTATAAGTCTTGATGCTTGGTGAAGGTATGCGAGGCCTTGGGCTACATCTTCGGCTATTTTCAGGCACGATGTCCAGTGAAGAGGCTTTGCTCTTGCTGATCTTGAACCTGTATCACAAATAAGATCTCCAAAGCATTAAAGAAATGGACATGTATTTGACCAAAGTTCTTCAGTCTGGTCTACTCGAGCTATATTCAAATGCTTGAATGTGTGAGTTACTATGCTATGATACAATGTTGACTTGCTCGATAAAAGATAAAGGTTAGTAGATTCAACATTAATTTAAGAAAAAAATGCTGGAAAGCAGTCCACAAGGGCAGCCAGTTCACGGTCCCAACAGAGTAGAGATTGCCTAAGCCTCTATGTCTCGAGGACCTTTTGAGGAAATTGAAAAGTATTTTACTGCCTAAAAAGACGTTAGCAGTAATAAATTAAAAAAAAAATCTAAACCAGATAAATGCCTCCAATAGCTTCCTGGTACTCAAAAGTGTCAAAGGACTCCTCCATAAGATTCCGAAAAATTTATAATATACGCATTAAGTAGACGGCCACAAGAAGTTAAAACACGCTTGTTCTTATTTGAAGTCAGTCTTAAGATTGCTTTAGTAGTCCCGGTGTTAATCCTAACATGAGATATAGCCCAAAGTCTCCCTGTTGGCCAACAAGGGGATTGCAAAGAACTAACAGGCAATGCACCACATAACAAATTGGCTATTGCTCTATCTTGCGTACTTTAAGAGGAGTCCCATTTCAAATTCACAGTTGAATAGGAAATAGCATAAGGGTGTCTGAGCTTCCATTAAAGGATAACAGGGATTTTAACAAATCATGGACCATGAGCCATTGACTACAAGTTGATTTCAATCTGTACTTTGGGTTGGCTGTTCGCATTCCCTCACATTACATACCCTCATGTTGTATCAGTAGAATTTTCACTTTATACAGCCACAATACAATAGACCTCTCTTTATCATTTTAATCAATGAGCCATCAGTTTCAGTTGTTGCTGATATTACCAAACCGAAGCTCGCGCTTGAGTTGATGAAGGCAACAGCACTAGTGAGTGCACCTCATTACTAAACTGAATTTAATTATTCTACTTCGTATTTCCAGCATTTCTCAAGAAGTCAACAAGAAATGTCTCTTCTTTTTTCAGAACAGTGAAGGAAAATGCACAAATGAGTTCGAAAAAGCTGCAACGTGTTGCAGCATTTACTCCAAAGCATGGCCAATAATGCAAAAATGGCATCCGAGAACCACCCGGTGCACCAACAAACAAACAACAGGCTCTAACCGCATGCCGACACCAACTCATCTTCCCAAGTAGGCCCTCCGATGTTAACACCCATTAAGTCTCCCAATACAACTCATTCAATCAACCCATCAAAGAGAGACCCAAAAAAAAAAAAAAGCCAAACTTTTTGATACTCAATGAACAAGCAATAATCAAAATGGTATTCACAAATAAGTAATGTACATACCATGAATGAGATTGTAGAGGCTGCCATTGGGTTGATAATCAAAGATCACAAGCCTCTCCCCTTTGGCCTGAAAGAAAGCCCTCATGGGCACCAAATTCGGGTGCCTCAACCAGCCCACCGAGTCCATGTGCCCCTCAAACACCTCCTCGCTCGTGCCCGCCGTCTTGCCGGCGTCAAGCCGCTTCACAGTCACGATCAGCTGGTTGTCAAGCACGGCCTTGTACGTTGTCCCGATCGTGCCCCTGCCGAGCAATTCGGCAGACGCTCTCATGAGCTGCTCCAACGTGTATAGCTGTGACTCTCCCGCACAAAACACCAGACACCCACTCCTCTGAACTCTCTGAGCATCTTGAATCTTGCTGTTGTACTTCTCTTGCAGCTCCGTGATGAAGCTCGGAGCTGCAGCATCCACGGCTCTCGCTTGAACGGGCTCTTCGGGCTCCGCGGGCTCTTTCGGGCTCGCGTGGGTTTGGCGTTTCCGGGCCTTGCACCAGATAAAGACGATCAACAATGCCGAAACCAGCAGTATGACGCCGAGCGCGAAGCCCAGGATCACGCCGGTTCTCTTGGGCTTCCTCGGCGACGAAGACGCCGGCGACACAACGACGCCGTTCTGCGACTGCGCGCTCTGCGCCAGCGGAGCCGGCACGGAGCCGCTACCGTTGCCAGAGGAGGAGGAGGGGCCGAAGAACGGGGCGCGCGAGGCGCAGGCCTTGTTGATCACCTCGCCGCAGAGCCCCGGGTTCCCGGAGAACGACGACGGGTCGAACCGGGACAGAGTCGGCGTCGCGGGGATCGAGCCGGTGAGGTTGTTCCCGGAGACGTTGAACGCGCCGAGCAGGGTCTGGTTAAGCGGCGGCAGCGGCCCGCTGAACCGGTTCCCTTCCAGCAGGAGGGTGTCGAGCCGGTCCAGCGCGGTGATCTGGACCGGGATCGGGCCGGCGAAGCCGTTGTAGCCCAGGTCGAGGACCCGGAGGCGGCGGAGGGAGAGGAGGGAGGCCGGGAAGGGGCCGGAGAAGGCGTTGCGGCCGAGGAAGAGGGACTTGAGGTTGGCGAGGCCGGAGAGGTCGGGGACGGCGCCGGCGAGGGAGTTGTTGTGGAGGGTGAGGACGCGGAGCTGGTCGAGGCGGGAGAGGGTGCCGGCGGCGAGGGAGCCGCGGAGGCCGGAGCCCTGGAGGGCGAGGCGGACGACGCGGCCCTGGGCGCACTTCACGCCGCGCCATTGGCAGAAGTCGAAGCGCTCGTTGAGGGTGAAGAGCAGGCGGTTGTCGAGGTCGGCGCGGGACTTGAAGGAGAGGAGGGCGACGGCGTCGGAGGGGAGGAGGGAGTCGAGGGGCGGGTCGGCGGCGGCGGCGGCTGCGGCGGAGGAGGCGGCGGCGAGGAGGAGTAGGAGGGAGAGGGCGGCGTCGGCGGCGGTGGTCATGGGCATCGTGGGGCGAGTGTCATTTGCTTTGCTTGGGTTGTGGAGTGGAGCTTGGGGGGTATGGGGGGACTGAGAAAGGTCACGTGAAGGTGGGGGAACGTGGTGGAAAATGCGAGTGACTTTTTTTTGAATTCGAGCGTCGCTGCTGCTGCTGGGAAGATATTATGGGGTATTTTTGCTGGTGTTTTCAAGGTTTTTAGGTAGATTTTTTTTTTTGGGGCTAATGACGTCGCAAATATTTTTATTTTTGCTCGATTTTGAGTTAATATTATAAAAAAACCTCAAATTGATATATTTGTGATAATTTTATCTTGAATTAATTTTTTGATTATAAAAAATTTCGAGCTAGTATATCTATAATAAATTTACCTCGATTTTCAATTGAGGGTACGAACTTTTATTAGTACCTTAATTTTTCAAAACGTTGTACACTGCGGTACTCTCTTCAAATGAATTGCCATTCGTTTGTTTTTTGGCCCGACTCAGTTCGCTTGCTCGGAAAACATGGTTTGCTTACTCAACAAAAGTTATGCCGGTTCAGTGTTGGATTCACAAAAGGAAATTCATTTTCTGTTTTTTTTTTTTTCCTTTTCTATTTTTCCTCCTCCTTCTTACTTGGTCCGCATCTATGCATCGTCCCTACTGTTCGCCACTATTGCCATCTCTATCGTCGCCGTCTTAGCCATTGGTCTCCACACCGGCAGCTTGACGCCACCACTGTCTATGTTCGACTCCATCTCTATCCCCAATTATTTCTCGCTCAAGCTGACCTCTAATGGAGATTGCGACCCCGAGTCGAGGGTCGCACGACCTTCGACGCCTCAAATTCGAGGCACGACCTCGAGGTCCGAGGCGGCCGGGGCGGAGGTTGACTAACTAAAAGAGAGAGGCACTCGTGGTGGTTTAGGGCAAGCGTGTTGCTACGTACGAGAAATACGGACAGCATACGTATAAGGTACCGAATGCATTTCCTTTTAAAGAAAGATAAGACATAAAAAAAGAAAGGAGAAAGGTCTGCGTACGACAGTCCAACTGCACACCTTTTCCAGGCTTACCATCTTTTGCAGTATTTTACGCTGCTCCCGTAGCAAGAGTTCGACGTTGCTGAACGATGTGCGAGCATTGATCAGGTCGTTAAGAATAGTGTGATTCCGGGCATCGTTAGAAATTTGACCCGGTCGGTCCAAAACACGACGCAAACGAATTCAATCTGTTCAAGAAGCGAAGCAATGACCCGATTTGAGAGCCCGAATTCGAACGAAACTCGAACCAAATCAAGGCCTGATTGACCCAATGGTTGGTTCGAGAGGCATACGTGGTTAATGGCATCGAGATCGTTAGAAAATTCGAGTCACATCGTCGGACATTTGACCCGATCTGTCCAAAGTTCGGATGCAAATTGAGTTCGATTTGTTGAAGAAGTGGAGCAACGACCAGATTTGAGAGCCCGAATCTGGGTGAAACTCAGAGCAAATCAAGGCCTGATCAATCGACCCAATGTTGGGTTTGAGAGTGATACGTGATCCAATCGCGTTGAGCAATAGAGGTTTTGACATTGAATTTTTATTCAGGTGAAATGATAAGTATGAGATTGTATCATTGTGATCATGAAAGCTTGAAGTGCATGAGTATATGCTATTATTGTCACCTAACTTCTCTACTTGGTGAGTAAGTTTTCATCTAATTCAGTTGGTACTGATATACCAATGTAATTATAGCAACTTGTCATATCCTTGTTAGCTACTTCTTATACTAAAAAAGCATGTATGGTTCTGTTAGCAATGAGCAACATCTCCATTTCATTAGTAATTTCTCAAGACATCGAGTGAATTTTAACAACCCAGTAATTAGAAACTCCTCGTCTCGCTAGTAACTTTTAAATATCGAAATAGCAAGTGTCAATAAACAAAGTAATTGCACTCGGTAACTTCTTCGCAATAAGAGCAAATCTCTATATCGGAAAAGCAAGCGAGCATGTTGTTTGTTGCTAGTGTCGGCCGGAGAAAGATTGGATTGCTCTCCCCTCGGTCAGAATCTAGTGGCAAAGATGGGGGCGCAACGGTAACGAAACTGGGGTATCGGAAGAGGAGGAGAATAAACAGAGATATATGCAAGTGGAGGAAGATATTGCTTAACGAAAAAAAATGGTAGGGTAGGCGGTGGCCAGCAACAATCTCCTTTTTGGCTACTTAGAATGGAAGACTATTAGTTAGACGCGGCAAAAATGACCCTTTTAAGATTCAACCAACACGGAGAGATTATCAGTATACGGGCCCGTAGAGGTTAAGCTCCCTTCTTTTATCTTCGAAAGCAGTAATTTTTCTGTAAGTTTAGTGACTTTTTACCCGAATAAGTAGTTTTCAAAATATTTGTAAGTGGTGCATTTCCATGTTATTAGTAATTAGTAACTTTCAACCGGCAAATATGTAATTACACGAAGCGACTTTTCATTTCATTAAAAACGTTTATATAGAAAAAGGAAGCATGTATCTTTCACAATAGCTAGTAATTTCTCGGTTTGATTATTGATTTATCTTTAGGAAAAGATAATTTTCAATCCATTGGGAGTTTGTAAATTTTAAAAGTCAATATTTACTTTCCACGCTTAAAAGTGAGCTTAAACCTTTTGGTAACTAGCAATTTCTCCAAGTAATTAGTAGTTCTTAATTTACAAAAGTCGGAACTTTAATTTAATTAGTAATTAGTTGGTATGGCTAATAGATTTAATAAATACGTACTAGTATATCCAAAGTTGGTAACATTCACAAGAAGTAACTTTTTTGAAATGTTAGATAACCAAATATATTTATGTAGTCAGTAACTAAACTATACAACTGCAATAAGTTCTTCAATGATCCAGCAATAACCGGTAAAAACAGCACGAATTTCATCCGTTTTTAAACTCATGACAACATAGGATCACCCATAACGGGTTTGTTAACACACGACGAGAGCATGACTTTGGCTCCGACGTGGTTCTTCAATGTTTTGTTTGCCAGGACATAGTACAAGCAACTGTATTTTGGGCATAGAAGTAGTTCATGTAACGTTTGGATAGACTGTCGTCTTTTTTCCTGGAGGAGAGATGCTGGAGTGGTTGCTTCATGTTGAGGAGAACTCCATATCACGACTTTACATTGCATGGATGACAAGTTCCTTGGATTAGCTTTCTGTTTCATATTCTCGGACCAGAGGAGGAAAAAAGGTTGTGATTGTTCAGATCCTATCACAAATGAGCGGCAAGAAGGGGAGGGAGTGCTCTATATACACCATGTGATCAAGTGAATTCTGATTACATGTGGCTTGCATATTCCGAACCAAGATAGCTGTGCAGAAAAATCGACTTTGGTCAAGATGATTCGAATCATTTCCAATTTAGCCTTAGACTAAGGCGAGGAGTTTTGGCAAAGTGGGTATCCCGAATAATGTGCGAGCAATTAGAGGACGAACTAAAGGCTGTGATTCAAGATAATCAGCGACTCAACTTGATCCTGCTTTCTAGGAGGTGTGTCATGCTCAGGTATCAAACAAATTCAACGGAAGAGATTTCAAGAGAAGCAGATTTACAGGAGAAGCCCCCAGAACCAGCTTTAGTCCATGAAAAACAGTCTTGCATCAAGAGCTATGGAGGATATTGCACTTTGGGAAAATGGCCCAAGTCAAACTGATCAAGAAGAAAGTGGCCCAACCAGTGCACAGGAAAGCCCGATGGGGCTGCAAAATACTGAACATTAATGGTTATGGGGAAAAATAGATAAAAATTCTTTGAGAGACTTCTATAATGCATTTATACCCTTAGAGTTATTATTTCATACTTCCTACATTTCCTAAAACCAAAACACTATGTTGATAGAATGATCCAATATGCTTGTGTTAACTTATTACCCAACTTATACGTGGTTTTTTCTTCCCAAAGTATTTTTAGGCTTGTCCATTCAACCAAGTTATGACTTTGCAATGTGGAATAATGAAGGTGAGTTATAGCCTAGAGAAAGTTCGACCGAGTCGAGAAGTAATGGGCATGAAGAAACAAAAGATTAAAACCAAGATGGGTTCACATGATGACTAGTAGAAGCCAAGCAATGCAAGAAGTTATTTGCAAAGAAGTTGGTGAGCAGTTGAAGTGATATGGAGGGCATCGAGGCAAAACATCATGGATCAAGTAAATGCCCGCAAAATAGGAGAACTTCGAGCAAAGTGGACACACATGGAGGATCATTTACCTCATTTTCTCAACCGCTGAGAGCCACGAGACATAGATTGGCAACCTCTTGATCACTAGAGGTAGCATCGACCACGCTTTCGCTTCTTGTGGATGTCAATGCCTTGTTCGTTCATTTGACGAACTTTTTGTAATTTTCCTTTACTTTCTTATCACTTCTATCCATCTTGTCAAATCGCTCCTTCTCGTCCCTCTTGTCCTTGGAGGTGACAAGTCTTGGACATTTGTACTGTAGATGGCTTGCCTTGTTGCACTCGTGACATTTGACGGTGTTAATAATAAAGCTTGATTGCACTAATTTGATAAATTTTAAGACTTAATTGTACTTTTTAAAGTTCTAGGATTTAATTGCACTTTCGAAATAAATTTTAAGAGTTCTAGTGCACTTATCCCATGATTATACATTGGATCCTGGGTTGGCATTAAGAAGTTCTTGGCAATAGCTCTTAAGCATTCAAAATTGCTCTTTCTTATTTCCTATGATTATACTCATTACTGTAGCCCTAGCTCTATAAATGTCCTTGACCACTTCAAAACATTCTCAAACTATACTGTTTTCTTAATTAAAGCACCTGGCCATGTAAGATTGTTTCTCAACCCTTGTTTGCTAGCAATCTAGTGCTTACTTGAGGAAGAGCTTTATTACATGAATGTACGGGGTTAAAGGTTTTGACTTGTAAATTGTACTCCTTATATACTTTGAAAGCATAAATAAGCCTATCACAACCCCCGGAACGCACTACCCTCCACTTATTAGGTGCATTCCTTAATGAACTTCACTTTTTTCCCATTTTTTATGGCATGGTTCCTAACACCACTCTAAACTCCTCAACATTACTAAAGTGCATCTTCAACTTGAAGACAATTTTTCTTATTAACCTAAATTGATTTCGGGAAATGTATACTCATTGTCTCTATTCATATTCATCAAAATATTATAGTATGAAAAGCCAACACATCTACATTTTTTTTTTTGTCTTCAACCTCCATATTCATGATTCATCGAGCCATCACCCACAAGACATCTTAAATTTTTTCTATATAACTTGTCAAGATCAACAATGACAAACCTATTTTCTTCAACACCTATAGTAACCATAACACAACTACAATCATGTATGAAAGAGTTCACTTTTTTCACATTTAATTTTTTTAACCTGTGAACCACTTTGATTCCGCTTCATTTTCAGGGGTAAACCCGGGGTGACATTAGGCTAGGACCCACCCTCATACTCTTACACTTAAGAATCCCTCTTGAGATTAGTTGAGGTTAGAACTCCGATCCCTTCTTGGGAGAACAAGCAAACAAACAAAAGTGAGGCCAATATGTATTTTTTTTTTTTTTCATGTAGAACCTAGACCAGAAAAAGAAAAAGAAAAATTATAACAAAATTGCAAAATTTTTGCACCACACTTTGATTAGTGAAAGAAAATTAGTCACACAAGTGACTATGTACCCTCTTTTCCGCTAATTCGTCTTTTATTAGATACCCATTTGTCACAAAAATTGTTCATTATATACTTAAAATGTTTTCTGTGCTAGTTGTTCGATAATATGCATTCAGACTCTCTTATGGGCACAAAAGTGCCCCTGCTATGGTGAGGGACATTATTCTCGATATGGTGAATTAGCTCAATGATGATGATTAGGCCTCCAGTGCAAGTGCACCATAAAAAACCAACATATTTTGCTGCTAAGGTGAGGGATGTTACCCTTGGCATGGTCAATGTGCTATAGCTCAAAATACCATAAAAAATCGACATTTAAATTCCATGACATGCTCACGAGCTTTGGCCATTAACGACCAAACATAAACTAGAATTAAAAAAACAAAATGAAAGCATTAAAAAATCGCAAAACAGGGACCATGACCAACACGTAGGACCACGATGGCAGCAAATCCAATTAAAAAATGCACATTGGATGCAACTGATATGCATTGATTTGGACAAAAGGAGACATAATGTAGCCAGAAATCTAACAAAGCAAGCAAAAACAATGCTAAAAAAAACAAATCCTCCTACCATTACTGTCATTGCTTCTATCGGTATGATATTCCACTACATGTCCACACCTTGTCAACATGCTGGTTCAACAAGCTCAATCGCTTTCTCTTAGACAAACGAAAGATCGGCCGCACAAATTTGAACGAAATTGACCTCGGTTGAGTATGAGTGGAGATCAAAATAAATGGGGAACCTGGGAAAAGATGATGGAGAATTCAAGCCCTTGGGTTACACATTTAACTTTGACTAACGGTGATTATTCGGCCTTGCTCGAGCAACGTCACCATTCTGGAAACAAGAAGGATCATGTTATCTTCTTGTTTTTCAGAAGCCACTAAACTTTGGGGACTCAAGTTCCGAACTTGAGACAAACGAAACATGAATGCACAAGATCTGAACTTCCAATAGACAAACAAACAGGATGAAAAAAGGGCAATTGAAATTCTACTTTTTGCCACTTCCACAAATTGCCCAGCAAGAAAAGGTCAGTGAAATATGGTAACAAGAAGCACAATAAGCACAAAGTGGAGGAAAAGGCAATGCAGCATCCTTCTCCAAGCAAATCAAGGCAAGGCAACGCAGAAACCGAAACAACGAAAAAAGATGTTCACGAAACCACGAAAAGAGGAGGACCCGGAATCGCAACGAGCTCGAAATGCAGCAATTAGATGCCCATCGCCAAGCCGGATTGAGTCAAGAACCCAAGCGGGGACTCGATCAAACCCACAAAGTACCGGATGATCACCAATGTTTCATAAGAATGATAAAGACATGCGACATTGATAGAAGTTCAGGCAATGAGCTTCAAGAGATATGATAACTATAGCTTCAATAATGCACAAAATCTGGCTACAAGTGGTTGCCCACCAAGTAATCGAATGTAAGGCCCCATGTTCCATCCTAGTTAACTTGAGGTCTTAAAGTCATTTTGTCACAGATAAAATGAAGGCACCATTTGGCAAGTCGACGGATTTATCAACAATGTCAAACTTCACTCAATATCTACATTTCTCCATTCATGTGCCAGGATTTTCCAAAATTTTATAAATATAAGCAAAAGTCTTCTACAAATAATTTTTACCAAACGGTATTTAGGCCAAATTTACTTTCAAATGTAATTTTAAAATACACATTACCAAACACTACTTGCATTTCGGAAAACCCTTTTAAATCAAAGGCCTTTGCATTTTGCCAAGTGCATTTCCTAAAAGCCGAACTAAACAGGCCCGAAGACTGAAAAGAAAAGAGAAGTGAAGAAACAAAGAAAGAATCATTTGGAGTTTTTTTTTTATAGGGTTTGTAATTTTTTACCTAGATTTTTTTGGACAAAAATATCCATTTTCCGACTATCGGAAAAATCACATGCTTGTTAGCTAGCAAACATTTGGATGACCAGCAAGTTCAGGCCTTTATGTGAGACTAATTTTGCCACTTTAGGCCACTATTTGAAATAATGTCCATGCTAGACCCTTTTTTGATAAAATGATCTTAACTCATGCTCTTATTTGGAATTTTCCTAATTAATAACTATCAAGCTGTTTCCGTTAATAACAAAAAAACAACAGAATAAAAAAAATGCTATGGAAATGAGCCTCTAGACTCATTCTAGCCTTGGATTTGCTCTAGATATGAGCATGTAGAAGGAACAACGTGGTGGGCACCACCTCCCATTGGAATCAATCAGGGAGAAGTTGATCATTTTTCTTTCCAGAGCGAAGTCGCATGGATTGAAGCTAGCACGAAAGAGACGTGCGAATATTTACTTAGGCTTTTGACTAAGCAAAGCAAAAAAAAAAAGAAAGAAAAAAAGAGATATCATCAAATCACATAGAGTTCATAATGATCTCAGTGTAATTAGTGTGCTTAGTTAACATTAGTGATGTTCATATGTAACATTGATTTTTTTTTTGGTCAAAAACAAGATCATTTCATTTCATCAAGATAAGTTTCAGCACATACAAGGTTCCAAAGGGTTGCGGGAGGGTTAAAGACCCAATTATAGGGCAAAGATTTACACCTTTGAGTCTTAACAGTCCAGTCTGCCACTTGATTCTTTTCCCTATTATGGTGGGCTAAAAGAACATTAGGTAAATGGACTAGCAGAAGTTCGTATTCGGTAATAAGTGGAGTAGCTTCCCATGGAGAAATATCTAAGCCTAAAAGGCAATTAACCAAAATCAAGTTGTCAGATTCTAGCAGGTACCTCATTTTGTCTTCCTCCCTTCGTGCATGAAGTAGCTTCAGAGTTTCAAAGCAAGCAAGGGTTTCCACATTGAGAGCTCAACTTGCTCTCACCATTTTAGCAAATCCATCCACAATCTTCCCCGAGAAATCACGGCAAATACTAGCTATGGATCCTTCCGTTGAACTTGGAGTGTAGGATTTGTCAATATTCCACTTGAGAGTCCCTTTCTCTAGTGGTCGCCGCGATTTAAGTGAGTGGCTTTCCTTAGAGTTGGTGTTCTTCCCCGGTTTAGTCCATTGGCAAATATTCTGGTGCATGGCCATGGCAGAACTCACCGGTGTTGCGGATTTGGGGATTGACTTGAAAAATGGAGTTGTTCCTCCATTTCCATATATACCAGAGAACCGCCGCTAGCAAATCAAAGGAGATTGAGGTACTTTTGAAATTTAGTAGCCACTTTTCAACCCTCGTAAGTCCTTGAATGGAGATTTGAATATGTGGGGCCGGGTTCGACCACACCTAATTTGTCCATGGGCTGAGTAGGAATAAGTGCTTGGTTGTCATAACCTGTTGGTTACACAGACTGCAGGTAGGTTCTTGAACAATACTCCTTTTAAATAATTTTTCCTTGGTAGGCCAAGCATTTTGGCACAGCCCCACAAGAAAAATTTGATTTTTGGAATGGTTCTTGCCAGCCAGATCCTTATCCATAGTTTTCGAGGGGTTTGATACGAGGTGGACATTGAAGTTGCGATCTATTTCTTGATTTCTCCCTTAGTTTGTTTAATTGTATAGGACCCTGATCTAGTGTTGTTCCAAACCAATTTATCCTCCATTAGTTGAGATCGCAGCAGAATTGAGAGGATTTCATTGGAGGTTTGTTCATCAAATAGAGCATGTAGGGTTTGTGTATTCCACGTTGAATCTTGCTTTTGTATCATATTAGCTACCTTTTCTAGCTCTTCTCTGTTTGGTAGTCCCCCTATAATTCCTCTGGGTAGCCATTTATCCTCTCTAATTCTTATCTTTTCCCCATTTCCAACTGACCACATAATGGAGGGAAGAATAGCATCTCTGCCCATTAGGAGGCTTTGCCACCCCCAAGATGGTCATGTCCCCTTACCAGCATGTCTGAAATCACAATGAGGGAAGTAGAGTTCTTTAAGTACCTGACTCCACAAAGATGTTGGGTTACGAGTCATTCTCTAGGCTTGTTTTCCCAACATAGCCTTATTAAAGGTGATGAGGTCTCTAAAGCCCAATCCTCCATTATCCTTTCCAAGTTTTAGCACATTCCAGTTTCTCCAATGCAATCTTGCTTTGCTTGCCCCATTGCTCCACCAAAAAGCAGCAATTTTCTGCTCAATAGCACGACAAATGGAGATAGGAATTTTAAAGATAGACATGGTGTCTTGTGGGAGAGCTTGAACCCTTTGCTTTAATGAGGTTTTCTTTCCCCGCTTTAGATATCAACTTTTCTTTTCTAGCCTTCTATCTTCATATTGACTCTTGCCATAATCCACGCAAACATTTCCTTCTTTGACTCACCCCAGTAAGAAGGAATTCCCAAATACTTGCCAGTTTCATCTCCGTAGCCATATTCTGCCTCAATCTTTGTGGGTAATCTTTACTAGCAAACAATCCAGATTTATTCAAATGAATAGCTTGACCCGAGGCATAGCAGTATTGATTCAAGATTGCGGCTACACTTTGGCACTCATTAGTTGCTCCATCCAGGAAGAAGATTGAGTCATCCGCAAAGAGTAAGTGGGTCAAAGTTGGGCATGATCTATTTAATTGTATTCCTTTGATAATCCCATTCTCCAATTGCATTTTTCATCATAAAGTATAATACATTCACCACAATGATAAATAAATATGGAGAAAGTGGGTCACCTTGGTGAAGACCTCTTGAGGGATGAAAATAGGGCAATGGCTCTTCGTTCAACTTTACACTATAAGACACAGTTGTGATGCATTGCATAACCCATCTAACCCATTGAGCACTGAATCCCATTCTTAGCAAGCAAGCTTCCATAAAATCCCATTCGACTCTGTCAAATGCCTTTTTCATATCAAGTTTAAGGACAGCCTGGAACTTCTTCTTTCTCTTTCTAATTCTAAGTTGATGTAGCACTTCCTGGACAATTAAAATGTTATCTTGAATCCGTCTGCCACTTACAAATGCACTCTGCTCTTTCGAGATGAAGTTTGGCATCCATGGTTTCAGTCTATTCGCCAAGACTTTTGAGAAGATTTTATAAGCAAAGTTACATAAGCTAATGGGACGGTATTGTTCCAACTTCTCTGGGTTAGGGATCTTTGGGATAAGTGATATGTGCGTTCTATTTAGCTTTGGGTTGAGAATCCCAAAGTTTAGAAAGCTTTGTACTTCTTTGAACACCCCTTGTTTTAGATCTTCCCAGTGATGATGGTAGAATTTCCCATGTAGTCCATCAGGCCCTGGTGCTTTAGTGGCACCTAGTTGATGAGCAGCTTCTGTAACTTCCTTCATTGTCAGTTCTGCAGTTAAGACTTGGTTTATCTCCTCTCCCACTAAGTTAGGAACAAACTCCATTATAGGTTCAAAATGTTGAGGGCCCTCAGAGCTGTACAAAGTTATGAAGAAATCCATTGTCTGCTGTTTTAGTTGACCTAAGTCACGGATCCAAACCCCTTCTGAGTTTCTCAACATTGAGATCTTGTTCCGTTGCCTTCTTTGTATTGTAGTGGCATGGAAGTATTTTGTATTTTTATCCCCCCACTTTAGCTAGCCCATTCTCGATCGCAAACCCCAGTTCATCTCCTCTTGTATCCATATCTTCTCTATTTCGCTTTTTAGGTACCGCACTCTCTCCATCAATGAGGACTATTTTGCTGTTAGTAAGTTCCTGAATTTCTTTCTTCATGGTTTTGATGCCCTTTTTGCATTTGAGAATTTCCTCCTACTCCACTCTTGCAAAGCTTTTGAAACCATTTGTAGACGCTTGGATAGTTCCTCATTTTCTAGTTCAGAGGAATGCCAACTATTTCTAACAATCTGCTCACATTCAGCATCCTCTAGCCAAAACATCTCAAATCTGAATTCTCTTTTCCTTCTCACTGGTTTAGGAAATAAAGACAGCAATAAAGGACTATGATCTGAGCCAACTGCTGGGAGTGCAAATGCTTCAGAGTTGGGGAAGCTAACCCTACAATCCATGGTACATAACACCCTATCAAGTTTCTCCTTAATGAAAGCCTCTCCTTCCCTATGATTAGACCATGTGAAAGCACAACCTTTACTCTCCATATCCATCAACAAGCAAGCATGTAGGATGTCTCGAAAAGCATTGAGTCTATAATGCTCGGCCATGCATATCCCAACCTTCTCCCAATGATAAATAATCTCATTGAAGTTTCCAATGCAAGCCTGGGGAGGTGTTTCATGAGACTAATGCCATGTAATTTGTCCCATAAGAGAACTCTCTCATTAAACTGCAATGGTGCATGAACGAAGGTAAGTTGTGTCTTTTGTTTACTCTCCTCGATCACACACTCTACATCTATAAAAAATTCTAAGTGTGACTCCACTTTTAAAGAAACTTGGTCGTTCCAAAAAATAGCCATACCTCCTGCAATACCCACTGAATTTACTATGAAGCAATTCTAAAACTATAGTTGTCTTTTTTATTTGATGAAGCATTTGTTCCTGATTTTTAGTTTCCATCAGAAACACCAAACTAGGCCTTTCTTGAGCCACGAGGGCTCTAAGTTCTCGAATTGTCAGTGGTGTGCCCAACCCTTGACAGTTCCAACTTATAAGTTTCACTTGTAACTTGGAGGCTTATTAGGGCTAGCTACCAAAGTCAATTCACCTGCTTCTGCTACAATATGGACAGGAGTTTTCATCAAATTTGTCTCATCCACGGTATGTTGATTTGCTATCTTGGAATCATAAGGGCTGTAGCGTCGCTGTTTTTTATTGGCATGAAGCTTTGGTCCCTTCCTATTCTTCTTTGGCTTCCCACTATAGACTGTTCCACAATAGAGATTATGGACTTTTGTACCTACACAGGAGCTAGAAGTAGAAGTGGTGCCAATGCAGATACATGGTCTTGCTGATTTAGAGAACTACCTTCCCCTATAAATACATCTTTTCCCTTGCTCTGTTTTTGGGTATTATCCTGAGTTTCCAACTTGCTAGTACCCTTGTTAGAAGGCACCAGTAGAGTAGAGCAAACTCGAGTTTCAAGGATAAAATTTTCTGTCATTCTCTCTTCCTCCAATTCCCCGTTAAATATCTTTCAATGTGGACTTCATTCTTTCTCTTCAGCTCTTAACCAGCTCCCAAAGCGACATTCATCCATATTTCCCTCCTCAAAGGCTACTTCTTGACAAAATTTGGCATAGTGTCCTATCCTTCCATAAGCATAACAGAAGTGGGGAAGCCTCTCATACCTCAAATCTAACCAAAATTTCCTATCTCCATTATCAGTAAGAATTCCAGACTTTAGAGGCTTAGATAAGTTCAGAATTACTCTCTCTTTCCCTGTATTTTGGGAACCAGGACCTTTAGAGAATACTCGAACCTTCGAGACTTGGCCGCTAAATTTTGTTGCTTCATTTACTGCTTCTTCAGATAGCCATTCATACGGGAACCCATGGATTTGTACCCAGAACGAGCAGAAGTTAAACTCATATTCATGTGTTAGCATATTCGGCTCCCAAGGTTTGAGAATTAAAAGATGATTCGTAAAGGACCATGGACCATTATCTGTTAAATATGTCTTGAATTTTATGTACTCGGTCCGGTTCATGACTTGACTTAATATATTTTTTGTGCGACCTGAAAGTGGAAAGAAAATTGAGATTCGAAAATTTTTTTGGAGCACTTTTTTATACTGCGACTAGGTTTTCTCATTGATGTAGAATGAATTTTGTTTCAGAGAGTTTTCATGAGCCGTGAGGTTTTGTTGTTGTTTCGACTTCTGAAATTTGTACTCTCTTTGATTATAGTGGAATCTTGTCTTGCCTCGCCCATGGACGTAGATCACCTTATGATCGAACCACGTAAATCCCTGTGTTCCGTCTTTGCTTTCCGCATCTGTTTCCAACATTATCAAGCACTCTTTTCTTCTCTATTTCGGATTTGAACATTACAGCAAACATACCAGCATCCAGCTCTTGGAAAGTGATAGAATCGGACCTCCATGCCCTTCACATTGTACTTTGGAAGGCTTGAAAGCTGATGCTTGGATTATTAAAGATATTCCCAAAAATGGTTAGATTACATTCTTTAAATTTTTCTGGGGAAACTACCCCTTTCATAATAGCAATATCCGAATCTGACCATAATGAACCTAGGCTCTTACAAAGGGCAACCATTCGAGTTTCTTCATCGTTGATTTTCTCCATTGTTGCTTTATAGGAGCGTCACACCATGGACAAATTACCACCAGGAGAGAAGCAACATCAACAGCGAACACACAACAGTCAACCAGACATCAAAGTGTAAGAACCTATCCCAGATTCTTACACTAATTTCACTCGGGCATATGATCAAACATGTGGCAAGCGTCTTAGTCGAAAGATTTAGAAGCAACAACGAAGCAAAGAATCGGATCATACCACCACGAAATCATCATGCCTTCCTGTGATTCAGCAAACACTAAGAACAGGAGAGGAGCAGCATCAACAGTGAATACCAAGAACCAGACCGTGTTTGTGTTGTAGGCAACTTACAAAGCTATTGCGGAGGGGACCGATGAGTCATAATGCAAGGCTGAGTTGCGAATTTGCCCAATAGACATGGAGAGAGAATAGTCGCTAGAGGGCCCAAATTTGACCTCCAAAGACACTTCCTCGCTGGTCATCCATCAGTTAGTGGGCATCAGATCCTTTAGAAGGGAATGTGTGTTTCTAGGTTTCTAGATTTCTTTGTGGGTAATGGGAAGAAGTGGGGGTGTGATGTTAGGGTAAAACAGGTTGGGAAGATTTAGGGTTCTGGGGAGGGAAGGGATTGGGTTAGTTATCACGAATGGGGTAGGGAAGAACTCTTACCGAAGAAGAGAGAGAAGCCCTAACGAGAGAGCAGACGAAGAGCATGAAGCTCACTTGATTATATCGGCTAAACTCAAGCACGACATGGAGACTATACCTTGCTCGTCAGAATATGTAACATTGATTTAGATGGTAACAAAGTAAGCTAAACTCCAGACGCAATGCTTACCACATCCAACCATAATAGACACTTTACAATTCCTAAGTGCTAATTCTTTATTAAAGTCCAAACACGGAAATCCTCTTTTGGACTAAATAATCTGAATGGAATGAGTCCGCTTCCCACTTAGACAAAGTCTTTCTTACGAACTCTCCCCCCTCTAAGGATCCAACTCTTTAGAAAAATGACTTGCGCTTTGATTTGACAGGGAATAACATCACTAAGGAAATGCATTCTGAAAAAGCATCAGATGAAAAAGCCCTACTCGAGCCAAAGATCCTTCGTGACAAAGTAAGAGAAAACAATCTGTTGGCGTACCAATTAATCATTTAAAGATGTCCTTCTAGTAGAATTCTCATTTCTTTGAATTTATACATTAGAACCAAATTGCATTACTTTCAACTGAACTAAAAGCTAGATCTCTTTTCATGCCTGAGCTATGAAATGAAAAGGTAATCCTTATACCATTTTAACTAGAATACCTAATGCATAGAAAATGTGACGTACCGATTATTGGTAAAGACATACTACCATACTTGCATAACTAATACATCTTGTGAGGGGATATTACAATAGGCCTGCACTCTAAATTTGGATTTCTTCATTCCCATTGTATGCTGATCTATCTCCAATGAACGAATCATGAAAGGCATATAAAAAAAACATTCGAATTTTAGCTACCAAAATAGTAGTATGCAACAAATCACGCTGGCGACATTTGCTTGTAGAGCCCACCAGGCCCTACTGCCTCCCTCCACATCCCTCTCGTCTGCTTTGCCCACAAACCTGAAAATTAATATAGTATTCTATATACCGAGGAGATCCAATGGGCAACAAAAATGGCGAAAGCCATTTCATGGAGGCCACATCCAAGTATTTTATTGGGGAGCCAATGGAGTTGCGTACCTTTTAAGATCTCGGTTTATACTTAAGCACCTTCATTTTCCAAACTCCCAAGCAAACACACCAGCACCTACCTCGTTTTGCCAAATTCTATTGGCTTCTTCTTCTTCTTCTAAGGAAAGGAGAGCAAATAAATGTAAAACGAGTTATGATGTCTTCTTGAGTTTCAGAGGCACGGATGTTTGCAAAAACTTCCTCAGTCATCTTTACACGGCTCTAAACTAGAATGGTTTATTCACTTATATCAACAGTGAGGAACTAAGGAAAGGAGAGCAAATATCGCTGGCGCTTATGAAGGCGATCGAGGAATCGCGTGTTGCAATCATCATTTTCTCTGAGGACTATGCTTCCTTGCCATGGTGTTTGGAAGAGGTGGTGAAAATCATGGAGTGCAAGGCACACAAGGGCCGGGTTGTGTTGCCAGTGTTTTACTAAGTGGAACCAAGAGAAGTGAGAGGGAGAGAGAGAGAGAGTTATGGGAGAGCTATGGCTAAACATGAGTCCAAGTTTGGGAAGAATTCAGAGAAAGTGAAAAGATGGAAGGAGGCTCTCTTTGACACCGGTAGCTTGTCTGGGTGGGAATTGGATGATGGGTAAGTCGTAATTTGTGTGACGCACTGCTTTGTCTTTGTTTTTTTTATGCTGAATCACATGATGTTTCTTTACTTTTCTCAATGGAACTTAATCATGTCTTTGTACCATTGAAACAATGTGTCAATTACTTTTTCGGATTTTTCTCAGAGATGAAGCAAAGCTCATAATGATAATTGTGGAGCAAATCTCTCTGCAGCTAGACCGAACACCCTTACATGTTGCTAAGCATCTGGTTGGGATACATTTCCCTGTGGTAAAGCTGAAATCAATGTTGAATCTTGAGTTTGATGATGGTGCTCACATGACAGGATTATGGGGACAGGGAGGCATACGGAAGACAACTTTAGCCAAGGCCCTTTACAATGCTATCTTTAGACAATTTGAGGGTTCATGTTATTTGGCGAATGTTCAAGATGCTTCAAGAGATTCCGAGGATTTAGTTTCTTTGCAAAAAAAATTGTTGACCGATATGTTAGTTGGAAAAGGATTAGCAATGACTAGTGTTGAAGAAGATATCGAATTAATGCAATATAGACTTTGCCACAAAAAAGTTCCCCTTATTCTCGACGATGTCAATGACGTAGAACAGTTAAATGCTTTAGCTAGAGATTGTGAGTGGTTTGGTAAAGGAAGTAAAATCATTATTATTACAAGAGATTGCCATTGGCTAACTTCCCGTGGAATAGATGAAGATCTCATCTATGAAGTTCAAACTCTAGAGAATTGTGAAGCTCTTGAACTTTTCAATAAGCATGCCTTTGTAAGAAACAACAAAATAGCAATATGGAGGGATCTTGTGGATAGTGCTTTGTGTTATGCTGATGGACTTCCTTTAGCACTCGAGGTATTGGGCTCTTTCTTGCATGGTAGAAGAGAACATGCGTGGGAAAGTGCATTAAGTAAACTTGCCAAAAGTCCTAATGAAAAAATCAATAAGGTTCTTAAGTTAAGTTACTATGGATTAGAGCACAATGAAAAGGAAATCTTCCTTGATATTGCATGTTTCTTCAAGGGGCAACCAACAAAGTACATTATGAAAGTTCTTGACGGTTGCGAATTTGACACAAGTATTGGGGTACAAGTTCTTGTTGAGAAGTCCTTGATATATGAAGCGGGAGGGAGTCTATGGATGCATGACTTGATTCATATGATGGGCATGGAAATTATGAAACAAGAATGTCATGATGATCCTGGAAAACGTAAAAGGCTTTGGCTTTATGATGATGTTCATTATGCTCTGTCGGGGAATATGGTAAGATATGCTGGTGTAGACACTGATTTTACTTTATTATTCTCTGAATTCATATATTAATTGCAATGCAAATTCGACAAATATGGGGAGCAAATGCAGTACAAGCCACAGTTTTGGCTTTACCTGAGCCACAAGAGATATACATAGGTCCTGATGCTTTCACAAACCTGAGAAGGTTGAGGATGCTCGTCATGACTAATGTGCATAACTCTTTCTAAGGTCCTATCTGTCTTCCTAGTGAACTAAAATGGTTTGAATGGTCCGAATGTCCTTGGATTCCACAATTTTCCTCTGGTCAAAAGAAGTTAGTTGGACTTGACCTACAAAGAAGCAACATCCAAGTAGTGCGGGAGCAATTTAAGGTGCTCATTTAAATGAATAGTATTTACTTCCTTGTCTTTTATATATTTATAGCTATATGCATTTGAATATGAATATAGATTGATTATTGAAAACTTCGAATGCAACAATTACTCATTCTGATGATGCTGTTAATGTGCTTAAGAAATATCTGCACCTATTAAATTGTTTTTTTTTTTGGGTAAGGAAGCACCTATTAAATTGTTTTTTTTTGTTAAACTATTAAATTGTTTATGTTTGATTAAAACATTAAATACCATCTACTTGAACCGACATAAGTAGAATATTCCTGTTTAGGGGAGTATTAAACACTTTCCTATGTGAATCTCGATGTTGCTTCAAACAAAAAAAATTCAAGAAAAAGGTCCGATCTCATTATCAAAATATTCCTAAATGCGGAAAATCAGAAGAACAGTGGATTTGAACATGGGTAACTATTGAGTATTGAGCACCGAAAGTTGGAGAAAAATTTATTGGTGATATAATTTAAGGATTGAATAATGACTATTCTTACTTATTTGATTGATCATTGAAGCGAGCGTGAGCTAAATGCTTTCGATTCGATTTTTGTGGGTAATGGGGTAAGAAGCAAAGGACATAAATGACGCTTTTTGTACACAACTTTGTGCCTTTTTCAGTAGTTTGACTCACCGAATTATAAGCTAACGTAGCTTGAACCGATAACAAAATGCATTGTTTAACATGCTTTCCTGTAAAACTCCTTAATAAATTGCCTAAAATTCTGCTAAAAGCCTCAGCTTGTCTGTCGGTTTGAGGATGGCTAGCAGAACTCAACTAAGGTGGAGACCCCATTTTTCACCATAATGTACGTCAAAAGTGGCTCATAAACTTGACATCACTATCATAAGGGATTGTCTCTGGAATACCATCCAGGCACACAATTTCACGAAAATAATACTCAATGACATGTAAAGCATCAACGATTTTATCTTTATTTACAAGTGTAATTTCTACACGTTTTCATAGCGGAAGTGGCCACGCTGCTCTAGTGTGTGGTGAAATTACGAATGTTATTCTTTTCTTTTTCTCTCTCTTTAATTTGGCGAATGTACAAGGATTGCTTCCTAAACTCATATTTAAAAAGAAGGAAGAGGGAATGCTCTATATAAACCCTATGATCAAGTGAATTCTGATCACGTGGCTTGAATTATTATGCTCAGGTGATTATTATTAAAAATAGATGAGGACATGATTTTGAATTGAATATTTATCTCGATTTTTTTGTCGTCCGAAATGCAATCCAAGTTTGTTTCATTATTCTTGTAGGACTTTAGAAAATTGAAGATCATTAACTTTAGTGAATGCCAATCGCTTATTTGTATGCCAAACCTCAACTGTACTCCATATATCGAGGAATTGGATCTCCATGGGTGCAAAAACTTGGAGCATTTCCTTGATGTGTTTCGGTCCAAGAATCTTGAACTTCTCAATCTTGATCATTGCTCAAAAGTGCAAAGATTCCTTGATATTCCAACTAAAGTCCAAGGCTTGCGAAGACTTCGTTTAGAAGGGACTTCAATTGAGGAACTTCCCGTATCCATAAAAAATCTCATCTCTTTGGAGAAAATGCATTTAATGAATCTCAAGAAATTGGCAATCCTTCCACCTAGCATTTATGGGTTGCAAAATCTTGAAGAGCTAATTCTTTGTGGCTGCTCAAAACTCAATTTTCCAAAGGAGATGGACTCGAGTGATCCCCATACAAGGAAGGGATTTCCTAATTTAAAGAAGTTAAACCTTAGAAAATGCAATCTATCAGAAGTAGAGTTCCTAGAAAATTATTCCTGTTTTCCGCTCTTATTAGATTTGCATTTGTGAGGAAACAATTTTACTAACTTTCCTACATGCGAGCACCTATATTAATTTGAAACGTTTGGATGTTGTGAGTTGTGAACAACTACAAGAGATCCTCAAGATTCCAAGGCAATTGCAAAGTCTACGGGCAAATGGTTGCAAATCTATGAGTAAAATTCCCTCTGACATATGTCACGTTGACAATATTGTCTTAAGTGAATGTGAGGAACTGGTCCGTAATGGGCTCACCATAAATGATTTGTTCAAGCTTGAGGTTAGACTCTCTCTCTCTCTGTGATTAATATGGAGTCGTGCACATGTTGGCTGCACCAATTGTTGTTATATTGCGAAAGGTTTCCTAGATCGGTGAGCTGATTTAGAAAAGCAAACATATAGAGAGTGATTCTACATGTATATGTAGTGGAGGTGGCCACAAGGCAACTCAAAGGATATTCTCTCTATTTATAGAACTTTAGTTCACTGTGGAATTACAAGGATCACCACATGAAAAACTTCAACAATACTTGTTCATCCAATTATAAAATTTTCAAAAATACATATCCTGTTTCCACCAATTTAAGTACAAAAATCTTTGTAATGCTATTGCTAACTACAGCTAAACACTATGAGTACCCACTTAACTCAAAACTCTCTTTTTAGGTGCCAATTTCAAAAAAACTATCTAACAATCTACATCTTTGACAGCATTTTCATAACAAATCTGACTTGGAAGTTCGTATACCTAGAGGAGAGATGCCAGAGTGGTTGATCCCTAATAATGAGGGTTATATATCTTTGATAGCTTCAAAGGACTTGTTTGAGAAGTTAATAGGATTGGTTTTCTCTGTTGTATTTCGAGAAAAAGAAGGAGAAGGGATGACATTGCAGGTTGCGCCATCCGTTAATGGCAATTTTAATTGCATGAGTGAACATTCCTTCGGAGTGGATTCAGATCATGTGTGGCTTCAGAGTTCCAAAACACAGTGGGGAGAAGACGCTTTTGGTCCAAATGACTGGAGTCATTTCGAGTTTATCATTAGAGCGTCGGGTCGTGGAATTGTGAAAAAGTGTGGATTCCGACTAATATGCGAGCCACTATAGAAAGATTTGGAGGTTTTGCTTCAACGTAATCGGTTGTTGGATCGAGCTGTACTCCACAAGGTTCGGCATGACAATAGTCAAACGAGCACAATGGAAGAAAGTTTAGATGAAAGAGAAGATTTACTAGATAGTATAACTAGCATAGGGCAAAATAGTTCAAGTAATTCAGTCCTCAAAGGGGCGAACATGGCTGACTTCTCACTTCGGATCTCTCTCTCTCTCATGATACATAGTCTATGTTGGGTGCACTGTGTGTTTGTATAATGCAAAAGTTGAAAATGCTAGATAAACAAACTAATATAGTGTGATTCTGCACCAATATGTAATATCAGTGGCTGGAGCATGAAGATAATCATACAAACACCAAAGACGACAGCTCAAATGAAATAGAAGATCTACAAGATAGTCAAACAAGCTCCGAGGAAGATAGTCCAAGCAAATTAGTCCACGAAGGATTGAACATGGCTGACTTCTCAATTGAGGTCCCTCTCTATGCGTGTGCATGTGTGTGTTGATACGGAGTGTATGTTGAGGGCGCATTGTGTTTGTATGATGCAAAAGCTGAAAATTCTAGACAAACGGACAAATCTAATATGAAGTGATTCTGCAAGTACATTTAATAGGGGTGGCTACAACACCTGCAAGGGAATGATTTGTTTTGCATGAGCATTGTATAAGAGGTAAGAAAGGATCAATGAATCTAATAATTATAGAACACTAGCTTAGGTTGAATTGCAAGGAATATGCTCAAACCAAGCCTATTTGAACTAATTACAAATTTAGGTACTTCTAACATTTCATTCATTCAACATAAGTATCAATATTCTCTAATTCCTCTTGGTTATTGAAATGTTCGACCTGGAGGAGAGATGCTAGAGGAGTTCATCCCTGTTGAAGACAATACCATATCTTTCACAGCTTCACAAGACTTTCATGACAAGTTCCTAGGATTGGCTCTCTGTGTTTTTTTCAGTGTAGAAAATGGAAAAAAAAAAAAAAAAGAAATATCTTTCGACATCGTGCCACATGTTAACGGCGAAAGGCGGAATGTGCTATTAGGAACTCTCTATTCATTTGACTTGGATTACATGTGGATTTAGTATCTCAAATCAAATGTGTTGGGATCACATGTCGATTTAGTATCTCAAATCAAATGTGTTGTTGGGACTATTGGAGGGCGGAATAGATTTTGGTCAATTTGACGAGAGATATTTACAATTTAGCCTTCAACTTAAAGTATCAGGTGGAACCGTGAAAAACTTGGGATATGTGATAAGATGCAGGCAACTGGAGGATGATCTGAAGGTTGTGCTTGAAAACAATCAATTAGTGAATTTAGCTTCACCCTGTGAGGATTCTCCTGAATCAGAAGATTTAGAGATAGACCACTTTTGGAAACATCTTTCAAGAGAATACTTATGCAAATGTCACATGCACATGGAGGAACTGGAAGCTAGTGATAGCGAAACAGATCAAACGGGGAACGGGGAGCGGAGAGCGTAGTAGTGAAACAGATTAAATGAACAATTTTACGGCGGTCTAGTTTTTATGGGGAGTCTAGAAGGGAACTACTTCTCTCTTATTATTATTATGGAGCTTTAACCATACGGGCTTTTCATTATCATGCAACTTCATTTGATTTAAAAGTGAAATCGCAACCACACTGGTCATGAGTCCAAGAGAAATCGTTGTACATGAATATTTAAACTCAAGTGCAAATTCATGGCGAGTATTTGTTTTTCATGTTTCCTTGTCAATTGGATCATGATCTCCTTGAATAATTGTCATATTCTGCACAACAGGCTTAGTTACTTGTCATTTACATATCATTTACTGATTCACGGCAAGTTCGTGTTTGGACGAGTCTGATTGGTACCCCGTGTTAATTCTCAAGTGTCTTACCATGTCCGTGTTGATTCTCAAGTTTCAACAACAGTTTTAAGCAGCTAAAATCTTGTATGCCGAAAGACAATTTCCTATAGTTTCTTAAACTTCAGCTGAATCAGCGATGTCATACCTGAATCTCTCTAGTGATTGATGATTGATGAGGCAGAGAGCGAGGGTGACAGAGTCGCTTGGACTGCTCTTTCAGTCCCAAATTCCACGAGGGTAAGAATGAGCAAAATCATCCATCACTTTGATGGCTTAGCCGTAGCGCGAGAGTTTAGAGCTTCCAAAGCCATTGACAACTGCTGGAACAAGATTATCTTCTACAGCCAGGGCTTGTCCCTTCTCTCTTTCGCCTGAAGAAACCCGACTCCATGACCTCCACTTGGTGCTTGTGATTTTGCCTACTAGTTTTGTGAAATTAGTTTTGGTGTTTCTCTATTATATAAGACGCCTGGTCAATTTAGATGGATAGTTTTATTCCATTGTCACACAATTTCGTGTAAAATTTTCTGAGAGGATCGCCGCTGTCCATCGGTGTAATGCTGGAATAAAACCGGCATACTGTTGTCGTGTCTTGTTGACTGTTATGGATGAGAACTGTTCATATTTTGTTTGGGAGGCGAGTCTATTTTTAACCTCACCCTGTTGGCAGGTATCCTTTAGCATCTGTTTGGTTTTCTTCTCAAACCTATGAAATTGTTCGTTTTTATATTGATTCAGTCGATTCCTCTGTTGTTTCTAAACAGATTGCATTGGATAGGTGCAAAGTCTTGTGTACCCTGTTATCTCAAAGCTCTATTGCCTTCCACTTTCTTTAACATTAGTTAGACATAGCATTTTACATGGTTTTTGCTGCGAAGTGTCTCGATTTACAGCAAACAGTTTCAAGCGGCTAAAATCTTGTACACGGAAAGACGACTTACTACAGCTGAAACAGGGAAGTCGTGCACCAATCTATCTAGTCAATGTAGTCATTGACGATTGATTGGCAGAGAGCGAGGGTGATAGAGTCCCTTGGACTGCTGTGTTCGGTCCAAATAACCAAGTGTTTGAACTTACCGAAGAAGAATCAATTCATGCGGACTTCTTCATGAACTGATCAACCCTTCTGCTTTTCTGTAACTCCTACATAGATTCTTGCTTCCTTCATGAAGTGAAGTGCGTATCCACAGGAAGGCAATGAAGGAAACTCTTCTTCCTCTTTACAAAAAGAGGAACTTTGGGCTGCAATTGATTGGATTTAGAGTGATAGAAAGAGCCTGGATTGCTTGGAAGGGAAACACTTCATTACTAATAAGTTGGGCCTTGCATGTTCATTATCAGATGGGGGCTTATTTTTGTTTTAAAGGTGGGCTTGGTATAAGAGCCCATATGCATCCACAGCCCAGAGCAGTGAAATCCAGGTTAGATTTGCAACCAATTTGACCCTTTTCGGGTAAGTAAACAAGGATGTAAGATAAAAGGATTATCAAGGGATTTTTCTCCTTATAATGTATCATAATCAGAGGGAGATTTCATCCCCTGTCCGCTCTTTTCAGTATTTGACGTACCGCAGAAATTAAATTAGGAATATCGAATCTATATCCAAGAAAGTTTGAACTTTTGGAATCAGAGTATGCATTTTTATTTGATACAATGTGGTTAGTAATGTTGGTAAATTAGTTTAAGGTACGGAAAGAGAGGGATATGAACCCTCGATAAACAAAGCCTACATAGCAATTCCAATGCTACACCTTGAACCACTCGGCCGTCTCTCCTACATAACCGGGCCTACGAATCAGACCCAAACCCATGAGAGTCCATGTCAACCTGTATTTGGACCGAGTCCCGAGAGTTCAGCCCTGAATCCGTATTTTCGGAATTAAAAATATGTATTAAAAATTAATAAAAAATTCAAAAAATTTAAAACTCAGAAAATAGCTTAGAGATAAGTCTTGACCTAGTTGTGTGACTTTAGTACTAGATTTAACTTAGTTTTATTTAGTTAATGTAATCTTTAGTTTGTGGAGTTTAGTGATTTCTCAATACGTTTAGTCTTAGTAGATTAATATGTATGTATGTATGTATGCATGTATGTATGTATGTATGCATGTATGTATGTATGTATGTATGTATGTGTGTGTGTGTCTATATATATAAATATTTATTTATTTATTTTGCCCAACAAGTATCGGGTTTTCATTTTCACACTTCTGTTTTGAGCTTTTGAATACCTGGGTGTTTAGTTCTCGCATTTTTAATGCATTGATTGTTCTTTTCTTTTTTAGCATGGTTAGGGTATGCCTAGAACCATAATAAACTCACAGAAAACCATTGCATGGTTAGGGTAAGCCTTAAACTATTAACTTAATTAAGTCCCCAAACTTAGTTAATTTCTACTAGTGTAGGAAGTGAGACAAACTCTCGTGTCTCGCTTGGTTTCTAGCCGAGCCAAAAAGGCTAATGGCGACTCCCGTCTCACGTAAAATCATTAGGAATTAAATTGAAACTTAAATGAATATGTCATGTGAGGTAAGGGCTTGGGAGAGCCATTACCTCTAAACATGTTTTTTCTTTCCATCAACAGAGAAAGGGTCGCGACAATATTTTTATGTTTGTAACCCCTTTCCTTTTGTGCATCAATCTATTTAAGAAGACTTGAATAGACTTCAATTTAATGCTCACAAGATTCCTGTCCTAGTACATAATAATGAGACTTTATATAGATTTTCGCCGATACATATGATTTGATTTATGTGTTTGGTATTTTTGAGTAATTTGTTGCTTGCGCACTTGTGTATGGCCATATAGATTTGCATATTTGGGGCATAAAATATGGAAGATTGCATGAAAGATGTTTAAAAAAAAAAGAAAAAGGTACCGATAACAAGTTTTAGATGAATCTAACATAATCAAGTCCTATACCATGAATCTCTAGTTTATAGAAGTAAGTCAGGCTCTTGCGTCTTACTTGGCTCCTAATCGATCCATGATAGTTTAATGGCGACTCCTATAATTCAATATTAAATAAGAAAATCAATTTGCGATCAGTAGGGCTTTGGAGTGCCTGTGCTAAGGGAAGGCGTTACCTCAAGCTCCCAAGAAGCGTTATGCATGCCTGCTTGGCAATTCGTCAAACTCACTCAGGTTTCACCAGTCGTGACATAGCCGAAGTCAACAAGTTCTGCCAATGAAAGCCAAAATATAAGGATCCTTGAATTAGCGGATTTAAACCTTCTGAGGCTTTTTGGGAGCTTAAATAGAGAGTGGCGATTGAACTTCCATATCAATCCATCCGAGTTTTCCTCTTCTTCACGCATTTCAATATTGGTTTCTTAATAGATTACTTTCATATTTACCAACATCGTACGGTTCGACCCAATTTGAGGCTTTAGCTATACAAATCTATTAAGTGAATTGCTAACACCTAAACCGCAAGCAAACTTGTTACTCTTTAACAAATCTACAATTCAATAGATATCTATCGATTAAACGATTCGTTTTTTTTTATCGTATTACCTATTAAAGTGATGTAACTTTGTCATATTTTGACACACATGTTGTACTTTGGTTGTTACGGAATACTTTAAATCTTTTGGCACTCTTTAATGCAATGACAACTGAAATGAGATACAACTATTTGTGATTCATATTTGAATGTAATTTTATTTCGATGAAACAATTGGAATTATATCTTCTGATGCATAAGGATCATTAAATGTACTCAAAATTAAGATTCTTTTTTACCAAGATTATTATTCTTATTCAACTCTATAAAGCTTATAAAATTGTTTGTAAAATTTATTTTGCCTATGACACAAGTTTTAAATTTAGATATTTTACTGACGATTCCAATCATTAACGATTCACGATTCACAAATTTAAGATTTCGATTCACTATACATATTTCGATTTAACGGCTATGATTACTTTGTTTAAACTACCTTAATACATAAAAAGGACTTAAGAAGAACCAATGCGTTCTATCACTAATAATTTATCATCCTCTTGGGGAATGATTCTAATTTCTCACATACACCTACTTTCAAATGACCTTCACTAAAAGGATAAAAAGCAGAATAATTTTTTTGGGCCCAGGCTCTAGGGTTGGCTGAAGCTACCTTATACCACTTCGGTTTCCCCTTTCATGGTATCTAGCAAAACGGCATGTGGATTCCCTTGTTGCAGAAGATTTGGCATAGAACATAATAAGGAGAGAAATCCAGAACTATAATGCAGAACTATTTATTACGAATCATTTGGTCAATGTTGTTTTAATTCTCTCTCCTATAATGAACCTATACATGAGATATTATACTTTTTTTTATAGACAATCTTACTTAACCCAGATTAAGAGGAAGGAAATTAAAGGTAATATGGTTGTGGCAAGCAGGAGAGATCCGATATCCTCCTCTCTTCGTCCTTAAATAGCTGGACCATGTTGAGATTTTAGCAAGGACCACAATGGTGAATTCATCAGCTAAGGTCTTGTTTATTTGTTCTTTGCTGATAACTATTGGTGCTAGAGATGCTTGGGGCAAGACGCATGTTGTGATCCAAAACAATTTGCCAGCTGGAACTACTCTAACAGTTCATTGCAAATCCAAAGATGACGATCTCGGAGTCCATTACATAACGAGCAGCTGGGAATTCAAATTCACACCTAGTTTCATTACGTTCACATTATTCTTTTGTAGCTTTGAATGGCCGGGTCAATTTCATTGGTTTGATATATATAAGCAAACGCGGGACTATGTTCATTGCAGAGTACATTGTATTTGGAGGATCTCACCCGATGGTCCTTGTAGGCTCAATGTACACAGCGGGCAATTTGATGTTTGTTTTCCATGGAATCCTCCAACACAATTAGAGAGGAAACATTTTCTGTGAATATCTGATAAAGAAAGATGATGTTGTCAACTCATGCATCATGAGTTAGATGGAATAATAATTTGTTATCTTTTAAATTAAATTCATACATGAGCGTTTCTCTTCAAATTTCCTCCTGATCTCACTTTCGATTGGCATCTCTTTCTTTAAATTGTTGTCTCTTTGTTTTTTGTCATTCTATTGGCACTTATTACGTGTATCGTTTTTAATCTCTATCGAAATGTATCGATGTAAGTCTTTTTTAAATAGAAAAGGTTAGCAAGTATCATCATTTTCCCGGAGGTGATTTTGAAAGTTAATGGATTGTTACATGAATACAAACGGTTACTTATTAAAATGACAGTAGCATCGCTTAGTGGGGACTTTTGCAAGCCCCTGCCAATTGTTACTTTGGGGTTTTAATTAAATCATTCAAGCATACAATTCAATTCATTTTGGTGTCGTCACTAATCTATTATGAGTCGATTAGAAACTCAAGTGAAATGAGGGAGAACATCTTACTTTGCAAATAAGAGATTTCATGGATATGAGAACTTTATTACGCTAGATAAATCTAACATCATTTTAGTACATTTTCTATTTATTTCAGAAATTTTTTGCAAACAATCTTTGTCAATTCCAATCCTAAACCACTAACATGTGATGGATGATCATGCTGCTACACAAACAAGAATTTAACTCTCAATATTCAAATCGTATTAATAAATTGCTAAAAAAGATAGTAGAACCTCGATGCGTTAAGCAAATTAAAGGCAAAGCTCCATTATGTCCAATATATTGAGCGTTCTGCTAAATGTTAACTAAAGACCTAATAATGTATGCATGGCCTAAACATGACTTTCAAATGGGTTAATATTACAAAAAATCCCAAACTGTTATACCTATGACAAATTTACTCCAAACTAATTTTTTGACCACCAAAACCCCAAACCGGTATTGTGACAAGTTTATCCTTCATTAGTTTCCGTTAAATTTGATTAATATTATAAAATATCATAAACTGGTACACCTGTGACAAACAGAGGGTAAAATCCAAAATTGGTACACCTGTTAACTATCACATGTCATCTAACTCAACAATTTGGCGATAAAATTTATCGGAAACTAACGAATGGTAAATTTTTTATAGGTGTACCAGTTTGGGATTTTAGTGGTCAAAAAATTAGTTTTTGGTAAATTTGTCACATGTGTACTGATTTGAGATTTTTCGTGGTATTAACCATTTTTAAATGCAATGTCATTCAATTCGCTTTGGGTTTTTTTGTCTAACATGAATATGATTTAATTCAAATGATATAACCATATGAGGTCTAATTAAACATGCATTAATGAACTGGAATGAAATCTAAGTAACAATTAAGCTATGGTATAATTGAATGCAAGCTATATGCAATTCTCATGACATGAAATAGGATCAATTACGAATTAACCCTAGTATCTAAACTATGCGAGATTATTTTTGTGCTTTATGTTTTATAAAAAATTAAACAATACATGAGATGCAATTATTAATCTACTTGACGTACATCAAAATATTAACCCTAAAGCATATGATTCATTAAATAACGTGCGATGTATGACATGAATGTTATGAGAATAATTAATATCATATGCAATCTGTATGACTTAGATGACATTTTTATTTGAAAATAATATAATGAAATTTATAAACTATCATAAATCTGTATGAATTAAATGCATGATTCTGAACATGAAAGCTCTAAATCTTGGACGCACCTAAATTGTAAACTTGCAATCGACATATGACATGAGATATGCATTATGATTAATAAACTTAAGTGACGCATCAAAATAGATGTTATTATTTACAATTTACCGACATCATTTAATTACATGTTATTTCAACACAATCAAGAATTCAATCGATCAATCATTTATAAAAATCACAAAAGGCAATGTTGGGGATCCGACCTTTAGTCTTAAAGGTCTGATGCCCTAACAAGTCTTTACTAATGCAATGGGATAATTATAATATGATAAATTAACCTATGGTTTTACCATCGAATAATATGCAATAAACCTATACTATAGAATTAGATAATCCAATAAGTTTCCAATCTATACTTACCTTTATTAGGGTTTGCCCTAGAAAGCTCACGATATTAAAATGGCGACGCAAAGGTTGGCCAAGGCTTGAGAGGACGTCGACTAGCAGAGAGGCCAAGAATCACCTTAAAAAAAAAAAAAAAAAAAATAAAATTTTTTAAAAATTATTGTTCGGTGATTTAAACATTATTCAATATAAATTGTAATTAAAATGTAAATTGTAATTAAATTTGAGGACAAAAAAAGACAAAACAGGGCTTGAACTTAATAAATTATCATTAAGCACATTACAATTTACAACGATTACAACGAAAAAAAAAAAAGGAGCACAATATATATGCTCTAAAATGATCCCAAAACCTAAACATTCCGTGCTGCATGGGGATCGGAGGTCACATGTCGTCGGATTATACTTGGGTTTCCCTAAGCTCATGTGGGCGCACCCGATATGAGAAATAAGAGTTCCCGAAATATTTGCCAACTCCAATAGTTCTTTTACCCTCAATCGTTATTACCCGTTCCAAGACCGTAGTGGCGGTAGTATCTCCATCGTTAAAGAATTCGGATTCAGTATTGCGATCTATCTCTTGTTGCCGGTATTGAGCCTTCGTCCAATCAGCAACACAAGCTTGCATCTCCACTGATTCTGGATCTAATCTTGAACGATGTTCATCCAAAATATTACCTCCGGCACTAAATGCTTGTTCGACCGCAACTGTGGAACAAGGGGTTGAAAAAATTTGTTTTGCAATAAGAGAAAGGATTGGGTATCGGCTTGCGTGCCCCTTCCACCAATCCAAAATTAAAAAATCTGTACCACCTTCGGATTCAATAAACTCAAATGAAACGCTTAGATAACTCTCTAATTCAGAAATATTTCCTATTACTCCCTTTTGTTTTTTTTGTCTATGTAATAAAAGTTGGTACCCTCTACTAATTTTACCTGTACTGTCACTTTGTATCTCCATAGATTGAGAAGATCCAACATCACCTAAATTATATTTAGTATAAAATTCATTATATAATTCTATTACTACGTTTTTAACATTACGTACTATAGTTGTAACATTTATCTCATCACAATATAAACATTGATAATACACATGCAAAAAATCATTTAAGCCATCCAATTTTTCGCGGATCAAAAACACAAGCAACTAAATAAATAATGGGAATTTCCCTATAATAATGTAGCCACTTCATTTTCATTGCAAGTATAGTATGTTGTAATTCAACATCATTTTCACATTCATAAAAAATTCCGACAATATTAGTACACTCTACTAAAAATAAATGTGTAGTAGGATAATAAACACCGAACAAAGTATAAGTTGCATCATTAAAAACCTTTAAAATATCTAAAATTTTTTGGCAAATATTCCACTCTTGTGGGTATAAATTAATCTGAGGTATATTATTAGAAACGAATGCACATAATAAATCTTTATATGCTAAAGATTCATCAAGCAAGTGGAAAGTAGAATTCCAACGAGTTGGAACATCTTTTGGAAATCTTTTTGGCCTTTTGCCATTTTCTCTACAAAATCTACCCCATTCTTTCATTTTTTGGGGATGTTTCCATAAAAATTGAATCGCTGCTTTTATTGGTTGAAGAAAATTATCGAGATTTTTCAAACCATCTACACATAAATTTAAAACATGACAAGCACATCTAACGTGAAAAAATTTTCCGCCAAAAGCGGGTTTACAAATATTTTCTAACTCGACAATTAAGCGGTATTTCTTTGCAGCATTGTTGACACCTAATTTTAGCCGTCGTCATTAAAAATAGAAAATTCAAGATTATGGTTTCCGATCGCGATGGAGCCTGTTTCTTGAGCAAAAAAGAGTCGTTTTTAATTCCGTCTGTTGGCTTAGCTTTTGTAAGTGATTTTCTATTCATTTTATGCAAAAAACCCGAAAAGTCAAATGGTTGACTTTGGCGTTGACTTTTTTGGTCAACCCTTTGACCAAAAGTCAATCCCATGTCAAATTGGGGCTTTTGCATAAAATGATTCCTTTCAAGTCCAATTTCACTTTAGAAGTGGAAATTTTAGAAAAATTCAAAGATTTGATCATAAAATCAAGCTCATAGTGAAAAGTCAACTGGGTTTGACTTTTTGGTCAAACTTTTGAAAAAAAAAAATTGAAAAATACAAAAATCCAAAAATCATCTTATTTTACATTCAATTTACCTTTGGCATTTGAAATTTTACAAAAATCGATTTAGAATCAACTTTTCCCCAAATTGCGGAATTTGATTCAAATCGGCCAAAAATGAAATTACTTCATTTCTAGTCATTTTTTAGGATAATTTCCTTCACGACATTTGATCTAGAGGTCATTTTATATCCAATTTTTGAATCGATTTTGTGATTCCAAGCCAAACACAAAAACCCCCAATTTTAGCCCTAATCAGTGATTTTGATCGATTCTTCATGATGTGCGCAATTGAGACACGAATGAGCCTAATTTCTTATATGAAATCCAAATTCAAAATCAATTTTGGAAGAATCACATGAATTTGGGTCAATTTGATCAATTTAGTGATCCAATGATTAGGAAGTCTAAGAGTAATTGGTCTAAATAGTGCAATTCAACTTGACCCACTCTAGACTAATATTCAATTTGATGAATTGGGACTCAATTTGATTAATTAGACTTCAATTAAACTTGTTAGTCTAGTTCGGTCATACAATTACCCAAATTGAGCTAATTGACTCAAATCGGTTTAATTCAAATTGAACTAATCCGATCGGACTAGTCATTTTGGGCCGAAAATTTTGATGATCGATAATCCGGTCGGACCAACCAAGGTTAGTCACATTCTCCCTTTCACGTTCATCCTTTTTTTTCCCTCTCACGTTCATCCCTCTCTTTCCCTCTCACTCATCATCTCTCCCTCAAGCTCTCTCTCAGCTTTTCCGGCCTTTTGCCAGCTGCTTTCCGGCGAGCCACCGCCCGCCCGGGCGTCCCCCACGGTGTCCTAGGCCTAGTCGCAACACCAGCCGCCCTTGCTGGTTGCGGAGCACTCCTTTGGCGACATTTCCTCCTCGGCAGCGGTCTGGCTTTGCCGCCCGGTGATTGAATCAGCAGGTTCAGCCGGGCTGAACCGCCCTCCGCGACCTCCTCCGTGATTCCAAGCAACCGACGACCTCCCTCAACGCCCTCACGGCACTGTGGTGGCTGGCCTCGCATTGAACAGCCACCGGATCGCATCATTTTCCTCAACTTTTGCTGATTCGCTTATTTGTGTGAAAACGAGTCGATTCTCACATTATCTCTTGCAATCCGTTATCGTGAGATTGGCCGAGCTTTCCGAGGCCTCTCCGTGACATTCCAGATCAGAATACGGAGGCCGGATCGCTCTCTTGAGCGTTGGATCATCGCGAGACAAGGTAAGAACACTTGAACACAATTCTGCAAATTCGTAACCAGTAAAACCTGCATGCTTGAGATGGTGATTTGAGCCTGTTAACGTTGAAATCTGGCGAAGTGATAAACTAGAGAATCGTAAAGCTCGTCTTAAGCTTCGATTTGATATATCATATGCCCCGATCGGATTTCATTTGCTATGTCAAAACACTGTTAGACGTCAGGATCAGAATCTGTAATTTTCTGTTTAAGTCTGTTCTGATGATCCCTGACTGAGGTTGTGCTGTTCGATGAATTTTATGATTTTCTACAATCATTTTCTGGAGAAACTTCCTTCATGAAAGTCGTAGAACACATCTCGATCTGTTTACTATAAAATTTTCATAAAATTCTGAACATATTAGCCTAGTACGATTTGCTACGTCATGTATGTGTAAATCTGGTATCATGTTAGTTTCAATCGACCTTTGTGTGTTCTTCGATTTTCATAAATTCGTGTGTTCGAGATGAAAAAATTTTCTTCACGAAAGTTCTTCCTGAGATCGAGATATTTCTATTGATACTAATTTCATCAAAATCGAAGATCATTTGAATTTTCAAAAGGAATTCTCATGATTTGATCAGTTCTGTGTCCAGATCTGATTTTTGTTCCTTTGGAGTTCACAAAGTGTTTCTCCGAATTTGATGAAGTTAGAGCCCTTTTTGCGAAAATTCAAAACTTCAAAGTTGTTCATTGAGGTCTCAATATACTAACTGGAGATTTTGAAGACCTAATAGCAATTTTGAAGGACCAATTTGCTTAAAATCTCATGAAAGGTCTTCCCGGGTCAAAACTGTATTTGCAATTGAGTCCCTAGCGAAAATTGAATTTTATAAAAGTTTAGAGGGCTTTTAGCAAAAAACTCAAAAGATGAAAGTTGTTGCACACAGGAATCCTAACGGCACAAAAATTTTCGCGCTGTTTTGATAAGGTTTGTTATTTTTCCCGCCTTTGTTTTGAAATTCATAACTGAACTGAGTCCAGCCTGTCACTGAGATTAATTCAATATTTTCAGGAAAATTGGCTAGGATTTAGAAAAATGGTCTTCATGACTTTTAATCCTCATGTCATAAGCTTTCTAATGACACCTAAATCACTTCATTTGGACGTCATTAGGATAGTTAATCATTCTTAAACAGAAGCAATCCGAATTAAGCTTTAATTGAATAAGTGGTTTTTTTTTTTATAAAGCCCACTTCTCATTGTTTGATTGGATTTGAAATTAGGCCCATGGGCTTGAATGCATGCTCATTTTACTTTTATGCATGTGTTTGTTAGATGAATGTTAGGCCGATGCATGTTGGTGGTAGCTCATTCATGATCATTAGAACCCGACTTTAGGGGTTAATTGATGTGAGTTACCGTTTTGTGAATACAAATGGTAGCTCATTATCATTAACCATTAATCAAACAATGTTAGGTGATTAAGTGGGTGACGAATCGAAACGCATGAAAAATAAAGGCCGATCCCGAGGCCCGTGTTTAATTAGTGGATTGATTGCATCATTGTTTTTCCATATATCGTTTGTTATGAATAAATGTTATGGATGTAAACATCGACACCGAGAGGCGGTCCAAAGAAGAATAATCCAATCCCGAAAAAAAAAAAACCAAGATAATTGACCGATGTCCAATCCGGTCTCGATTTGTACTCATACGATGATGGAGCTAAACCGATGTCCAATCCGGTTTCAATTTTACTTAATTCATTCATTCCCGGTCATGTCTCGGGTTTTCAATTCGATGTTGTAATAAACACCCGACGAGTTCGGGTTTATACTTTTACTTTCTCGCACTTAGAATTAGCTCGTCTTTTCAATACTTGAGTGTTTACCTTAAGAAATGTCTTTCAATACAATTGATTGTTTCTTTATTTTTTAGACTAAGATAAGATTAGTTTAGAATCTCAAATGAAAATACAAAAACAAGATGCATGATCACCTAGTGGATTAAGACTTTGACATGAAAATGGTAAAAAATAAATGCATGACGACTTAGATAACAACCATGTTAAGTTTAGCGGTACCGAAAAGGGCGTTAATAGAAATATTAACGTAAGTTAGTCCCCGAACCTTTGATCTCTGGTTTTCGTAGAAACCGAAACGAAATTCCCGCGTTTCGGTTGGGTATTCTAGCCAACCCCGATCTAGGCTAGTGGCGACTCCTTAAAAATAAAATCAATCCGCTGTCACGCGAGATATGGATTTAGGGAAAATCCACGTTCATGATCAATGAGTTATATGGCTAAACAAAAGATTTACACTTCAGTAAAATCATTTTAAAAAGTGCCATATGAACCATCTCATGAACACTTATCTCTAAACCCCCTCATCCGAGCTCGGCCCTCGAGGGATAGGTCATGACAGGTTTGGCGACTCCGCTGGGGACTAGGTTACAAACCTAAGTGGATTAAAGCCGTAATCAACTTGTTGGTTGTTATCTCACTTGTCTACATTTTGTAGCATCGACTGCATGTCAAAGTCGCGTGGAAAATGAGGTTAGTCCACTAACCATGTGTTAAATGGTTTTGAAGGCGGGAGCCATAAGGGGTGGAGTGAATGAAAACCCTTTGTTTTGTAGGTGGCGTTTGGATGAATATCGAATGTATGAGATTATATTGAAGTGTTGTTTGCTTTAGATTTAAATGCATGTTTACTTGCTTTAGCACGACACAATGCACCCGTCCCGCGGTCTAAAACCCGGATCGCTTTAAGGCACCTTTAGGAGGTATTAAGAGTGGAATCCGCATGTGAATCCATGTGGTAATCCATTCTTCAATACCGCTCATCTTGATTAGTAAGAAGTGCACCGACCCGGCGTTAGTAGCGGTGGGTAAACTCTTCTTATTCAATTAAGATGGGGACCTTAAACCTTTAGAATCCCACCCTTAGATGTCAAAACTCACATGTCCTCATGCGATGTGTCGATGTGTTTGCCATTTGCTCTTCGTGGTAAGGTTGATTGTATCATTCTACAATTTCAATTCGCCATTTCAATTCCATGTTATATTCTTTTCTATAATGCGTGGTGATTAATCTCGATGCCCCACATTATGGTTAGTCAAAATGGATATGTCGGAGATTCGAATCATCCCCGTTCCAAGAGCTCTCGTGACCATGTGGGAAAGTCTCGAGTCAAAGCATAAAGACTATGTGGAAAAGAGGATCGGATATCTTCCCGCACTCCTATACATCGAGCCTCGTATCGCCATGTTCAAAGCATTATCCCATTTTTGGAACTCAAAGACATCAACTTTTGTGTTTGGTCGAAATGAGTTGACCCCTACAATTGAGGAGTACGATATTGCCATTGGTAGAGTCGGGTCTTTTGGTCTAGTTAGTCCTCCGATAGATATAGATCCTATAACTCTTTTGAGCCAATTCTTAGGAATCGATATTCTCCAAATCAAAGGCGTTCTTAGAAGAAATTCCAATGCACTTTCTTTCACATTCTTAGAACGACATTTTTCTAGCTTGCCAAAAGAATCGGGTAATCAAATTCCTCGAGTTTTTCTTCTAGCCTTCTTTGGTTTTGTGGTTTTCCCATTCACCAAAAAGACCATGGATCCTTTGGTAGTTCACATTGTCAATCAAGTGTGTATGTTCAAAAGATTCTCCAATATGATCTTAGGCGAGACCTTCGTATCACTCAATAGGTTCAAACAAAACAAAAATGGTATCTTTAGAGCCCCAATAGGTTTACTCCAAATTTGGTTGGTCTCTCACCTTAAAGATTTCGGTCTGAGCTTGAAAATCATAGATGTATCCAAAGATTGTCATCCTATCTCGCTCTTCCGAGAAAAGGAAGAAATCTTTCCTTATTGGTCGTTTTCAACTTGGTTTAATTTTTTCAAGAACCTTGTTCCAAATCAAATCCAATGGCATGTTCGTTGGCTTGGAAATCCCGGGGTGCGCCTTAATAACGGATCCGACAACCCAATCCCACTCTTGGGTCTTACGGGGTCTACGTCATATTACCCTTTTAGGGTGATCCGTCAATATCGCGCCGCTTCAAAAGATTCCACCATTCCTCAAGCTGGGGTTATATCATTTTGACTATCGCAAAGATGTCATCCAAAAGGACCAAATGATGGATGTGAAGGAAATGGTCAAGTCTATCATTGATATGTGGTACAAATGTTGCCCAGAGTCGATTCTCATTACCGATGAGTCGGAATTGGAAGGGGAAATGAAGATACATCACGCATTGCCGGAGTACGTACACCGTCGTCTCGAGCCCGAGCTTAAAATAGATCTCCACGATGTCCCGAGAAGCCAACTCAACAGCAAGCTATAGCCGTTAGAGCTCTTAAGGAAAAGAATGAAGCTTTAGCCGAGGTTGAACGTTTGACCCAAGAAAACAAACGAATTCGCCTCGCATCTAAAGAAGATCCATTAGGAGTTTGGCTATATTCCATGAGGAAGTCTCCTTTCATGTAATTTTCATTTTATAGATTTGATGTATAGGGTTTCCTTTTTACTCATTTTAGTAATGATGTAATAGGATTCTCTTCTTGTCTTTAAGGGATTGTATTTCACAAATTTTGTTGTTAATAGTGAAATTTCCCTTGTGTGTACCTTCTTTTCCGAGATTTCAATGGAATATAGATGGGGCATCTTGATTAATCATCGCGTGTTACCCTTTTAATTGTATAATTTCTTGTGAAGAAATTATGATAAGAGATTATTCACGTGATATTGGGATCATGAGAATATTTCTTATCTCTATTTCATCTAAAGAAAATATAAAATTGAAGGGTTTTATATTTTCATCTCAATTCATTTTTCCGTATATTAATTTGATTTCTGTGTTTTTCAGAGAGTATTAAAATACGGCTGAATCGCGTTCTATTATACGCACCCGTCGCCAAACAAGGATGGAGAACGAGGACACTCGTATCTCGTGTTATTACCATCGAGAATCAAATGGCACAAATGATGGCGCTTTTAATTGATCTTGCAAATCAAGTAAAGAACTTCACGCCTGTGGCTCCCCGCCGCTGGCTTCTACTCCTAATGCGCCCGCTAATGCGCCGGTGATAGATCCTGTTGACAAAGGACCTGCTGAAGAGGTCCCCGTTAATGCCATTCCCACCGTCATCGATTTGGAAGCTCCATCTAAGGAGTCGCATGTCGTTCACATGGATGAAGAGAGCGCGAGACGTCTTGCAAAATTGGAGGAACGCCTGTGCATGTTGCAAGGTTACCAACTCCAAGGCTTTGATAAGTTGTCGCCTTTTACAAAGGTGAAAGTCCCTGATTTTTACAAGGAGCCCGAATTTTCAAGGAAGTATGATGGAACTGGGTGCCCTAAAACCCACTTGAAGTATTATTTGAGCAAGATGGCTCGTTATTCCGATAACACCCCGCTGTTGATCAACAATTTTCAAGATAGCTTGGCTGATTCCGCCTTGACGTGGTTCATCGAATTGGATTTGGAGAAAATTTGCACTTGGGAAGATCTTGCAGATGAATTCCTCCAACAGTACAAGTTTAATACCGAAATTGCTCCAACCCGTGAAGAGCTGGTCCGGGTTGACAAAAGGAGGAATGAAACTTTTAGAGCATATGCCCAAAGGTGGAGAACTATGGCATCTCAAGTCAAACCCCGTTGTCCGAGAAAGAAATCATGCAGTTGTTTCTTCGAGCTTTACCTCGAGAATACTTGATAAGATGTTCAATAACACTTGCATTAATTTTCCCGCAATGGTAGAATTGGGAGAACATATCGAAGGAATCATGCGAGATGGTCGATTGTCCGAGACGACGACTCGCAGATTTACCTTTTAAAGAAGGATAAGGAGCCAACGGTGGAAGTTGCCTATATTCAAAATCCCAATGCTCAAAAGCCATTAAACACACCAATTCAAAGGTCTGTTGTGGAAACAGGGGGTTCTTCCCGGAATTTTGACCGAAAAGGAAAAGCTCCGCAAAGGCAATTCACTCCGTTGCCAAGACCTATGTCTCAGTTACTGCCGATGTTGATTGAACAAAGACTTGTAGCAAAAGAAATCCCGAGAGACAACCCACCAAAGTTTGCTGGGTTTGATTTGGCAAAATCTTGTATATATCACATGGGTGAGAAGGGCCATGATGTGAACAATTGTTACACTCTCAAAGTCAAGATTCAGAACCTTTTGGATAAGAAGATCTTGTCATTCAAAGATGCCACGCCAAATGTTCAGCAAAATCCGCTCCCTAATCATACGAAGCCGTTAACGTGATATTTGGTGATGAGAATGAGAAACCTTTCTTGTTCGATGTGACGAAGTTGGAAGAGCTATTGACTATAGCTAGAGATCAACCGAAAGAAAGAAATGTATCCCGGGAGGAGAAAATGTATTGCTTAGCCAAAATGGCTGCTTTAGGCATAATTCAGCCTCTTCAAGAAAGGAAGCCTGAAGAGTCCATCGAGACTTCTGTAATTGATTTGTCGTCCGAGAAATTCTCATTCAAGTTCGCAAGTGAAGCCTCATGCTCTAAGCCAAAAGATGATGGGTATGAGCAGGATGTTGATGAACCTTGGATTGACATTTATTCCGATAATGATTCGGAATGTGAGAGTAAGAATGCCTGTCGAGATCGTGAATTTATGAAGAAGGCTATCGAGAGAGGTGAAATTGTTGATACCCTCGGACAGCCTGGTGGTAAATATGACTTCATAGTCAAATACACGCCACCTCCAAGTTTTTTCATCGACCCAAGGGATATCGTTCCCGATGGATGGGGAAGCATGGATGATGAAAGCATACCCGCCAATGAAGACAAGGAGTATGTTTCCGACAAGGATTCTGATCTTGGTGCTAGTAAGACTCATTGGGATCGCGAATTTGTAATGACCGCTTGTGAGCATGATGAGGTGGTTGATACTCTAAGGCAACCAAGTGGGAAGTATGACACTTTTGTCAAATGTTCGCCCCGCCAAGTTTCTTTATTGATTTGAAAGACATTGTTCCATTGGATGGGGCGATGATGAAGATAATAGAGAAGTTCTTTCCGATGCTGATTCGGAATTTGAATGCCATACCTCCCATTGGGATCGGGAGTTCGTTAGGAAAGCCATTGAAAAGGGCGAAATTGTTGACACTCTCGGACAGCCAAGTGGTAAATATGATTTTATGGTAAAATACTCTCCTCCTCCAAGCGCTTTTATCGACCCTAAGACTATCGTCCCGAGCGGATGGGGGTCTGAATTTGAAGATGATGGCATGATAGCCATGATTGATCCTGTTGTGATTGAATTGAATGCAATTTATGAAATCCAAGCGCACGTTGTGGAACCTGTGGTTATAGATCTAATGGCTGATGGCTTCGGAGATATAAAGATCTCTAATGAAGATATTGGGCTTGTTGTGATTGAGTTGCCACCGAAGAAGGATGAGAATTTGAAAGAAAGATTCCCTCATGTTTATGATTCCAAGGCAGTTCCATGGAATTATGAGTCTAATGAGATAGATGCTGTTACTCGGTCAGGCCGATGCTTTCCATCTCGTGAAGGTGTCGAGAAAAAGGCTGTAACCACGAAGAAGAGGCGGAACAGCTTCTCAAAACTCTCAAAACGAGTGAATCAGAGGTGATCGAGCAGCTAAGAAAAATGCCGGCTCAAATCTCGCTACTTGAACTATTCAAGTCTTCTGAGAAACATAGAAATGCTCTTTTAAAGGTTCTTAATGAAGTACATGTACCCGAAACAATTGGAGAGGTACAGTTGGAAGAGTTTGTAGGTGCTATCCTTCTTAAGGATCAAATTTCTTTTTCCGAAAAGGATTTGCCGCCGGAAGGGCGAGCACACTCTAAAGCACTATACATCTCTGTTCAACACTTCGATACAAGGATATCGAGAGTACTCATTGATAATGGTTCAGCTCTCAATATCTGTCCGCTATCAACTTTGCGCCGTCTAGGTGTGGGTATGGATAATGTTCGTCCTTCTAAGACTCCAGTCAGGGCCTTTGATGGCGTGAAAAAGGAAGCTCTTGGAGAAATTGATTTACAACTGATGATTGGTCCAGTTATGTTCGCTCAGAAGTTTCAAGTGCTTGATATCCCAAGCAACTTCAGTTTGTTGCTGGGACGACCTTGGATTCACGCTGCGGGTGTTATACCCTCAAGTCTACATCGGATGATCTGTTTTGTAAATGCATGGCAAGATTATAACGGTTCATTGCGAGAAAGATACGAAACTTTCAACAATATTGCAATTCCTTATGTGGAGCCGGAAGTAAAAGGAGAATCAAGTTACTACTCATTTGAGTTAGTGTCAATTATCTCATGTGCTTGCGGCACTGTTTGAGAAAGCCTCATTATTCAAGGGCGGCCCTTATGTCTAGCAAAGTGTTGATCGAGTATGGATTCACTATTGGCAAAGGATTGGGAAAAACTGTCCCAAGGCATTCTCACACCCATTGAGGTGACTAAGAGAAAGAAACGAGAAGGCTTAGGTTGCCAAGGCGATCAACAAGATCAAGGTAATCGGAAAAGCCCGAGCATCAAAGAAAAGAGTTATCGACGTTTATTCCCTTCTCCGTTGAAAGATTTCTTCTCCGGACCGCCAAAGTTCCTCCAAGATGAAGAAATAGATACCTATTCCTTCGACTTATTTGAAGAGAGTTTTGTGGGTGCCATTTCCGAGAGCTTTCAAGAGGATCCACCTACCGATCCATTGTATAAGGGATGTTTTCCGTGTTCTACTTTGTTTTCATTTGCTTTCAATTGTAATCCATTTAATTCTCCCTACGAGGGAATTCCATTTGTTCATTTGTTTAGTTCATTTCAAGTGCTGTAATAATTCGGATCACGAGCTTTGGATCCAAAACATTATATAGCATTCATTTTCAATTCAATAAAAACATATGCATGTTTTGTTAATAGAGGCGATGCAAAAGTATACCAAACCAGCCCTATGATGATGCTTTGAGGCCTGGACTTTTGCACGATCTATAGTTTTCAAAATATGTTTTTTGGAACAAGGATGTCCAATGACATGAGGACGAGTTCCCCTTGAAATTTTCGAAAATTTAGAATTCGAAAATTTGTTTTCATCACATCTTCATGCATTACATTCCTTATTTTCATATACTGACCATTTTGTTGTTACATCTCAGGCATGACACTTTGCATAACCATAATAGTCATATGCATGGCTTGGATTCATGTCCAAAAAATTCTTACGAATCTGATGATTCTGATCCCGAAAACGAAGAAGATTCCCAGGTTATTAAAAGGGAATGGATCCGACATGAAGAATCCACACCTCCCACGGAAGAGCAAACTGTCGTTATAAATTTGGGCGATCAGAAAATCCCAAAGAAACAAAAATTGGAACAAGTCTCTCTCAAGCGGATCTTGATCGATCGATCGAACTATTGAAGAAGTATCGGGATGTCTTTGCTTGGTCTTATGCTGACATGCCGGGTCTAGACCCCAACATTGTAGAACACACGTTGCCTCTTGATCCCGCCATTCCACCTAAGAAATGAAGCTTAGGAGGACGGGTTTTAATTATCCAAGAAGATTGAGGAGGAAGTCATGAAACTGTTAAAAGTTGATTTCATTGAAGTTACTCATTATGTTGTTGGATTGCTAATGTTGTCCAGTCATGAAGAAAGATGGGGGTAGTTCGGGTATGTGTTGATTATCGCGACTTGAACAAAGCAAGTCCCAAAGATGATTTCCCATTACCACATATTGACGTCTTGGTCGATAAAAAGACCGCAGATTTGAATTATTTTCTTTCATGGATGGTTTTCTCGGCTATAACCAAATCCGAATGAAGGAAGAAGATAAGACTAAAACATCTTTCATCACCCCATGGGGAACATTCTGTTACAAGGTTATGCCCTTCGGCTTGAAGAACGCAGGGGCAACTTACCAAAGAGCCATGGTAACATTATTCCATGACATGATGCATAAGGAGATTGAAGTTTACGTCGATGACATGATCGCTAAATCGCGACAAGGTGAAGACCATGTTGAAGTTTTGAAGAAACTGTTTGATCGACTTAGAAAATTCAAGTTAAGGCTTAACCCCGCTAAATGCATTTTTGGGGCAAAGTCTGGAAAGCTCCTTGGATTTATGGTTAGTAACAAGGGCATCGAGATTGATCCCTCGAAGGTGAAGGCTATTTGCGATTTAAAATCTCCTTCTACTGTTAAGGAAGTTCGAAGCTTGTTGGGAAGATTGAATTATGTTGCAAGATTTATTTCCCAATTATCAGAAACAGCCAAACCCTTCTTCAAGCTGTTGAAAAAGAATGCCAAGGTTGAATGGAACGAAGATTGTCAGAAATCCTTTCAACAATTGAAGCAATATCTTTCACAGGCACCAGTTTTGGTACCGCCTACTCCGGGTATACCTTTGATTTTGTACCTCACCATTCATGATGAGTCTTTAGGAGCTATGTTAGCACAGAAGAGATCAAAGGATGGAATGGAATGCGCTATTTACTACCTCAGCAAAAAATTCACTTCTGGTGAAGCTCAATACCCAAAAGTTGAGAAAGCATGTGCAGCCTTAATTTGGGTATTACACAGATTATGACAATACACTCTTCACCATCGTATCCACCTTGTGAATGAAAATGATCCTATTAAGTATCTCTTGGAAAAGCCCTGCATTGGTTGGAAGGCTTGCCAAATGGCAAATATTGCTCTCGAGTTTGATATCCGAGCATGTCTCGGAAGTCCATCAAAGGTCGAGCCATACCCGATATGTTGGCTGAAAACCCCTTAAAGGCAGATGATTGGGATGAAATTGATGAAAGAATCCATTTGGTGTCACAAGACAAGTGGGTCATGTATTTTGATGGAGCCGTTAACCTATCTGGTTCAGGTACTGGAGCAGTCCTGATATCCCCAACGGGTCAGCATTATCCAGTAGCCGCAAAGTTGGTATTTCCTTGTACCAATAACATTTCAGAATATGAAGCTTGCATCCTTGGTCTTCAATTAGCCATCGATATGAAGATTAAGAGATTACAAGTTTATGGCGATTCTGCACTTATCATTCTCCAAACAGGAGGTGAATGGCAAACTCGTGATTCAAAATTGATTCCTTATCATGAGTATCTTAAAGATTTGGTGGAAGAATTCGAAGAAATCTCATTTGATTATTTGCCAAGATCCCAGAATCAATTTGCTGATGCTTTGGCAACATTATCCTCAATGTTACAAGTAACTGATGGATTGAACATTGATCCTTTGCAAATCGATGTCTTAAAAGAGCCTGCATATTGCATGGTTATAGAAGAAGAACTCGATGGTCAACCATGGTACTATGACATCATGAATTACCTTCGAGAAAGAAAATTCCCTCAAGGAAGTCAAGCTACGGATCGAAAATACTTGGCTAAGTTAGCTTCCAAATTCTTTCTTAGTGGAGGTGCTTTGTACAAGAGATCTTTTGATTCAGTCCTGCTGAAGTGCGTAGACACTAAAGAAGCCAATTTATTAATGAAGGAGATACATGAAGGAGAGTGTGGTCCTCATATGAATGGCCATCTTCTAGCAAGAGAGATCATGAGGCTAGGTTATTACTGGTTAACCATGGAAGCCGATTGTATTCAACATGTCAGATGTTGTTATCAATGTCAAATTTACGGGAACAAAATCAATGCTCCCCCAAATGAATTACATCAAATGTCCGAGGCATGGCCTTTCTCAATGTGGGGGATTGACATTATCGGACCAATCAATCCTAAGGCATCAAATGGACATCGTTTCATTCTAGTGGCTATTGATTACTTCACCAAATGGATCGAAGCCAATTCTTATGCTCACGTCACTGCAAGAAGTGTGGCAAAATTTATTCGTCGAGACATTATTGCGCGATACGGGGTTCCCGAAGCAATTATCACTGATAATGGGTCAAACCTGAATAACAAAGTAGTGGATGAGCTACTCAGTAAGTTTCACATTCGCCATTTGAATTCTTCTCCTTACCGCCCACAAATGAATGGAGCTGTTGAGGCGGCAAACAAGAATATAAAGAAGATTCTGTCCAAGACGGCAGAGAATTACCGAGATTGGCATGATCGGTTGCCATTGCGCGTTAATGGCTTATCGAACTTCTATTCGCACCGACCGGGCAACACCATTCTCATTGGTATATGGGATGGAAGCAGTTCTACTTGTGGAAGTGGAAATTCCTTCATTAAGGGTACTTTCGCAAATAAAGCTTTTTAAGCGAGAATGGATTCAACAGAGATTTGAACAGCTTAATATGATTGATGAAAAAGGGTAAAAGCCCTATGCCATGGACAAAGCTACCAAAAGCGAGTGGCTAAGTCATTCAACCGTAAAGAGGCTCGACCCGGGCATTTTGAAGTCAATGACCTGGTTTTGAGGAAAGTACTACCCGTTATTCGAGCGTGGGAAGTTTTCCCCAATTATGAAGGGCCGTATGTTATCAAGAAAGTATTGCCTGGTGGAGCATTGATTCTTGTAGAAATGGATGGCGAGAGTTGCCAAAACCTAGAACGCTTGATCTTTGTCAAGAAATATTTCTCCTGAATAAAAGCTTTGAGCTACTTTTGGATTGAATCAAGTCTCCTTAAGAACATTTGCATCATGCATTTCATGCATACATGGCATTTTGGCATATTTGTTCATTTTGTAGATATTCAAATGTTCCCCAGGAGGCTATTCCAAACCTCAAAGAGTCAAGCTCAAGGAAGTTGCTACATCAAATCAATCTTCCCTAGAATTTAGAAAGTAGATCCTATGTGTGAAAACCTTTTCTGTCTAGAAGGTTTTTCAAGTTTGAAAATAAAATCCCCGAGAGAAACAAAAAAAATCAACCAAATGTCTTGATTTATCAAAATTCCTCACAGACGGGGGATTTAACCAGATGATCCTTTGGAAAAACAAAAAGAGGATTTCTCAAAAATGCCGAATGGAAATGCCTAGGATGATAAAAGGCAAACTCTGATTAAACACGTCCTTATACTCATTTTGAGAGAATTGAGCGAAAAAGCTATGTCGTAGGACGTAGGGTTCGTTCACATTGAATACATGGATTGAAATGATAAAAGGCATTTCATTTCTCTATCCTAAACACTCATGTTATCCTTTGCTAGCCACTTTGAGCCAAATAAGGAGAATTCTAAAATACCCCCCTGTCAAGAACCACCCAACATTGGGGCAAAATAAGAAGTTATGGTTGATCATTTTTGGAGCAAAAAGACTAAGAAAGATTTTATTACTTTCACTTGCATCAACCTTCTTGTGATAGTTTCAGATGGATCTTTATGGAAGCTCGAAACATCCCAAAGTGAAGAAGAGCATTCTTTTCCTCTACCCAAACACAGTTATCCTTTGCTTAGCCAAATTGAGCCTTAAGCATCTTCATTTCAAAACCCAAAGTGTTGATTATCTCTCCACATTGGGGCAATGCATATGATTTACCAAGGAAATTGAGAAATTGGTGAATATGTATAAAGTGTCTCGAGAGTCCAAAGAACTCAAAAGATAAATATTAGGGGGCATGAAAAAGCAGTGTGCCTGGTAAAAGCAAGGCCGATGCCCATAAAAAATGTGCGTCAAAAGCAAAAGCAAAAGTAGGAAAAAAGCAACATGCTTATGATGAAAACAAAATTCTCATTGCAAAAGATGTTTAGAAAGAGCAAAGCTCTTATGTTGCAAGAAAAATGGACTCTCGAGACAATTTGATTTTCAAGAGTCAAATGATGTCAAGTTTAGATGATTTGGTAATGATGCCAAGATAATCATCATTTCTCTTTCAAACCCCTTCTACAAAATTTCAAGCCTTTTGAGCCTAACCCGAACCGACATTACAACCCTCTCCGAAGTCTCTTCCGATTGGGATGGTTTGAGTTAATGTAAAGATTTCACAAAGGAACTACCGCTAGAAGGAGTGGAAGTAATCCTATCTTGTCTTATCTTCAAGGTTCTTGACTTGTAAACCCGCTGAAGATGTTGATGGTATGTTTCTATTCTTGGCCTCAAAGCAAATACCCTTTGTGTAAGCCCATGACCAAGCCTACATTACGGTCCTTTTGAAAGACCTTTCGATCAACCAATTTGTATTCAATGTGAGCGTTTCCGAAAACTTTTGACATAGGTTCGTGAGACATCACCGGTGAGAATTGAGCAGTTTTTTCCCATATCAATGGATGAGAATCAAAACCTTTACGAGAGACCCGGTCACGAAAGACCTTTTTTTTATTAGGTTATTTCCAATTTGGCGTTTTTATCTAACCTCTTTAAGTGGTTATTCAAAGATCATTTTGTTAAAATTTTCTCTTAAGGATTTTGATAATGTGCCTTTCACCAAAAAGTTGAAAAATTCCGTTTGATTTGTCGTTGAACAATCTCGGAACTTTTTTCAAAATATCCTTCCCGGTGGATCGGTTTTGGTCAGCCTAAACCATACCCCCGGTTTTTTGTCAGCCTAAACCATACCCACAGTTTTTGGTCATCCTAAACCAACCTCCTATTTTCGATTTTTGGTTAGCCTAAACCATACCCTCGGTTTTTGGTCATCCTAAACCAAGCCCCCATTTTAGGTTCTAGGTTATCCTTAAACCTTACCTTAGGTTCCTGGTCATCCTTAAACCTTACCTTAGGTTCTAGGTTATCCTTAAACCTTGTCTTAGGTTCCTGGTCATCCTTAAACCTTACCTTAGGTTCTAGGTTATCCTTAAACCTTGTCCTTAGGTTCCTGGTCATCCTTAAACCTTACCTTAGGTTCTAGGTTATCCTTAAACCTTGTCTTAGGTTCCTGGTCATCCTTAAACCTTGTCCTTAGGTTCTAGGTCATCCTTAAACCTTGTCCTTTGGTTTTAGGTCATCCTTAAACCTTGTCCTTAGGTTCTAGGTCATCCTTAAACCTTGTCCTTAGGTTCTAGGTCATCCTTAAACCTTGTCTTTTGGTTCTTGGTTTTCCTTAAACCATAGATTTCCCATAAAACCATTTCTGTTTCCTTTCTTCCTTCATTCCATCACATGAGAGAGAGAAGAGAAGAACACATGAATAATCTGACAATCCAACGGTAAGTGCTTCAGGTAAGACTCTGATCAAATGTCTTTGTCTTTATTTTCTTTCATTTCCCAATTGGAATCGACTAAAAATTTGCAGGTGCCAATTGGTCTTTGAGCGAAACCTCTCCGAACTCCCACTCAAAGAGGGGCAGCTGTTGACACCTAATTTTTAGCCGATGCGTCATTAAAAAATAGAAAATTCAAGATTATGGTTTCCGATCGCGATGGAGCCTGTTTCTTGAGCAAAAAGAGTCGTTTTTTAATTCCGTCTGTTGGCTTAGCTTTTGTAAGCGATTTTCTATTCATTTTATGCAAAAACCCGAAAAGTCAAAAATGGTTGACTTTGGCGTTGACTTTTGGTCAACCCTTTGACCAAAAAGTCAACCCCATGTCAAATTGGGGCTTTTTGCATAAAATGATTCCTTTCAAGTCCAATTTCACTTTAGAAGTGGAAATTTTAGAAAAATTCAAAGATTTGATCATAAAATCAAGCTCCTAGTGAAAAGTCAACTAGGATTTGACTTTTGGTCAAATCTCTGACCAAAAAAATTAAAAAAATACAAAAATCCAAAAATCATCTTATTTTACATTCAATTTACCTTTGGCATTTGAAATTTTACAAAAATTGGTTTCAAATCAACTTTTTCCCAATTTGCGGAATTTGGTTCAAATCGGCCAAAAATGAAATTACTTCATTTCTAGTCATTTTTAGGATAATTTCCTTCACGACATTTGATCTAGAGGTCATTTTATATCCAATTTTTGAATCGATTTTGTGATTCCAAGACAAACACAAAAACCCCCAATTTTAGCCCTAATCGGTGATTTTGATCGATTCTTCATGATGTGCATGAATTGAGTCACGAATGAGCCTAATTTCCTATATGAAATCCAAATTCAAAATCAATTTTGGAAGAATCACATGAATTTGGGTCAATTTGATCAATTTAGTGATCCAATGATTAGGAAGTCTAAGAGTAATTGGTCTAAATAGTGCAATTCAACTTGACCCACTCTAGACTAATATTCAATTTGATGAATTGGGACTCAATTTGATTAATTAGACTTCAATTAAACTTGTTAGTCTAGTTCGGTCATATAATTACCCAAATTGAGCTAATTGACTCAAATCGGTTTAATTCAAATTGAACTAATCCGATCGGACTAGTCACTTTCCCGGTCGAAAATTTTGATGATCGATAATCCGGTCGGACCAACCAAGGTTAGTCACATCCTCTTGAGTAGCGAAAAATGACAAAAATGCCCTTAATCAAAAATGATAAAAATGCCCTCATTCAAGGATTAAGCAAATTAATTGGGGATTAGCAAATCAATCATGGCCGTTCATTTAGAATTGATCATGTCCATACATGATGCCATGTCATTAATCTTTAGCCCTTAAAGAAGATTTTTAATCATTAAAAATGCATTTTGGGGCTATTGGATTAATATAAGGGTTAATATTCAAAATTAAAGGGGTATATAATGTTTTTCCCTCCAAAAATGGGGGTTCCATTTTTCAGGATCTGGTTTTCTCTCTCTCTCTCTCTCTCTCTCTCTCTCCTCTCTCTCCCTTTCACGTTCATCCTTTTTTTTTCCCTCTCACGTTCATCCCTCTCTTTCCCTCTCACGCTCATCTCTCTCCCTCAAGCTCTCTCTCACGGCAGCAGCTTTTCCGGCCTTTGCCAGCTGCTCGGCGAGCCACCGCCCACCCGGCGTCCCCCACGGTGTCCTAGGCCTAGTCGCAACACCAGCCGCCCTTGCTGGTTGCGGAACAGCTCCTTCGGCGACATTTCCTCCTCGGCAGCAGTACCGGCTTTGCCCGGTGATTGAATCAGCAGGTTCAGCCCCGGCTGAACCGGCCCTCCGGCGACCTCCTCTGGTGATTCAAGCAACCGACGACCTCCCTCGACGTCCTCCACGGCACTGTGGTGGCTGGCCTCGCATTGAACAGCCACCGAACGCATCATTTTCCTCAACTTTTGCTGATTCGTTTATTTGTGTGAAAACGAGTCGATTCTCACATTATCTCTTGCAATCCGTTATCGTAGATTGGCCGAGCTTTCCGAGGCCTCTCCGTGACATTCCAGATCAGAATACGGAGGCCGGATTGCTCGCTTGAGCGTTAGATCATCGCGAGACAAGGTAAGAACACTTGAGCACAATTCTGCAAATTCGTAACCAGTAAAACCTGCATGCTTGAGATGGTGATTTGAGCCTGTTAACGTTGAAATCTGGCGAAGTGATAAACTAGAGAATCGTAAAGCTCGTCTTAAGCTTCGATTTGATATATCATATGCCCCGATCGGATTTCATTTGCTATGTCAAAACACTGTTAGACGTCAGGATTAGAATCTGTAATTTTCTGTTTAAGTCTGTTCTGATGATCCCCTGACTGAGGTTGTGCTGTTCGATGAATTTTATGATTTTCTACAATCATTTTCTGGAGAAACTTCCTTCATGAAAGTCGTAGAACACATCTCGATCTGTTTACTATAAAATTTTCATAAAATTCTGAACATGTTAGCCTAGTACGATTTGCTACGTCATGTATGTGTAAATCTGGTATCATGCTAGTTTCAGTCGACCTTTGTGTGTTCTTCGATTTTCATAAATTCGTGTGTTCGAGATATGAAAAAATTTTCTTCACGAAAGTTCTTCCTGAGATCGAGATATTTCTATTGATACTAATTTCATCAAAATCGAAGATCATTTGAATTTTCAAAAGGAATTCTCATGATTTGATCAGTTCTGTGTCCAGATCTGATTTTTGTTCTTTGGAGTTCACAAAGTGTTTCTCGAATTTGATGAAGTTAGAGCCCTTTTTGCGAAAATTCAAAACTTCAAAGTTGTTCATTGAGGTCTCAATATACTAACTGGAGATTTTGAAGACCTAATAGCAATTTTTGAAGGACCAATTTGCTTAAAATCTCATGAAAGGTCTTCCCAGGTCAAAACTGTATTTGCAATTGAGTCCCTAGCGAAAATTGAATTTTATAAAAATTTAGAGGGCTTTTTAGTAAAAACTCAAAAGATGAAAGTTGTTGCACACAGGGAATCCTAACGGCACAAAAATTTTCGCGCTGTTTTGATAAGGTTTGTTATTTTTCCCGCCTTTGTTTTGAAATTCATAACTGAACTGAGTCCAGCCTGTCACTGAGATTAATTCAATATTTTCAGGAAAATTGGCTAGGATTTAGAAAAAATGGTCTTCATGACTTTTAATCCTCATGTCATAAGCTTTCTAATGACACCTAAATCACTTCATTTGGACGTCATTAGGATAGTTAATCATTCTTAAACAAAAGCAATCCGAATTAAGATTTAATTGAATAAGTGATTTTTTTTTTTTTTTTTTAAAGCCCACTTCTCATTGTTTGATTGGATTTGAAATTAGGCCCATGGGCTTGAATGCATGCTCATTTTACTTTTATGCATGTGTTTGTTAGATGAATGTTAGGCCGATGCATGTTCGGGTGGGTAGCTCATTCATGATCATTAGAACCCGACTTTAGGGGTTAATTGATGTGAGTTACGTTTTTTGTGAATACAAATGGTAGCCCATTATCATTAACCATTAATCAAACAATGTTAGGTGATTAAGTGGGTGACGAATCGAAAACGCATGAAAAACAAAGGCCGATCCCGAGGCCCGTGCTTAATTAGTGGATTGATTGCATCATTGTTTTTCCATATATCGCGTTTGTTATGAATGAATGTTATGGATGTAAACATCGACACCGAGAGGCGGTCCAAAGAAGAATAATCCAAAATCGAAAAAAAAAAAAAAAACCAAGATGATTGACCGATGTCCAATCCGGTCTCGATTTGTACTCATACGATGATGGAGCTAAACCGATGTCCAATTGGGTCTCAATTTGTACTTAATTCATTCATTCCCGATCATGTCTCGGGTTTTCAATTCGTGTTGTAATAAACACCCGACGAGTTTGCGGGTTTTACTTTTTACTTTCTCGCACTTAGAATTAGCTCGTCTTTTCAATACTTCGAGTGTTTACCTTAAGAAATGTCTTTCAATACAATTGATTGTTTCTTTCATTTTTTAGACTAAGATAAGATTAGTTTAGAATCTCAAATGAAAATACAAAAACAAGATGCATGATCACCTAGTGGATTAAGACTTTGACATGAAAATGGTAAAAAAAATAAATGCATGACGACTTAGATAACAACCATGTTAAGTTTAGCGGTACCGAAAGGGCGTTAATAGAAATATTAACGTAAGCTAGTCCCCGAACCTTTGATCTCTGGTTTTCGTAGAAACCGAAACGAAATTCAGCGTTTGGTTGGGTATTCTAACCCGACCCCGACCTAGGCTAGTGGCGACTCCTTAAAAATAAAATCAATCCGCTGTCACGCGAGATATGGATTTAGGGAAAATCCACGTTCATGGTCAATGAGTTATATGGCTAAACAAAAGATTTACACTTCAGTAAAATCATTTTAAAAAGTGCCATATGAACCATCTCATGAACACTTATCTCTAAACCCGCCTCATCCGAGCTCGGCCCTCGAGGGTAGGTCGATACAAGCATTATCAAAACCAATTGAAAAAATTTTGTTAAGCAAATAATATTCTTCTAAAATTTGCATAATTATTCTATAAATATTATTTGCCGTATGATTATCATCGAAAACTCTAAATGCAATAATTCTTTTTTGAATACTCAACTCGTCATCTATCCAATGACATGTTATGCCCATGTAATAATGATTTTGCCAAGGATCACTCCAAATATCACTACTTATATGCACGCATCCATTAAATTGCATAAAAAAATTTTGTAAATCTTTTTTTCCTTTTCTGTAAAGATCTTTAATTACTCGTTTAGCTGAATTTCTAGGAACACGTTTTGCTTGTGGAGCATATGCTTTTTGTACAAATTCATTAAAACCAAATCTTTCTCCAAAATTAAATGATAAATGCTTAACGGAAATAATTTGCCTAATTCTTCCTTATAAGTTTTGTCATTAAAAGCGAAATAAAGGGGAAGTGTTAGGATTGAGCGTGCCGAAAATTTGTTGTTGCCGATATCGATTCCCGTTTCGGTTGGATGTTTGCTCTAAGATGTTGTTTAAATGGTCCATATCCTTGTCCAATTGTATATTTATATATTTTCCCACAATATTTACAAATTATATTATACCTTTTTTTCACCAATATCAAACCTTTTCATTTTCGTGAAGTGATTCCAAATGTCGGATGTAAATTTCGTTCCGCTTCCTTTGTTGTAGATATTTCGGCAGGAGGATGAAAACTTTCTTGAGTCGGGGACGCGCTCCATATTGGGAAAAATGTTGATTTCATCATCTTGAAAATCTGCATATTCACGAGGATCAAAAAAGAATGATGGGATTCCGTCGCGATATTCTTACCTTTGCCGGATATTTTCGACTTCCACTTGCCATTTTTCGAGAGCGGATTGAGAGAATTGAGCGGACTAATTGAGAGAATTAAGAAAGAATTGTGTGAATTAAGAAAATTGAGAGAATTTAAGAGAATTTGAGTATTCGGAAAATTTGAGACTTGAGAGAAGAGAATTTGAGAGAATTTGAGAGAATTGTGTGAGTATTGAGAGAATTTGGGAGAATTTATAGGAAAAAATTGAGAAAATTTTTTAAAAAAGGAGATAACCGTTGCAATTGCAACGGTTATCTCCTTTTTTTTTTTACTTTTCTGCCCGTTGGGAACGGCCCGCAAGTCGGGCCCGGCTGGCGGGCAATTTTTTTCTCGTTAAGGCCAAGAACGGGCGGGCTAACGGTCGCCATCGCCGCCGAGGCCACCATCGCTGACATCGCGAGGGCCGGCTCGCCGACGCCGGGCGAGGCTCGACTCGCCGCAGAATCGGGCGAGGCCGGCCTCACCTAACGCCGGGCGATTTAGCCTCGCCAGACTGGCGAGGCCGCCCTCACCAAGCCTGTGCGGCAAGTAGGGCTTCGCCGACGCCGGGCAGGCCCGCGACTCACCGCAACTCCAGGCCGGGCCGCCTGGAGCCGCCGGGCGAGAAACAGTTTCGTCAGTCGGATGCGCAGCTTGTTTTGTTTTTTTTTTTTGGGAACCGGGTTCTGCGCCGTTCATAAATTTGGGGAACCGGAACCTGGGCCCGGGAGGGGCACGGGCGGAGTTCGATTCAACCGCGAACTCCGGTCAACCAGCCGGGTTCGGTTCGTAAAACCTTGCCCAATCGATTCTGGCCAAAAATCGCCCATGGCCATGTCTACCCCAACTGACCCTTTGTCACAGCCACAAGCCTTCTGTAGCGTCATCACCAATCTAGCAACTCCAGCAATTCCTAATCGAGTTCTTGCAGGTCTTCAGGCGTTAGTTTAGTAAGCCATGATCCATCCGCCACAATCTTGTGGGCATTAGCCATCTCGATGATCGGCAATCTTGTAGGGCGCATTCCTTGATCTTCCATCCTCGATGATGGACAACCCCAATGCCATCATTGAGTTCTTTTATCCTGTCGTTGCACATGACTAGACATGGCACGGGCCTGATTTCCTTCAGAGCCGGACCCGGCCCGTTCTTCACGGTTATCACCTGCCCTACGGGCCCGGAGTTCACTACCCTCGCGAGTTCTGGTAGTTCCACCAAAAAAAAAAACAAGCCTGCATCACATCGGCGAGTTGAGCCTCGCCCTGCCCGCCTGAAGTACAGGCGAGGCCCGGCCCTCGCCCGCCGGCGAGGCTCGACATCTCGCCTGCCAGTAGCAGGTGGCCTCGCCGTCTGGCGAGCTCGACCTCGCCGTCGAGGCGGGGCAGCCTCACCCCGATGCAGCGATGATTGGCCGCCGTTGCAAACATAGCAGCGGAAAAAATTGCCCGCAGCGGGCCCAACGGGCCCGTTCCAACGGGCAAAAAAAGTAAAAAGTAAAGAAGAAGGAGATAACCGTTGCAATTGCAACAATTATCTCTTTTTAAAATTTTCTTCTCAATTTTTCCTATAAATTCTCCCAAATTCTCTCAATACTCACACAATTCTTTCAAATTCTCTTCACTCAAGTCTCAAATTTTCTGAATACTTTAAATTCTCTTAAATTCTCTCAATTTTTCTCAATTCACACAATTCTTTCTTAATTCTCTCAATTAGTCCGCTTTTAATTCTCTCAATCCACTCGAAAAATGGCAAGTGGAAGTCGAAAGTGCCATCGGCAAAGGTAAGAATATCGCGACAGAATCCCATCATTCTTTTGATCCTCGTGAGTATGCAGATTTTCAAGATGATGAAATCAACATTTTTCCCGATATGGAGCGCGTCCCGACTCAAGAAAGTTTTCATTCTCTTGCCGAAATATCTACAACAACAAAAGTTTAAACGAGAATTTACATCGACATTTGGAATCACTTCACGAAAATGAAAAAGTTTGGTATTGGTAAAAAAAGGTATGATATAATTTGTAATTATTGTGGGAAAATATATAAATATACAGGTGAACAAGGATATAGAACATTTAAACGACATCTTAGGAGCAAACATCCAACCGAAATGGGAATCGATATCGGGCAACAACAAATTTCTGGGTACGTCAATCCTAACACTTCCCCTTTATTTCGTTTTAATGAAAAAACTTATAAGGAAGAATTAGGCAAATTTATTTCCGTTAAGCATTTAGCATTTAATTTTGGAGAAAGATTTGGTTTTAATGAATTTGTACAAAAAGCATGTGCTCCACAAGCAAAACGTGTTCCTAGAAATTCAACTAAACGAGTAATTAAAGATCTTTACAGAAAAGGAAAAAAAGATTTACAAAAATTTTTTATGCAATTTAATGGATGCGTGCATATAGGTAGTGATATTTAGAGTGATCTTTGGCAAAATCATTCTTACATGGGCATAACATGTCACTGGATAGATGATTGAGTAAAGTATTCAAAAGAGAGTTATTGCATTTAGAGTTTTCGATGATAATCATACGGCAAATAATATTTATAGAATAATTAGGTAAATTTTAGAAGAATATTATTTGCTTAACAAAATTTTTTTAATTGGTTTTGATAATGCTACAGCAAATACCGCTTCAATTGTCGAAAGTTAGAAAATATTTGTAAACCCACTTTTGGCGGAAAATTTTTTCACGTTAGATGTGCTTGTCATGTTTTAAATTTATGTGTACAATTTGGTTTGAAAACTCTCGATATTTTTCTTCAACCAATAAAAAACGGGCGATTCAATTTTTATGGAAACATCCCAAAAATGAAAGAATGGGGTAGATTTTGTAGAGAAATGGCAAAAGGCCAAAAAGATTTCCAAAAGATGTTCCAACTCGTTGGAATTCTACTTTCCACTTGCTTGATGAATCTTTAGCATATAAAGATTTATTATGTGCATTCATTTCTAATAATATACCTCAGATTAATTTATACCCACAAGAGTGGAATATTTGCCAAAAATTTTAGATGTTTTAAAGGTTTTTAATGATGCAACTTATACTTTGTCCGGTGTTTATTATCCTACTACACATTTATTTTTAGTAGAGTGTACTAATATTGTCGAAATTTTTGATGAATGTGAAAATGATGTTGAATTACAACATACTATACTTGCAATGAAAATGAAGTGGCTACATTATTATAGAGAAATTCCCATTATTTATTTAGTTGTTTGTGTTTTTGATCCCGTAGCAAATTGGATGGCTTAAATGATTTTTTTATGTGTGTATTATCAATGTTTACATTGTGATGAGATAAATGTTACAACTATAGTACGTAATGTTAAAAACGTAGTAATAGAATTATATAATGAATTTTATACTAAATATAATTTAGGTGATGTTGGATCTTCTCAATCTATGGAGATACAAAGTGACAAAGACAGTAAAATTAGTAGAAGGTACCAACTTTTATTACATAGACAAAAACAAAAGGGAGTAATAGGAAATATTTCTGAATTAGAGAGTTATCTAAGCGTTTTCATTTGAGTTTACTGAATCCAAAGGTGGTACAAATTTTTTAATTTTGATTGGTGGAAGGGGCACGCAAGCCGATACCCAATCCTTTCTCTTATTGCAAAACAGATTTTTTCAACCCCTTGTTCCACAGTTGCGGTCGAACAAGCATTTAGTGCCGGAGGTAATATTTTGGATGAACATCGTTCAAGATTAGATCCAGAATCAGTGGAGATGCAAGCTTGTGTTGCTGATTGGACGAAGGCTCAATACCGCAACAAGAGATAGATCGCAATACTTGAATCCAATTCTTTTAACGATGGAGATACTACCGCCACTCAAATAATTGGAACGGGTAATGACGATTGAGGGTAAAAAAAGAACTATTGAGTTGGCAAATATTTCGGGAACTCTTATTTCTCATATCGGATACGCCTACATGAGCTTAGGGAAACCCAAGTATAATCCGACGACATGTGACCTCCGATCCTGCGTGGGCACGGAATGTTTAGGTTTTGGGATCATTTTATAGCATATTCCTTGCCTCTTGCTTGTTACGTGAATTAGGTCCCTAATGTGTTTATATAGGCTTAAGATTAGGCTTTTCTAACAAGAATTTTCACTCTCCTAGACCAAAGGGGTATATTGACAAACTCATCTTAGGAAACTAAGGTACCATCTTTTAATGATCTCTATGTAATTAAAATTCTCAAGGTTAATACTTGGGATAAGGATATTAGAAATGCCATAACTTTCGTACGACACTCACCGAGTGCCATAACTTTTTTTTTGCTCACTTGAATGCCACTTCCAGCAAAAGGGATCACTTGAGTGCCATCAGACATTTGGCAACTGGAAAATCTAACATGGATAATTTTTTAATTTTTTGAATTATTAATTTATTATTATTATTTTCAAATTATTTTTTTCAATGCTTTGGAGGGTCACGGTGACCCCTCTTGACCGTGGAAGGCTCTCCCTAGATTGGGCAAGGGCTACATTTGCCTTGGGTCGCAAAGGCCCTAGGCCAATGGTGGAGGCGACCCTTGCCCGCTTTTTGGACAGAGGGTTTAGGCTCTCCCAAGAAGGCGACAAACCCTCGCCAACCTTGGAAAAACAAGGAAAAATAAGAAAGAAAAGACAAATAAAAAGATAAAGAAAATAAAAATTCAAAAATCAATAAAATAACATTAAAAAATCCACATTGGATGGAAAATTAATTAAAAAAGCCACGTAGGATGATTTGCCGGAAGTGGAAATCAAGTGAGCGAAAAAAAAAATTATGGCACTCAAGTGAGCACCGTACGAAAGTTATGACACTCCTAGTGTCCTTATCCCACTAATACTTTATTTCCTCCGAATTTAGTCAAATAAAGCAATATTTCCAAATGAAGCACTCTCCATGTGCTTCCCATATGAAAATTTTGGCCACCATAGCTCTCTAGTGGGCTTGGCCGAACTTTGTGTTCCCACGGTCTTAGTCCAAATATATAATTAAACTCAAAGAATTCCTGCTTTAGTCCATTTAACACCAAACCAATTTAATTAAAATTTATGTGGGTCTAATGCTATGATTATGCTCCTAATATGCAAACACAAATTAATCATATTTTTGTTTAAGGGAAGGGCTCGACTCCTTAATTTCCTTCTGCAATATATGACTAAATGGGGTCTCCAAAATTTAGATGTCAACAATAAGTATCAAGCCATGTTGGTTTCGAATTTGTAATGTTGGTATCGTATTACGAATCAATACCCTTGAATTCGTAAGTACGTAAAATAAATTCATTTTGAAAAATCTGCAAAATATGAGAAAACTGAATCGCTGGGAGACATTTTTAAGGGAACAATATTTTGGGGCCATTGATCTACAAGTGATACTAAAAGCAATCTAGAGCCAAGAGATTTGTAATGGCTGGTTCAGGTGTGGGTCATGTGAGAGGTTCGTCACATTCTTAACCTTGACTTCTAATAGGGTTCCTGTTCAACCTAAGGAAACTGAATATCGTAGGCTATATTGGTCAAAATCGGAAACGATGCTATGCTTCTAAAGGAGAAGGATGTGGAATTGCCATTTTTGTACCATAGAACGATTTAAGAAGAACCAATATGCCCTATCACATATTATTTATCATCCTCCTGGTGAGCAATTTTAATTTCTCATATTCATGCAATTTATGTGAGCCCAATGTAATTACAAACAAATAGGACGAGATAGGATCAACTGGCCTCGATCCATTCTGCCCTCTAAAGTAGCCAACAAGCTCCCCACTGACAATTATAGAGTATCTATGAGTAGTAATGCATCTTTCCGCCCAAGTCAAGAAAACAGGAGGAACACCAATTGCAGCCAAGAGATTCAACCAAAAAAGAAAAATACATTTTAGTTTTCATAATTCAGCTTTAATGGTGCATCTTCGTCTAAGACACGGATTGGTTGTGTCGTCAATTGAGCGTGGACCTCACGAAAGCTTCAATTGTAAGCTAATGGAGGGCGACAATTCTATGTTTCGTTCCAAAAGACCAATTTGATTTTTGTTTTCCTGTTCTTGTAGATTTCTTAAAAAGTTAGTAAATCTCAAAAACATTGTTGGTTAAAAGAGTCACCAATCACATGATTTCCCATTAAAAAGTTACTGACACTTTTATGAAATTTCGGGGATTTTTCCTTCTTATTTTTTATTCAAAATCTAACCTATATATAATGTAATTTACTTAATTTATTCCACTTACAAGTTTGAAATTTATATTCCCTGATGCAAATGTGTCCCGTGCATGGATTATTATAAAGTACACCATCCGTCTGTTTGTGCTTGAAATCGGGTAGTAGTAATTCGTGCATCGGGTGTTGGGTGCGTTGTTAGCCTTCTGAATGGAATCGCCTTTGTCCTGTTGTGACCTGAGGAAAAGTTTTTAGTTTCGTAAATCACAACTTGAAGGGGAATCGATCGAAATTATGTTTTTTGTATTTCGAAGTGGAACCAAGCTGGTATTATCAATTAGAATATTGTATAGAATAATTTTTTATTGTAGGAAATTTGCTTGGCCCTTCCAAGAAGGAAGATGCGAAACGCAAGGAAGGAGACTTCCTGTGACTCCCTAGCTCGCCCAAATCTAACTTTTTTTTGGTCAGACAAATCTAATTCAAGTTGCTTTCTAATATGTATTTGATCTTTTTTTTTTTGAATTGATCAATTTTTATACTAAGTTGCAACTTTTATTTATCTTAATTACCAATTTTTCTGTATGATTAAGTCACCAACTAATTTTGAATTACCAACTCTTATTTTGAGTTGGTTAGACCGTTTGTTCTTCTAGATTACCAACTTTTATTAGAAAGCTATCTTATTATTTATCAACACCTTAAATTGAACAACTGTTGTGGAGAATTACCAATGTTTATATGGTGATTTACCAACTTTATTCCCTATTAGACAACCCAATAGAATAGCTAGTACTTTAATGAAAAAATGAACGTCGTTTTTGATAATTGATTATCTAGAGCTAGTTGATAACTTAATTGGAGAAAAATTGATAAATCTCTTAAATGAAAGTTAATAATACTATAGAAGACTTGGTAACTACAAGGCGTCATAAACTTGTTAAGTAACTCAAATTAGAGTAAATAACCCAAAACTATTTGCTAACTCAATCAAGAAAAACTCAATAGGTTATTCTAATAAGGGTTAATACCACCAAGAACCCCAAATTGATACGCGTGTGACAATTTTACTCCAAACTTTTTTTTTACCATAAAAAACCTCAAACTGGTATATCTATGATAATTTTATCCTGAATTTACCATAAAAAATTCCAAACTGGTAAATCTGTGATAAATTTACCTTGAACTATTTTTTTGAAAATCAAAAATTCTAAACTGGTACACATGTGACAATTTTACCCTAAACTAATAAATTTTTAATATTATTTTTATTTTTTCATAATTTTTTATTTATTTATTTATTTATTTTTTTTTTTTTTCTTCATCTTCAACTTCTAGCCGGTTGCCGGTTCGGCAACGGCTAGAGGTTGAAGATGAAGAAAAAAAAGAAAATAAAAAATAAAAAAAATAAAAAAAATTAAAATTAAAATTAAAAAATTAGTTCAAGGGTAAAATTGTCACATGTGTACCAGTTTGGGGCTTTTTATGATAAGTTCAGGGTAAAATTATTACAGGTGTACTAGTTTGGAGTTTTTTGTGATAAAAAAAAGTTCAGGACAAAATTGTCACACGCTTACTAGTTTAGGGTTTTTGGTGGTATTAACCCTTCTAATAAAGGTCGGTAATCTTACAAAATTTGGTAAACTTAAAGCGTTACTAAGTACACGCAAATAAAAGTTTCTAAATGATGAGAAAGATTGAAAAATTAAGAAAACAAATAAACAATAATAAATAATTCAAATGAGAGTTCAAAAATATATGTTAATCAGTAATTTACTCGAAGAAATGGAAGAAAGCTATCTTTTATGCCGATGGCTTGTCTAGTTGGGATTTGAGTGATGAATAATTAATAATTGACGTGATGTGCTTCTTTACCATTGTTTTTTTATATGCTGAATCAATAACCATGTCGACGACATCGTGGATAGCATCACATCGCATGTTAAAGATCCCCCCGTCTATTGTCTTTTCTTTTTTTTTTTTTTGGTCAAGAACGATAATACTTTCATTTAACTCGACAATACAAAAGGACCCATTAAATGGGCTTCCAAATATAAAAGATCCAAAAGTGGAAGAAGAGGAGATACAATCCAATTAGATAGAAGAAACTTGTGGCTGTGGGCTTTTGCGACCCAGTCTGCAACAAAATTAGCCTCCCTTCTACAATGCTGGATTCGGAGCTTCGAGAATGATTGGCATAGCAGTACAGTCAGTAAAGAATGGACGGATCTCCCAAGGAGCAGACCTCGAATTGAGTATCGCATTTATTACCAATAGGCTATCTGACTCAACTATTATGTCCTCAGTTTCTTTCGTTTTCTGAATCAAAAAGGTGAGGGTTTGATAAAGTGCCAGCACCTCAACTTGCAGAGACGACGAAGCTTGGACATCCCAGGTGTGATCATCAATATATTGACCTTTGTGATCACGGCACACGCAGGCTACAGCTCCCTTCTCCGCCCCGTCTATTGTCACTATCTAGTCTTTCATTCTTTTCCCTTTACATTGGTTTATGAGTTTTTCTCTTTTTTTTTTTTTTATATTTCTGCTAGGTTTTGGATTCAGCTAAAAAAAAAGTCGCCGTATATATGCTAATTTGCTTTGAAGACATCTCGGTTTAATAAAAAGCAAGTCCAATTAAAGCAACGGAGGTCTTATTTTATTTTTTTTATCTTTTCCGAAAAAAATAATGATTAGTTCAATAAAGTGCTAACTTCGAAAGTCGTGCACATATATTCTCGATTTCCATGTTCATAGTAGCTTTTTCTCAAAAGATGGATGACACGGCTAATTAATATATTCCGTCTCTTTTCTAAAATGTAAAACATTAGCTTAAAAGCGAATCCTTTTTCATTTTCATGATGCGTTTTGAGATTTATTAATTAATAAAATAAAAAATCATGGATAAGTATTGTCGCTAGCGATCATTCACATTGGCAATGGAAATAATTTTGATGGCGTAAATCTTGCGGACCTCTCTAATTTCCAAACATTGCTTGACAAACTAAAGTTTTTATACTTAGAAGCATCATTTAGTTAACACCTTGTGGTGTTGGAGCAGATTTTCAAACATGTGACAGGCTAATCAAGTAATGAATGGACTTAAAGGATTAATTATTGGGTATTTAGTTTCTTTCCACAATAATACAAAATTGTTTTGGTGACGACTAAAAGCTATAAATTGTCAGAAGCATAAAGAATATCCCATGGAATACCTTCGTTTGGGTGACATAACAATTATTTTGGGAAAAGCACAAAAAATCATAAAACTATTATATTGATAACAATTCAATTCTAAACTTTTTGACTAGATCAATTTAATCCTAAACCTTTTTGCATTGATATTAATTCAGTCTATCTGGCCAATTTAGGTAAAAAATCACTGATATGGATGCCGGCAGTCCTACGTGGATAAATTTTATAAATTTTTTCATATTTTTATTGTTTTTTTCTCTTTTCCTTCTTTTTTTCTTTTTTTAGAAATTGTTGGCCGACGATGGTTGGCACCGGCCATCACTGGCCACAGGCTAGTCTGGGCGAGGGCCTCCGCACCATCGCCACCCACAAGGCGAGGGCCGCAATGCCCTTGCCTGTGGCTGGCAAGGGCACAATGACCCTCACCCATGGCCGGTGAGGGCACGAGGGCCTTTGCCTAGATCCAGGCGAGGGTCATTAGCCCTTGTCGACCAACAGTTTCTAGAAAGAGAAAAAAGAAAGAACAGAAAAGAGAAAAAAAAGCACTAAAAAATGTATGAAAAAATTATAAAATTTGTCTATGTCAATGTTGGCAATACCGACAGTGTCGTGTAGAACCGCTAGTGTCCACGTTAGCGATTCTTGGCCTAAATTGGCCGGATAAACTAAATTAGTACAAATGCAAAAATGTTTCGGACTAAAATGATCCAATTGAAAGATTTATAACTGAATTGATATCAATACAATAAGTTTAAAACTTTTTTTGGTATTTTTTCCCAATCTTTTTCCGAGCAAAACATCAACTACCAACTCTCATTTGAGTTTTTTGATAATGTTTTATGGTTTATTTTAATTTATCAATTTTTTTTATCATTTATCAAATTCTACTTGTCTCTCTTACGAACGCCTCAAATTTACGAACTCTTATATGAATTTATCTACTTTAATTTATCTAACTTACCAGTTTTTCCCTTATTAAGTAATCAACTAGTTTTGGTTTACCAAGTCCCATTGGAAGTTGCTTACCATTTAACCATTATTGGGTTATATTATTGAATTTACTAAATTTGCCATTAAATCGCAAGCTTTGATTTGCCTTATTTACCAAACTGTTAAATTTACCAACTCTATTTAGAAATTACCAATCTTAATTTGAGTAATTACAATCTTTGTATTCGATGAAGTTACCAATAAGTTTTGCGTTACAAACTCCTACTTGAGTTTTTATCAATGTTTATTTTTTTTTAATATCAACTTCTCTTGTATCGTAAAATAAATCTTCTCTTATAATTATATTATAAACTTTTGGATACTTTTTTACCAGCACGTTAAATTTACCAACTATCATGTGAAATCAACTACACATATTTGAGTGGCCATTCACCTTTTTTTTAAATTAAAGCACCAATTAATTTTGATTACTCTCTTATTTATCTACAATATCAATAATTATTCTATTGAATTAATGTATATTTATTTGTCTTGCTTGCATATTTTTTAAATTTATCAACACTTTTTAAAAATCACCGATCTTTTTTTAAAAGAAAAGAGAGACGACAATTTTCCTGACACTGTGCGACTTTCGATGTATCTCAGTCAGCATCGGTTTCTCGACCACCTGTACGATGGTCTACAGACGAAGCCTCCCATGGCGATGAAGCATCGCTCATTGCTACACACGAATCCAAACTAATCTCACTTTCTATCTTCCCATGTCGGCGTCTTCTTCTTCTTCTTCTTCTTCTTCTTCCGAAGCAAAATGGCGGTTCGACGTCTTCCTCAGCTTCAGAGGCGAGGACGTCCGCCGCGGCTTCCTCGCTGACCTCCATGGGGCTCTGGTTCACGGCGGCATCAACGCCTACATCGACAGCGAGGACTTGAGGCCCGGGGACGAGATCTCGCCGGCGCTCACGAAGGCCATCGAGGACTCGCGGATCGCCGTGCTCGTCTTCTCCGAGAACTACGCTTCGTCTCGGTGGTGCTTGGACGAGCTGGTGAAGGTAATGGAGTGTAAGAGGCTCAAGGGGCAGCTGGTGCTGCCCGTGTTCTACAGAGTGGAGCCAAGGGAGATTCGAGGGCAGAGAGAGAGTTATGGCAGGGCATTGGCCAGGCATGAGGAAAAATTGGGAAAGGATTCTGAGAGGGTGAAGAAATGGAGGGAAACTCTAATCGAAGCCGCCAATTTGTCCGGTTGGCATTATGACCATGGGTAATCACAGTATTTCTATTCGACCCTGCAAAAGAATTTGGAATTCTCTAATTTTATTGATAAATGATGGCATCGATTAGTGTTAGGGCAATGTTTTGGACTGTTGAAGAGTGATTGTTTACTTGGGGTTAGTTTTAGTTAGTTCAATGGATTGTATATGTCCATTTATTCGCGTTCTTTTTGTTGCTTTGTTTTGGCAGAGATGATACCAAGTTCATTGAGAGCATTGTCAAAGAGATCTCGACTACAGTAGGACGAGTGCCCTTGAGTGTTGCCAAGCATCCTGTTGGTGTAGGTTGCCGGGTGGAAAAAGTAATGTCATTGTTAAGTACGGGCTCGGATGATGTTCGGATGATAGGAATATGGGGAACTGGAGGTATTGGGAAGACCACTGTCGCTAAAGATGTCTATAACAGTATTGCTAGTCAGTTTGATGGGTGCAGCTTTCTTCCAAATGTTAGAGAAACTTCCAGTAAACCTGATGGCCTAGTTCATTTGCAGAAAACACTGTTATCTGAGATATTATGGAAAGAAAATTTAGTGGTCTTTAGTGTGGATGGAGGTGTAAATCTGATACGAGATAGACTCTGCAGCAGGAAGATTCTGCTTGTGCTTGATGACGTGGATCATGGGAACCAGTTAAATGCATTAGCTGGAGAATGTGAATGGTTTGGAGAAGGGAGTAGGATCATCATTACGACAAGAGATAAACATGTACTAACTGCTCATGGGATAGATCAGGTATATGAAGTTAAAGCATTAGATCAAGGTGAAGCTTTTGAACTTCTGAGATCATATGCTTTTCCAGGAAACCAGACAAAAGGCATAAGCAGGGATCTCATAGATAATATTTTGGGCTATGCTAATGGCCTTCCCTTAGTGATTGTGGTGTTGGGTCCGTTTTTATGTGGTAGAAGCAAAGGGGAATGGGAGAGTACATTGGAAAAACTTGCTGAAAGTCCTAATAAAGATATAAACAGTGTTCTCAAGATAAGTTTTGATGCGCTAGAGGACAATGAGAAGGACATTTTTCTTGACATTGCTTGCTTCTTTAAGGGGAGAAAACGACATTATGTAACCGGAGTACTTGATAGTTGTGGATTAAAGACATTAATTGGGATTCAAACTCTAATAGAGAGATCCTTAGTGACAATCGAAGATGACAGAAGTGTACAAATGCATGACTTGATTCAGCTAATGGGTCAGGATATTATTAAACAAGAGTGTCCAAATGACCCTGGGAAACGGAGTAGATTATGGTGCTATGATGATGTTTTTGAAGTACTGTCGGGGGATACGGTGAGAGCTTCTCATGAAACCGTTGATAATCTTATCTTCTTTAATTTACATGCTATTACCTAATTGCGGTTGGTTTTAATGATTATTTTCTTTTCCTTGACAGGGAACCAATGCTGTTAAAGGCATAGTGCTGCAGTTGCCTACACAAAAAGAGCTAGACATCAGTCCCAGTGCTTTCACACACATGAGGAGACTGAAACTGCTCATACTTCTGAATGCACAAATCAGCGGAGGTTCCATATGTCTTCCTAATGATTTAAGGTGGCTTGAATGGCCTGGATGTCCTTTATCCACTCTGAAGTTTAGTGCTGTTCCAAAGAAACTCATATGCTTTGATGTGCATGACAGCCGGATGAAGGAATTTGGAGGGAACTTAAAGGTACATCATAAATTCTTTAGCTGATGGTTTTCATTTTCGGCGCATACAAATTGAATTTATCGAAATCTTGTTTAGCTGCTCTTTTTAATTTGCAGCGTTTTAGGAATTTGAAGTTTCTGAATATTCGCCACTGTAAGTTGCTGATTTGTGTTCCTGACCTTTCAGAGGTGCCAAATTTAGAGATATTGAACTTAAGTAGGTGGTCAAACCTCAAGGAACTTCCAAGCACTTCCAAGTTACTAATATTTATTTGAGTGATTTACCAACTTCTAACAGGATAGGGTACCATCTAGTGTTAGTTTTTCTAACTCTTATTTGATTCGGTTAATGAAGTTTACTTAATTGTTTCGAAATCACTTTTCGATTTAATAATTTACCAACATTTAATTTGCAGATGTTATCAGCATGTTGAAGTTACTAACTCTTACAAAATTTACTGATTTTTTTTTTTTGAGTCCATTAACCAATCTTTATTTGATTGTAACTTAAACAAGTTGGAACGTTCCCCAAGTAAACATGGTAAATTATGTGTACTTTTGAAACTATCAAATAAAAGTTGGTAAGCCACTCAAATGGGAGTGGGTAACTTAATCAGCACAAATGATGGTAATTGTAACGATGTCAATTATATTCAACATAATTGGTAATTTCATAAATGAGTGGTAATGTTAACATGCTAGTAGGCTTTCCAAATTAACCTTGGTAAACTATTGAAACAGTGGGTACTTCTTAAACAATTAAATAAATATTGGTAATTAACTCAAATAAAAATTGATAATTTCGGATGAGTTATTAACCATTTCCAATTGGTAAGTTGCCTCAAATTTTAGTAAATTATCGGAATGGTTAGTACCTTTGAAACAATCAAATGAATATTGATAAATAATTCAAATATTGAATTATTGGATTAGTTGGTAATTAGGAAATAGTAGGTAATTTAGTATAGGAGTTGGTTCGACTCGTCGATAACTTCAACAAATAAATATCGGTGAAATATAGAAACAACTAAAACAAAGCTATAGAAACAACTTTAATTTTTACAAACAATCTAATAAACATTGGTAAGTGGACTCAAATAGCAGTTGGTAATTTTCTAGAAGAGATGGTAACGTAAACAAGTTGGTGAACTGGCAAATAAACATTCATAGATTATTAAAATAGTTCATAATTTCAAAACACTAGAAAAAACATTAGTAGTATCAAATAAAAATTGGTCATTTTCTTTAAAAAGTGTAAATTTAATATAACTCAGACAAAAAAAAAATACAGTATTCAACACAAAAAAATACAGTATGGAAAAAATGGTTGGTAATTCCATAAACGAAATAAACATTAGTAAAAGGACTCAAACAAGGGTTGGCAATTTTATAAAAGACAGTAAATTTAACATTTCGATAAGCTCCGCAAACAATTGTTGCAAAATCATTATAACCTTTAATAATTTCGAAACGATAAAATAAATGTTGAGAACTCACTCAAATGAGATTTATGGCTTGTTTGATAAAATGTGTAATCGACTAGCAAGAACAAATTCAAACATTAATCATCAACGAGAAATCAAATGCACAAGTACTTACGTGGTGTCCCATATCCGGCCAATTGTGCATACATCCTCGAAGAGAAATTGAGTTTTCTAAAGATAAAGTTCCTAAGGTCTCATTGAATTTCGAAAAATGCAAAGTGAATTTGATATTGGCATGCTTTTTGCGTGTTGTTGCTACCACTAGAACTACAATATCTTACCTTTTGACTTATACTACTATATAAGTTATAGGCATGTATGTATGTGCAATTATATTTGTATTCATATCATCTATGCTACTATATAAAGTAAAAAGTGCCTTCGATGGGATCTCTTTGTTTTTTCTTTGCCGAAATGTAGTAAATTACTTATTTTGCAAATGTTGTGTCCATAGAGAAATGCCTAATTTAGTAAGTTTATTTGATCTCTCACATGTTTCAATATCAAAATTCGACTCTTTTTTTTATCCAACAACAAATATTTTTATTGGAATCATGAAATATCTTTTTTCCTTTCACATACATTAATAAGTTTCAATGTATTGTGTATTTTATCAACAATTTCTTTCTATTAAACATTTCTAAATTGGTGGTTTTGCTCAATTTTTCAAGTATCGATTTTGTACATACACTTAACTCGTGTGCACATGGTACTATAATTGTAAAACGTCTCTTATATTTTTCTCTCCCCATGCTTCATATGGGACAAACTTATTGTCTTTCAATTTTTCTGTCATGCTCGTTGGTCCCACGGACTTCGGATTGTGTTGAAGAAAAAAATAATAAAAAAGTGTTTTTTGACCTTAGTGAGGTGCAAAACACTACAATGAATGGGAAGGACGAGATTAGATAATCTAGGTCTCCCTCAGCCAAATAACCACTTTTGTAAGCCACTCCAAGGACACAACACTCTCTTGATCACTCGAGTTCTAGGAATCCACTACAGGGGCAGAGAGACAGACAAAGAAAAAACAATAAGGGACCACACCCAAGAGTAAAACTTCATTTAATAAATAAACTATGTTTCAAGTCCAAAAGAAAAATAAAAAATAAAAAAATGAACTGTGTTTATAGATAATATACTATACAGCTGAAACAATTTGACTGGACTCTTTTCAAAATTGAGCATAGAAAGAGAAAGAGAAAGAGAAAGAGATAAGAGATTTTTCTTACTTATTTTCTTCATCATTGAAGTGAGTGCGCCCTAAAAGCTTTTGATTGAACCTTCCAACGTTTTTCGATTTTTGTGGGTAACGGTGTAAGAGCAAAAGGACATAAAAGATGCTTTCGATACACCACTCTGAGCAATTTTGAGTAGTTTGTCTCACCAAATTATAGTATGCAAACTTAGCTTGAACCAATAACAAGTCACATTGTTTAACATGTTTTCCTATAAAACGCCTTAATAAAATGCCTAAAATTCTGTTAAAAGCCTCAGCTGTACATCGGTTTGAGGATGGCCAGCAGAATTGAACTAAGGTTGAGTCTCCATTTTTCCCCATAATGTACTCCAAAAGTGACTCATAAACTTGACATCACTATCAAAATGGGTTGCCTTTGGAATGAAATCTAGGCATACAATTCACGAAAATAAAACTCAATAACATGTAAAGCATCGATGGCCTTATTTAATGGTACAAAATGTGCAATTTTTTAAAAACGATCAACCAATCACTACTTCCTACTAAGTGATGACTTCGAGAGATCCACAGCTTCCACAGCCTTTGCGAGATCTATGGGCGGGTGACTGCAAATCTCTACATAAGATTCCACATCTGTCAATTGCCACCTATGTTGGCTTAAATTGATGGGACGAATTAGTTGGCAAAGGATGGAGCACGGCTCACGTGCTCCACTAGACATCACTCTCTCACTCTCACTCTCACTCTCACTCTCACTCTCTCCGAATTACAAGCATTGTTTTTGCACCCGTATCTTGTGGAAGAGGGAGTTCTCTATATACACCATATGATCAAGTGAATTCTGATCACCTATGGCTTGAATTATGATCGAGTGATTTTTATTAAAATATCAGAGCCAGATTTTGATTTGAATTTTTATCTCATTTTGTTTTTCATCCCAAATGTCTATCCAAGTTTGTTTCATTATTCTTGCAGGACTTTCAAAACATAAAGTTCCTTAACGTGAGTGAATGCCAATGGCTGGTTTGTATGCATGACCTCGATTGTACTCCATATCTCGAGGAATTGCATCTCCATGGGTGCCAAAACTTGGAGCGTGTTCATCAATCAATTGCATTTCACAGCAAGTTACGGTTGCTGAATTTACGAAAGTGCTCTAAATTGCACAGTTTCGTTGATATTCCAGATAAAAATAAAGGCTTGCGAGGACTTATTTTATATGGGACATCAATTAAGGAACTTCCTGCATCCATAGAAAATCTTGTTTCTCTGGGGGGTATGGATTTACGTTATTGTAAGAACCTGGCGATCCTTCCGTCTAGCATTTACAGGTTGCAAAATCTTACCATTTTGAGGCTTCGTGGCTGCTCAAAACTAACTAAGTTTCCAAAGGAGGAGGAGGATTCCAGTGATCCCCATACGAAGACTGGATTTCCTATGTTAGAGGAGTTAGACCTTAATTTTTGTTGTCTATCAGAAGTAGATTTCCTGGAGAATCTTTCATGTTTTCCCCGCTTACGATCTTTGCAGTTGATGAGAAACAATTTTACTACACTTCCTTCATGCAGGCATCTATATAATTTGCTCAAATTGAACGTTTCGGGTTGCCAACAGTTACGAGAGATCCTTAAAATTCCATGGAAATTGAGAGAACTACAGGCAGCTAGTTGCAAATCTCTTAGCAAGGTTCCCTCCAACATATGTGATGTTGACAATACTCAATTATCTTCATGTCCTGAATTGATCCGTAACGGGTTCATCACGGATTACTTTGTCAAGCTTGAGGTTAGACTCTCTCTCTCTCTCTCTCTCTCTCTCTCATTAATATGGAGTTGTGGACATAATGGCCACACCAAGTGTTTGTATATTGCCTAAGGCCAAATTCCTAGATCTGTGCGCTAAATAAGAAAAGAAAACGTAGAGAAGGTAATTCTACATGTTAATATCATGAAAAACCCCAAATTAATACACTTGTGACAAATTAACCAAAACTAATTTTTTGACTTTAAAAAACCCCAAACTGGTACGCCTATGACAATTTTACCTTCCATTAGTTTTTGTTAAATTTTATGGTCAAATTGCTAAGTTGGATGACACGTAGTGTTAGATAGGTGTATCATTTTGGGGTTTTAGCCGCTTCGTTTATTATAGGTTTATCAATTTGTGGTTTTTCGTGGCATAAATTTAATTTAACGGAGGGTAAATTTGTCGCAAGCATATTATTTTGGGATCTGTGGTGGTGAAAAAATTAATTTGAGGCAAATTTATCATAGGTTTATTAGTTTTGGGTTTTTGGTGGTCAAAAAATTAGTTTGGGATAAATTTGTCTTAATTGTATCAGTTTGGGCTTTTTTGTGATATTAACCTTAATTTCTCTCTCTCTCTTTCTATATATATATATAGAGTCCTATAAATAGAGAGGATATCCTATGCACCTTTGCCTTTTATATTCACCTTTTATCGTATGCATAGTTTTATATCCACCACTAATAGCGGTGGATATAAGGTTGTGCATAGGATATTCTCTCTATTTATAAGACTCCTGTTCACTATGGGAGGGAAAATACCACAAAAAACTCCAAACTTTATCATCTGTGATAGATTTACCCTAAACTTTTTTTTGTAACATGAAAAATCCCAAACTATGCTACTTGTGACAAATTTACCCTGAAATTTTTTTGTGACATTAAAAACCCCAAACTATGCCCATTGTGACACATTTACCCCATTAAACTTTGTCCCTAGGGCGTTTTTGTCTTTTCCCTTTTTCTGCTTTTTTTTTCTTTTTTTGCTTTTTTTTTTTTTTTTTTCTTCTTCTCGTGAGGGTCCCCCTCGCCAAGTCCGGGCGAGGGCTTCCCCCCGCCCGCCTGAGCAGAGGCGACGCTTGCTCGACATCGGCGAGTGTTGCCCCTCATTTGGATCTAGCGAGGGCAACCCTCGCCCGAGTTATGAGACTCGTGGCTGAAGCCCCTCACCGACGCCGGTGAGGGCTTCCCTCATCCCGCCCAGGTGAGGGCGACGCCCGCCCGGCGTTGGCAAGGGTCGCCCTCACCTAGGGCCGGGCAGGGAAGCCCCCGGTGTTCGGCAACGTCGCTCCTCCTCCGGCCCCGTGAGGGCCATTGTCGGAGAAGAAAAAAAAAGGAAAAAAAAAAAGCATAAAAAGGAAAAAAGACGAAAATGCCCTAGGGACAAAGTTTAATGGGTAAATGTGTCACAATGGGCATAGTTTGGGGTTTTTAATGTCACAAAAAAAAGTTAAGGGTAAATTTGTCACAAGTGGCATAGTTTGAGGTTTTTTGTGTCACAAGGAAAGAGTTTAGGGTAAATCTGTTACAAGTGATAAAGTTTGGGGTTTTTGGTAGTATTTTCCCCACTATGGGATTATAAGGATCACCCAATGAAATACTTCAACAACACATTCATCAAATTACAAATTCTTCAACAATGCATATCCTATTTCCACCAGTTAAATACAAAAAATCTTAGTAATGCTATTGCTAACTAGCTGTCTACATTTGACAGCAATTTCATCCCAAAACAAATTGTCAAGTTATTCTACCTGGACGAGAGATGCCAAAGTGGTTGCTCCCTAATAAAGAGGGTTATATATCCTTCACAGCTTCAAAGAACTTGTATAAAAAGTTCCTAGGATTAGCAATCTGTGTTGCATTCCAAATAAAAGGTATAGATGAGTGTGCTTCATTTGAGCTTCAAGCATCCACCAATTTCGAAGTGTCCGATCACTCCAGGATTTTCAATTATTGTAATTCAGATCATGTGTGGTTTGAGTATTTTGATGCAATGGAGCTGTGGAAAGTAGACGGATTTGGTCCAAATGACTTGAGTCATTTCCACTTTAGCATAACAGCAGATTCACATCCATATAATAGTGTAATTGTGAAAAAATGTGGATTTCGACTTTTATGCAAAACACTAGAGAACAATCTGGAGGTTTCGTTTCAAGACGATCAGTTGTTGGATTCAGCTTTACTGTACGAGTTTTGGAATGAAGATAGTCAAACGAGCACAGAGGAAGAAAGTTCAAGCAAATTAGTCCACGAAGGAGTGAATATGGTTGATTTCTCAATTGAGGTCTCTCTCTCTCTCTCTCTCTGCTCTTGGCGCGTCTCTCGCGCCCTATCTCTACATGAGTGCCTGCATGTGCGTGTGTTGATATGGAGTGTATGTTGGTGCATTGTGTTTGTATAATGCAGAAACTAAAATTCTAGACAAAAAAACAAATCTAATATAAAGTGATTCTACACGTATATGTAATAGGGGTGGTACAATACTCGCAAGGGAATGATTTCTATCCCATGAGTATTTTATATAACGCAAGGAAGACTTCATATGCCTAATTATTATAGAACTGTAGCTGTGGTTGAATTACTGGATATATGCTCAGATCAAACTCTTGTACTTGTAGTAATTACAGATTTGGGTATTTCTAACAACTTATCCGTATAACAGAAGCATCGCTATTCCAATATTGATCCCGATTACCGAGTAGTTCATCCTGGAGGAGATGTGCCAAAGAAGTTTGTCCTTGTTGAGGACGGTATCATATCTTTCATGGCTTCAGAGGACTTGTACAAGAAGTTCATAGGATTGATTTTCTGTGTTGTTATCGGTGTAGAAGATGGAGAAAAGGAAATATCTTTTGAAATTGTGCCGCATGTTAACAAACAAAGGCGAAATGTGCTATTAGGAACTCTCGGTTCGTTTGACTCGGATCACATGTGGATTCAGTTTCTCGAAATAAATATGCCGTGGGGAGTACTGCAGGGAGGAGTTGATTTTGACCAATTTGAGGACAGCTATTTACGATTTAGCCTTAGACTTACAGTATTGGGCGGAACCCTGAAAAAGTTGGGATATGTGATAAGATGCAGGGAGCTGGAGGATGATTTGAAGATTGCGATTAAAGACAGTCAATTTCTGGATCCTGCTGTACTCTGGGAATCTGACTATGACACCCTATGGAAAGACGTATTCGAGGGACTCGGTATATGAGATGCGTACAGAAGAAATTGGGAGCCAGTGAAACAGATGCGTATGGAAAGACATTTTCAAGGAAGGAATCTGAGGATTAGCACTTCGGGTTGTTGTCAGAGTAACAAATGGCATTCAGTTTTAATCTCTCATGGGAGGTTCAAATATATATGAGAGTGGATTAGAGGATGACTTGGCGGACAAGACGCTTTGATTCATTAGAATGTGGGCGGCATCATGTCTGGCTCAAGTATCTCCGGCATGTACGTGCAGGAGGTAAGCGAGGCTTTGCAAAAGATAACGGGGTGTTTTGGTTTAATAGTGCAAGCGATAAAGAGACAAGAGGCATGGATAAGATGTACTATGTTGTGAAATTCGCAATTCTGCAAAGAAAGAAATATTTGGACTGCTGTCTGGTGTTAATACCGCATATTGAGACGTTTTGCTGAGATGCTCGCCAAGTGCTTGGTGGAATGCATGTGTTAAATCTGTGACCCTTACCTCGTGTTGTTGATTGATTAGGAAGGAAAACTGACATATTCGGATTGATTTTGTTCGACGATACTGATTATGAGATGTGGTTGTTAGTCTATGCATTGTGGATAACATTTTTTCCTCATTTGCTACGGATCTGCTGTCCAGCACACTTTGTGGTCTTTGAAAATGTCATTGACAATCTATTTTTGCTATTTTTTTTTGCATCTATATGGCCCCCATGGTGATTGGTCGTTTTGCTTGGCGAGAAACATGGCTTGAAATCTTTGACCCATAAGTTGATTAGCTTGGTAATTCTCGCGCTGGATAAGTTCCAGTTCTTACGCTCGTATCCAGCGTGTCTTTCTGCAAATCTCAGTTTATGCATGACGGTTAAAGGATGATTGCGGCGGCTTCCGCCTGGCGACTGAAGCCAGACAATGGTGACGCTCCATTCGATGCTTGAATACGTCGATCATTGATGGGGTTTGAGTTTGTTTATTTTAGTAGAGCAGAGCTCTCTCAGGATGTGCACGAGGAAGATGATAGAAAGAAGACGATAGGAAAAGAAGATTTTAAAAAGAGAGAGAGAGAGAGAGAGAGAATGAGAATAAATAGAAAAATGGGTCAATTCTATGATGTGAGCCCAGTTTGAATTTTTGATTGAAGCCTCTTCTTAAGCAATAAGCCCCATGACTTGTGCCCATAGATCTGATATGTGAGACTTGTGTTCAGCCCGTGTCTGTGCCGGGTCTGAAGGCCCAGCCTAGACCCCTATTTTCGTAGTATAAAATAAAATAATCAATAAATTTTAAAAATTTGTAAAAAAACTGAAATTAAAAATTGGAAAATTGGAAAATGGTTCGAAAAAATAGACCTCGATTAGGTTGTTAAGTTTTAGCGCTATATTTAGCTTAGTTTGATTTAGATAGGATACATATAGTTTGGAGCTTTTAGTGAATTCCTTTGATATAGCTTAATTTTAGTACATTGATCTTTTAGATGAGATATAAAACTCGATTTGAACTTACCTCACAGGAGGTGCTGTCCTGGAGCTTAAAAATAAGATCATGTATATTTTTTGCCTAACACTTATTTTTCACTTTTATCGCATTGATTGTGGTTGTCTACTTTTCCTTAATTATGCACTCATGCATGGGCGTTATTTAGTGGAATAGGATAATAAAATCGTCAAAGATTGCTTGAATCATTTATGTAACAAATCAATCAAGTTAGGGTATTGAAATGGCACTAGTTAGACAATTAGTGTAACAAGTTTCTGACCCTAGATCTTTGATTTTGTACGAAGTGAGATATCCTCCCGTATTTCACATGGCTCCTACTCATGAATTATATTCCATCAAATAATTTTTCTTCAAGAGTAGATGCTAACTCTGGATAATTAGCAATTCGAACATGTGTAATATTTAACATAGTTATCACTTAAGCTCACGATTTTTCCACTAATAAAATAATTCAATGATTGAAAAAAAAAGCAATTTCGCACTTTGGAGATGTCAATATCGAATTGAAGGAAAGTGGGCTGAAAGGTGATTGCTAGTGTGGCTTGCGAAATTAGTTCTTAGAAAAAAAAGACTTTTAAGCACGCGTGAGAGGACAAATTGTGATCATGTAGTTCGTATTAGTGAAGTAGGTGAGGCTTAGTTTGCCATAAATCTATATATTCAAACCAAAAGTGGGGTCCCACCTTTGGCATTTCAAATTTACCCTTTCGTTATTCTTCTCATCAAGATTAAGGAACTATACAATGTTTGATTCATAGCTGTGTTTGCCTGCTTGATTTAACTACGATTATTTGCATTGATGTCTTTCATCATTTTGCTGAATGAAATTTTAACTAAACGATGTAAAAGGATGAACAAAATCATTTATGAATTTGAAAGATGGCTTAGCCGTAGAGTAAGAGTTTAGAGCTTCCAATGCGATTGACACTTGCGTGAACAAGATTATCTCCTACCACCATTAAAACTTCAGAATGTCCAGCTAAAAACGGCCCTGACACCCACCGGATTGGGTGGACAAACCCAAATTCAAAACTGCAGGAACTATCCGAAGGTTAACCGCCGGATATCTAGATGGCCGGATGTCGGGCCATTACTTTGACCAGGTACTCGACCCCGTGTTTTTCGGTAGGCACGGGCTTTTTTACACTTTCCAAAATCTTGCAAAAAATACTTGAATACCACAAATATAAGTCCAAATAATAAATAACATATTTGAGTGAGTTTCATAATAATCAAAATTAAATTAGGTCGACATAGGTCTGGTTCTATAATTCTTGAGGATAGTTGTGAAACTTGGTCAACATAGGCCTACTTCTATGATTCTTGAGGATAGTTGTGAAACTTTCTTTCATGTGAATATAACATGTGTCGAACTTTTAGTGAAAATATATTCCATGAGTGAAAGTGATAGTTTGAGTTACATTAAACTGTTATTGGAGCCTCAAGGAGATAAAATAGTGAATGGCGATGTTAAATGCTTTGAAGTGCAAGGACCGTCGCCTTCCCAAATGTTTTAACGCTCCAGAGCAAGTCCCACTCGACTCTCATGAGGAATGTTTCTTTAATGTTATGGGAAATTTTTTTTAAGCTCTGAAAATGAAATAGGCCGAGTTGATTATTTTGTGGCCGAAGAAGCGACACCGGCATTGGGGCTTGCTTTCGAAAAGCTAGTCAAAGGAATTTGGGTAAAAATAATCAATCAAAATCACAGTTTATTGCAGCTTTATAAGTCGTATTAGTCGAAATCACAGGACACATTTAAAAAATAATGAAGGAAATTTCAAATAAAGATTTGAAGGAGGCTACATTTTCAAAAGAAGGCATAAAATGTATATTACGTTAGTGAGAGTTTGAAGTGATTAAATTAGTCTCAAATAAAAATCTGAGCTCATCGATTATCCGAATGTTCGCTGGCTGGCGAAGAAGTGCATTTTTGTAACAGAAATGCAAAGAAATCAGCCACCGGACTCACACTATCCTTGAATTCGCTCCAGATATGTGCATGTAGAGAGACTGATGGGGCGTAGGTCCTGACCTTGCAAAGGAGGGAAGCAGGCTAAAAGAGAAAAAGTATTAATTTTTTGTGGAAAAACAAAAGGATCCCTACCCGCCGGCCCCACAGGCGCCACGTGGTCCACGTGGCGCCTTGTGAGTGGTCGGGGACCACGCTGACGAGGCGATCTAGGACCTAATATTTTCTCGATAGAGGAAACAAGGTGGTGGGAGCTACCTGCCCATCCAAATCAACTTTATCTTTTTTCTTTTCAAAAGTAAAGTCGCGTGGAGCGGAGTTACCACAAAAGTGAGGAGCAAATTTTCTCTTGTGCTTTTGACTAAGCAGAAAAGACAAAGAAAGAAAGGAAAGATGTCATCAAATCACATGGAATTCGTAATGATCGGCATAATTAGTGTGCTCAATTAACATTAGTGATGTTCATATGTAGTGTCGGTTTAGGTAGTAACAACATAAGCCAAACTCTCGCTGTAATGCCTACCGCATCCAACGTTAGTGGACGCTTTACGCTTTTGAAGTGCCATCCATCATTAAAGCTCAAACGCGGAAATCCATTTTTGGACTAAATAATCTGAATGGAATGTGTTCTTTCACACCTAGACAATGTCCTTTTTTTACGAACTCCCACATGAAGTATCCATTTCTTTTGACAGGGAATGACATCATTAAGCATATGAATTCCAAAAAAGCATCCAATGAGAAAGGCCTAGTTGAAAAAAAGTCCTTCGCTCCAAAGTAATAGAAAATAAGCTATTGGCGTACCGATTAATCATTTAATGTGTTATTCTAGAAAATTTCTCATTTCTTTGAATTTATACATCATAACCAGCCGCATCACTTTCAACTGAACAAACATCTTGATCTATTTTCATGCTTGAGCTATGAAAGGAAAAGGCAATCCTTATCCAATTTGTAACTAAGAATGCCTAATGCGCAGAAAATGTGACGTAGTGATTATTGGTGAAGACATACTCAAGTCGAAACCCTTCTCTCAAATCAGCTCAAGTATCTATGTACTTGAAAAACTAATACATCTTGCATAGGATATTACAATTGATTGACACGTCAAAGCTATCCTGTTAAGTCGCCCAATAGGCCCCCACTCTAAATTTGGATTTCTTCATTCCCATTGCATACTGATTTATCCCTAGTAACCGAATCATGAAAGGCTTAGAAATAAATTCATGCGAATTTTAGCTATCAAAATAGTAGTATGCAACAAATCATGCTGGCGACATTTGCTTGTTGTTCCCGGTGCCACAATACCTCGGTTCTTTGATAGGATGATTACACAAATGGTTTATGAATTTTGGCCCAATGTGCAATGTGGTCCATGCACTTTTAACTTATTCAATGTGGTCTCTGTAGCCTCATGTGCAAGTGATCGATGAACTTTTAATTTGTTCAATGTAATTCCTGGAGTTTTGAGACGTGTTCAATTTTTTCATGAACTATATGAAAATATTCAATGTTGTCCGAATGTTTTCATATAGTTTGAGGACAAAGTTGAAAAGGTTTCGAAAGTTCAGGAATCACATTGAATAAATTAAAAGTTAGTGAAATGCATTACACATTGGTTTACAGTTTATGAACAACATTGAACAAACTAAAAGTGTAGGAATTACATTGAAGGTCAAACATCATTTGTATCATTTTCCCTTCTCCGGCATGAAATCTCGAGCCGAGCTTCTTGAGCCCACGGCGCACCAACTCCTTCTCTCCAATTTCCTTCCCCGTCCCTCTCGTCAGATTTGCCCACAAAGCTAGAAGTCTTTGTTGACCCACCAAAAAGAAAGTCTTGCCTCTGCGTATAAAAAAAAAACCGAGAAGGTCCAATGGGGAACAAAATCTCATTGGTTGCGAATGCCATTTCCTGGAAGCCACAGCCAACTATTTTATTGGGGAGCCAATGGAGTAGTTTACCTTTTAAGATCTCGGTTTATCCTTAAAGGGCCTTCATTTTCCAAAATTCCAAGCAAACACACCAGCATCTGCCTTGTTTGATCAGATTCTAACGGCGGCTGCTGCTGCTTCTTCTTCAAAACCTAAGAGGAATTATGATGTCATCTTGAGTTTCAGAGGCACTGACGTTCGCAACAACTTCGTCAGTCATCTTTACACGGCTCTAGACCAGCATGATTTATTCACTTCTTGCGTTTTTCGATCGAGACGGTCTTTTTTACACTTTCCAAAATCCTGCAAAAAATACTTGAATACAACAAATATAAGTACAAGTAATAAATAACATAATTGAGTTAGTTTCATAATAATCAAAATTAAAGTAATAATCAACATAGGTATAATTCTGTAATTCTTAAGGATAGTTGTGAAACTTGGTCAACATAGACCTACTTTTATGATTCTTGAGGATATTTGTGAAACTTTCTTTCATGTAAATATAACATGTGTTGATCTTTCAGTGAAAATGTTTCCATAAGTGAAAGTGAATGGCGATGTTAAATGCTTTGAAGTGCAAGGACCGTCCCCGTCCCAAATGGATTGGTTCAACGCTTGGGGGCAAGTCCCTATCGACTCTCATGAGGAATGTTTCTTCAATGATATGGTAAATTTTTATTTAAGTCCTGAAAATGAAATAGGCCGAGTCGAGTATTTTGTGGCCGAAGAACTGACACCGGCATTGGGGCTCATTTTCGAAAATCTAGCAAAAGGAATTTGAATAACAATATTCAATCAAAATCATGATTTGTTGCAGCTTTATAAGTTGTCTTAGTTGAAATCACGCGGCATCTTTAAAAATTAATAAGGAAAAATTCTGAATAAGGACTTTAAAGAGGCTATTTTTTGAAAAGAGGATATAGAGTGGATATTATTTTAATAAAAGCCTGAAGTGCCTATATGGGTCTCAAATAAAGGCCCAAGTTCGTCGGCCATATGAATGTTCACCGACATTTCTAGCGACCAGAATAAGGGCATTTTTGTAACGCAAATGCGACGGAAATCAGCCACCGGACTCACTCCATCCTTGAATTCGCTCCAGTTATGAGCATGTAGAGGGAACATGGTGGTGGGGGCCGCGTGCCCATCCAAATCAACTTTATCATTTTTCTTTTCAAAAGCAAAATCGCGTGAAGCGGAGCTACCATGAAAGTGATGAGCAAATTTTCCCTTGCACTTTTGACTAAGCAAAAAAGACAGAAAAAAAGGAGAGATGTCATCAAATCACATGGAATTCGTAATGATCGGCGTAATTAGTGCGCTCGATTAACATTAGTGATTTTCATATTTAGCATCGATTTACATACTAACAACATAAGCTAAACTCTCGCTGTAATGCCTACCGCATCTAACGTTAGTGGACGCTTTACGCTTTTGAAACGCCATCCATCATTAAAGCTCAAACGCGGAAATCCTCTTTTGGACTAAATAATCTGGATGGAATGTGTTCTTTCACATTGAGACGACGTCCTGTTTTTTACGAACTCTCTCGTATGAAGTATCCATTTCTTTCGAAAATGACTTGCACTTTGATTTGACAGGGAATGACCTCACTAAGCATATGAATTACAAAAAAGCATCCAATGAAAAAAGCCCTGGTCGAAAAAAAATCCTTCGCTCTAAAGTAATAGAAAATAAGCTATCGGTGTACCGATTAATCATTTAAAGGTGTTCTTCTAGAAAATTTCTCATTTCTTTGAATTTATACATCATATCCAACTGCATCACTTTCAACTGAACAAAAATCTTAATCTATTTTCATGCCCGAGCTATGAAAGAAAAGGTAATCCATATCCAATTTGTAACTAAGAATGCCTAATGCACAGAAAATGTGACGTAGTGATTATTGGTGAAGACATACTCAAGTCGAAACGCTTCTCTCAAATCAGGTCAAGTGTCTATGTGCTTGAAAAACTAATACATCTTGCATAAGATATTACAATCGATTGACATGTCAAAGCTATCCTGTTAAGTCATCCAATAGGCCCCCACTCTAAATTTGGATTTCTTCATTCCCATTGCATACTGATTTATCCCTATTAAGCAAATCATGAAAGGCTTAGAAATAAATTCATTCGAATTTTAGCTATCAAAATAGTAGTATGCAACAAATCATGCTGGCGGCATTTGCTTGTTGTTCCCGGAGCCGCAGTACCTCGGTTCTTCGATAGGATAATTGCACAAATGGTTCATGAATTTTGGCCCAATGTGCAATGTGGTCCCTGCACTTTTAATTTATTCAATGTGGTCTCCGTAGCCCAATGTGCAGGGTGGTCCATGAACTTTTAATTTGTTCAATGTAATTCCTAGAGTTTTGGGACGTGTTCAAATTTTTCCATGAACTACATCAAAATGTTCAATGTTGTCCGAATATTTTCATATAATTTAGGGACAAAGTTGAAAACATTCCGAAAGTTTAAGAATCACATTGAATAAATTAGAAGTTCTTGGAATGCATTGCACACTGGGTTACAGTTCATGGACCATATTGAACAAGTTAAAAGTGTAGAAACTATATTGAATATTAGGTCAAAGTCAAAGACCATTTGTGTCATTTTTCCTTCTCCGGCATGGAATCTTGAGCCGAGCTTGTTGAGCCCACGGCGCGCCAACTCCTACTCTCCAATTTCCTTCCTCGTCCCTCTCGTCCGCTTTGCCCACAAAGCTGGAAGTCTTTGTTGACCCACCAAAAAGATAGTCTTGCCTCTGCGTATAAAGAAAATACCGATAAGGTTCAACGGGGAACAAAATCTCATTGGTTGCGAATGCCATTTCCTGAAAGCCACAGCCAACCATTTTATTGGGGAGTCAATGGAGTAGTTTACCTTTTAAGATCTCGGTTCATCCTCAAGCACCTTCATTTTCCAAAATTCCTAGCAAACACACCAGCATCTGCCTTGTTTCACCAAATTCTAATGGCGGCTCCTGCTGCTTCTTCTTCAAAACCTAAGAGGAATTACGATGTCTTCTTGAGTTTCAGAGGTACCGACATTCGCAACAACTTCGTCAGTCATCTTTACACGGCTCTCGACCAGCATGGTTTATTCACTTATATCGATAACGAGGAACTAAAGAAAGGACAGAAAATATCGCTGGCGCTTATGAAGGCAATCGAGGAATCACATGTTGCAATCATCGTTTTCTCCGAGAACTATGCTTCCTCGCCGTGGTGTTTGGAAGAGATGGCGAAAATCATGGAGTGCAAGGCACGTAACGACCTGGTTGTGTTTCCAGTCTTTTACAAAGTGGAGCCAAGAGAAGTGAGAGGGGGGAGAGAGAGTTATGGGAGAGCTATGGTGAAGCACGAGTACAACTTTGGAAAGGATTCGGAAAAAGTGAAGAGATGGAAGGAGGCTCTCTTTGACGCCGGTAGCTTGTCTGGGTGGGGCTTGAATGATGGGTAAGTAGTAATTGATGTGACAAACTGCCTTGTCTTTGTTTATATATGCTGAATCACATGATGTTTTTTTTTTTTTTCCTCGATGAAACTTAATTATATCTTTGTACCGCTGAATCAATGTGCCAATTACTTTTTGGATTTTTTTTCAGAGATGAAGCAAAGCTTATAAAGAGAATAGTGGAGGAGATCTCTTCACGGCTAGACCGAAAACCCTTACATGTTGCTAAGCATCCAGTTGGGATACATCCCGTGTGGTAAAGCTGAAATCAATGTTAAATCTCGAGTCCAATGATGATGTTCTCATGATAGGATTATGGGGACAGGGGGGCATAGGAAAGACAACTTTAGCCAAAGCCCTTTACAATGCTATCTTTAGACAATTTGAGGGTTCATGTTTCTTGGCAAATGTTCAAAAAGTTTCAAGAGATTCCAAGGATTTGGTTTCTGTGCAAAAAAAATTGTTGTCCGATATATTAGTTGGAAAAGGATTAGCAATGACCAGTGTTGATGAAGGCATCAATTTAATGCAACATAGACTTTGCCGCAAAAAAGTTCTCCTTGTTCTCGACAATGTCAATGACTTAGAACAGTTAAATGCTTTAGCTGGAGATTGTGAGTGGTTTGGTAAAGGAAGTAGAATCATAATTACTACAAGAGATAGCCATTTGCTAACTTCCCAGGAAATAGATGAAGATCACATCTATGAAGTTCAAACTCTAGGGAATTGTGAAGCTCTTGAACTTTTTAATAAGCATGCCTTTGTAAGAAACAACAAAATAGTAGTACGGAGGGATCTTGTGGATAGTGCTTTGCGTTATGCTAATGGACTTCCTTTAGCACTTGAAGTATTGGGCTCTTTCTTGCGTGGTAGAAGAGAACATGAGTGGGAAAGTGCACTGAGTAAACTTGCCAAAAGTCCTAATGAAAAAATCAGTAAGGTTCTTAAGTTAAGTTATGATGGATTAGAGCAAAATGAAAAGGAGATCTTCCTTGATATTGCATGTTTCTTCAAGGCGCGATCTAAAAAGGACATTATGAAAGTTCTTGATGGTTGTGACTTTGACACAAGTATTGGGGTACAAGTTCTAGTTGAGAAGTCCTTGATATTTGAAGATGGATGTACCCTATGTATGCATGACTTGATTCGGATGATGGGAATGGATATTGTCAAACAAGAATGTCTAGATGATCCTGGAAAACGCAGCAGGTTATGGCTTTATGATGATGTTCATTATGTCTTGTCGAGGGATATGGTAAGATATATGCTAGTTTAGACTTTGATTTTATTCTCTTATTCTCTGGATTCGTACATTAATCGCAATGCAAACTTGACAAATGCAGGGAACAAATGCGGTAAAAGCCATAGTTTTGAATTTACACGAGCCAAAAGAGATATGCATAGGTCCTGATGCTTTCACAAACATGAAAAGGTTGAGGTTGCTCATCATGATTAATGTGCATACCTCTCTCCAAGGTCCTATTGGTCTTCCTAATGAATTAAGATGGTTTGAATGTCCTGAATGTCCTTGGGTTCCACAATTTTCCTCTGGTCCAAAGAAGTTAGTTGGACTTGATATGCAAAGAAGCAACATCCAAGTAGTGAGGGAGCAATTTAAGGTGCGCATTTAAATGAATAGTATTTCATTCCTTGTCTTTTATATATCCACTTCTATATGCATATGAATATGAATATACATTGATTATTGAAAACTTCGAATGCAACAATTACTAATTCTGATGGTGCTCGTTAATTTGCTTAAGAAATATCTGCATGTATTAAATTGTTTATATTAGATTAAAGCATTGAATACAGGATGTCGTTCAACTAATTGAACCAACATAAGTGGATCATTCTCGTTTAGGGGAGCATTAAACACTTTCCTATGTGAATCTTCATGTTGCTTCGAACAAAAATATTCAAGAGAAAGGTCCAATCTCATTTTCAAGATATTTCAAGTACTGAAAATCATAAGAACATTGAACTTAAAGCATGGGTAACTATTGAGTACCGAAAATTGGAGAAAAACTTATTGTTGATGTAATTTAGAGATTGAAGAATGACTGTGCTTGAACTTTCAAAATACATGAAATGAGGATTTAATCTGTCATATTTTTGAAATGATAGATTCTGAAAAAGTTATTAAGGATTCTATACAATATTGCAGAAACAATCCGGCTAGACTTCTTTTGAAATTGCTTATCGAAAGACTTATTTGCTTGATCATTGAAGTGAGTGCGTGCCGAATGATTTTGACTGAACCTTTCAATTTTTCTCAATTTTAATGGTTAATGGTGTAAGAAACAAAGGACATAAAAGATGCTTTCCGTACACAACTTTCTGCATTTTTTAGAAGTTTGACTCACCGAATTACAATATGCAAACTCAGCTTGAACCAATAACAAATTGCATTGTTTAACATGTTTTTCTATAAAACTCCTTAATAAAATACCTAAAATTCCGTCAACAGTCTCGGCTTGTCCATCGGTGTGAGGATGGCTAGTAGAACTAAACTAAGGTCGAGTCCCCATTTTTCACCGTAATGAATGCCAAAAGTGACTAATAAACTTGACATCACTATTAGAAGGGGGTTGTTTTTGGAATACCATCAAGGCGCAGAATTCACCAATATAAAACTCAATAATATGTAAACCATCAAGGCTCCATGACAATCATTTACAAATTTTTTACCATATAAAAGCCATCCCACAAATCCCTTCCTACTAATAGCAACATTTCCATTCATAATGCGCAAGTGCGAGGGAAAATGTTGGTTAGGTTTGTCTCAATTTATAAAGTGTAGTTGACATTCTTCACTTGTCCTATGGAAAAACTCACCACCTTTATCTTTTGAGAGATACGCCTTCAAATACAATTTCTAAAATAACAATTCAAATCTTATTCCTTAAACTCCCTATCATTTAAAATTCTTTTCGTCCTTTGGAACGATGTGCCATAATTTTGAGAGTTCATTGAGAATTTGCCATATTGAGAATACCAAAATCATTATGGAATGACAACTCATTGATAAAGGCATCTGAAGAATAAAGTAGTAAAACTTAATCGAAAGAAGGTGTAAAAATTCTCATCATATATTCAACAGATGTGCACCTTAGGGGTTTGATAAATCACACATGAGATCCACTAGATCAAGATGTCAAAGTCGATTGATGCATGTACACTATATGATATATATATATATGTGTGTGTGTGTGTGTGTGTACAAATGCAAGGTATAAATGTGGGGGTTGTATTTATGATGATATAGTAAACTTTGAGCTCTTACCCTCCACCAACGTATATGTAGCTAAAAAAACAAAAACTAAGCAAGACGGCTTGGACTCCATTATTTTTCATTTTTTTTGTTATATTTATAACCATCTAGGCGTACAAAAATGCCTTAAAAAAAAAAAAACGATCCACCAACCACCACTTCCTAATAAAAGATGACTAGAAGAGATTCCTGAACTTCCACAGCCTCTGCGGGATCTACAGGAGGGTGGTTGGGAATCTCTACATAAGATTCCAGATGTTAGCTTAAATTCATGGGATGAATTAGTTGGCAAAGGATTGACCGTTGCTTATGTGCTCCCACTTGAGGTTACACACACTCTCTCTCTAGTGCCTGGTGAAATTATGAGTATTATTCTTTTTTTCTTCCCTCTCTTCTGACGAATTTACAAGGAGTACTTACTAAACTCATATTTAAAAAGGGAGAGCGAGAGCTCTATATACACCATAAGATCAAGGAATTCTGATCACAAGTGGCTTGAATTATGGTCAAGTGCTTTTTATTAAAAAAAATCAGAGCCAGATTTTGAATTGAATATACATATCTCGCTTTTTTCCATTGTTCGGCCGGAATGTCTGTGCAAGTTGGTTTTATTGTTCTTGCAGGACTTTGAAAAATTGAAGTTCATGAACTTGAGTGGATGTCAGTCGCTGGTTTGTATGCCCGGACCTCTCTTGTACTCCAAATCTCGACAAATTGTACCTTTATGGATGCAAAAATTTGGAGTGTGTCCACGAATCAGTTGCATATCACGGCAAGTTACGGTTTTTGGATTTAGGTGGGTGCTCTAAATTGCAAAGTTTCCCTGATATCCTGGTTAAGAATGAAGCCTTGGTGGACATTCGGTTAAATAATACTGGAATTAAGGAACTTCCTGCATCCATAGAAAATTTTATCTCTTTAAAGCGCTTGTATTCATTTGAAAGCAAGGAACTGGCAATCCTTCCGTCTAGCATTTACAGGTTGCTAAATCTTGAATATTTGCAACTTGAAGGCTGCTCAAAACTAATCAAGTTTCCAAAGGAGGAGGAGGAGGATTTGAGTGAACCCCATACAAAGGCGGGATTTCCTAAGTTAACATGGTTGAACCTTGGATGGTGCCATCTATCGGAAGTAGAGTTCCTGGAAAATCCTTCCTGTTTTCCCCGCTTACGAACTTTAGATTTGTCGGGAAACAATTTTACTAAACTTCCTTCATGTGAGAAACTATATAACTTAGAAAATTTGGATGCTTCGTATTGCCAACAACTACAAGAGATCCCCAAGATTCCTGGAAAATTGAGAAGACTAGAGGCAAAAAATTGCGAATCTCTGAGTAGAATTCCCCCCAACATATGCAACGTCGAGATCGTTGAGTTATATTCACGTAAGGAACCGGTTCGTAATGGGTTCTCCGTGAATGATTTGTTCAAGCCTGAGGTAACTCTCTCTCTCTCTCTCTCTCTCTGATTAATATAGAGTCGTGTATATGTTGGTTGCATTGAGTGTTCGTGTATTGCATAAGGCTAAAAATCTCGGAATGTTGGGCTAATTAAAAAAACCAAACATATAGAAAGTGATTCTGCATGTATATGTGGTGGAGGTTGCCATAAGGCAACGCAAAGGATACTCTCTTTATTTATAGAACTCTAGTTCGCTGTTGAATTACAAGGATCACCCAATGAAAAACTTCAATAATACATGTTCATCCAGTTCCAAAGTCTTCAACAATACATGTCCTGTTTCCACCAATAAAGTACAAAAAAATGTTTGTATTGCTATTGCTAACTATATCTAAAACTCTAGGACTACCACTTAACTCATTGAAACTCCTCTTTTTAGTTGCCAATTTCGAAAAACTATCTAACAGTCTACATCTATGACAGAAATTTCATCGCCAAACAAATTGCCGAGTAATTCTACCTGGAGGAGAGATGCCAAAGTGGTTGCTCCCCAATAAAGAGGGTTCTATATTTTTCGTGGCTTCAAAGTACCTGTATAAAAAGATCCTAGGAGTAGCTTTCTGTGTTGTATTTCGAGTAGAAGGAAGTTCGTATTTCTCATTTGAGCTTATAGGATCCGTTAATTGCAAATGCACGAATCACACCAGGTATGTCGGCCCATTTGATTTGGATCATGTGTGGCTTGAGTATATGGAATCAAAGGACGTGTGGACAGTAGACGATTTTGGTCCAAATGACTTGAGCCATTTCCACATTAGCATTAGAGTATCCGACGATGGTCTTCGTCCACCTTCCAGAGTATTTGTGAAAAAGTGTGGATTCCGACTAATATGCAAGTCACTAAGCAACGATTTGGAGGTTTTGTTTCAAAACGATCAGTTGCTAGATCCAGCTTTACTCTACGAGGTTTCGTATGAAGATAATCCAACGAGCACAGAGGAAGAAAGTTCAAGTGAAACAAAAGATTTACAAGATAGTGAAACGTGCACAGAGGAAGAAGGATTGAACATGGTTGACTTTTCAATTGAGGTATCTCTCTATCTCTCTCTCTCTGCATGTATATCCGCGTGTGTTGATGCGGAGTGTACGTTGGGCGCACGTAATGCAAAAGCCCAAAAATCTAGACAGACAAACAAATTTAATATAAAGTGATTCTGCACATGTATATGAAGCTTAACAAAATCTCAAATTGATGCCATGACAGACCTGATGTTCGTAATTCCTGTATTGAAAAATAATGTCGAAATCCTAGAAGATCTAACGAACAGTGGACACGTGGTTCTTGAAGTTATGGTTGATCATAACAACCAACACCAATAATAGTACTAGATCAACTCTACGGACCAAGATAAAACTACACAACAATAATAATTCAACAATTCGACATGAGACCTTTTTTACTCTTTGGTGTTTGTTGCTATTGTGATCGGGTACCGTCACACTACATGCCTTGCTAGCCACATGCGGATTACTTGGACAGTTTGATTTAATTTTATTGATAGAGAGTATCAGATTTGAGATTCTCCTTTTATATATAGTTAGAGCAGACATAAAAGGTGAAAGTGGTTGGATGAGGCTGGTCTGTGGAGATGGCATGAATTGGATTTTCCTTTTCAATTTTCCATTAGTTTGAGTGTGAGTAGAAGTTTTTTCTTTTATTTATTTTAATAATGTTAAGTTCGTTGCAAGTAAGTTGGAGTTCAATTAGGACAGTTTGTATTGAAGAATAGGTGATTTCTAAAGTGAACACATAACAATGAACATTAGACAGTGGGTTCTGACGAGGACGATTAATTTCTTGGATATGCTGTTATCTTTTCCATCAATTTTTCACTTCCTATATAGTACACTTGTATTGTATGAGCTACGTTTAGGGGAATTCAATCTAATATTAGGGGTGGCTAGCACTTGCAAGGGAATGATTTCCAATCGTAAGCAAGGATCAATATGTCTAATTATTATAAAACTCTAGCTTTAGTGGAATTACTAGGAATATGCTCAAATCAAACTCTTCTTCTTGAACTAATTACAAACTTGGATACTTCTAACAATTTACTCATATAACAGAAGCATCGCTATTCCAGCTTTTGGCAAGGTTTCCGAAATGTTCGCCCAGGAGGAGAGATGCCAAAGGAGTTTGTCACCGTCGAAGACGGCACAATATCTTTCATGGCTTCACAGGACTTGTTTAACGAGTTCCGAGGATTCTATCTTTGTGTTGTCTTCAGTGTAGAAGATGGAAAAAAGGAAGTATCTTTCGACATCGTATCACATGTTAATGGCCAAAGGCGGAATGAGTTATCAGGAACTCTCGGTTCATTTGATACGGATCACGTGTGGTTCCAACTTTTCAGGCCATGGGCGCTGTGGGGAATGTTGGGGGGATCAGTTGACTTTGGTCAATTTGACGAGAGTTATTTACAATTTAGCCTTAAGATTAGAGTAACGGGTGGAATCGTGAAAAAGTTGGGATACCTGATACAATCCGAGCAATTAGGGGATGCTTTGAAGGTTGAGCTTGAAAAGAATCGATTAATGGATCCAGCTTCACTCTGTGAGGATGAGAAGAGTCCATTCTACTATATCGGGAAGAGAGGATATCCTTACAAAGAATACTGACGCACGCAGGTCGGAATTGACAGCCCGTTTCAAAGACGCTCCAATGTAATAGAAGAGGGCATCATGTCTGGCTCATGTGTCTTCAGCATGGGGTGCTGCTGGAGGCAATATATGGGTTGCGAAAGTGTGTCTTCTTCTTTTTTTTTTTTTTAATTTCTATTTTTTTTCTCCTTTGTGGCCACATCGGCGGGCGGGTAAAATCCCTCTCTTAGTTTTATTTTTATTTTCTCCTTTTGTTATAATTACTCTACTAAAGATTATTCGCAGGTCACTAATTAACTTCTCATCTTCTAAATATGAATTCGAAATAATTCTCTAGTATTTATTATCTGACCTTCTAAAAGGGGTTTTAAAATCTTTACGTAATGGCAAATATTATATCACGGTGTTGCGTGTACGCAAGAAATTGATATTTGAAAGTTTAACAGGGTAATGATATTATTTGTACGTTGCAAACATGACAGTACCATTATGCTATACTTCTTGTCTTGTTTCATTGTTCTTTAGCTTTGGATTTAGCATTTAATACTAAATGCTACGAATTTTAAGAAATTTATATGATGTTCTAGTAATTGAAAATAATTTAAAATGCTTTTACATGCTTGCTTTGTTGGGGAGATATGCAATCCCAAACAAGCGAAAAGAATTATATAATCAAATCTACCGTAAAAAGTTATACGTGATGTCACGTGACTGATTTGAATTATATTGTCGCATAATAGCCTGGATTACCTTATTTTGCAATATTAAAATTATTAAATAATGGAAAGAAGTAGCGGTAAAATACACAATATGAAGAATGTGATTGAGGATGTAACGGCGAGCACGATTCATTACTACTTCGATAACAAAATTAAACATACTTGTAAAAAGCATGCAAGAAAATATAACTGCGACAAATTATGGCCTATTTAGCTAGCTAAAGAAATGTTTGAAGCTCGATATGTATATACAGAGAGAGAGAGAGAGAGAGAGAACTAACTCTCAAGCGATATAATATACAAAACTTCATGTACTCGCTCATTTGTCAATTAATTTCGCAAACTGCCAACCTTATAATTGGCTTATATATAGTTTATTTGCTTGAAATGAGCGGTTGTAACATTCGAATTTTTTATCCATTTTGGGGTTTATAAAAGCATAATTTGTCGGTCGCTTATGGTAAAATCTCGTCAAGGAACCAGTCACTCCGGTTATTATTTTAAATTAGAGATTTCGCTAAAATTGCACTCGATCAAATTTTAAATGCGTTATTTAGACCACGAACTTGGCGATCAATTTTCGGTGTTTGGGACAAAATAAATTGGACGGTGTCAATATTAATGTTGCGGTATCGAGATTATCGGGAATGAAGGAAAAGTTAGAGGTTTTGGACGGTGCGAATTTGGACTAGTAGACCCCCTCGTTAAATTTTGGTCTATTTAAATTGGCCTTTGTCCCTTTTTAAGTGCGAAATCTATTATGGGCTGGTAGACCATTTTCGGTTTGTCATTTGGGACACCGGGTCGCGTTAAATATTTGAATTTTCAAATATTATTTCTCTTCTCTCTCTCTCTCTCTCTCTCTCTCTCTCTCTCCCCCCTTGGGAACCCGCGCGCGTCCCATCCCCCCTGCCATGCTGACCCCCCCACCTGCTCTCTCTCTCTCTTCCCTTCTTCTTTTTCTTTTTCTTTTTTTTTTCTTCCTTTTCTCTTTTCTTCTCTCCCTCCTTCTTCTCCCTCCTACTTGGGGCCCTTACAGTTCGCCTTATACCTTCTTCCTCCTCCTCTGACCGCGCTTTTGCCGCCAGCCCTCGCCCGGGACCGCCCGCCCTTTGCGCGCCGCCCGCCCTTGAACGCCTTGGCGCCCGGCCAGCGCTGCCAGCGCCCCTCCCCTCTTCTCTTCTTTTTTCCCGGGCTTTGGTCGTGGGGGGGCGCCGACCAGATCCATCGCCCGCGCCCGTATTTGCTCCGCCGAAGCCGCCCGACCCAGCTCGTCGACCTCACCCCGCGCCAGCGGCTTATTTTGCCACACCACCTCCCCTTGCCTCTCTTCCCGGTCTCCCCCCACCACCTGTCTCGCCAGGCAGAGCGTTGGGCAGCGCCCGCCAGCCGTGCCACCCTGCGCCGGCCAGCCCGCCGCCATCGCCCCTCCCGCCTAGCGACCACCGCCACCGCAGTCGCCTCCCATAGCCTCTCTCTCTCTCTCCCCCTCTCTCTTTCTCTCCTCCTACATCTCTCCCTCTGGCTTCATCGCCGCCTCCCCTACCATCCCGGTCGTCGCCTCGGCCAACCGACCAGCGACCACCACCCCCGAACCCGCGCCCTAGCCGTCATTGTCCATTTCTGTGCCTTTTTCATCCGGTGAGTCTTTGTTCATCCGAACACTATTCATTTCGGTATGGCAACTTTTTCGGCGACAACATTCACGCCCGATTTCTTGTTCACCGAACCGAATCGGTTCGTCCGGCCCGTTTTAAGTGCCGGACACCGGTGAGTACAACCCTAAACCCTAATTAGGATAATTTACATTTCTAGACGGTTTAGGGGTTAAATAGGGTTATTTAGGGGTTAATTTAGGGGTTAAATTGTGGAATTGATTAGGGACTTTGATTGTGGTCGATTTGGTGGATTATTCTGATTAATTAATGGAGGATTAGTGGCCGGAGTGGCGCGATAAGTGGGCTGGACAATTTGGATTAAATCGACCCGAGTTCGGGAAAGTTCGGGTTAATCGTGGATTATTAATGCCGCCATATTTCGATTTTGTGGTGGTCACTTAGAGTAATGTTTGGGGAGTATGATGGAGTAATTTGATGACACTTATTGGCTTAGAAATTGTGGTTTAGCGAATGGCCACGATTGGATTTGATTTGGGGCAAGGCAAAATTATTTTGAGGTCTAATTGTGCAATTACCGGGAATGATTGATTAGTGTAATTGACTGGCTAATTGAGCCTCGGTTGTGGTTCATTTGATGGTGTCCTGTCACTTGTCTAAGCGGGACTAGAAATGGATCGATTTGATGGGCCTCGAGTCTTGTGAATGCTTGTTGACCTAGTTATGTGAATTTGTGCATGGATAGTGTGCTGATTTGATGCTATGACTAATTTAAATTGATTGTCTGACTTGGGCATGTGAATTTATGAATTTGAATATCGCGGTACAAATTGAGTGTGTTACCTCGTAATTCGCATGTGGATGCCCAAGTGTGAATTTTATGGCCATGGGTGCACATATCAAGCATTGGCACGGCATTTGCATTTATAAGTGTGCCCGGTGACATGTGCATTGTGATCACCTAAATTGCCCGATGCGTTTTACGAGGTTCGGGATAAAATTGAGGTTTGTGAATGTGTGATCACAATAAACCACGATCGTGTTACGCGGGGTAGTGAACCCGCCCCGAGGCGTGTTACGCGGGGACGATGCCCGTTTACCGGAAGATGACCAACCCGATGCGTCTTACGCGGGTAGTGTGTCATGAGCCCGATGCGTTTTCACGCGGGTCAGAGATCGATCTCGGTGAATGACCTGATGCGTTTTACTGTGGTCGGACCTCGATGCGTTTTAACGCTGGTCGGGAGGAGAAATTGAGAAATGGCTGAGTGCTAGTGTGCAAGTGTGCGTTAATGCATTGATGAGGCATGAGCATGAGTGCGAGCACTAGCATATGCATAACATGCGTTGTGACATAGAAATGCACGTGTATGTGCTGTGATTAGATTCTGCCGCGTGGCTGTTTTTGTTGATTTGACGCCTAACCTGCAGGGTCTAGTGAGATTAGATTTAGGCCCGAGGGCCTGAGTCAGTTATGTGTGTATTTTGTGTTGTTTAGTACTTGTCAGGAGGTGCATGTTAGCCTAGTTTAGGTTTAGGGAATTACTCGCTGAGATTTATTCTCACGGTTGTTGTAAAACCGATATTTTTAAATCCCGGCCTTGAAGATGACGGGTGTCTTGATGCATTTTTGGGAGAAGCCCCGGCTAGTTGTAGTGCTCAGAGCCCCGAGCCACTTATCTCTTTTTTTGTTAATAGTGGCTTTGAACTTTTTTTTTTTGATATTTGGTAGTTGGGCTGTATATGAATATTGTAAATGATTCTCAGCATTAGTACAAGTGATAATTCTGTGGTTACCCTTGGTTGTCGTTTATCTATGTACGGTGGATTTAATTGCTTCCGCATGTGCTTTGAATCTCTGTCTTGGGTTTGGGTCGGCGACCCAGCGTCCCGGGACGTCGCACCGCAATCGACCTTTGCGGGGATGTGGCGCACCGAGAAGTGCAGGCGTGACAACGATCGCTTGTAGAATATCATTGGTATACTCTCATTATAAATTTATGGAATTAGCTAATTTGAGTTGTTACTCACTGTTGACACCTTAATTTTGCGGCAAATCAAACACGCATTTTTGTAATATGTGCAAAAATAAATAAATAAATAAATGGGCAATAAAAAATGATGGATGAATAAAAATAACCACCGTAGAAGAGGCCACTTCCTTTCAGCTAGGGGTGTCAGCGGGTCGGGTCAGGTCGGGTTTTCATGATACCCGACCCGATCCAAACAATGAATATATGTGCTTGACCCGACCGAAACAAGACCCGAACATGATATAGCCGCACAATCGGGTCGGGTCGGTTCGGATTCATGTTTAGAGGTTTACTAATCGTTATTGATACAAAAGATAGAACAAAAGGTGGCTAAGTACATTGATAAGGCTTCGTTGACAAAACAAAGATTCCTTACAAACAGTTTGCCATCAATTTCGAATTTCTTTTTCCCCTACTGTTCTGAGACTTGCCCTTAGGGAACTTTCAATTTTATTTGTAATTTTATAGGCATCGATAGTAATAGAACTTGTTATACAATCAGAGAGGACAAACTACTCTTGAGCAAAGTTCCCCAAGATCTCCTTCACAATTTCCTGGATTTCGTCTTTTCTCCATTCCAAAACACTCTTATCGAATGATTCCCCTCCAATATCTTCTCTGTGACATTTGCCAGTTGCTTTTCGTCTTCTAAGAGCTGCAAGTACAATCAAGTGAGCACACCAGAGATGCTAAGAGGAGTCACGACAGACCTATCAAAAATTCTTGGTGCGGAAAAGTGCATGAAAGGAAACATAAAAACATCTTCTAAATTTGGAATCTCTTATACAAAAACTCTAAACACATGCTGGGGAAGGTTAAACAGTTTACAAACTCTATTCAAGTAAATTTGCAAACTCTGTTCAAGACATAAGTAAATTTACAATAAGAATAAAAAATATTGGATTAGCAAGTACCAATCTCCTCCTGCTGCTCAGTATGGGCAAGAGGCAAAATAGCGTGGCCACTAGGAAGCCACCAGGTCTCACACATGGAATGGCATAAGGACTAGTTTTCAGAGATGCAGCTGAGTATGCATCAATTCCATGGTTAGCCAACTTTCGGGCGGTGCTCCCTCAGAAAGCGTACAAGCACAGCAGGCGGAACATTCTGTAAAGTGCATTAAGAGAGGCATAGACGAAGTTAATCAGGAAAGTAAGTTCAGAGCAACAACCAAGAAACTATAAATAAGTTCATAGCAACAACCAAGAAACTATAAAGCAACAGCTGGTGGAAGAAAAAGGGCCTTCAGCCACCGTTACTGCAAAAAGGCTGGGAGAATAACTGTAGTTGAAACTAACTCAACAGTAGTTTATATATTCATTTTCAGTCAAAGATAGCACAACAACTGCAAGAGTGAACTCTTTACACGAAGACGTTAAGAGCTTTCCCTTGTGCTAAATTTCTTGTAACCAGGAGGAATGCTAATGAAGGAGCCAATCGGGCTACTTCTCAAATCAAAGGCCCGTCTTCGTCAAGTCTAACACATTGAAATTGCTAATGCAAATCGAGGTGCGCATTTTCCATTCACACAACACAACATCGGGCGGGAAGGAGGCCGCTCTCAAAATGCATCGAGCTCCGCCCGAGGGCGGCGAGAAGATCTAACGGTGAAGCGGGGAGGGATCTCCGGTGAGGCGAACTTCGAAGCTTGCGAGAGCCTCGGATGTGGAGGTGGAAGAAATGATAGGGTTTACTTTGGCTTGCGCTCGGAACAAGAAGGACAAATGGGTGGGCTTGTTTGGGCGGGCTCGGTAGATCCAAAACAAGTTTCGTCTTCATTTTTATTGTTACCCAAACAAGTTAAGACCAACCCAACCTAATATGAAAATTCCTTATTTAGATCGGGTCGATTCGGTTGAGTCATGTTTGGCCGGGTACGCGGCACACCTACTTTTCAGCTCCATCGCCGCCGCCATCGGTCGATCGTCTACCATCTCCGATCGATAACAGCCGCCATCAAATCTCCCTCGCGGTCACGCAATCTCGGCCGTGGCCAGGAAAGGGCATGGACGCTCGTCACCACCGCGAACTTCTCTCCTGCTCTTTCTCTCTCGTCTAGTCATGCAGGAGATTCCTTTCCAGCTCCAGCTAACGATTTCACCATCTGCGGGAAAATTTCACAGTCACCACCACGATACACTCACCTGTGAACTTCTTGCTTTTTAGTCTTGCAGGAGATTCCGCTAACGGACACCACGGCGTAGCAAAGACTCGCAAATCGCCCGAGGCGAGGAACCGAGAAAACTAACTTTCTCTCTCATCTTGACCTTTCTGGACCAAATCCGATGTCTCGCCAGTGGTCGAAGCCAATGGCAGCTGAATTGCTTCATCGCCAACCGTCTTCGTGAGATTCTCCAAGTCTTTCGGTGTCTTTCATATATTAGCAGGTAACCATTGAATCTCCCCAAAGGTAGGATCTTGGTCGATTCATGGAGACTCGATCTTAGGATTATTCTGTATTGCCTTTTGCGAGAGCTTGAGTTGTTCTCTCAACTGTTGTCTGTTATTTGGTCTTGGATTCGCGATTCCTCTCTAGCAATTTTTTAGTGGGATTTCTCATGTTTATATTCCTCGCCAATTGATAGGAATTCTTATTTGGAGAACATCTCACCCTTCATGATCACCACCTGTTCGACGTTTTGCCTCAAAGATGATAATGATGAATTTTTTTCCTCATTGATTAGTCTGAGATCACATAGAGTGGATTTGGATGTTGTTGTTCGACATGCTGATCATATATATTGCGAATTTGATGCTTCATCCTTTGATGGCAAGAGAGTTCCCTTTCCCTTGGTGCTTCGGTTTACTTTTTACTTTGGTTGTGAGACCGAATTGTCATCTAATAGTAACGGTAAGTCACAATACATTGGCGGTGAAAAAATCACAGCCAAGCTATATCAAAGTTCAATCTCGTTTTTTATGCTCATGAAAGACCGTTCCACCAAAGTTTGAAAAAGAGTCTTCGGCCTACTTCGAATTCAAAAGAAGCGGGAGCGGTTATGAAACTTCACCAAGCTTGAACGTGACAAAGTAGCTGACGAGAAATGCTAAGGGATTGGAAGTTTAGTTAAATTGAGAAATCATGGATGCGTGAAAGCAGTTAAGTTAAGAAATCATGGATATATGAAAGCAGTCAAGTTAAGAAATGGAAATCGGCCTAGTAACGATCGAAAGCAATTTAAGACTTACAAATAGAAGAAATGCAGTTAATTTCATTCGGCTCTTTCCTTTGAGTCTAGTGTTCTTTGCTTTCATTTCTTTATTCCTTGCATTGCACCTTCAATTAATTCACAGCACTTCCATTTTAATTTCTGAGCAATTTACTGTATTTGTCGTTAGATCATTTTCCATCAAATCGTTTAATGCATGGCTTTCGGGAGTTCGCACGCATACATGGACAAAAAAATTGATCGCTTTAGAGCCAGGCTAGAAAAAGAAACTAAGCTTGTTATTTGTTTACCCAACTGCTTGACAACCAGATCAACTTACATCAAGCGAATTTGTTAAGACAATATCATATAACTAAACATGCCCATGTACACAAGCGATCGCACTATAATAGGATTATAAAGTTAGCCACTATTGGTTCAAGAGGTGGCTCCCACCATGTAGCACTTTATCCTAACGAGGTTCAAGAGGCGGCTTCCATGATGTAATACTTTGTCCCGCGTGGCATTTTGTTCGCATCGTACACAAATGTCGGTCCATATTTGATGCACATGCATGATGTCATCCATTCACGTATCTTATGCTCGATATTTCACATAGTGAATAACGGCTCCTCAAGCAGATTTGTGGTATGCCGTTATGCACTTGCTTTCCGATGCCATATGGTATTCAATAAGAGTAATGATTCCTGAGCCGAAGGAATCTGCTGAATCTACATACCAAATTGAGTTGGCTCTAGATGAACTTTTTACATGTCCGCTTGCTAAGTTCGAATGCGAAATCTGTAATTGATGCAAGCATCGCCATCAAAACTCTTTGTCTCCATCGTCTGTATTTCCTTTTTTTTTTCCGGTGACTTCAAAGAAGCTGGATTGATCTCTCGTGAGTTGCGACTCTCCTTTACAGCCATGGTACTCTATCCTCTCGTCTTCTTCAAAGCGTTTTTTGCACGTCGTGAGTTCTGCTTCGCGCTCGAGCGAAGGCTGGGGCACAATTACGAGGGGATAATAAAGTGCGGGATGGAAATGATGATTGATGAGGCGGAGAGCGAGGGTGATAGAGTCTCTTTGGACTGCTTTGTTCAGTCCAAAATTCCACGAGGTAAGAATGAACAAAATCATCCATGAATTGAATGATGGCAAGGGCGTAGATTGCGAGTTTAGAGCTTCCAAAGCCATTGACATCTGCGTGAACAAGATTTATCTCCTACCGCCAGTGCTCGTCTCTTCTCTATTTCTTCCGAAGAACCCCACTGCTCGACGTCCACCATGTGTTTGTGATTTGCCTAACTGAATCCAGCTTTAAACCGCCCCCCTCCTCCCCAAAATAAACCAAACCCGTTGTTTAGTTTACGAATTTAAATGTTTTGACTACTAGTTTTGTGAAGTTTGTTCTATTTGTTTTGTTTAGTGTTTTTATGTAGAAGCCTGTTTCAAAGCAAAGTGACATTCAATCTATTATATCAATGCTCGGGTCAATTTAGATGGACCGGCATATTCTATATGCACAAAATTTCGTGTAAAAGTTTTTTGGAGGATTTCTGCTATCCCTCGGTGTAATGCTGGATTAAAACCGGCGTAATGTGGTCGTGTCTTGTAGACTTGTCCCGGATGAGAATTGCTCTCATTGTGCTTGGGAGGCAGAGTCTATTTTAGTCTCATCCTGTTGGTACATATCCATTAGCATCTATTTGTTTTTCTTCCCAAACCTGTTAAGTTGTTCGCTTATATATTGATATGGTAAGTGCTTATGTTCTTCACAGGTTTAAAAGTACCGGCTATGGATGGAAAGTTGAAGTTAACTCTTGAAAATACTGCTTAGTGAAAGACTCTAATTGAGCCTGACTAATCGCAAAAGAGACAGCAGAGCATGGGGGCAAGTTTCTGTTTGTATTTGGAAATTTTGTGAAGTTCTTGTCAGGTACCATTTGAGAAGGTAATCTTGTTGCAGTTTTCATTTTGTTTACTCTCTTTGCATCATTGCCAGAAAGGATGATATCAAGATGACTTTTGTTTTTTCTTATGAATTAGAAAGTAGAAATGAGAAACTAAGTTTGAGTTGGATGGCCTCGACTCAATGCTAGCTGACCCCAAGTTTATAATGCATCGGTTGTGGTGGCATAAACCCGAACCGAATTGACTCTAATTGAACCGCTTATTTCGGGTTTTTCAGGCTGGGTATTCTTTGTGTTAGGATATTATGTGAAAAAATTGAGTGTCATAAAATACCCTATACTCTTCTAGATCGCTCCCAAGTCCATCGTCAGGTTTCTTTCTTCCAAATTCATCTTCTCCATGGAGACTCTCCAGCTCCCAAATCCATTATCTCCATTGGAGACTCTCCAAAATCGTGAAGCTCTCTATCGCTTTCAAATCCATCTTTTCCAAGATTGCGAAGCTCTCTAGCTCCCATTCCTTCTCATAGTCTTTGCACTCTCTTTGCGTCTACTCCTATTTCCTCTCTCTCTCTCTCTCTCTCTCTCTCTCCAACGCCCCTCATCGATCCTCACGACTTCCACACAAAAGCGTCGAGGCGACCTCAATCATGAGGAGGACAACAATCCAGTATGAAGAGCAACTTAAACAAAATTATTTCACTCGCTATCTACACGCCACTATCATTAATTTCTCCTTCTTCTTCTTTGTCCTCGTTTTTGTTTCGTCACTGTTGCGTTTGCTTGGATTCATGATACGGAGAAGGAGATTGGTCCATTGATCTTCACACAAGTTCCGACTTTCGAGTGAGCTTGATCATCAGAGAAGCTTGATTTTGCCCTGTACCGAGTGACGAAGTTTGTGTAAGTGAGGAGCTCGATTTGAAAATTGGGTTTTTTTGTATTAAATTGGCCACCGGGGAAGGAAGAACCGCCCAAAAAAAAAAAAACACGAAGAAAGGCCGACCCAACAACCTGAATCGACTCGAACTTAATTTTTAGCTCGCGTTATATTTGGGTTAGTCTAATCAAAATATGAAAAAGTTGTGAACTAATAATTTTTTAATTGTGAAAATGTCATATCCCTTAATTTGGTTGTCAATTGATTTCAGAATATCATGCTTTTCAAAATTGAAGATATGTCTCCCCATCTCACAATCTTTCAAATTTCTTTCCAATTGCTTTTTTAAACACTTATCTCTTTTGCACACAATTAATGTTTTTTCCTTTCTTCCGTATGCGTTTCTTTTTACGGGCATACATGTGGTTTTAATTGTTCACAAATCTGATGATTTATGATGATTTAAATGGGACTTCTCTATTATTTTGGGCACTGCACCTCCACGACCGGAGAAACACCACCCGCAATCAGTTTCATTTTTCATGCTGATCTACAGAAACACAATTAGTTAAAATAAAAACAGAAACTTTAGTAACGGCCGGGGTAATGAATTAGCAATTTTTCGTATGATTAAATAACGATCAGAAGATGACAAATACAACGTCATGAAAACATAATCCAAGAGTAGTCATTGAATAATTTATTATGTGCTTACCGGAAGGCAATCAAGGGTCATGCAAGGCCAATGAGGCAGGAGTAGGCGTCGGCGTTCCTAATCAGCTTACTTCACACCATGATTAAGATCGGGCTTGTCATGATGCTCATTGGCTGCATCTGCTCATCGTTCTTGGAGCTGCGGTACCCTTGCTCTCCTGCGGTGGAGCTCAAGGCTGAGCTTGATGAGCTCGGCAGGCCCCACCGCCTCCTTTTGTGCAATTCCCTCGTCACTCTCTCATCTGCTTTGCCCATTAATATTACTTCATTTCCTTAATTAATGCAATGTTATTTTCTTAGATGCTAATTATCCTATTTTCCGTGGTGGATACTGTTGCAACCAAAAGGTGCTATGACAAATTGTAATTTCATTCCCTATATTAGTTATAGATTCGGGGGAGATAAGAATTCAATTGTTCAACGTACCTTATGGGATTTCTCTTTTTGATCACTTTTGAAAAAATGAAAAATATGATTGACCAACTTTTGAAGCAAAAGCGCTTGAGGGTTAGTAATTGATATTTCTTTTAGAGTAGCCGTGAATTGTTATTTATATAATTTGTAAGAAAAGGAAAAGAAAAAAAAAAAAAAAAATCTCATTTGGTTGCGAACTAGGGGTGATCGGTTCTCGGTCCGTTCGGTTCCAAGGTGAAACCGGAACCGGACAGAGAGAATCGGTTCCCAATTTTGGGAACAGCGGATCGGACCGATTGGTTCTAGGGATCGGGAACCAGACCGGACCGCCAATCGGTCCGGCTCCGGTTCGATCAATGGAACCGGTCACTTAGAGTTTAGTTTTTTTTTTTTTTTTCGGTTAAACACTTAAGGTTTGATTCATATTTTACTAATTTTTGTCAATGAAGTTCACTTAGGGTTTAATTCACATTTAACTAATTTTTATCAATGAATTTATGATAATGAAGTTCACTTAGAGTTTAGTTTACATTTTATTAATTTTTTAAATAAAAATAACAAAATATATATTAAATAGTCAGTCCGGTCCAGGTTATCGGTTACAAAGGGAACCGGGAACCGGATCTTTCGGAAACCGATTCCGCTTTTAGGAACCGGAAACCGGACTGATAGTCCCGAGAACCAGATCAAACCCGTCGGTCCGGTCTCGGTTTGGGCAGTCCAAGTTGCTCACTCTTATTGCGAACGACATTTCATGGAATCCACAGCGAAGTATTTTATTGAGGAGCCAATGGAGTAGCTAACCTCTTCTAATGAAATGAAGTACTTTATCTGCCGTGTAAGCAAAAGAAAACAAAGGACGAAAGATGTTTATTATTTTTATTTATTAGAATTCAATATCCACGCCTTTCCTTTGAGGGCGCCCAGATGGGGAGAGAAGACTAGAGCAGAAGACTTGGGTATATGTGAAAACGCGTGAACAAGTAAAAGTCTTCTCTTTTTTTTCTTTGATTAGAATTCGATGTCCATGCGTCGAGTCAAAGTAGGTGGGGGCTTCTGGAAAGAAGTAAAAGACGAATGGACGACATTATGTTTGATTGAGTCAGTCAGTTTGGCTTTTTAGCTTCTCCAAGGAACACGGCATTATTATTGAAGGGATAAGTATTAAGTATTAAAATTTATCATAAAAGTATAATCTGATCCTAAAATTTTTAAAGCATATAATAAAAATTTATTATAAAAATATAATTACATCATAAAACTTAATTACATTTTTTAAAAGTTTTAGGATTCGATTATACTTACATGATAAATTTTAAGACTTTTTTTTTTGGTAAGAAATTTTAAGATTTGATTGCACTTTCATCATAAGTTTTAAAATTTAATTGTACTTTTTGAAAGTTTTATGATTCAATTTTACTTTCGAGATAAATTTTAAATCTTTTAGTACACTTATTCCATTATTGAATGTTTGGATTGGATCATCATTTTGATATCTACCTCATTCCGATTTTTCAACACTTTTAAAAAGGCTTTCTTGCCCCCAAAGCCAATCAATCAATTAATTAGAAAGCTCTGCTCCAGCCTCCAATCAAGACCGTATGATATTATGGTTATAGAAATTTATTTTACGTTGACAGGAAAATTCTTTGACAATTCAATTTACAATAATTGCAAACATTGAACAAAGATTCATGTCCATTAGATATGCAAATCTAATTTTCAAAGAAGAAAAGTTTCACGCGCAAATCGTCAACACTTCTTGTCCTAGAAAAGTTATCGTGATGTCGCGTGATATAATATATAGAACTTCATGTGCTCGATCATCTGTCAATTAATTTCACAAAACTACAGACCTTATAATTGGCTTATATAGAGTTTTATTTAGCTGAAAAACGGTCGTTTGTAGAATATCATTGCTATACTCTCATTATAAATTTAAGGAATTAGCTAACTTGAACTCTTACTCAATGTTGACACTTGAATTTTGCCGACAAATCGAACACACATTTTTGTGATGTGTAAAAAAAAAAAGTAAATAAATAAATGGGCAATAAAAATGATGGATGAATAAAAATAACCACCGTAAAAGAGGCCACTATCTTTCGGCTCCATCGCCATCGATCGATCGTCTACCATCTCCGATCAGCAACAGCCGCCATCAAATCTCCCTCGCGGTCACGCGGCCTCGGCCATGACGGAACAGAGCATGGATGCTCATCAGCCCCAATTGAACTTCTCTCCTGCGCTCTTTCTCTCTCGTCTAACGCGCCGGAGATTCCTTCTAAGCTAACGATTTCACGCTCTGGTAGGAAAAATTTCACGGCGACCACCATGATTACCATACACTCGGTGAAGCTTTGGTGCGTCTTGGAGAGCTGAGGAACCGAGCGAAGCAAGAACAAACACGCACAGACCGAGAAAAGTATCTCTTTCTCTCCCACATCTTCAGCGCTCTTGACCAAATCCAGTGTCTACGGCCGCTGCGAAGCTGGTGGCAGTTGAATTGCTTCATCGCCTAGCCGTCTTCGTGAGATTCTCCAAGTGTTTCAGTGTCTTTCATATATTAGCAGGTAACCATAAGGGAGGATGCGGTCGATTCATGGAGACTCGATCATAGGATTGTTCTGTATTGCCTTTTGCCGAGAGCTTGAGTTGTTCTCTCAACTGTTGTCTGTTATTTGGTCTCGGATTCGCGATTCCTCTCTAGCAATTTTTAGCGGGATTTCTCATGTTTATATTCCTCGCCAATTGATAGGAACTCCTATTTGTAGAACATCTCACCCTTCATGATCACCGCCTGTTCGACGTTTTGCCTCAGAGATGATAATGATGAATTTTTTTCATCGTTGATGAATCTGAGATTCCGTAGAGTGGATTTGGATGTTGTTGTTCGACATGCTGATCATATATATTGCGAATTTGATGCTTTATCCTTTGATGGCAAGAGAGTTCCCTTTTCCTCGGTGCTTCGGTTTACTTTTTCACTTTGGTTGTGAGACCGAATTGTCATCTAATAGTAACGATAAGTCACAATACAATGGTGGTGAAAAAATCACAGCCAAGCTATATCAAGTTCAATCTCGTTTTTATGCTCATGAAAGACCCTTCCACCAAAGGTTGAGAAAGAGAGTCTTTGACCTACTTGAATTCAAAAGACGCGGGAACGGTTATGAAACTTCACCAAGCTTGAACGTGACAAAGTTGTTGACGAGAAATGCTAAGAGATTGGAAGTTTAGTTAAATTGAGAAATCATGGATGCGTGAAAGCAGTTAAGTTAAGAAATCATGGATATACGAAAGCAGTCAAGTTAAGAAATGGAAATCGGCCAAGTAACAATCGAAAGCAATTTAAGACTTACAAATAGAAGAAATGCAGTTAATTTCATTCGGCTCTTTCCTTTGAGTCTAGTGTTCTTTTGCTTTTAGCTGTGTTCCTTGCATTGCACCTTCAAATAATTCACAGCACTTCCATTTTAATTTCTGAGCAATTTACTGTACCTGTCGTTTAGATCAATTTCCATCAAATCATTTAATGCATTGCTTTCGGGAGTGTGGCACGCATACACGCACAGAAAAAATTGATCGCTTTAGAGCCAGGCTAGAAACAGAAACTAAGCTTGTTATTTGTTTTCCCAACCTCTTGACAACCGGATCAACTTACATCGAGCGAGTTTGCTAGGACAATATCATATAGCTGAACATGCCAATGTACACAAGCGGTCACACTAGATTCTAAATTTAGCCACCATCGGTTCAAGATGTGGCTCCCACCATGTAGAACTTTATCCTAACGAGGTTCAGGAGGTGGCTTCCATGACGTAACACTTTGTCCCGCATGGCATTTTGGTTTGCATTGTACACAAATGTCGGTCCATATTCGATGCACATGCAAGATGTCATCCCTTCACGTATCTCATGCTCGATATCTCACACAATGAATAATGATTCCTCAAGCAGATCTGTGGTATGTGGCTATGTACTTGCTTTCCGACCCCATATGGTATTCAATAAGAGTAATGATTCCTGAGCCGAAGGAATCTGCGAATCTACATACCAAATTGAGTTGGCTCTAGAAGAACTTGTTACATGTCTGCTTGCTAAATTCCAATGCGAAATCCGTAATTGATGCAAGCTTCGCCATCAAATTACTGGTATGCCAAGAGAATTGTTGGGTGCAAACATTACAGAGTGAATTATGGCTCAAAAATATCAATCAAAAAGCATGATATATAGTTTCTACCTTTTCTTATGATATTATGAAGAGCAGTGTACTAGACCTAAATTTTGTGATAGCAACTTCAAATTTTCTTTGCAGGATTTCGGTGCATAGACTTAATTCTTACTCAGCTCATAAATCCGAAAATTCTCAATATTAATGTATATATTTTTTGGCTTGACCAACATGAAAATATGAGAGAGCAAGCTTGCTTCATGTCACAGGGTGTGTTTGATAGATACCTTCCATGACTCTGATAATGCCATATTCTTGGATGACCGATTCAGTAGTTATTTTATGAGCGAAGTGAATAGATGATGTATGAGGATAATCCGTCCGCTGGCTTTACTAAATGAGATAATCTGCATGTTACGTTTTTCTCAAATGAAAAAAGAAGAAGAAGTTAGATTAAAAAGGTAATTTGGTTTTATAATGTTACCATCAGTTTTTAAACTTTTCATAGCCAATTGAGATCTCAAACAACCTAATTTTATTTTAACGGTACTAGAGTTACTAAAGATTTACCATCTCGTGGTGTACAAAGTGAGGTGACGGTTGACGTGGCGGATCGCGTTGGCGTTTGATATGTCCCCTGGTAAATGCTCAGTCTGTAAAAATAATAGAAAAAAAGTAAATCAGAATAGTTGAAGATCATGTCTTGTATTTATCCTCTTTGTCTACCTCAATTCTAAATCGTCCGAATTTCCTTTTTTATTACCGATGACTTCAAAGAAGCTCGATTGATCTCTCGTGAGTCGCGATTGGTTTCACTTTTCATGCTAACCATTGAAACACAAATAGTTAAAGAAAAAACCATAAACTTTAGTACCAGCCGGCAGCCGGTGTAATGAATTAGCAATACTTCATTGAATTATTTATTATGTGCTTACCAAAAGGCAATCGAGGATCATGTGAGGCCAATGAGGCTCAAGTAGGCGTCGTCGGCGCTCCTGATCAGCTTTACTTCACACCAAAGATCAAGATCATGCTTGTGACCCTCGTCAGCTGCATCTGCTCATTGTTCTTGGAGCTGCAGTACCCTTGCTCTCCGGCAGCGGAGCTCAAGCTGAGCTTGTCAAGCTTGGAAGGCCTCACCGCCTCCTTCTCTGCAATTCCCTAATCCCTCTCTCATCTGCTTTGCCCATTAACATAACTTCATTTCCTTAATTAACCACGTGTTATTTTCTTAGATGCTAATTATCCTATTTTCTGAAGTGGGTACGGTTTGTAACGGAAAGGTGGCATGACAAATCGTAATTTCATTCCCTACATTAGTCATAGATTTGGGTGAGATGAGAATTCAATCGTTCGATGTGCCTCGTAAGATTTCACTTTTTGGCCACTGAAAAAAATGAAAATAAATAATTGATCATCTCTTGAAGCAAAAGCGCGTGAGGGTTAATAATTGATCTATCTTTCAAGTAGCCATGAATTGTTATTTATTATATAATTTGCAAAAACAAAAGAAAGCAAAGAAAGAAAAATATCTCATTGGTTGCGAATGACATTTCCTGGAAGCCACAACGAAGTATTCTATTGGGCGCCAATGGAGTAGCCAACCTTTTCTAATGAGATGAAATACTTTATTTTCCATATAAGCAAAAGAAAAAGGCGAACTAAAGATGTTTTCTTTTTATTAGAATTCAATGGCCACGCCTTTCCTTTGAGGGTGCCCGGATATGGAGAGATGAGAGCAGAAGAAGACTTCGTAATATGTGGAAAACGTATGAACAAATAAAAGTCTTCTCTTTTAATTAGAATTCAATGTCGATGTCGATAGACAAAGTGGGTGGGGGTTAGATAAAGACGAATGGACGACATTATGTTTGATTGAGTCAGTTTGGCTTTTAGCTTCTCCAAGGAACACAGCATTATTATTGAACGTTTGGACTAGATTATCAAAACGATGTCTAACCTCATTCCGATTTTTCAACACTTTGAAAAGGCTTTCTTGCCCCAAAGCCAATCAAATCAATTTATTAGAAATCCGTGCTTCAATCAAGACCTTATGAAATTATGGTTACAGAAATTTATTTTATGGAGAAAATTATCAAAACAGTCCTCAATCTATTGCAATTGTATCAATTCAGTCATAAACATTTTTTGTGTATCAATTCAGTCCTAAACTTTTTGTATTTATACCAATTTAGTCCATCTGGTCAATTTTGGTTGGTCTGCACTAATGTGGATGCCAGCCCATGCGGTCGTCCGACCGGCGTTGGCGTGGCAATTTTCAAATATATTTTTTTATTTTTTCCGAATTATTTTTATTTTTTCATTTTTTTTCTTTTCATTTTTTTTTCCTATCTTGTTCCCTGGCCGATCTGCAATCGGCTCCACCACGTCCACACAAACACCACCCCCAATCAATATTCAATTCCACTTTTCACGCTAACTTATAGAACACATATAATTAAAAAAAAAAAAACCACACTTGAAAATCCCATCTCTCTTCAATCAGCACCATGCCAAAAGATGCTCGACGCTAAGGGCTAGAAGAGAACAGACAAGTGGCTCTTGATTAAGGAAAGATTGTTGCGTTCGATACAGAAAATCTTTGACCATCAAACCTACGATATTGGTGCACATGAACATGATGCCCCCACAGAAAAAAACAAACTAAAGAGATTAACGAGATGGAAGCCATTTTCCAGAAACCACTCAATCAATGAATTAATCAGAAGATTGACGTCAAATCAGGATCGTGTGATATTATGATAGTAAAAATTTTATCTGATGTTGACCGGCGGCATCTGCTTGTCTTCCACGGCGCAGAAGCCTGAGCCGAGCTTGTTGAACCTGGCGGGCCCCATCGCCTCCTTCTCCCTAATTTCCTCATCCCTCCGAGTCGCTTTGCCAGCAACGCTGAAAGTTAACATAATTTTCTTTGTTGACCTGCGAAAAAGAAAGCCATGCCTCTGACTATGAAGAAGATACCGAGAAGCTCCAACGTTGAACAAAATCTCATTGGTTGACGGTGGCTGCTATTGGCAAGAAGCAAAGACAGGAAGGCTGAGAGGGCAGCGAGGGTCACGCTAATTTTTGGCAGAGTCCCCTTGTGCCATTTGATTGTCCGCATCTCTTTGTCCATCCAATTCCATCCCTCTCTATTATTATTATTAATATGCCCTCAGAATTTATTGGCTCTTTCTAGTTTCTACCCCTGAGTCTATGCCGATTTTTGGGTTTCATTACATGTTTACATACTGTTTGCCAAGGCCTATCGACTTGTAGTTTCCCTAATCATGTTGCCGTGCTTTTAACTTTTTTGTTTATAATATAGCCTCATTACGTTCGCATGCATTGAATGGTCATGGCACGGCAGGCTTCTTGTCGTTTTGCTATGGCATCGCACATTGGACGCCATATGGACTCGAAACAACTTATGATGACACTGTGTTTGATTGACTCAACTCTACGAGATTTTAGATGGAAGTCAAAGGAGCACAGAGGGAGATAGTTCAAACATGTTCATCCACAAAGGGCTGAACATGGCTGACTTCTCAATTGAGGGTCTCTCTCTCTCTCTCTCTCTCTCTCTCTCTCTCTCTCTCTCTCAAGCAAGGTTCAATATGTCTAATTGTTATAAAAATCTAGCTTTGGTTGAATCACTAGGAGAATGCTCAAATCAAACTTTTCTACTTGCACTAATTACAAACTAGGGTACTTCTAACAATTTGCCCATATAATAGAAGTATCGTTATTCCCAAATTTCTCCTGCTTACCGAAATGTTCTCCCTAGAGGAGAGATGCCAAAGCAATTCGTCCTTGTTGAAGATGGCACCATATCTTTCATGGCTTCACAAAACTTATATGACAAGTTGCTAGGATTGGCTCTCTGTGTTTGTTTTCCGTGTAGAAGATGGAGAAAAGGAAATATCTTTCGACATTGTGCCACATGTTAACAACCAGAGGCAGAACGTGCTATCAAGAACTCTCCATCCATTTGAAGCGGATCACATGTGGACTCAATATCTCGAACCAAATGTGTTGTGGGGATTGTTGGAGGGAGGAGTTGATTTTGGTCAGTTTAATGAGAGTTGTTTACGATTTAGCCTTAGAATTAGAGTATTGGGTGGAACAGTGAAAAAGTTGGGCTATGTGCTAAGGTGCGGGCAACTAGATGATGATTTCAAGGTTGTGCTTGAAGACAATCAATTTGTGGATCCAGCTGCACTCTCTGAGGATTTTGATGGATCAACTGGTTTAAGAGAATTCCTAAGGAAATGTCACCTACCTATAGAGGAACTGGAATCCAGTGAAAGTGAAGAAGATTAAATGGGAAGAGGCGGGTGTAGTAGTGTTGGCTTGCAGCTCTTAAGGAAGTAGTCATTAAGCTAGCGAAACAAATTAGTGTTTCCTTATACCCAGGACATGTATGAGGAATTCCTATTATTAGAACTGTGTTGTTGTTGGAGTAGCAGATGGCTTTCAGTTCAATCTCTCGTGAGATTTAAAGATATGTGAATGGAGAGAGGATGACTTGGCACACAAGGCGCTTGAATTCATCATAACAGGGCATCATTTCTGGCTCAAGTATCTCCGGCATGGTGCGCTGCGGGAGGTAAGCGAGGTTTTGGGAAAAGATTCAAGTCATTTGCACGGTAGCTTTAGACCATCCCAAGGAATTGTGAAGAATTGGGGAATTCGTCTGATATTGCAAGCAACAAGATGTTAAAATATATCTCAAATCTGAGTCCGTAAATAAAATATGGGACGAAGCGAGGTGGTAAATGGTCACGTAAAAGGAATATATGGATCTTGTTGTGGAAAGTAAAAAACAAATGGGCACATAATTTTCTTTGCCACTGAGTCGATCAAATAAAAAAAATCAAAAGAGGAAAGTTAGGTTGACCGAATATTATATTTTTCTCCTCTTTGGTTCATCTTGTCGCAGTGGTGGTGCAGAGAAAGAATAAAAAAATATTCTTGCCTTATTACTTGTGAAAGTCACGATCAAGATTGGAAAGTCCAATGGACTTGAAGACCAATATCTCGGTCACCTGGGCTCATATATATATATATATATATATATTCTGATCGTGGGTTGCTCCGTTCGTGATGCATAGTGAAAATCTTCTTGAAGCGCCGTTGTCTGAGTGTTTGGAAGTGGGTTTATGATTTTATTCGTGAAATTACACCAAGAATTTAAATATCTATAGTGATTAAATCTTATGATAAGATTTATGTATAATTTTTTCATGAGATTGAGAAATTATTTTCGTGAGGAATTATTGGGGATAAACACTGCGTGAGTTATTGGGTGTAATTGAAGCTTGAAAAATACTGAGAGTATTTGAGTGATTCGAGTATGGTTGTAATCTCCGTTATATCGATTAATCTATAGTGAAATTTTATGTTGCTCTACCCGTGGGCGTAGATTACTACGATCGAATTACGTAAATCTGGTGTCTGATTTATTTTCTTATTTTGTCAATTGTACTGTGTGATCACTTGCTTTTCGCAAAACAAGATAGTGATTTGAGGGTTGTGATCCCGCAGACTTAGCCTATATAACCAGCTCCGTTTAATCATTAATAGTTGTTCTTCTAGAAAATTTTTCATTTCTTTGAATGTATAAATTAGAACCAATCGCATTACTTTTAACTGAACCAAAAACTTCAACTTCAACTTCTCGACCATTACAGCTGCTACAATATTCTTGTAGCCTCCTCCATCTATGATAGAATTGCAAACCTCGCCATGTGACGTGCACTTTGTGTGGAAAACATTGCGGTGCGCTTCATTCGTCAACTCTCCGTGCCTTGTCTTTCTCTTTCAAGCCAGGATAGGTCGTTGCCATGTGACGTGTCAGTATGTAGGAGTAGTAGTGCAACTTTCCGCCCACGTAACGAGTCACCAATTGCAGTCAACAGATTCAAAAGAGAAAAAAAAAAAAGAACAATTGAACCTTCATTAGTCAAGAATGCAGTGGGAACATCATCTGCTTTGTTTGCTTTTTGCTTTGAAATCAGGGTGGGTGTCACGACCTAAAATTTTCTCTCAGGCTAATGGATTGTTAAGACTAAGCCTAACTCGGGCCCTCCCAAGCCCTACCAATTCGCAACTTAGGATTTAAGTTCTTAACGTGCAAATGTTTTCATGCTTGGAGTCGCCACTAATCTATTTATGGTAGGTCGATTAGAAACCTAAATAAAACATAGGGAGATATGTTTTATTCCTACGAACCAGAGATTCTAGGCACGAGGACTTGATTACGCTAGATCTAGTCTAACGCCCTTTCGGTACCTTTCCTTTCCAAAAAAAATATTTATGCATGCAGTCTGGATCCATTTTAACTTAGTTACTAACATGTGAGGTGATCATGCGGGTGCGCAAACCACCAAAGTAACACCCAATAATCAAAACATTAAATAAATTGCAAGATTGGAAGAATTACTTACCTCGAAGCAACGTAAGCATCTGCATTGTTAGCTAGAAAATCACATCAATAATCCTAATATGATTTCTAATTAACAAGCAATTCACTCACTATTTTTTTTAAAATTTTCACTTATTTAAATGAAAGCTAACCTATATGTAATGGCGTGCAAAATTAACATGCGATTAATGCAGCCTAACATGCAAACTATATGTCATGACGATATGACCTAATTCTAATGACGGATAAATGATTTGTTTTTGGTATTTTCAAATGAAATTCGGAATTAAAAAAAATGACTAAATTAACATGC